>OZ012718.1:26871873-28071873 GCA_963942605.1 Poecilus cupreus
CTAACCTAACCTAACCTAACCTAACCTAACCTAACCTAACCTAACCTAACCTAACCTAACCTAACCTAACCTAACCTAACCTAACCTAACCTAACCTAACCTAACCTAACCTAACCTAACCTAACCTAACCTAACCTAACCTAACCTAACCTAACCTAACCTAACCTAACCTAACCTAACCTAACCTAACCTAACCTAACCTAACCTAACCTAACCTAACCTAACCTAACCTAACCTAACCTAACCTAACCTAACCTAACCTAACCTAACCTAACCTAACCTAACCTAACCTAACCTAACCTAACCTAACCTAACCTAACCTAACCTAACCTAACCTAACCTAACCTAACCTAACCTAACCTAACCTAACCTAACCTAACCTAACCTAACCTAACCTAACCTAACCTAACCTAACCTAACCTAACCTAACCTAACCTAACCTAACCTAACCTAACCTAACCTAACCTAACCTAACCTAACCTAACCTAACCTAACCTAACCTAACCTAACCTAACCTAACCTAACCTAACCTAACCTAACCTAACCTAACCTAACCTAACCTAACCTAACCTAACCTAACCTAACCTAACCTAACCTAACCTAACCTAACCTAACCTAACCTAACCTAACCTAACCTAACCTAACCTAACCTAACCTAACCTAACCTAACCTAACCTAACCTAACCTAACCTAACCTAACCTAACCTAACCTAACCTAACCTAACCTAACCTAACCTAACCTAACCTAACCTAACCTAACCTAACCTAACCTAACCTAACCTAACCTAACCTAACCTAACCTAACCTAACCTAACCTAACCTAACCTAACCTAACCTAACCTAACCTAACCTAACCTAACCTAACCTAACCTAACCTAACCTAACCTAACCTAACCTAACCTAACCTAACCTAACCTAACCTAACCTAACCTAACCTAACCTAACCTAACCTAACCTAACCTAACCTAACCTAACCTAACCTAACCTAACCTAACCTAACCTAACCTAACCTAACCTAACCTAACCTAACCTAACCTAACCTAACCTAACCTAACCTAACCTAACCTAACCTAACCTAACCTAACCTAACCTAACCTAACCTAACCTAACCTAACCTAACCTAACCTAACCTAACCTAACCTAACCTAACCTAACCTAACCTAACCTAACCTAACCTAACCTAACCTAACCTAACCTAACCTAACCTAACCTAACCTAACCTAACCTAACCTAACCTAACCTAACCTAACCTAACCTAACCTAACCTAACCTAACCTAACCTAACCTAACCTAACCTAACCTAACCTAACCTAACCTAACCTAACCTAACCTAACCTAACCTAACCTAACCTAACCTAACCTAACCTAACCTAACCTAACCTAACCTAACCTAACCTAACCTAACCTAACCTAACCTAACCTAACCTAACCTAACCTAACCTAACCTAACCTAACCTAACCTAACCTAACCTAACCTAACCTAACCTAACCTAACCTAACCTAACCTAACCTAACCTAACCTAACCTAACCTAACCTAACCTAACCTAACCTAACCTAACCTAACCTAACCTAACCTAACCTAACCTAACCTAACCTAACCTAACCTAACCTAACCTAACCTAACCTAACCTAACCTAACCTAACCTAACCTAACCTAACCTAACCTAACCTAACCTAACCTAACCTAACCTAACCTAACCTAACCTAACCTAACCTAACCTAACCTAACCTAACCTAACCTAACCTAACCTAACCTAACCTAACCTAACCTAACCTAACCTAACCTAACCTAACCTAACCTAACCTAACCTAACCTAACCTAACCTAACCTAACCTAACCTAACCTAACCTAACCTAACCTAACCTAACCTAACCTAACCTAACCTAACCTAACCTAACCTAACCTAACCTAACCTAACCTAACCTAACCTAACCTAACCTAACCTAACCTAACCTAACCTAACCTAACCTAACCTAACCTAACCTAACCTAACCTAACCTAACCTAACCTAACCTAACCTAACCTAACCTAACCTAACCTAACCTAACCTAACCTAACCTAACCTAACCTAACCTAACCTAACCTAACCTAACCTAACCTAACCTAACCTAACCTAACCTAACCTAACCTAACCTAACCTAACCTAACCTAACCTAACCTAACCTAACCTAACCTAACCTAACCTAACCTAACCTAACCTAACCTAACCTAACCTAACCTAACCTAACCTAACCTAACCTAACCTAACCTAACCTAACCTAACCTAACCTAACCTAACCTAACCTAACCTAACCTAACCTAACCTAACCTAACCTAACCTAACCTAACCTAACCTAACCTAACCTAACCTAACCTAACCTAACCTAACCTAACCTAACCTAACCTAACCTAACCTAACCTAACCTAACCTAACCTAACCTAACCTAACCTAACCTAACCTAACCTAACCTAACCTAACCTAACCTAACCTAACCTAACCTAACCTAACCTAACCTAACCTAACCTAACCTAACCTAACCTAACCTAACCTAACCTAACCTAACCTAACCTAACCTAACCTAACCTAACCTAACCTAACCTAACCTAACCTAACCTAACCTAACCTAACCTAACCTAACCTAACCTAACCTAACCTAACCTAACCTAACCTAACCTAACCTAACCTAACCTAACCTTTTTTTTTTGATGGGTAGGAGAGAATGCTCATGCACACCTAGTATGATGCGTAAGCAGCGCATACCCCCCGAAAGGTATTAGGTAGTGTGGGACTCTAGACATCCACTTTCGTTTCATTTGCCTAGCCTACCCACTAAACTCTCCCGTCCCTTACCGCCCAAGATGAATGTGGAACCGCTTTAGCATTACTTCGCATCCACTTGTTGGCCTACGCTATTTTAATTCTACCGTTTTTTATCTTCTTCCCGCTTGTTCTTCCTCTCTATCCGCATTCTCTTTCATCGTTATTACACCTCTAACATAATCGTCAATGGCTTGCCAACTTTTCTCCCCCTCTAGCATCCTACTGACAATATTTTCTGGCGTAACTTTACCTACAGTTTCCTCCATTACCTTCCTACTCTCTTCCCATGCTGCACAGTGAAAGATCGCATGCTCGACATCATCAACTTCACCCACGCAACACACACAACTATCGGTTGGCGCTTTGCGTATCCATCGCAAATATGCTCGGAAGCACCCGTGTCCCGTCATCATCTGGGTAAGCTGGTAATTCATTTCTCCATGCTCACGGTCTAACCATGTGTCAATGTTCTTTATTAATCTCTTGGTCCAGGCGCCCTTTCCGCCATTTTTCCATCTAGCCCTCCACGATGCTCTCACCATCGCTTCTCTTTCGTTCTTAGTGAGCTTTTCTCCATTTTCCTTCCTGGCTGCCCTCGCCCTGGCCACTAAGTCGATGGGAGGTAGGTTTGCCAGAACCAAGACGGCGTCCTCAGACGTTGTTCTATACGCACTTGTAACGCGTATAGCTGCTCTCCTCTGAACTGCAGCCAATTTTTTCCTATGGCACTTCTTGTCGAGCGCATCTACCCAAATGGGTGCTGCATACAGCATTACAGACTGAATTACATGTCCATACATTCGCCTTTTACTGGCTCTAGGTCCCCCGATGTTTGGCATAATTCTGCCCAGAGCTGAGCCTGTGTTTGCCGCCTTTTTTGCTACGGCTTGCACGTGCTTCCCATAGGTACCACCCTCACCTATGTTTACACCCAGATATTTGATGGTGGCAGAGGCCTGGACCTCTTGATCTCTAACCATGAATGAAGCCTGCCCGCATCTTCTTTTTCCTGCTAGGAATAGCACTTCCGTCTTTTCCGGTGCAAGTTTTAGCTCGTTTTCTTCAATCCATTTGCAAATATTGTAGATTGCTGTATTCGCATTTCCGATGAGTTCTTCCCTTGTCTTTGCGCTGACGATCACCGCCAGATCATCCGCAAAGGCGATGAGTTGGACACCGTCTGGTACTTCAATTTTCAGGATTCCATCATAAAGGATGTTCCACAGGAATGGCCCGAGAACTGATCCCTGTGGAACCCCGCACGATACTTCTTCCTCTTCAACCCCTTCATCGGTCTCAACTACTAGCCTACGGTGGGAAAGATACGCTTTCGTGGCCTGTAGTATGTACTGTGGAGCTCTTCTCTCTCTCAATTCCCGTATTATTATACGCCACGACGCCGAGTTAAATGCGTTTCTAATATCAAAGGTGATGAGGACACAAATTTTTTGTGCCCTCCAATTCCCCTGCTTTGCTTCTGCAGTTGCCTCTTTAACTTTGGCTAAGGCGTCCTCCGTGCTTCGGCCTGGCCTAAATCCATATTGGTTTTCCGCCAGGTCGCCTGAGCTTTCTGCTACCTGCCTAAGCCTCAGGAGTATCAGGTGTTCGTAAACTTTACCCATTACGTCTAATAGACACAGAGGCCTATACGATGTTGGGTTCTCCATTGGCTTGTTGGGTTTTCTAATAAGGACTAGTTTGGCTTTTTTCCATTCTTTTGGAAAGTCCCCGCAGCTGATCAGTTTGTTGTAAACTTCAAGAACCTCATAAGGATGTTCCCTGAGGAGAATCTTTATAGCTTCCGGCGGGATCCCATCCGGGCCAGGGGCTCTTCTACTTTTTATTTTCCTTTCCACTGTTTCAAGCTCTTCTAGTGTGAAGGGGGGAGCTTCATATTTCTCTGTCTCGCATATCCAATTGACTTTTGGTTTCCTTGGGAAAAGGGCCTGGAGTACTGAAAGCAATTGATCTCTTGGTAGCACGAGTGGAGCCTCGCGAGCTCTAAATCTCCTAGCGATGATCTTATAGCCCTTTCCCCATAGATCTCTGTCTACTTCCTCCTGCAAATTCTCCCAGCACCTGCGTTTGGAAGCTGCAATTTCGGCCTTCAGAGCTTTTCTAGCTTCCTTCGCAGCCTGCATTTCATTCTCACACTCCCTTTCAGGACAGCGCTTCCTCTTTCGCTGAAAGATTCTCCTTGCCGCCAGAGCCTTCTTCCTCAGTTGTGCTATTTGACCGTTCCACCAGTATACGGGTTGCCGCATGCTGCTACCCTTTTTTGGCATTGCAGCATTACAGGCTTTTACAACTTTTCTGGTTAGGGCTTCTGGTGTTGCAGGTGGACTTTGCATTTCCAGCAGTAGTTGTGATTTAAAGTCGTCTTCTCTTAATTTCCCTGCCGTCCACCCTCGACTTGTGCTGTTCCTTGGGGAGGCGCTGTTTACTATTTTTGTCAGAATGGCTTTATGGAGGCTGAGAGTTTCCTCATCCACCACGTGCCAGTCTTCTATTAACCTAGTTGCCTTGTTATTTGCCCATGTTAAATCGATATGAGATTCAGAGTTCCCCCTTCTGAAAGCCGGAGTTGATCCCCTATTTATTATGGAGAGGTCTAGTTCCGCAGCCCATTCTGCTAGCCTAGCACCCCTAGCATCTGTCCAGGCACTGCCCCATTCAGGGGATTTAGCATTAAAGTCCCCGGTGATCACAATTGGTTTGCTGTCTCTCAGGCTTCTCACGCTATTCGCTAGGTTCTGGAGGAATTCTTCGTATTCGTCGAGCGCTCTGTTCGGGGAGAAGTAGCAACTGTATGTGACGACCCCCGCCACCTCCACCCAGACGAAGCCTTCTCCCTTCCCGGTGGCAGTGGCACTTCCACACAAAACTTTAATTGTGGAGTCTCCCCTGGTGTCCGCGTACCATCCGTCCTTGTATCTCAAAGTGGGCTCGGTGATGGCCAGGATATGGACATCCTTTCTCACAGATGTTGCGAGGGCCAGGTCCTGCGCAGCCCAACTTCTTCCAACATTTAGCTGGAGGATCGCGAAGGTTGCTTTTTCTGCGCTTCCTCCCGCGCCTCTCTCATTCTATGGCCTTTTGGTCTTCTGCTTTTAGCCTCTTCTAGCGCCTTACGGTGTAGGGAGCATTGCGACGTACCACTCTTATGTCCTGTCTGCTTGCAGCTTAGGCAGACCGGGTCCTTTTCACACTCTCCGCTTTTGTGGTTCTCCTCGCCACATTTCCAGCAACTTTTACTCAGATCTTCCCCCACACAGTTTTTTGCGGTATGGCCGTATGCGTGGCACCGGAAGCATTGTAGGACGTTCACATAGTGGTGCACCTTGCACGTAACAATCCCAATTATGATTTCGCCGTTCCTCTGCGTAATAAGGTTATTGGCTATTTCTTCCGAGACATTGGCAATAGCTGTTTTCGTGCCGTAGTATGATGCTCTCATCGACACGACTTCAATTTCATCCTTTTTTCCAGTTACTTTTTTAACTGCCTCCACTACTTCTTCCTGGGTGGTGCCTGCCTCCATATTTTTAAACACTACAGCCACTCTCCGTGACTCCTTGCTGATGAGTATGGGTTTACTATTCATTATTTTTTCCATTTCTTCCTTTAGTTGCTTGGCCTTACCTTCTTCCTTCCCCACTTCAAACAGCACGTCTCCTTTTCTTGTCTTCCGCACTGTTTTAATGTTAATGCCTAGCTTCGTAACATCGATGCTCTCCTTAACCTTGTTGATAACGTCGGCGTAGGTCGTCCCTTGAATTGGGACTATTACTGCGTCGTTTCTTGCCCTTGCCTTCTTCGGCTTGTGCTCCACAGCCTCAGTATGGGTCACAGATTTCCTTGACCTTTTTTTCAAAACGGTCGCCCATTCCTCTTGTCTTTGCTCCTCTACCCGCTCCGTCGGTTGCTGGTTTTGGTTTTCCGCTGGTCTCCCTTTTGGAGCGTCTTTTTTCCTACTCTTCCACACTTCGATCACAATATTGCTTCCATGGAAGATTGTCTCGATCATCTTCTTAAGTAGGCTCCACTTGAGTTTCCCTTTCCCACATTCTATTTGCGGCATTGCCACTTTCTCTAGTTTATGTTCTCTCATCGCCTGTTTCAGGTGTTGTAGGCTACTGTAGACGTCTGTGGCTTTAGGAGGACTTTTCTGGTCAGCTCTTGTAACCAGGTAGAAAATACGCCTCGCTGCTGTTACCGTACCCGTCGCCGTGGGCACCTCTAAGGTGTTTTGCAGTTGTATCACTGTTCCCACAACTGTTTCAACATCTGCCGTACTAATGGGGTATCCATGCGCCGCTCCTTCTGTCATTTCCATGGTTATTGCTACTTCTCTGGGGACTTCTTTTAGTTCGCCGTCAACTTCCTTTATGGTTTTAAATACTTCCACTGGCCAGTATTTGTTTGCATTTCTTTCAAAGGTCTCGAAGCTGCCTTCTGGGTCCAGGCCTTCAAGTACCTCTGCTGCAGTGGTCCGCATTCCCGTTTGTACCCCTTTGTCTTCGGTGCTTATTGCAGATAATTTGGCACTTCTTTGCACGTTCTCGTCTTCCATCGTTAGCCTGTCTCTTTCTGATACTGTTTCTTCCAGTCTGTCCACTCTGCGTTTCATTGCCACAACTGCGATTTTGCTGCTTTGTTTTAGGTTATTGAAAGCTGCTTGTATTCTAGTCACCTGCCGCTTGATCGGCTTTGCAGTATTTATGTACGTCTTAGTGGCTAGCTTTTCTAGTTCCAGTAATAGTTCTTCTAATGCTTTCAGGTGAGTTTCTTCCTGTTCTACTCTGCATTTTTTATGTTCTTGCAGAAGCGATAGGTTGCTAGTACTGTCGTCCGATCTCTGTCTTTTACCCGGCTCGGTTGACTCATCTATTGAGCTGTTAATGGCAATGACAGACTCCTGCTTAATGGCTTCAATACTCGAGTCAAAAACTGGCCCCTTTGTATGTCCTGAGCCTTTATGCGCTACGTGGATAGGGCTGGACTCATGTCGCATTTGCTCCTTAGTCTGCACTTCAGGGTTCTCTTCACTTCCATCCGTTAATGTTAATAATCTGTCTAGGATGGTGCTGTGGCTTGCGTCTACAGTCCTGTAGTGATCTTCGATTCCTGAAATTGACTCGTCTAGGTTCTTTAGAGATTGTTCCAGCTTTTCCGTTTCCTTCAGAGAAAATTCTCGGCTTCTCTCCTCGCAGTCCAGCCTCTCTTGCTGCGTAGTAGCGAGAGAAAGAGATCTCGGTCTTGGTGGCGTTCGGGCCACTGCCCCTCGCTTCCCGAAAACTTTTTCTAGCTCTTCTTTGTCTTTTTTAT
The DNA here is from genome assembly GCA_963942605.1 of Poecilus cupreus. Lineage (NCBI taxonomy): Eukaryota > Metazoa > Arthropoda > Insecta > Coleoptera > Carabidae > Poecilus > Poecilus cupreus. The sequence continues at coordinate 26,880,004 of OZ012718.1, forward strand.
CTTTATCAGCTTTTCCATTTCTTTGTCCTTTACCCAAATTAGAAATTAAACTGCCACTTACCCTATTTCCTGCTGTGGTCGGTCCCGTAACTTCCGTTTTGTTGCTCGCAGCCGAGGCTCCCAACTTCCTCTCTGTGAGCTGTCCATGTACGTTGCCTGTGTCGTCCTCCTGTGGTATCCGTCCCGTATCCATTTGTCGATTTCCGTTGCCGTTGCTGTCGTCATCGTTCTTCCCGTCTGGATTATGCTGGTCCATATGGTTCCCACGAGTGTGGCAGAACTAAAAAGGACCACCGGGGCAGTGCTCCATACCCCGGCTAGGCTACATACTGTAGGCCGCGCCACTGCGCCTACAGGTCACCGTTAGCGGTGGACTCACGCCCCACCATGAGCCCTTCGGCACGGTCCGACATAACACCCCTGAGCTGCGGCTTTTTTGACGAGGTGTGCTCCCCGCTCGTGTCCATGTCGATAAGGGTCGTCATCTGCGTTCCTTAGTTTCCAGGATGTTGGGATCTCCCAGTTGCCAATTCCCGCGGTCCGTCCGTTGGTTGATTTCGGAGTGACCATCTCCTAGGCAGGTTGTCTTCACCACGACTAACGAGGCCTGCCTCCCCGGGTTTGAAATCAGAGTGTCCGTCTCCTAGGCACAAGCCGCCCACTTTGGGTCAGACGCCGTGCCTGCTGTGCTGCCTCAGCCGTGTTCACCCCTTACTGGTGTGTTCCAGCCTAGGGGCTCCCACGACCGGCAGCCGTTGGAGGTGCTTTTGGTCTTCCGGCTACCAGAGAGTTCTGGCCTGCCGTACTAAGCCCCCCCACCGCGACAAGGTAGCACCACTCGGGGGGGAACCTAACCTAACCTAACCTAACCTAACCTAACCTAACCTAACCTAACCTAACCTAACCTAACCTAACCTAACCTAACCTAACCTAAATGTAGCTAGAGCAATATTTTTATTTTTTCTAAATGCCCCCACCAAATTTCTTTTCATGCATCTGGAATAACTAACTATCAAATATTTCAAAAATGGTTTTTGTAAAATTCATACAAAATTAAACGAAGATGTTTATTAATTCAATCACTTTTTTTTGTATTTTAAAATGCGAAGATTTTTTAAATAAAATGTTCAATTTATATCACCATTTAACCATTTGTAAAATAACTATTCCGTGTAAACTACAAAAAATACTTATTAATAACTTTAAAATATTTATATTTTCTTACTCTTGTATGTGATGCAAAGCTGCATTTTTATTTTTAAGTTCCCCTGTAGCTTCTACTCCTAGTAACGTCTCAATAAAATTATTGATATTAATAAAAATACTAAACAAATACCTTAAACAATTTTGTTTACAGAATCCGTGATTTCATAGGACACGTTAAATGGTTTTCCATTTGAATGTTGGTTAAAAATGTTTATAATTTCTCTGGAGAAAATATTAAATGATTCCAAATGGTTTCCTAAAACTTTTTTTATTGAAAACTGGTGTTATTTTGTTTGTGTTGTTGCTTACAGTTTTCCTAGCAACAAGTCATTGTTATCAAACAATAACAAACAATTGTTATTTTTAATACTAGTGAGCAAAGTAGTACATTTAGTAATGAGTCTAGATGGATGAGTGATTTATTGTTCGTTTGTTCATGACTATAAAATTTGGTTTTTTGCTCAAACAAAATACAAAACATCAAACACAAAATATTAATAAATTTTCCATAACAATTAAACTCAACAGAACATTAATTTGTAGCAAATTAGTTCAACAAGATCAAAGAACACACGGCAACTGTTTTAAGCGAAGCCGGACAGATTAAATAGCATGATTGACATTAGAGTATGATACATATTCTGATAGATTCAGTACCAACATGTAATCGGTTTTAGCATGAATTTCCCCAATAGTTTTTAACTTCAACAATAGTTATTTGTCAAACTAGAGAGGAAAGCGCTTCTTTTTCCCCCTCGAGTTCGAACGAGAGTGGAAGAAGAGCTTTCCTCTCGTGTTAGACACAACATTTTTTTCACGACATGTTTCTAAAAACAATTTGCTCGTACCTAAAATACACTTTAAGAACACAACTGACAGACTGACACGTTAAATGTTAGGCTATCAGACACAAGGCAGTGTAGCAGTATTGCCAATGAACCAATCTTAAATATCTTTAATAAGTTGTCAAATTGTGATTTAATAAGAAAAAAATATATAAGACATAATTGTAAGATAATTTAAATTAAGTATATCACTAAAATAAGGATTTTCAATCAAATTAGAAAGTTATTTATATTTTTTTGTAATATATTTTTTGTAAATAACATTCATATTGGTAACACTTCTATATTTTCCTCTCTAGAGAGGAACAACACATTTTCCTCACTATTTCGGGAGAAGAACGGTGGGGTTTCCTACCATGTTGTGAAAAAACAATTTAAATTTTTTTCTTGAATTAAAATGTAACATTACAAGTTATACATTTTATGAAGTCGTAAATTAAACAACATAATTATTTTAATATTGCAAAGTAGTTTAAAATTAAATTACGAAACAAAATTTATGGCGCCGCACTTCTCCTCTACTAGAATAGTGAGGATAAGGTGTTTTTCTCTCTAGAAAAGAAAATAAAGAAGTTTTACCAATATGATATTACTACTGGATCAAATGGGGTCTTTCACCAATTATTTTTATTTATTTTTTTATAAAACTATATCTAAATTGAAGATTATCTGCACTTAAAAAAAATCTTAATTGTTATTTATTATGCCACAATGATTTTTTAAAGATGATGTGACGTCATTGTAGAGGTGTTACTGGATCTCAAACAGTAGAAAATGTAAATAATTGTAGTCACATAACAATAATTTATAGTAGTTATTTATGTATCAAAGCACTGAAGTTCAATTTTTTATCACGAATATGGAATTTAGTTGCCGAAGCCCGAAAATAAACCATGTGAGTGACAAAAAGGAACTTCAGTGCCGAGGTACATATTAACCCTCTATTGCATACTGTTCCCGGTCGAGAACATAAAATTTAAAATTCTGCTTTTCTTTTCTTATGCAGTTTACTTTCATGGCAATCATGTTGTAACCATTTGGGAACATTATATAAACTTTATCAATTGCCAATTAGGTCATTCCTCCTAATTTGACCAACATAAATAAAAAAATTTGAAGTGGAAAAGGATAATTACAGAAACTGAGATAGAAAATGTATAATTTGAAGGAAACAGCTTATAACCTGCTGATGTGTTACAGCTATATACACCTTTACAAAATTTCCAAATTTTTTTTTATCTGAAGTTTTCCTTGAAGAGGTTGTTTATTAAACAATTTTGTATAGTACGCAAACACGACCCAATAGACCAAAGTTCTATTGTAAGTTGAATTTGTTCATAACGTTCCCAATAGTGAACAAAATTTTTTTATTTTAAGAAAAAAATTTATGTAACATTTACTTTAAATATATGAATATTTCTTTTGTAAAAATAATTTTTTGATTTAAAAAAATAATAATCATGCAATAGAGGGTTAAGTTTCATTTGAAATCTAAAATTAGAAAAAACTGTACAGAAATTACAATATAGGTTAACTTTATACATCTGTCAGTTGTCAATTGAAACTGACAGTCAGTAGTGCCAACCTCGAGAAGTGAATAACACTCAAAATTATGTGTTTTCTCATCAATTTCGTCATCGGAATTAATTAGTTAATTCTTCTTGCTAATTTTGTTTCATGTTACGTTCAAATTTACTATAGTACGTTAATATATCTATAAAAATTATGCTAATTGTACAATAATTATTTTACGGTTGCCAACACTGCGTTGCTTAAAATCGTCGTATGGTGGGTTACTTTAGTGACGATTTCTGAGATATTAATGACGTTTTTTGAGCACTTTAGTGCCCTTTTCATGGTAAAATACACATGAAATTCGTTTATTTCTGGAAATGAATGAACTTTAAGATTATTTTATTAAAATGTTTGATTACCACTGATAAATTTTGCTAACCCATGTCATTCGAAAAGGTCTTTAATTTCGTTGAGTCCACCTACAGTAATATTTATTAGTTAGAAATAAATGTATTTAAAATATACTTACGAATTCAAAGTGAAACTAAAAACCTTTAAATTAGTTGCCAACTATTTTGACATTTCGACAATGTGACAGCTCAATAATAACAGAAATACAAATAATTTAGAATAGGATAGGTATGCGCCATAATACTATGACGTCATTGTAGAGGTATTTAAAACTCAAATATCTTAATAATTAATAATATTTTGTAAACTTCTGTTATATCTAGTGCGATGTTTTTGGGCCTAGTCATAAAATATATGGCTTATTTTCTAGTTAGTGATTCTATTGAACGACCCCATTGTGAAAACATCTGAACGACTCGTCAATTTACGGAGTTGTAAATGATAATGTTGGATTTAGAAAAAGAGTTATGAAATATTGTTTTCGGGGAGTTCTATCGCTGGTTAAATGTAATGTACTCGCCTGCGTCCCAAGGAATAACTCCTTTTACAAGTCCCACCATCTGGGATTTACGATATCAGATTTAAAAATTATTGTATCGTTACTTGAATTAAATTAAATTTATTTTCTTTAAAATATTATTTACAACATTTAATAACACAGTACAACTTAATAATCCCATTATGCTGCTTTAATTTCCTTGTCAGTTCCTACTTTATCAGCAAAGCCAGTCTCAGGCATCTCGAAGTTCTTCGGCAGGTCTTGTTTATCCAGGACCTTCTTGATGAGCTCTGGTGACGCGGTCTTCAAGTCATAAGCCATCCCGAGGCTGGCGAAAGCCTCGATGTCGTAAGCGGAAAATTGGTAGCCCTGGCCGTACTCGCCAATGCGGTAGTCCCACGGAAAAGTGTGGTGGAAGTTATGTCCAACCTTCGCCCACTAAACAGAAGGCCAGAAAGGCGTTCTGTGTGGCTTTTATGTTCCTGATACAAAATATAGTAATTTAGATTTTAATGTTTTAGGTATACAACTAGCGGTCCGACCTGCTTCGCGACCGCGACCCTGAAGAAGATTACATCTAAAAATATAGAGAAATAAATTGAGTAGCCTCTTTGTTCCTCGCTTCCAAGTAAGTAATTTGGCGAAGAATGCTCGTCACTTCGTTCCTCGCATCTATGTCAGTACATCGGCGAAGCAAGCTCGTCACTTCGTTCCTCGCTTCCAAGTCAGTACCTTGACGTAGAATGCTCGTCACTTTGTTCCATGCATCCATGTCAGTACATCGGCGTAGCAAGCTCGTCACTTCGTTCCTCGCTCCTATGTTAGCACTTTTAGACATTGAGTGTAAATGTTAGTATTTAAATAACATTTATAAAAAAAAAACAACTGACGGTCTTCCGAAACAACACTTGAGTTTAAATCTCACGCCCGAGACCTTTAATTTAATACCAAACACGGTATGTTTTAAATAACATTTATAAAAAACAATTGACAGTCGTGCAAAATAACTTATTGACACTTGAGTTCAAATTTCTTTTGGAAGACCTTTTATTTGATACCAAACACGGTAGGATTAAAATAACATATATAAAAACAATTGACAATCGTCCGAAACAACTTATTGACACTTGAGTTCAAATCTCCTTCGGAAGACCTTTAACTTGATACCAAACACGGTAGGATTTAAAACATTTATAATAAAAAACAATTGACAATCATCCCAAAAAAATTTTTGAAACTTGTGTTCTAATCTTCTGCGTAAGACCTTTAATTTGATATCAAACATAGTAGGATTTATGAAATTTATATATAAAAAAATTGACGATCATCCTAAATAACTTTCTAACAGTTGAGTTTAACTCTCCAAACAATTGATAACCGTTCAAAATAACTCTTTGACACTTGAGTTCAAATTTATTCCTTGAAACCTTTAATTTGATACCAAACAGCGTATGATTTAAATAATATTTATAAAAAAACAATTGACGATATTCCAAAATACCTTTTTGACACTTGAGTTAAAATCTCTGTCGTGAAACCTTTAATATGATACCAAACACGTTGGGATTTAAATAACATTTATAAAAAACAATTAACAATCGCTCAAAATTATGTTTTGACATTTTTGTGTTTAAATCTCCTCCGTGAAACCATTAATTTGATACCAAACACGGTAGGATTAAAAAAAATTTATAAAAAAACAATTGACAATCGTTCAAAAAAGTTTTTTGTGTACGAATTTTGATTAATAAGAAAATTCTGCAATTCATTATGAATATTTAAAATGATCTTGAAAATAATTTTTATCCTTTTTGTATTAGATAAGTAATTAACTTATTTAAATTTTACCGCCTAAAATGCTTTAAAGCATTGATGTGGACGGGCAGAGACATCTGTTATATTTTTACTTACAATTTCAAACTGAACTGTCAAAAATGACAAGGTGCACACAAATTTGTGAAAAGTGACAGCCACAATTTTAATATTTTTGATTAACTTTTAAAATATTTACAAAATAGTACACATGTATGCTCATTCGTTTACTTTAAACACAGATAAATTTACAAAACTTCTGAAACTTGTCTAGATTTAATGTAATTTAAATTTAATTTTTAAAAAAGATCTGTCAAAAATGACAAGAACACAAATTTGTGAAAAGTTACGACTACAATAGAGTTATTCGTTTAAAATCAACAAATTTCACATTCATAGCAACGCTCGCACACTCTGATTTCCGCCTTATTTATTGAATATCTCGCACATCATGTGTAAGAAAAATGTGAATTCATAAAAAGGCCCTATTCCCAATCAAACTCTAAATGCCAGTGAAGGTTTCAACCGAATCCGTCAAACGGTCTAGGCTGTAGGTCTGCGGACAAATTGCACAAATTTGGTTGCCTGATTGGCTAAAGTATAGTGAAATGCTGGGAAACAACAGAAAATATATTAAAAAACCCTAAATACTTGCATTACATTGTCAGTACTCTGCGCAGATAATTTTCCGTTCAAAACTTGTATCAAAGAATACAACAATGCATTGATTACTATATTTACTGATTACAATAAAGAATTATTGCAATCTCAACCGTATATTATTGATTATTGCCTGAAGAATAAAGAAATTATTGGACTTTATTAAATCTTTGAATTAGCGGTGAATTCGGGGCATTTAAAAATATATTAATTGATCTTTCTTATTGTATATAAGATACAAGCAACATAAATTGTTACAGTTTGACATAATTCTAGACAATGACTGACAATTTTAACTTTTTTTTCCTTATATTCACTTCACATAGTTCACTACCACTGCAAATTGTACATATGTTAAAGACCTGTGTCCACGGTGATAGAAATCGGTCCAAGATCTCGGATATAGTTCTATATCATAAATAGTGAACTTGTATGACAACAGATGTCAGGTTTGTCGAATTTATGAAGTTAGCTTCAGTCAATTCTACCAATTCTAAAAAAAGTTCGTAATGTATTTCCTGCAAAATTATTAGGAGAAATGATATGCTATAATTAAATTATACACTTACCATGAATTTCATTTAAATTCAGTGTATTTGTAATTTAGTACGTGACCCAAACTATTTTTCATAAAATATTGACGTTTACAAATCAATTTGAATTAATTGCAACTGTCAAAATATGTAAATCATTTCAACCACTTTAAAAAAATTTACAAAATAGTACTTATGTTCGCTCCATTATTCTAAACACAAATAAATATACCAAACTTATCTAACTTAGAATAAATGGGCGTACATGCTTAATACTTTGTAAAATTTTAAAACATCAATTTAAAAATAAAAAAATGAATTTGAAAGTGAACTGTCAATACCCTTTATCTTTGAATTTTTAACAGTAATAGCAACGCGTGTTATTTAACAAAAGCTACACGAAACAAAAAATTAGTTTATTTACTTAATATCTCGCACATCATGTGTAATAAAAATGTGAATTCATAAAAAGCACGTATTCCCAGCCAAACTGTAGATGCCTGTAAAGGTTTCACTCGAATATATCAAACCGTGTAGGCTCTGGAGCTGCGCACAAATGGTTTCTAGGTATCCAAAATTTTTAACTGAATAGTATATTGGACTAGCGGTCCGACCTGCTTCGCAGGTCTGACCCCTAGGCTCCGCCACTTTAAAGATGATAGCAACTAAAACTATAGGAAAATAAATTGCAAGTTTAATCAAATACCTTAAATTTGTTAGCAAGCAATTGTCGAAGAAAATTAGTCTCTTTGTTTCCCGCTTCCTTGTTAGTAAATTGGCGAAGAAAGCTCGTCACTTCGTTCCTCGCTTTCATGTCAGTGCATTGGCATTAAATACCCCTAAATTAGGTTTCTAGTAATTACCACAAAAACAATTGCTGATCGTTATTATTTATGACAAAGAGGATTCATCACTATTTTTTCCTTTGAGCCTAAACCATTGCATTCAATACTACACAAGCTAGGTTTAGGGAAATATTCAGTAAATTAATTGCCAATCGTACAGATTTGTAATAAAGATGGGTCATTTCTAAGTTCCTCAATATTTCACTTGTAAAACATTTCACTTGGTATTCCACAGGTCGCATATTTATAAATTTTAATGTAAAACAATTGCCGATCATAATTGGTTTGCGGAAAAAATTACAACAAATACAATAGATTTTTTCGTGGACATTTTCAAGATAAAGTGTTTTAATTTTTGCTCCTTCAATAGATTTCAATTGACTTTAAAAAAATAGCTATCTGCCAACTAATAAAACATTTAGTTACATAAACTACAAGTTAGGTATTTACAAAAATTTATAAAAAAAGTTTAAACAATTGTCGATCTCAACAATTCTTGACAAAATTACGTCACTTTGACCTTTCTTTCGACACCGAATAAGTGATTTTTAAAAGAAATTTATATTAAATACAACTTGCATTAATATTTGAGCATGTAATGAAGATTTTTGTCAATCTGACATTTCTATTGTCTTCTTGCCAATTTAGAAATACCGTCAATAATAATGTATAATAATTTGCATTCCATATTGACAAATTTGGCAGATATACATTATTTTTACTACATTTGTTTGTGTAATACCAACCTTATCCAGTCTTACGTCAGCTTGTCAGTTACACTTCAAAGTACAATCGAAGCAAAAAAATTAAAACTTGTCCATCAAGATTCTTATATGATACCAAACACAGTTTTCTAAGGACTTTTATGAAAACAATTGGCCAGCCTCCATTTTTTATATTATCATTTGTTCAGTCTATTCGACACCGTTCTTTTGATACCCGCGTCACTGAAAAAGATTACAACGGTAGAAAAATAAAATGAGTAGTCTTAAATAACTACCATTTAATACCAAACAAATGGCGAAGCAAGCTCATCACTACTTTCCTCGCTTCCATGTCAGTAAATTGCCGAAGAAAACTCGTCACTTCGTTCCTCGCTTTCATGTCAATACAACGGCGAAGCAAGCTAGTCACTTCGTTCCTCGCTTCCATGATACTACTTTGTGACACGTAATTAATTACCAAACAATTGACGATCGTGCAAAATAACTTTTTGATACTTAAGTTTAAATCCGCTCCTTGAGACTTTTAATTTAATATCAAACATGGTAGGATAAAAATAACATTTAAACAAAACAATTGATAAACGCCCAAAACAACTTTTTGACACTTGAGTTCAAACCTCCTCTGCGAGACCTTTAATTTGATTCCAAACACTGTTGGATTTAAATAACATTTATACAAAACAATTGACAATCGCCCAAAACAACTTTTTGCCACTTGAGTTCAAACCTCTTTTGCGAGACCTTTAAATTGATTCCAAACACTGTAGGATTTAAATAACATTTATAAAAACAATTGACGTTCGTCCAAAATAACTTTTTGACACTTGAGTTTAAATCTCATGTGCGAGACCTTTAATTCAATACCAAACACGGTAGGATTTAAATAACATTTATACAAAACAATTGACAATCACCCAAAACAACTTTTCGCCACTTGAGTTCAAACCTCTTCACCGAGACCTGTAATTTGATTCCAAACACGGTAGGATTTAAATAACATTTATAAAAACAATTAACGATCGTCCAAAATAAATTTTTGATACTTGAGTTTAAATCTCATGATTGAGACATTTAATTCAATACCAAACACGGTAGGTTTTAAATAACATTTATAAAAAACAAATGACGATCGTCCAAAATAATTATTTGACACTTGAGTTTAAATCTGATGAGTGAGACCTTCAATTAGAAAATTAGAAAAAATAGAAAAAACAATTAACGATCGTGTAAAATTATTTTGGGACACTTGATTAGAAATAAAAAACAACTGATGATTGTTTATAATAACTTTTTGACAATTCTACGAATTTAGATAAAAAAATCTGAAAGATCTTGAAAATAATTTTCATCCTTTTTGTATAAGATAAATAATTTATTTATTTAAATTTTACCGCCTTAAATGCTTTAAATCTTCGAAGTTTGCGGGCAGAGACATCTGTTATACTTTTACTTAAAATTTCAAAATGAACTGTCAAAAATGACAAGGTGCACACAAATTTGTGAAAAGTTACAGCTATAATTTTAATAATTTTGACTGACAAAATAGTACACATGTATACTCATTTATTTACTGTAAACATAGATTAATTTAAAAAACTTCTGAAACTTGTCTAGTTTTAATGAAATTTATACTAATTTTTTTAAAGAAATCTGTCAAAAATGACAAGATGAACACTTTGTGAAAAGTTAGAACTACAATACAGTTATTCATTTAAAATCAACAAATTTCACATTCATAGCAACGCTCGCATACTCTGATTTCCGCCTTATTTATTTAATATCTCGCACATCATGTGTACTAAAAATCTGAAACACCCAAAAGGCACATCTACAACAAATTCTTTACATCCCCAAATAGGTTTCACGCGAATCCATCAAACCGTCTAGGCTCTAGAGGGCGGCACATATTTGGTTACTAAGCAGATGAAAGTATAGAGAAATACTCTAGCCCAGCGGTGGGCAACCTCCGGCCCGCGGGCCAACTCCGGCCCGCGTAAAGGTCCAATCCGGCCCGCGAGATCTTTAGAAGAAATAAATATTTTCAAAAACAAAAATTTTTTATTAGGTTAGTACCCAACATAAAGAAAAAGAAGATTAATTTTCAATATAATTCGTCTTGTTTAGATTAAACACATGTCATAACATAGAAAGTCGTAACGCAGCAACTAAAAATTATAAGTACTACGGCCCGCGTACGAAACGTAAATCTTATTCTGGCCCCTGTTATAAAAAAGGTTGCCCACCCCTGCGTCTAGCCGATTAGTATATAGGATAGCGGTCCGACCTGCTTCGCAGGTCTGACCCCTAGGCTCCGCAACAATGAAGAAGATAGCAACTAAAGCTATAGGAAAATAAATTGCAAGTTTTCTCAAATACCAAATAGCAAGCAATTGTCGAAGAAAGTATGTCGCTTTATTCCCCGCTTCCTTGTTAGTAAATTGGCGAAGAAAGCTCGTCATTTCGTTCCTCGCTTTCATGTAAGTATACTCCAAAATCCTGCAAATTTTTACATCCCTTAAATACCACGCTTTAAAAAAAAAAATAAATAACAAAATTTTTAATAATAAAATGAGTAGTCTTAAATAACTACCATTTAATACCAAACAAAAGGCGCAGCAAGGTCATCACTATGTTCCTCGCATCCATGTCAGTAAATTTACGAAGAAAGCTCGTAACTTCGTTCCTCGCTTCCATTCTAGTAGTTGAAGTTTTCAGAGGAGTTCTCTGGTTTTCATTAAGAGAAGTTCTGTGTTAACCACTGACAAAATTGTATATTTTTTAAAGAGGAAGGTTGTGTATTTACCACTGACGAAAGTTGTATGTTTTTCATTGAGGGAAGTTGTGTGTTAACCACTGACAAAATATGTAATTTTTCATTGAGAGAAGTTCTGTAGTAACCACTGACGAATGATGTATGTTTTTATTGAGGAAAGTTTTGTGTTTACCTCTGACGAAAGTTGTATGTTTTCCATTGAGGGAAGTTATGTGATTTCTATTGAGGGAAGTTTGTTCATCACTGAAATATTCTCATTTTTCTCAATTGGCGAAGCAAGATCATCTCTTTGTTACTTACTTCCATGTCTGGTACCTTGGCGAAGCAAGCTCGTCACTTCGTTCTTCGCTTCCATGTCAGTAGATAGAGGAAGCAAGCTCGCCGCTTTGTTCCTCGCTTATATGTCAGTACACGGTTGTGTGTTTCCCACTGTCGAAAGTTGTATGTTTTTCATTGAGGAAAGTTGTGTGTTAACCAGTAACGAAAGTTGTATGTTTTTTATTGTGGATATTTGTGTTTTTATCACTCACAGAAGTAGTATGATTTTCATTGAGTAAAGTTGTGTGTTAACCACTGACGAAAGTTGTAAGTTTTTTTATTGAGGAAAGTTGTGTGTTAACTACTGATAAAAGTTATATGTTTTTCATTAAGGGAAGTTGTGTGTTAACCACTGATAATATTTGTATATTTTTCATTGAGGGAAGTTGTGTGTTTACCACTGACGAAAGTTGTATGTTTTCCAATGAGGGTAGTTGTGTGTTTCCCACTGACAAAAGTTGTATGTTTTCCATTGAGGGAAGTTATGTGTTTCCTATTGAGGGAAGTTGTTTGTTCATATATTTTCATTTGATTCCAACAATTGGCGATCGTCCAAAACAACTTTTTGATAATTGAGTTCAAACCTCCTCTGCTAGACCTTTAATTTGATTCCAAACACGGTAGGATTTAAATTACATTTATACAGAACAATTGACAATCGTGCAAAACAACTTATTGACACTTGAGATCAAACCTCCTTTACGAGACCTTTATTTGATACCAAATACGGTAGAATATAAATAGCATTTAGAAAAAACAGTTAACGATCGTCCAAAATAACTTTTTGACACTTGATTTTAAATGTCTGCTGTGAAACTTTTAATTTAGTACCAAACACTGCAGGATTAGAAATAAAAAACAACTGATTGTTCAAAATAACTTTTTGATAATTCTACGAATTTAGATTTTTAAAAAAATCTGATATTGATTATAAATATTAATAATGATCTTTTTATATTAGATAAGTAATTAACTTAATTAAATTTTACCGCCAAAAAGAGCCATCTAAGTTGTCGAGCAGAGACATCTGTTTTTTTGAGAAGAAAAAGAAACTGTCTATTAAGTGAAAAATAATTTTTAATTTTATTGTGTTAGATTAGAATTTGAATTTTACCGCCTAAAATCCTAAAAATAATCGAGGTTGACGAACAAAGACATCTGTCTAATTTATTTTAAAATTGAAAAAAATATAAAAAAAATTACATAATAATAATCATGTTCGCTCATTTATTCTAAACACAAATAAATTACCAAACTTGTCTAAATAGACTACAATTAATGTAATTTATATTTAAAATTTCAAACAGATCTGTCAAAAATGACACGTTGCACGCAAATTTTTGAAAAGTGACAGCTATAATTTAAATTTTTTTCAAATTGACTTTAAAAATATTTATAAAATAGTTCATATGTTTAATTATTAATTATAAACACATATAAATTTACAAAACATCTTCAAGTTGTCTAGAATATATGTAATTTATACTTAATTTTTGAAACAGATCTGTCATAAATGACAAATTGAACATAAATTTTTGTAAAGTTACAACCAGAATCAACAAACTCCACTTTGATAGCAACCCGCACACTCTGATCCGTAAACGCATTTCCGCCTTATTTATTTAATATCTCGCACATCATGTGTACTAAAAATGTGAATTCATAAAAAGCACGTATTCCCAAAAAATCTTTAACTTCCAGAAAAGGTTTCACTGAAATCGGTCAAACCGTCTAGGCTCTAGAGTTGCGCACAAATTTGGTTACTAGGCAGATGAAAATATATATAGAGAATGAATTTTGCCTTTTAGTATAAGGGACTAGCGGCCCGACCTGCTTCGCAGGTCTGTCCCCTAGGCTCCGTGTTACTAAAGAAGATTACAACCGAAAATGTAGAAAACTAAATTGAGTAGACTTATATAACTTCGTTCCTCACTTCCATATCAGTCCTAGACGAAGAAAGTTCGTCACTTCGTTCCTCGCTTTCAAGTCAATGCATCAGCGAAGCAAGCTCGTCACTACGTTCCTCGCTTCCATGTCAGTACTTTGACGAAGAAAGCTCGTCACTTCGTTCCTCGCTTTCAAGTCAGTACATCGGCGAAGCAAGCTTGTGCCTTCGTTCCTCGCTTTCAAGTCAGTGCATCGTCGAAGCAAGCTCGTCACTACGTTCCTCGTTTCCATGTCAGTACATTGACGAAAAAAGCTGGTCATTTCGTTCCTCGCTTTCAAGTCAGTGCATGGGCGATGCAAGCTCGTCACTTCGTTTCTCGCGTCCATGTTACTACTATTTGTCACTTTAGTTTAAATCTCTTCCGTTAGATATTTAATTCAATACCAAATACGTTAAGATTTAAATAACATTAATAAAAAACAATTGACGATTTACCAAAATAACTTTTTGACACTTGAATTAAAATATCCTTCATGAGACTTTTAATTTGATACCAAATACTGCAGAATTTAAATAATATTTATAAAAAACAATTGACAATCGTCCAAAACAAATTTTTGACACTTGAGTTTTCCTCCGCGAGGCCTTTAATTTGATACCAAATACGGTAGGAATTAAATAACATTTATACAAAACAATTAACGATCACCCAAAATATCTTTTTGACACTTGAATCCAAATCTCCTCCACCAGACCTTAAATTTGATACCAAACACGGTAGGATTTAAATAATATTTATAAAAAAACAATTGACAATCGTCCTAAACAACTTTTTGACACTTTAGTTCAAATCTCCTCTGCGAGACCTTTAATTTGATACCAAGCACGGTAGGATTTAAATAATATTTATAAAAAACTATTGACAATCGTCCTAAACAACTTTTTGATACTTTAGTTCAAATCTCCTCTGCGAGACCTTTAATTCAATACCAAACACGGTAGGATTTACATATTATTTATAAAAAACAATTGACAATCGTCCTAAACAACTTTTTGACACTCTAGTTCAAATCTCCTCTGCGAGACCTTTAATTCAATATCAAACAAGGTAGGATTTAAATAATATTTCTAAAAAAACAATTAACGATCGTCCAAAACAACTTTTTGACACTTGAGCTCAAATCTCCTCCGCGATACCTTTAATTTGATACCAAACACGGTAGGATTTAAATAATATTTATAAAAAACAATTGACTCACTTTATTTTAAAGCTCTAACGTTAAACTATTAATTTAGTAACAAACACGGCGGAATTAGAAATAAAAAACAACTGATGATTGTTCAAAAAACTTTTTGACAATCTACGAATTTAGATAAAAAAAATTCTGAAATTGATTATAAATATTTAAAATGATCTTTTTATATTAGATAACTAATTAACTTATTTAAATTTTACCGCCTAAAATACTTAGATGTTGTCGAGCAGAGACATCTGTTGTATTTTTTGAGAAGAAGAAGAAACCATTTGTAAAGTTTCTAAAAACAAATAAATTACCAAATTTTTCTAGCTGAACTACAATTAAAGTAATTTAAAATTTCAGACTGAAATGTCAAAAATAACTAGTTGCACAAAAATTTGTGAAAAGTGACAGCTACAATTTTTATTTTTTTAATTAGCTTTTAAAATATTTACAAAATAGTACACATATTTGTTCACTAATTCTGAATACAGATAAATTTACAAAACATCTTCAATTTGTCTAGAATATATGTAATTTATAATTAATTTTTGAAACAGAACTGTCAGAAATGACAAATTGAACATAAATTTTTGTAAAGTTACAACCAGAATCAACAAACTCCACTTTCATAGCAACCGCACACTTTGATCCATAAACCTTTTTTATTTAATATCTCGCACATCATGTGTACTAAAAATGTGAATTCATAAAAAGCACGTATTCCCAAAAAATCTCTAACTTCCAAAAAAGGTTTCACTGAAATCGGTCAAACCGTCTAGGCTCTAGAGCTGCGCACAAATGGTTACTAGGCAGATGAAAGTATAGAAAGTGAATTAAGCCTTTTAGTATATTGGATAGCAAAAACCGCTTACGGTGAACTTATAGCACTAGAAATAGGTTTTATTTACAAGCTCTATATAGAGAATTGACCTGAGAAGTTCTCATTCTGGAAATTTTCTGCCTTGCAAGACCGACCACTAACAAACTGTTTCACTGGATGCTGTTACTCGTGGACCATATTACTCTATTTGCTGATAATTTTCCATGCAATTATTCATATATGTATTTAATATGAAGGGCCGATATTTCCATTTATTAATAAATAGTGTTGAGACAGATCATTTTAAAAACGATCTAGTTCAATATCAAGATTTTCACACTTAATAAGATCTAGATCAGATCATAGATCAATTTTTAAGATCGGATCTATTTTTGCCTTCCGCCTACCTCTAGGTAAGGGAGGTATTGTTTTTGGGCAAAAAATTGGGTAGTGAGTTTTCAATGAATAAGCACGTTTTAGGGTCCCTACAACACGATATTACTATTTTCGCGATGATGTCTGTATGTATGTATGTATGTATGGAATATACAGGGTGTAAATCAAAAAGCGGGCCATAGGCGTTTAACATGGGAAATCAGTTTTTCCGTGCGCAAAAGTTCCCAAATGGTTTTAGATGAAAATGGTTCAAATAAAAATTGTAGAGAATTTAATTCTGCATCTAAATCACTAATCAGATTTTATTTTACACGTCTTGTAATCTGTATAACCGATTTTAAAGTTTTATAAATATTGCTAGTGATATGTAATTGTTTGTAATTTTGTTTCAATTCCATGGCTATCACTACAAATTAGCATTTATTTATAAAACTTTAAAGTCGATTTTACGGATTACATGACGTGTAAAATAAAATCTGATTAGTGTTTTAGATGCAGAATAAAATTCCCTACAATTTTTATATGAACCATTTTCGTCTAAAACCATTTGGGAACTTTTCCGCACGGAAAAACTGATTTACCATGATGTTAAACGCCTATGGCCCGCTTTTTGATTTACACCCTGTATGTGTGTGTGTGTGTGTAGTCTGTGGCAATTTATTCGTCTCGCATAACTCAAATACTATAATACCAAAAAATACAATTTTGTGAAATATTGCTTCTTATATACAAATAAAGAGCTGATTAGATTGTTTAAAATTGGTCAACCGGAAGTAGCAGTTTACTTGAAGCCCTTGACAGTTTTTCGTGAAAAACACGGTTAAATTTCCTTTTCCAACAATTTATGTTGTTTTGAAAGTTGGAGAATATTTAATTTTACATGTGTTTTGAATACACTAATTTTATTAATTTTCATTAGATTTAAAGATAATTAAATATAAAGAAATAAGATTTCACAAATCTTGCATTCCTAGTACACCATGGAAATATTTAAAAATTTAAAATTTTTTACGAAATGTGACACATGTCATTGTGATTGTGAAGCTGTTTTCTTATTGAAATATATGTCAAAAAATTAAATAAATATACGAAAGAAAATTAAAATTCTCAAATATAAATAGAAAATAAACAAATAAGAAGGTATGTTTCTGTATCATCAAATACTATTTTGTACCGTTTAAGACTAGTATTGGGCGGGAGGTTATGTGCTGGCCACATCAGATTTTTTTAGATCAGATCAGGAATAAAATTTCTTCTTTTAGATCATAAAAAGACCAGTAATTTTTCTTTCACAAATTTTTTTAATTTTTATTAAGAAAATAGAGAGCTGACAATTTTCATAATATTAAAGGAAATACAAATTACTTTTTACAAAATAAAATCAAAAAACATTTTTTTCAGAAGATATATTTAATTTCTTATACTATATAAATAATTAAATTAAATTATATTGAATATTGAAAAAAGCTTTCAGAACTCATGGTATATAAATAACAATAAGTGGGTTTAAGTTCTGTATTCTATCTATTGTATTGTTTTTTACAGAACTTAAACCCAGTTATTGTTTTTTAAAAATTATATTGATTTATTTTAGTACTGAGAGTCAAATTTTAGAAGAAAATAGTTTATTTTTAAGGTCATAGATATTATTCTTTTTAATTTAGATCAAGATCAAGATCAGAAAACGTAAAACAATCTAGATCAGATAAAAAATCTTACGAGTTTATCTGGGTCAGTGATCTAGATCATTTGATCTAGATCAGTCACAACATCGCTAATAAAGAACCGAATAAATTATTCGCTGAATAAATGAAAAATGTCGCATCGAATTCATAGCTCAAATGATACTTATTGTTCTAGCTGTCATTTGTTAATGCGTATTTTTTTATTTATTTGACAAGTAACTTAATCGGAAATTTATTCGTAGATAGAAATATCGGCCTTAAGTATAATAGAGAATTTATTTTTTTTTGTTAATAGCAAGTCTTCGATACTCCACAAATTTTGATAAATGTTCTGTTCTCATTTTTATAATATGCGGGTCTTCGATAATGCTCTTCCTGTTACCTAACATTTTATAAGTGAACCTCATCGTCTTTTAACATCTTAGTAAAGAAGTCTCACTGTATGGGAATTCAATTTCATTGTTTAGTGTTTGCCAGAGTGATTCTATTGTATGATATTTTTTGAATATCCATCGTAAATGGCTCTAGTAACAACGCATTTTGTAAAATCGTCCATTTTACTTGAGCCAGTATCTTTTCTTGTTGTTTTATTCGATACACTTCCTCTTTTTACTTTGGCCTGAACTGTACATTTACAATGGATGTTTTTATCATAGCTAGACCTAAGAAATACCGTAATCTAATTCATTAGGGCTAAGTAATCTGGTAATAGCATTACATCTATGAACAAGGGTCTTCGTTATGTATTGTGTTGTTGATAGTGCAATATTAAGGAGTACGGCTCTTGTAAGTATACTTAGAAAAATCGGTACAAATTGTAAATTTTCCAAGTTAATTCTCTATGTAATCGTCTTGCAAGCGATTATGAACCGAACGAGCCTGTAAATAAAACCTATTTTCAAGTTCACCATAAGCATTTTTCGCTATTATAGTTGAAATTGCAGGGATTATAGAAGTCAAATTTATGTACTAGGCGAATACTATACATGCTGTCATGGCAGGTTAGTTTGTTTTCATTTTGTCGCCATTTTGCCGCTGTCCGACCTGCCACTGTCCGACCTGCCACTGTCCGACCTGCCACTGTCCGACCTGCCACTTACAATCAAGTTTTTTTCGAAATTCAAGCACTCGATCGATTTAAGGTCAACCATACGGGCTGAAGATAGCGCAACATGAACATGAATTTTTTGAAACAATAATTATAATAAATGATATTTGTAGATAAAAGTCCAAAGTTTTGTAATAAAATTTAAAAAGCAAATTTTGTTTACAAATTATACATGAACATAATTTTCAAAGTAGTAAAATATGTGCCACACATTCCCATGAACGACTACAGTAATGAAAATAATTTGTATATTTTTAAATATGTTCGTCTATCCTATATACTAATCGGCTAGAGTATTTCTCTATACTTTCATCTGCTTAGTAACCAAATATGTGCCGCCCTCTAGAGCCTAGACGGTTTGATAGATTCGCGTGAAACCTATTTGGGGATGTAAAGAATTTGTTGTAGATGTGCCTTTTGGGTGTTTCAGATTTTTAGTACACATGATGTGCGAGATATTAAATAAATAAGGCGGAAATCAGAGTATGCGAGCGTTGCTATGAATGTGAAATTTGTTGATTTTAAATGAATAACTGTATTGTAGTTGTAACTTTTCACAAATTGTTCATCTTGTCATTTTTGACAGATTTCTTTAAAAAAATTAGTATAAATTTCATTAAATCTAGACAAGTTTCAGAAGTTTTTTAAATTAATCTGTGTTTAGAGTAAATAAATGAGTATACATGTGTACTATTTTGTAAATATTTTAAAAGTCAGTCAAAATTATTAAAATTATAGCTGTCACTTTTCACAAATTTTGTGCACCTTGTCATTTTTGACAGATCATTTTGAAATTTTAAGTAAAAG
Organism: Poecilus cupreus; assembly: GCA_963942605.1. Lineage (NCBI taxonomy): Eukaryota > Metazoa > Arthropoda > Insecta > Coleoptera > Carabidae > Poecilus > Poecilus cupreus. The sequence continues at coordinate 26,900,091 of OZ012718.1, forward strand.
TATAACAGATGTCTCTGCCCGCAAACTTCGAAGATTTAAAGCATTTTAGGCGGTAAAATTTAAATAAATAAATTATTTATCTTATACAAAAAGGATGAAAATTATTTTCAAGATCTTTCAGATTTTTTTATCTAAATTCGTAGAATTGTCAAAAAGTTATTATAAACAAGCATCAGTTGTTTTTTATTTCTAATCAAGTGTCCCAAAATAATTTTACACGATCGTCAATTGTTTTTTCTAAATGTTATTTAAATCCTGCCGTGTTTGGCATTAAATTGAAGGTCCACTCATCAGATTTAAACTCAAGTGTCAAAAAATTATTTTGGACGATCGTCATTTGTTTTTTATAAATGTTATTTAAAACCTACCGTGTTTGGTATTGAATTAAATGTCTCAATCATGAGATTTAAACTCAAGTATCAAAAATTTATTTTGGACGATCGTTAATTGTTTTTATAAATGTTATTTAAATCCTACCGTGTTTGGTATTGAATTACAGGACTCGAAGATGAGGTTTGTACTCAAGTGGCGAGAAGTTGTTTTGGGTGATTGTCAATTGTTTTGTATAAATGTTATTTAAATCCTACCGTGTTTGGTATTGAATTAAAGGTCTCGCACATGAGATTTAAACTCAAGTGTCAAAAAGTTATTTTGGACGAACGTCAATTGTTTTTATAAATGTTATTTAAATCCTATAGTGTTTGGAATAAATTTAAAGGTCTCGTAAAAGAGGTTTGAACTCAAGTGGCAAAAAATTGTTTTTGGCGATTGTCAATTGTTTTGTATAAATGTTATTTAAATCCAACAGTGTTTGGAATCAAATTAAAAGTCTCGCAGAGGAGGTTTGAACTCAAGTGTCAAAAAGTTGTTTTGGGCGTTTATCAATTGTTTTGTATAAATTTTATTTTTATCCTACCATGTTTGATATTAAATTAAAAGTCTCAAGGAGCGGATTTAAACTTAAGTATCAAAAAGTTATTTTGCACGGTCGTCAATTGTTTGGTAATTAATTACGTGTCACAAAGTAGTATCATGGAAGCGAGGAACGAAGCGACTAGCTTGCTTCGCCGTTGTATTGTCATGGCAGCGAGGAACGAAGTGACGAGTTTTCTTCGGCAATTTACTGACATGGAAGCGAGGAAAGTAGTGATGAGCTTGCTTCGCCATTTGTTTGGTTTTAAATGGTAGTTATTTAAGACTACTCATTTAATTTTTCTACCGTTGTAATCTTTTTTAGTGACGCGGGTATCAAAAGAACGGTGTCGAATAGACTGAACAAATGATAATATAAAAAATGGAGGCTGGCCGATTGTTTTCATAAAAGTCATTAGAAAAATGTGTTTGGTATCATATAAGAATCTTAATGGACAAGTTTTAATGTTTTTGCTTCGATTGTACTTTGAAGTGTAACTGACAAGCTGACGTAAGACTGGATAAGGTTGGTATTACACGAACAAATGTAGTAAAAATAATGTATATCTGCCAAATTTGTCAATATGGAATGCAAATTATTATACATTATTATTGACGGTATTTCTAAATTGGCAAGAAGACATTAGAAATGTCAGATTGACAAAAGTCTTCATTACATGATCAAATATTAATGCAAGTTGTATTTAATATAAATTTCTTTTAAAAATCACTTATTCGGTATCGAAAGAAAGGTCGAAGTGACGTAATTTTGTCAAAAATCGTTACGATCGACAATTGTTTAAACTTTTTTTAAAATTTTTGTAGATACCTAACTTGTAGTTTATGTAACTAAATGTTTTATTAGTTGGCAGATAGCTATTTTTTGAAAGTCAATTGAAATCCATTGAAGGAGCAAAAATTAAAACACTTTATCTTGAAAATGTCCACGAAAAAATCTATTGTATTTGTTGTAATTTTTTCCGCAAACCAATTATGATCGACAATTGTTTTACATTAAAATTTATAAATATGCGACCTGTGGAATACCAAGTGAAATGTTTTACAAGTGAAATATTGAGTAACTTAGAAATGACGCATCCTTATTACAAATCTGTACGATTGGCAATTAATTTACTGAATATTTCCCTAAACCTAGCTTGTGGAGTATTGAATGCAATGGTTTAGGCTCAAAGGAAAAAATAGTCTTTGTCATAAATAATAACGATCAGCAATTGTTTTTGTTGTAATTACTAGAAACCTAATTTAGGGGTATTTAATGCCAATGCACTGACATGAAAGCGAGGAACGAAGTGACGAGCTTTCTTCGCCAATTTACTAACAAGGAAGCGAGAAACAAAGAGACAAATTTTCTTCGACAATTGCTTGCTAACAAATTTAAGGTATTTGATTAAACTTGCAATTTATTTTCCTATAGTTTTAGTTGCTATCATCTTTAAAGTCGCGGAGCCTAGGGGTCAGACCTGCGAAGCAGGTCGGACCGCTAGTAACATACTAAGTTTATATTCCATTTGAATTTACAGTTTTTGAGAAACAAATGAAAATATACCAAAAAGTGTGTTAATTGGTATATTTTTATGAAACTTCATTCTATAACGATCAGCGAAAACCCGATGTGAAAATTCCATTTATTACCAGAGATTTGATTTTTTAAAGTTTGTGTGACGTCACTGGTACTGCACCAGTGGAACTAAAACAACGATTTTTCATGATAGCAGATATTATATATTTTTTAATATAAAAATAATATTTACATATTATAAGTCTTAATTTACAACAATTAAACTAAATATAAATAAGTATATAATTCCTTTGGCAACTTGATATTCGAGTAAATAACATACGGAAGTTTGAGAACAGTGGCGCTAATAGTGATGTAACCTAACCTCAACACACAATTTTATTCAATAGATTTTCAACACAGCCACTATAAAACAGTGAAATTTTAAAGCAAGTAATAGAAGCCCAACAAATATAATCATAATACCAACAAACAAAATAAATGAAATGACATTTCGTTGTTCTATTTTAGCCCATAATAGGCGGTGGGCGGAGCGGTAGACGCGTAATTTGCAGTACCTGTGACGTCAAAATATGTTCAATTCGTTATATCGCTTTACTGCAAAATATTTAAAAGAAAAAAAATATTTTACTACTAATATTCCTTTAACGATTTTGATATAAATTTGTCATATTTCGTTTATGGTTTATGCGCCCATTATTTGATACGTTTGACACATAGATGTTATAAATAAACACCGCATTTAACGAAAATATGCATATGCATAAAATTTAAGGAGTGAAAAATATATTTAAAAATCTGTACGAATCAGATAAAAAGAAATAAAATAAGACCAAGTTTTTGACTTTTTTGATTTTTCATGTCTATTATTTTTTAATGCATATTTAGAGCTTTTTCTTACTTTTTAACGCGTTTTTCCAAAATTAATTTAAATCCGAAAAAAAATTTTTTTGTTGCGCCACTGGACATTTGTTTTGGAATGAATTTGTACTTCCCCGTTGTGCCGTCTGACGAGGGATTCCCCTTGTTTACTGTGATTTGATTTGCGTAGAGTCTTCAATTCACATAGTTGTATTAAAGTTGATCTTGTGACAGTGTGAAGTGCTTTCGTAGTACAATGCCGAAACTAAAGCCCACCGTTGTTGAATGGATTAAGAATTACATTACAAGGAATTGAAATATGAACGCAATCAATTATTTTGTTACAGCTTTGCAATCTATGCCCTCAACTTCTAGCTATACGGAACAATAAAAATTTAATTTTAATCTTTGCAAAGCTTTGATCAAAGCAAACATACCCATTTATAAATTGAAAAACAAATATTTCAAAGCGCTTTTAGAAACATATTGCGCAATGCACATTCCTGATGAAAGCCATCTCAGCTAAAATGATATTAGTTCAGTGTACAAAGGAGTTCTTCAGGAAGTATTATTGTATATGGGTATGTTTACACTAAACAGCAGATGTATGTGGACGATACGTGGCAAATGTAATATTAATTGATGAAAATTCTAATACGTGCGAAAGAATTGAGTAAAACAAATAATAATACAATGACAAGATTATTCCCGACGGATGAACGCATTTTTTCTTACCGGAGCCGGTACCGAGTGATGCAGCAGCGTGTATGGTGAAAGCTGCATCTAATTCATTGCACTTGCTTGGCGCACGGACTTAATTGAGTAGCTGAAACTATAAGATTGCAGTTCCCGTTAGTAAATAAATTAATAAAATTTGGCAAACAAATATTTGTTAAAGCTCCTTTAAGGGTAGAAATGTTTAGAGATAGATTACCAAATACCCCATTACCAACCAGTTCTAACAAGATGGGGAACATGGTTAGATGCCGCAATTTACTACACAAATACCTTAGACAGTTTCTAAAAATTAATAAATGAATTTCCAGCTACAGCTATTAATGCAATACAAGATTGTCAGACCGTTCTAAATGAAGTAGAATTACAAAATAATTTGGCATTTATAAAAACCAATTATAAATATGTAAGTGACTCTATAAAATCACTTGAGAAGCAGGATATGCCTTTAGTTACCGCAGTGCAGATGATTCAAGACAGCACGTATATTGTACCAGGACTAATTGGTTAAATAATTATAAATAAATTAAACGACGTTCTGCGTAAAAATGAAGGATTCGACAAATTACAAAAAATTGCTTCAATTTTAAATGGTGAAATTGTTAATGATTTCAAGAAGATCCAGCATTAATTGCGAAATTCAAATATACACCAATTACTGGTGTCGACGTAGAGAGAAGTTTTTCGGCTTACAAGAATATGTTAAGTGATAGAAGACACAACTTCACAATGGAACATTTAGGACAGAATTTAATAATCAGTTCATTTCATATATACCACCATTTTAATTTACCACCTGAAATATCTATAGATATATGCTTCGAATCGAAAAATGTCCCAGGTAAAAGGACAGGTAATTATGTAAAAAAATTCAACCCCCACTATCCCCATGGGTGGCTTGGGTGGGGGTAACTTTGAAAAATTTAATAGGACCTCTTATTTTTTATTGTAGATTCGGACGAAGCATAAAAAATAAGTAATTTTTATCTAAAAAATTTTTTTATTACTGTGATTGATGGCGCCGCAATCAATAAAATTTATTTTATTGAAAATGAAACTTATTATTTTGAATTCAAAACAATGTGTCAAATAGAAGTATTTACAGTATTGTTTTGAACTAGTGTTTGTAAGTTAGCGTAGAATGAAGTGTATCATAACACAGTTCCTTAAAAATGGATGATTACCCGCCAAATGAAATAGTTGAAATTCATAATAAAACAAAGTTTATTGATTGCAGCGTCATCTGTCATAGTAATAAAAAACTTTTTTAGATAATACTTACTTAATTTTACGTTTTGTCCGAATCTACAATAAAAAATAAGGGGTCCTACTTAATTTTTCCCCCACTCCAGCCACCTCTGGGGGTACGGGGGTTGAATTTTTTAGATAATTACATGTCCCCCTCCAAATTATTAAACTTCTACCTGGGACATTTTTCGATTTGAAACGTAGGTCTACAGATATTCCAGGTGGTAAATTAAAAGGAGACAGTGGAATGCAGCGCCATCTATCAGAGTAATAACAAACTTTTACAAGTAAAACTTACTTATTTTTGTACGCTTCGTCTGAATCTACAATATAAAATAAAAGGTCCTATTTAATTTTTCAAAGTTACCAATGGGTGCATTTTAGTCCGCTCCCTAGTAATGTTAACTATGTTATTAAATATATAATTGAGTTTTTCTCTTCTTTTTGTGAAGACGTGCTACAAGTATTTATTTTTAAATGAAATATATATAAAGTTGGCAACATGCATGCACTTTCAGATTTTGCTTATTTTAACCTAAAAAAAAAATCATTCCATTTTTACAGATTTTTTTAAAGAAGCATCAACTATGCGGGTTTAAAATAGTACAAATTACATATTTAAAAATGATATTTTTGGTTTGAACAACTTAAATTTAATCTATAAAACAATAATCGAGAAAAAAATTTACAGGTTATGTATAGTAATTTTTTTTTTCATCTCTGCTGAAATCTGTGTTGAGCCATATCTCCAGAACTATATCATATATTTTAATTTTGTTGACAGTTTTGGATTCAGGATGAAAACATTAATGTTTTAGTGGAGTATCGTTAAATTTGATTGAGTAGTAATTTTGAACTCCCGCCACATCCTGTTAGGTTCGGTAGTGAGTTTTCAGTGAATGTGCACATTTTACTCCAATATTTTTCTGCAATTATAATGAAAATGTAGTCTTTGTAATTTTAGTGTTGATAATATAATTCTCGAGTGTGAATCGCAACAATTTGGTTCATGAGCGAAACTGGGTTCAACCGCCCCGCGTCCCCCCCCCCCCCCCCCCCGTGTGTGACCAACATGTAGCATCTCACAGCGGATATGTTTGCGAGTAAATACAACGGAACATGGGAAGGATATGCGCTGGATATTATTCAAGCGGGAACGAGGAGGTATTTCAGGCAAACTTATAATAATAATAAGTATGTACAATATTCTTGAGCGAATAAGAAATTGGTTTGTTGCTTTGCCAACAACTGTAAGATGAAGGGTTGAAAAACAGCTCTGCGCGCTCAGAAATACATCAGACTGTAAACTGAGTGCCACACTCTAGGCGTGGATGAAGCTCTGCATGCTACACTCTAATATTCATTCTGAAATCGATACTAATGTTAGCCAAAATAGAAGCTAAAGTTAAACTTTACTTATTTCAAAATTTTACTTCACAGACTCTTATGTCAAACTTGAATTACAAATCTAAAATAACAAACAATTTATTCTATAATATTTATGGTTAATGTATTTATTATTTACTTTTGATAATAATTTATAGGATTTAATGCAGATCAGGTCTAAGAATATGTAGAAAGTAATGGAAATTATAACCAAATTTCACAGCCATCCCCGTCGCAACAGCTAGCTGACGTTTTATTTATTTATTTGTTTATTTATTACGCTGCCCAATAGGCGAAAGCCTAATAAAATGGACAGGAACAATACATGAAAGAATACAAAATAATAATAATAGTGTAACTTTCTTGGGATTAAAATATTATTTATAATAAATAATCAATAATTATTATAATAAAAGTTATATTTATATTTATATTTATTTATTTGGCTAATTACAATGGATGTTTTTAGCAGGTCAACAATAGTAATAAATATACAAGTAACAAAGTATCAAAAATACAATAGTTTTACAGGTAAATTAACACTAAGTATATAACACTAAGTATATAACACTAAAATAACGAGTACAAAAAACTTATACACTAACATTTATCACTACTATAAACAAACACTATTATTTATATAAATTAGCCGAGCGATATTTATATTCAGACCAAGAGATATATGTTCACAAGTTCATCATAGCAGCTTCGGAGTCGACTGTCCCTAGTGACGATGATTCGCTCATTTATATACCACGTTCCTTGTTTCTAGAATTGCCTGGAACATTCTCTATTGTGGAGCGAACGGACTTGTTCGAACACGCCGGCGTTGCGTCATTTACTCGGCGAAATTTAATATACAGATTAAAACTATAATAAATAATAATATTTAAAATAAACATACATAAAATCAAATATGGAGAAGACAAAAATGAAAACTTTTGGGTATCAACTTAAAAACATCAACTGTGGAAAAAAGAGATTATAAATTGAACACATACGATAAATAGGGGACGCAGAAAATACATTCGTTCTTGCGGTAGGTAAATAAAATGTTGAGGAATTGCGAGTTTGTGTACACGGAGCATGGAAAGAGAGGAGCGAGAGGTAGTTTGGATCATCTATTCCTCCATGGATTAGTTTGCAGAGGTGGAGGGCTGAATTTAGTTCACGACGTAGGTACAGACTTGGAATATTAAACATTTCGAGTAATGAGGTATGAGAAACGGTGATTTCAGGATAAAAATGATAAATTTTAAAATAAATATATTTGAGAAAGTTTTTTTGAATGGACTCAATGTGGTTCTGATGTACTTCATAGAAAGGATTCCATATAAGAGAACAATATTCTAGCTTAGAACGGACAAAGGAAAAATAGAGAGAAAAAACTTCTGAAAAGTGAAGAATATTACGAATGATGAAACCAATAAGAGTACGTATAGAAGCACTGTAATAGTATATTACATAACGAGAGATGTAAGTAGCAAATTACGCACGAGTGAAAAAATTGACACACGAGCCGCGTAGCGAGTTTGTAATTTCACGAGGGCGTAATTGCTTTACATCTCGAGTTATGTACTTTACTTTTTCTACGACTACTCAATACTATTTCTAAATTAAAAACAATATTCAAATAGTTAGAAATCTATTATGTATTTTTGTATGTATCCTTCTTGAGATTTAGTCGCCAAAAAATTATTTGTTACACTTTTAGCTTTAGCTTGTATCTCCAGTGGTTTTCCAATTAAAATATCACTGTCGCTTGACATTTCTTACTTAAAATATTAATAAATATAAGTAAAGGATAATAATATTTAGTAGTATATATGTATTTACCTCACTATAAAACACAGGTTATAAACTATAGATGCAGATGGGTGACTATAAAATATGACCACTCGTACACACATTACCTAAATGTCACACAAGCTTTATTTTTGTTTATAAAAATAAACGACAATTGAGCGTAGGGATACATGATGAAACATAGCCCCCTCTACATATTTGATTGTAATATTTATTGGTGTCATAATTTATAATAAGCCCGCAAAATATGAATTTAGTTATAAAATTTTATCAAGTAGCCAAATTTGAATCCATAACATTTAAATCTAAAATTTGATGCATCAAATTTTAATTATTTTGGTAATGTGACAGTAGAGCCAACTTAAAAATAAATAGTTCGGGGCACTAATGGGTTAATATGAGTGCTAGTTGACATTTGAATTGTTTATAATGAATTATAAAAAGATGACACAGTATATGTGATGTTATAAAAGATAGCGGGCTTTGAGTTATTGTATAAATAAAAGAATAATAAACTGTCATAGTTCAAAGTATAACGTTTATATGATTTTATGCTATATTAATACAAAACACTACATGGTGTCAGGTGTGGTTAATTAAAAGTATTGAAAAAAAAAGCAATATCATAATGTCAAAAGGAGAAAATCCAACAACAAATAAAAATGATATTAATATGGTGTTTACGTTTCAAGGAGCACCACCATCAAATTTTTCATTTCAGGCCGAAGATTGGTTGAAATGGTCTAAAAAATGGGATCGATATAGAATTATTTCTAAGCTCTCAACTCTTGATGATGATACTCAAATAAATTCGTTTATCTATACTATGGGAGACCGAGCAGAAGATATACTAGTTTCATTCAGATTATCAAATGATGATAGTAAGAAATATAAACTGGTAAGGGAAGCGTTTGAAGAACATTTCATAAAAAAACATAATATAATATTTGAAAGAGTACAATTTAATATACGAAAGCAAGAAGCAGGAGAAACTGCAGAAAATTTTATCACGGATTTGCATAGATTAGCTAAAAATTGCAAATTTGGGGCCTTAGAAGAAGAGCTTATACGGGACAGAATTGTAGTAGGCATCCTAGATGAAAAATTGGCCGAACAGCTGCAAATGGATTCAAGTTTGACCTTAGAAAAAGCTGTACAAAGAGTTAGGCAATCTGAAGAAGTGAAGAAGCAGCAAACAGTTGTTAGAAATAAAGATGTACAAGAATCAATTTCAAGAGTTAGTGAAGAACACTTATATCGGAGAAAAATTAAAAATGAAAATAAAAGTTACATTCCAACAAATTGGAATAGGAGAGAAAGGTGTGGTAGATGCAGTAGACTAAAGCATAAGGAATACGAAAAATGTTTTGCCAAAGATGCAACTTGTCATAAATGTAAAAAAGTTGGACATTTTAGTAAAGTATGCCGTACAAAGAGAATAAATGACATTGATGAAAGTTCTGATACAGACTCTAATGAAAATGATATTGGTGTAAACAGAGTAGAAACAACAGAAGATAAAAACAAAGCTTGGAGACTAAATGTAGACATATATGGAAAGAAAGTTCTCTGTAAACTGGATACGGGTGCTGATGTTACTGTCATTCCGGTGAGAACATTTCATATTATTAATAATAAAAATAACTTAATCTTAAAAAGAACAAAGAAAAAGCTGCTAGCTGCTAGTAAAAATAAATTAAATACAATTGGTTATATAAATGTAATAATTAAATATAAAAATCGACAAACAAGAGAAAAAGTATATGTAGTAGAAAATTTAGCAGAACCTCTATTGGGCTGTCCAGCAATACAAGCCTTAAATTTATTTAAATGTGTATTTAATATTCAAGCTGATCAAATTCCAGAAATAAGAGAGTTTTCGGATTTATTTGGAAGTAAAATAGGCAGGTTTCAAGAAGAATATACAATAAAAATAAAGAAAGATTCAATCCCATATTCAGTAACAGCTCCAAGAAGAGTTCCTCTACCCCTGAGACAGAAAGTTAAAGACGAATTAAAGAAAATGGAAAAACAAGATATTATTACACGAATAGAGCAAGCTACGGAGTGGTGTGCACCTATTGTAGTGGTTGCAAAGAAAGCTGGAAAAATAAGATTGTGTGTTGATTACACGGAACTAAATAAAAGTGTTATACGTGAACGACTTTTATTACCATCAGTAGAAGAAACGTTGACACAGTTAAATGGAGCAAAAATATTCACAAAATTGGATGCGAATTCTGGATTCTGGCAAATACCATTATCAGAAAAAACGGCAATGCTTACCACTTTTATTACTCCATTTGGAAGATATTTTTTCAAACGTTTGCCATTTGGAATATCTTCTGGGCCGGAACTGTTTCATCGCTGCTTGAGCCAAAAACTGGAAGGTTTACCAGGTACAATTAATCTAATGGATGACATATTAGTATTTGGTAAAAATATGGAGGAACATGATAAAAATCTTGACAGAGTTCTGCGAAAATTAAGAAATATAGGTATAACTTTAAATAGAGATAAATGTGAATTTAGAAGAGAATCAATACAATATTTAGGACACATTATCTCTAAAAAAGGCATTGAATCCGATCCTGAAAAAATAAAAGCAATACAAAAGATGGAGTCTCCAAAGAACATTTCAGAATTAAGAAGATTCTTGGGTATGTACAATTATTTAACCAAATTCATATCAAATGTTCCAGATTTTGCAAAACCACTACAAGAATTATTAAAGAAAAAAAGAGAGTATGTTTGGACAGAGGTCCATGATTTGGCGTTGAAGAAAATGAAAGAAAAACTAACTAGTTTGCCAATATTAGCATTTTATGACCCAAAGAAGTCAACTAGGGTGTTAGCTGATGCATCGAGCTACGGATTAGGTGCTTGTCTTGAACAATTAGTTGATGGTTGTTGGAGACCAATTTGTTATATCTCAAGGACGTTGACTGAAACTGAGAAAAGGTATGCTCAGATAGAAAAAGAATGTTTAAGTATTACCTGGGCTTGTAAAAGATTGTCTCAATATATCATTGGTAAGCATTTCGAAATATTGACAGATCATAAACCTTTATTAACTCTATTAAGTAAAAAACCATTAAGTGAAATTACTGCAAGAATACAGAGAATGCGTATAAAAATGATGAGATTTGATTATGATATTAATCATGTTCAAGGAAAACAATTTTATGTACCAGATACATTATCAAGAGCTCCAGTAGAATTTCCAAAAATTGAAGATTCAATATTTGAGTACGAAACAACGAAACAAGTAAATTTAATTGTAAAACTGAAACCAATTGTTGAAGAAAGAATACAAAAAATTAAAGAAGAACAGCAGAAGGATCAGACTTGTAAGGAATTATTGAAGTTAATAAAAAATGTTGGAAGAAACAAATTTTTCTTCCAGAGGTAGAAGAATTAAAAAGTTTTCGAAAAAATTTTTCAGTTACCAAAGAAGGACTGATTTTAAAGGATGATAGAATATTTATTCCAAAAAGTTTAAGAAAAGATATTTTAACAAGGTTACATGCAGGACATTTAGGTATAGTAAGAACTAGAAGATTAGCGAAAGAAACTGTTTGGTGGCCAAGGTTGTCTAAAGAAATTGAAGAAAAAGTAAAAAGATGTGAACAGTGTTTCAAGTATACGAAAATAGCAGTAGAAGAATTAATGCCAACCAAAATTCCAGAATTACCATGGCAGCTTTTAGGAGTGGATATATTTCAATTTGAACAAAGCTCGTATTTAGTTATCCAGGATTATTATTCAAGATACATTGAATACGGAAGATTGAAAAATATAAATTCCTCTACAATAATTAAATTTTTAAAAGAAATTTTCGCAAGGCATGGTATACCAGAAGAGATTAAATCAGATAATGGCACGCAGTTCGTTTCTTCAGAATTTAAGAATTTTTTAAAAGACTGGGGAATCAAACACCAGACAAGTAGTCCACATTTCGCGCAATCAAATGGGTTAGCCGAAAGAGCTGTACAAACAATTAAAGATATATTTAAGAAGAATTCAGACAGAGAATTAGGAATTCTGGCTTATAGGACAACGCCCTTAGAAAGTGGCTGGTCACCAGCTGAATTACTAATGGGGCGGAAGCTTAGAACAACTATACCAATAAATCCTAAAAAATTAAAACCAAAATTGCCAAACCATTCGGATTTTAAAAAACGAGAAGAAGAAATCAAAAGATGACAAAAAAATAACTTTGATGTTAGACACAGAGCCAAAAATGAAGAAGGTTTAAAAACTGGAACAACAGTTTGGGTTACAGATAGAAAAACTTTTTGTAAAGTTCTTGGAAAAGCAAAAGAACCACGAAGTTATATTTTAGAATCAGACGAAGGAAAATTAAGAAGAAATAGAGCGCATTTAAAGGAAGTACCGAAGAAAGAAAATTCTGACGAAGGAATAGAAGCATGGAATAGCAGATCTTCTGATATAGATCCAACAGATCCGAATGAATTTCGCACAAGTAGCGGTCGCCTAGTCAAGAAACCAAAACGTTATTAATTTGTTTCATTTAAAGAAAGGGAGATGTGATGTTATAAAAGATAGCGGGCTTTGAGTTATTGTATAAATAAAAGAATAATAAACTGTCATAGTTCAAAGTATAACGTTTATATGATTTTATGCTATATTAATACAAAACACTACAGTATAGTACTTACAAGTCTTGCATATTCAGTTTCACTAATATGAATATTTAGTTGCATACATACATATATAACGTCACGCTATATCCCATTCAGTGGGGTCAACCAACAATCAATCTCCTCTAAACAATCAACTTTCATACATGCTCGTCTATTCTTCACACTCGGAACCATTTATTCCTCGTTCACCCTTAATCTTACCCGCATATATTAGTTTCACCAGCCTTTCAGTCGATATTCGCTCAAGATGGCCAAACCACCTCAACTGACTCACTCCCATCATCTCATTTCTACTGCAGTTATACGGCAATAATCAATAATGACAATGTTACAATATACAGTATATTTAGAGTTAATGTTGTTCTATAAAATAAATCAATTCTAGGTTAGGTTTATGAATAATTAAAATCAGCTCGGAAGACTTGAAGTACTAAAACAACTTGTATGTTTATGTCACACTCCACATTACATGTTTGAAGCCGTAACTCATACAACATAAAACTAGCAGTGTTAGCACACGAGACACATAGCACAAGAACGCGGAATGGAATCATCCCCGTGAGATATGAGCGGTACGGAACGCGGTGCCCCTGATCAATTTCAACTCTTACACTTTGATACACGTCTCTGCAATTAATATCGAACTCGGTGGTGTAGTACACACCAGAGGTCGTGGGTTCGAATCCCACTGAAGAGCATGCTCGTTTCACCAAATTGCTTTGATCCCTTTCCCATCTTCGCAAATAAAGATAATATTTAAGAGTGACTGTAGATACTTACCAGTTGTCAGTCGTAGGAATTGAACCCAGGATCTAATCTATCACAGTCCTATGTGTTACTACAGAACTATTATGTTGCTTAACAAAATAAATTTATTTAGGTAGTGTTGTATGCGATAGCTCTGCAATTGCATGTCCTAGTAGCTTATATATACCTTAAGATTCTTAGATTAATTCTTGAATAAATATACAATACATACAAATTATCCCTATGCTTCGTTCTCTAGCACATATTTGGGGACCCCAATTTGACGTCTGTTACTCTCACTTTACATTCAGGTAAAGACAAATAGTAATATCATATAATTTGTTTATTAATTTCAAATTAATTTATTATTAAGTTTGGCGCTTCCACCAAAAGTGGTTTTCTTTATTTTTAGCTGTAATACGTTCCTCAATGATTTCAGAGAAAAACGTTTCAGATAGAAATGATAGCCAATTAAATTCTCGATATCTTTTACTTGAACCGTTTTTCTCTAAAACAATTAAGTAACGGCCCACAACACATTAAATGTAGAATATAATGTTGCTGCTAAGAAACCACCAAAATTGTGTTTCTATATTTATAGCAGAAAAATGTTCATGAATGATTTTAGAGAAAATTGTTTCAAAAAGAAGTGAAAGCGAATTAAATTTTTTACATATTTTACTTGAAGAACTTTTCTCTAAAACAATTGAGCAACGTTTCATAACGAATTAAAGTTAGTTGTTAAGTTGCAATACCATCCCGCCATTTTTCGCGCGTGCGTTTGCCGAATAATGCGTAAAGATTATCGCGCGCGACGAAGACGATGTATTGTATTTATTTTCTATGAAGAGCAGGGCTGTAAAAGGGTGAAGCGGGGCTAGGTTTTGTTATTTATTGATACAGTGATTTTTATGGTGTACAGCAACGAGAAAAATATTGACGAAGACTTGTCTGCGTTTATTGCTGGATCGGTTTACTGAAAACTAAATTCTGAAATGTAAATTGAACGAGAATGTATTTATTGAATGTAACTACGTTGTACGTTGTTATGAATTGAGTAGTTGAGGTATAGATTATAGTAAATCAAAGCATCCAAATACTATTTGGTATATTAACGGATCTATATATATATATATATATATATATATATATATATATATATATATATATATATATATATATATATATATATATATATATATATATATATATATATATATCTATAGATTCATCACGCAACTTTGCCAATTTCTAGAGCCTGGACGAATTGATGGATTTGATTGAAACTTACATAGATATGTAGAGTTTGATTAGGATTAGCCCCTTTTTATGAATTCACATTTTTCCTATGCGTGATGTGCGAGAAAACTTGAATAAACATGCATTTTTGGGCCAAAATCAACTAAGAGTGTGGTGGCCGTGAAATTTTTAAGATGAACATCTATGACAACTTGTCATTTTTGACAGTTCAGTTTAAAATTTTAAATATAAATTACATTAATTGTAGACAAGTTGGAGAAGTTTTGTAAATTTATCTGTGTTTTGAATAAATGTGCAAACATGTTTAATATTTTGTGAATTTTAAAAAGTAAATTTAAGCAATTTATAAAAATGTCGAATAATTATTTTTTTTGCTTTGATTGTATATTGACGGCCCGAGAAAAGTTGGTATAACACGATTAAATTCAGTAAAAATAAAGTAAAACCGCGAAATATAAAGCTAATGTAAAATACAAATTATTATTAATTATTATTGACCGTACTTTTAAATTAACACGATGACAAAAGAAATGTCAGATTGACAGAAGTCTGTATTACATGATCAAAAATTAATATAAATTATGTTTATTTAATTTTTTTTTTAAATCACTTATTGGGTATCTGAAGAAAAGTCCCGAAGAGACAAAATAAATGATTATTAAAAAAAATGGAAGTCAACCGATTGTCGATTGTTTTTCAAAAAGTCATCAAAAATATATCGTGTTTGGTATCAAATGAAAAGTCTTGAATAAACATGTTCTAACGCTTTGTCAAAAATGTGGACCGACTGATATTATAATTTTTTTTTTCTAAATGTCAAATACGATCGGCAATTGTTTTTTCTAAAAATTCATAGAAAACTGACTTGTGCGGTATCAATTGAAATGTTTTAAAAGTGGGAGGCTGAAGAACGTAGTGACTACCCTTTTTTTACAAATCATTACGATTGCCAATTGTTTTCATAAAAATTACTAGAAACCTAACTTATAAGTATTAAATGAATTTTTTGGTAACAAGTAATAAAGAATCGCAGTGACGAAATTTTTTTATCTCAAATCGTTACGATCGGTAATTGTTTTTTTTTTAAAGAAACCTGACTTGTTGGGTATTAAATGAAATTTAGGAACAGTAAGTAGAGAAAGTTGAGTAGTGAGGACCTTTTTTATCACAAATCATTACGATCGGCAATTGTTTTTGTACAAATTACTAGAAACCTAATTTATAGGGTATTAAATGAATTGTTTTAGAAACTGGAAGTTGAGAGTTTCAGATTTGTCGAAAATTGCGAATGGTAAACAGTCAATTTAAAAAAAATGGAAAACACACAACTTCCCTCAATGGAAATCACTCAACTTTCCACAATGGTATACACATAATTTCCCGCCATGAAAAACATATTACCTTCGCCAGTTGTAAACACATAACTTACTTCAGTGGAAAGCGCACAACTTCCCTCTATAAAAAACATACATCATTCCACAATGGTAAATACGCAACTTTCCTCAATGGAATACACACAACTTCCTTCAATGGAAAACACATAACTTCTTTCAATGGAAAACATACAACTTTAATAGTAAATATGTAAATTTTCGCAATGGCGAACATAAAACTTTCTTACAGTGTTAAACATAACTTCCTAGCTATAGGAGACACACAACTTCCCGCTAATTGTAAAAACAAAATATCTCTCAATGACAAATTCAGAACTTCCTTTCAGTGGTAAATACACAACTTCCTGGCAATAAGAGACAGACAACTTCTCATAGTGATATGGAAGTTAAAAACGAACTGACGACATTCGCCAATGTTAATGACATGAAAGTGAGGAACGAAGTGTCGAGCTTTCTTCGCCAATTTAGTTACATGAAAGGGAGAAACGAAGTGATTACCGTTCTTCATCAATTGTATGGTCTCATATGAAATATTTTTAAGAAAGCACTATGATTCAGAATTCCATACTTTTAGTTGGACCCTAAATTAAGTTGAAATCTTCTTCAGGGTCGCGGAGCATAGGGGTTAGACCAGCAGGTCGAATCGGTATGCAGAACTAATTACCTTACTCCTATTATGTTATAACTAGATAAGGTTTGTGAGACTTTCAGAGATGGCGGAGCCCTAGCTGAGACACCCGCCGTAGGCGGGGGTCGATTCTAGTATTAGTCCTAAGTGTGATATTGAATTGATATGTGATGAAAATTTATCTGAAAAAGATCTACCAGGATCTGTAATTGCAGAACTGCTTGATACAACACTGTGATTTATTATTATTATTAATCACTTGATGTACAACAATCAACCACAGAAATAAGGTAATACTGAAACGCTAAATTGCAGAGACAGAGAATTTTTGTAACGTCACTTTCTTTGTCGAACACTTTGTAGAAAATTTTCTATACGTTTGTTGAGCGGTTGTAAAAACATGTTGCACAGTCTTGTACAACAAATATGAAATAGTATACAGGGTGTTTGAAGGAAGGTAGCCTAACATGGGGATATCGAGAACCGAAATAGATACAAGGTTGGTTAAATTAGACGAAAGTTGCTCCATAAGCAGACTTTTTTATACATATATTTGTTTTTATGAAAGAATGCATAGGTCACTAGATAAATGTAAATTTTTCTAATTTCTATTTTCGCTTATAACTTTCTTACGTGACGAATGTTGTTATTTTACTTTGCACTTTCTTGAGACACTTTTTCATGAAGAATTTACAGGATGCTCAAATTTTTTTATTACTTACCACTTTCGAGTACGTGGTACCAACTTTGATTTTGTATATGTGGGTTGTAGTAAGGCATAACATTTTTAAATAGAGTATTTTTTTTTTGCTATTCAACCATGTAAAATTATAGTTTATATATTTTAGTAAATAATACTAAAAATTATGAAAATAGCTTTTTTATTAGAATTCAAGAAAAAATACAAATCTATGATAGCTATGTAAAACAAAATTAAATTAGGTAATTACAAAATTATGAAACATTTAACAAAGATATACAGGCTGTCCAAAATTGATTGGGTCACCATTCGGATCTCAGAAACTATAGGAGTAACGAGGTCGGTTGAATGGGCAATGTTGTGCAGTTTTTAGGGCTTATTTAGATTCCGTTGAGAAACATTTAAAATTCCAAACAGTTTGAAAGTTATTAAAAATAAAAAACAGAAAATCGCTATTTTAAAAAAAGTCAAATTACTCCGTAATTATAAAAGATTTTAAAAAATGTAGTTACAATATTTAATGAGGGAAATTTTAAAATAATGCCAGAATAAAATTCAAGATGGCGGTTTCCAAGATATTAATAGTAACTTCCTTATTTTAAATGGGCGCCATATTGGATTTTTACATGGTTGAATATCGTTTTTTTTTTCTCTTTTCAACGATGTATTGCAACGTATGTTTGAATAAAAATTTATTAAAGATATTAATTATTTTAATATTAAATCAAATCAAGTTGGTTCAAAAACAAATGCAGGTGAATAACATGTAATATTAAAATAAAATTTATTATAAATGCGAACTGTCACAAGTAAATTAGTACACGTATCTCAGGTATTAAAACAATTAATTGATATAATTTATTTGTTGAATTTAAGTGGTGAAGTTATTTATTACGTAGGTATGTTATTATTTAAAATTTAAAAATGCCGACTTTTCCGTTATTAGAACAATGTGATATGTTTTTTACAAACATCAAATATTACAAAAACTCCCGCCTTGCTGCACAAACTTAATTTTCCTGAGAGAAGGCAACGCAATTATAAAATATTTAGAAGATTAGATATTAATATGGAACAACATGGAAGTTTAAGAAAACCCAATCGTAACAATATGATAGATGATGAAGATGAAGTTGAGGATGAAGAGTTAACTCGCGAAATAGAAGCCCAAGTAAATGTATCCAAGTCAAAAGCATCCAAAATTCTGCAAAAACACAAGTTTCGCCATTATAAATTACACAGTGCTCAGGTTTGACGACCTAATGATCATACGTGGAGATACACATACACAAAACGATGATTTTATTAATTGCGTTCTATGGACTGACGAATCTTACTTTTCAAATTGTGGCTTATTCAATCGAAATAACGAGCATTATTGGGCACAGGAAAATCCACACGCACTTATTCCACGGCGAAACCGAGTTCGATTCGGTTTTAATGTTTTTAGTGGCATACTGGGAAATCGTTAGTTGGTCCCATAATATTTTTTTATCTCACTCAGTGAGGTAGCACCAACCCAGAAACACAGTCAACCAACTATCAATCTCCGCCAAACATTCCACCACTTTCGCCTCTCACATTTATACAAACTCGTCTGGAATCATTTGGTCATGCAACAACCGCATATATTAATTTCCCCATCCTTAAGATGTCCAAACCACCTCAACTCTGGCTCACTGTCACTTTCCTCACAACATTCTTCTGAATCTCACACTCACCATACACCAAGGTATACCGGATACGATCACTCTCCTCTAAAATACCTTATTTCCACAGCAGTTCTACATCCACACCCAGCATTCAGAACTATATATCAGGGGTGGGCAACCTCCGGCCCGCGTAAAGTTCCAATCCGGCCCGCGAGATCTTTAGAAAAAATAATAAATAAATATTTTCAAAAACAAAAATTTTATATTAGGTTAGTACCCAACATAAAGAAAAAGGGGAGATTTACAGTTTAATTTTCGATATAATTCGTCTAGTTTAAATTAATAAATAAATGTAGTACTTAGTTAATTTTGTTTTATTACTGAAAAAAAATAATTATAAGTAACAAACGTGTCAATTAACAACTACGGCCCGCGTACTAAACGTAAATCTTATTCTGGCCCCTGTTATACAAAAGGTTGCCCACCCCTGCTATAGATCAATGTAAACACTAACACATCATTATAAACTCTCAGTCGAGCATCTCTAGATACTTTCACGTTTCAAACAAATGTACTCAGAGTACCCAATACCAAATTTACAAATACATTCACTTGTTTCAATCTCAACTTACAGTCAGACACAAAATCATTCTTCTCAAACTCCAACACTTTATATTTATCGACATTCAATAATGCCTGTGGCACATTGGTCGATGAGCGTCGATGAGCATCGATGTTCATTGATGAAACAACAGAACGAACCCGTCATCGACGAAAAATAGAGGCTCCTCTATTTTTCATCGATGAGCATCGAGGAAACAAACGGGACTCATTTCAGACGTATCTTTGTGTCTCATTTCATGTTAACATTTTTTGTCACAGAGAAATTCCCTGTATTCTCCATTGAAGACATTAAAATTTTTGAAAGGTGGGTTCGTTCTGGTGTTTCATCAATGAGCTCATCGACGCTCTTCGACCCGTGTGCCATAGGCATAACAGATTTAAACCCTGCACCACTTCATTTATATTATATTTATTATATTTTCTTATCAATTTATAAACGGACTGTACAACAGAGACATGTGTTTAAATATTGATTTCATTAAAAACAATATATGGATTGCTGTCACAATTATAAAATTTGTATTTCAACGTCTACCGGTTTCTACCCCACATGGGTCTTCTTCAGGAGGCGAGAGTCAAACATTAAAAATACAATTTGTCAATAATAAAAACATTTTGAAATTAAATACTTAATAAATAATTAAAAAACGGACATCGTACTTACCACACATGGAAACTTTTGCTGTGACTGCAATCCAGAAATTGTTTTTATTTTAATACAAATCCAAGTCAAGAAGCTTACATATTATTGATTTCATATATATTTCAGCGGTGAGGCGTTAAAAGCCGTGCATCGTCTAACGTCGTTTCAGTTCGGCAGACTTCGGCACGGTGTTTGTGTGCGTGCGACTAGACGTATACGTGTAGACTAGCTGCTAACTGCTCATAACTGATTCTATCTCTTTTAGACACAATGCTAAATTTGTTTTCTTATCGGTCACCACGCTCAAAAAGTGTAACTTGAATTAATATCAAAGAAAAAAAAAAACGAAGAAAAAAATACTGCATAAATAAAATAAATAAATAATTATTATTGCATAAGTTGATAAAAAATGCTATGCAATAGCTTTATCGCGGCAGTCCCCGAGTACCACACGTATTTTTTTTTCTAAAACATCTGGTTTTAGAGTTTAAATTTTTTTAAAAATTTATGAGAATTTAGATGTCCCGTCAATGTAGAACATATGACTGCATAGATGGCGTTAGTGAAGACATTGCGCAACTGCGCATTACATCTGTTTTTGCGTCGTGAATTTTGTATTTTTGCAAATTATTCGAACGATATTGAAGCTGAAGAACAAATTCCAATAAGATTACCACTCGAAATTACGCAAGTAGCAACATAATTACTGTTAATTTATTACCAACTAAATCAAGACGTCAGTATCCATTTGCAAAAATTGACGTCTGTGCAAGGAAAATCTTCTGGTATCAAACACTGGACTTTTTGTATGAGGTAAGAACGTGATTTTTGCTCCTATAATGTACTATTAATTAATGTGTAATTTTCGTATGTGTGTTTTTCTTCGAGTACAAACTAGACTCTGGCTAACCCTCGACACAGTCCAAATCATTCTGTTCAATATTTGCTGTGATCAGATCGTATTTTAGCCCGATCTTGAACTGACTTAAAAGATTCATGATCTCGAATAAGTTGAGCCACATGTGTAACAGTACGAACATTCGTAAGATGATGATTTGTAAAACGCCCCAAATAAATTATAATATAAATTAATAATTTATTAGTTGATTTATTTGATATTGTCAAAATTTATTTGAAAAAGTTGACAAGTGACATTGGACCAAATTATGAATATACCTGAACGACTCGTCAATTTATAAGGTGGTAAAAATGTTTAAAAAAGGGATTTAGAAAGAAAAGTTATTAAGAAAAATTGTTGTTCTCGACAAGTTCTACCACTGGTTAAATTTTATCTACTTATTTATTTAATTTATTAAATTTAATCTACTTATTTGTTAGCAGATAATGAAAATGTTACGCTGATAAAAATTGGGAGTCTCTCGAAAGACTAAGTTGTCCAGCAGAGAACAACAAATGTATTAACAAATTAAGAAAAAGGAACAACTGTTAAGAGTGATGGAGGCTTCGCGAATCAATAAAAATACAGATATAAATATCCCAAACCGTTCAGGAGATCAATTTAAACAAACTTCTTATTTTAAACAATTGTACCAACCTTTTAATGTTCTATTATTTTAGTTAGTATTACGGTCAAGAAAAATAAACACTTGTCAGAACTCATTGGCACTTAGTGCAGAGTAGCTGTTACACTGCGCAGCTCGCGTCAACAAGACAATCTGTAACACGTGCAAACAGGGCAGTGCCATACTCAATATTATTAGTACTTATTGCACAATTTATTAAATTAAAATAAATCTAGAACGGATTAACTTTACAAATAACATAAAAGTATTTGAAGGCTATGTTCATAAGGTGTCAGTAGTGGTGAGGACGTCGATGTCCAGCGCTACGCAGTCGACCGGCTCCACGTCCAGAACGCTCGCTGCAGAGGATGAGCACTCCGGGGTCGTACTGTCATCAGCTGCGTCGACGTGCACCGTGCTGGGGTCCCGCAGCAGGTCGGCCAGCGTGCGGGCGAGGCTCGCGAAGCTGGGCCTGCACTGCGGCTGCGCACGCCAGCACTCGCGCATCACCTGGTAGCTACACACACATCGTTACAATGTCACATCAACTGCGCATGCGCACGCGACTTACAGTTCCCTGGTTGAGAACTCGGGACGCTCCAAGCGGTAGCCACTCTCCAGATTTCGGTAGAAGCCGACGTCCGGCTCCAGCTCGGCGTACGGGATCCGCGCCAGGCTGAAGAGTTCCCACAGCACCACGCCGAACGCCCACACGTCGGACTGCGTGGAGAACGTCTTGTCGCGGATGGACTCGATCGCCATCCACTTGATTGGCAGCGGACACTGTTTCAACCACACATACACCATACGCTCATACAAACAACGTCACACAACTAACTACTCACTTGGGATTCTTTCTTGTAATATCCAGAGCTCAGAGTCTTGGACAGACCAAAATCGCTGATTTTGACGATGAAATTGTCCGCCAACAGAAGGTTCCTCGCCGCCAGGTCTCCGTGCAGAGTCTGTTTGGCAGCGAGGAACTCCATGCCGCGCGCAGCTTGCAGCGCCCAGTGCAGCAGCTGCAGCGTGCACAGCCTCGGGGGCGGCGCCGGCGGCGGCTCGCTGCTCGAGCAGTGAGCACCATCATCCACTGTACAAACGCAACACTTATTCACAAATATTCCTTTTATTTATTTTTTTTAATTGCACACTCCTTTCACACAACGACGCAGTTACATATTAAATTTGAATATACTTTATAATTTATTTTGTCACGAATAAACACATTGTCAAGAGATAGATGGCAGAACTAGAGATGCGACATGATAAAGAGAAAACGAGGATCCGCATTGACTTAAGGCTATGAGGAATTATAACTAGACGTAGCGCGCCACGCTTGCAGTGATGCCAACACATCTTAGACGCGGAAAGGCAAAAGCATTATTGGTATCACTGCTTGCGTACATTACATTCAAAGACTTATATACTTGACGAAAAGGTCGCACATATTAATTTAAAAATGAATGACGGGAAGCATGATTACAGCTATTACCATTCCTAGCGATGTTATGAGTATCATAACAGCCGCAGATGTCAGTTTGAAATCCCAGCTCGTAGAGCGAGGATTTTAAGACATCTAAGCTAATCAATAGTTTACCGGTTTCAGAATATGAAGACGTTAATGTCATTAATAAATAAATAAATAAATAAATAAATATATATAGTGTGTCCCATTTAAGGTACGAATGCATTGGGATCTCGAGAATCGTAAGAAATACGAAGTTGGTTAAATTAAACGAAAATTGCCTGATTAGTAGGGTAGTCTGAAGATGTATTTGTTTTTTCAATTGAATGCATAGGTCACTAGATATTCGCTAAAATGTAAATTTAGCGATTTTCTTTTTTTGCTGATAACTTTGTTATATGGCATAATACGGGATTCTTGTTTACACTTTCTAATGGTGAATTTGAAAAAGTACTCAAAAATTTTTTATTTCTAAACATTTACGAGTTACTGGTATCAACTTCTGTTTTTCATATGGAGGTCATATTAAGCCATGACATTTTTGAATAGAGATTTATTTTTGCTTTACAGTTATATATATAACAGTAATAATAAATTTTTATAATTAATTGAAAAATTAACGAAATTTTTTATTTATAATAAGATTGAAATAAAAAAAGGGAATCGTAGGCTGCTTTGGAAAAAATTTAATAATTAATAATAGGATCTCGCCATCGAATTAAATTTCATTGTATGGTGTGGTGTACTAAGAATTCCACTAATTGACCCAATCATAATTAACGAAAATTTAAATAGCTCTAGATATTTAAATATGTAACGAAATGATATTGCAGATATTTTAGATACATTGCCACTTCGTCAAATACAAAATATGTAGTTTCGGTAGAGCGGAGCTTCTGCTCACAATTCACAGGTCAATAGATAGGGATTTAACACAATTAGATTTTTTATAGAGTAACAGAAAATAAACTATTTTTCTTGAATATTAGAATGAAAATGTACTACGAAATACAATAGTAAGAATTCGAAATCATATTAATCCAAGAATGTAAAGTAAGTTAAGATTGTATATTTTAGAGTATAAGCAACAAATATATATTAATCATATTACCTTGTAAGGAATCAGCATCAGGAAAACAAATGAGTTCCGTATCTGGATCTATTAAGTTGACAAAGTTACAGCGATTTTCCAGGAGGTAATTTCGCAGATTACCATGACTACAATATTCGAGTACAACTAGAAGTCTTTCTGAAAATGATTAAAAATGTATGAAATTCATGTTTATAAAAGTCCCTCACTTCCATGTATTTACTTTCCCCAAGGATTTCTGTGCAAGCCCCCAGCAGATTTACCAAGTTGTCGTGTTCTCCCAGGTGAATCATTATTTTCAGTTCACTTATTAACATATTTAAATCCTTGAAATTCGAGTGCGGATGAAGCATCTTGACAGCGACAGTTCTCTCGGGTTCTCCCTCAAAAAAGTTGGAAACTGTGGCTTCCACCACAAGTCCAAAACAACCCGAACCCAAATTACGACCTGAAAGGAAATGCATTTTATAATAAGACATTGGTCAACATCAAACTACAGTTACCTAATTCCACTTTTTTTCGTGGTATTTCCCACTTAGTGTCGTAGGGCAGCAGCGTCGCTTGCTCTGCCACATTTAAAAATGGATTAAAATAATGAATTTGTCCATCTTTGAAATGAATAATATTTCCCTTAATTATTGCATTGCGACGTTTCTGTAACAAAATGCAATGAAGCCATTTATTTACATTAATGATATTTGGTGAAATTTTACCTTTGTCCTATATGACCTTCGTATTAATAAACCTGCTACTGTAGCAATTAGAATAAGCATACAAATTATAAATGCAATGTACCATCTACTTCCTACTTCTGAAAATAAAAATATTTAGGTAATGTTGAAAACAGAATTTTCAATTAAAGTAAAGTATTAACATAAATTAAAAAAATAATGGCATCAATATGTTTGTGTTATTAGTTCCATTGTAAATTGTTCGTGAACATTGTATACCTCGACAAACCGATTGAAGTCCCTGAGAGCTGCGTTTTCGTTGACCACTATTGTTGTCTGTACATTAAGTAACAAAAGTTAAATGGCGAATTCTTTTTATGCCCAGTTCCACTTCATTCTTACTCTTACCTCTTTTATTCGACATATTCTAGCAACCAGACTGTCAATTTGAATTGAATATTTCTTTTCTGAACTGTCACTTTACTAACGGGTCACAATAAATAGCTACACGCCATTCGTTATGTACTTGGATGGGTGGAGTTGACGTTCATTTCCGGCGCGGACTCATATCGGTTTGTAGAGGTATACACTATATCATCGCGAGGCAAAAGAAAATACAATATTTCTTTTTAAATCATCCAGACAGTTAATCAGAAAAAGTTGGAACTGAAGTACGAGTCGATGCTGACTCTGTACAATATGTCGCATGTCAACATTGGTTTCTACTTGTTTCACACAGAAGCGATTGACTTCAACTCTGGCAGGTGATCCAGCAGAATACGCGTCTTCGTCCACGGTATGTACGTCACTTACATGTTTTCTATTCCATATACAATGTTTCCGGATTATATGGATTGGTGAATGAATGTGTGCGCGTTAGTTCAATAACTCGCAAACGTGAAAAGATTCACTAACGAAACGTTAAAATGTTAAGTTTCATGACAATGTGTAAAACATACACAAAACAATAAATACATTTCAATTGTGGAATCATCTGCGAAAAAGTTAAAAATTACCTGTGATCACGCTCAGGTTCACGGCGCGAGAATCTTCTCCAAATGGATTTAGCGCTATGCAAGTGTAACGTCCTGCGTCAATCTTCCGGACAAAGCGAACAGTGAGTTGTGTGTTGTTCGAGGTTATGTCAATGTTCTCACCACTGCTTATCTCACTGGAATCCTAAAACGGTTCAGATTTTAATAAGAACCATACGCTAGGAAGACAAGTACAATTCACCCGTTCGACAATAATTTGTTTGAAAGTAAATATCCTGGTTGTAACGAATGAAACATGCTACGCATTTTATACGTTTTTGTAGCCAAAGAAATAAGATTTCATAATAATTATCATTTTGCATAAGACTGTAATTGGTTCGAAGTAAATAATAATTTGCAATAAGAAGTAAAATTTAGGAATGTGTATGTCCGTCTTTGTATTAAACGTGTATATTTTTTAAATACAAATAAATTATTCAATTTAAAAAAATCCATTTGCAAAATTTTATTTTTGGCAAAACCTTTAAAATTATTTGTTTCACGCCAATTATATTTTAATGGTAGATGATATATAACACCGCGCAACAAATTTAAAGCTGTGTCATCACACATGAGCAAGAACATATGTCCCAAAAATCAGATTTTATCCCTTTCGAGTCCGTCAAACCGCTTGCTTGTATCATTTTTTAAAATCAATATTGAAGTTTTTAAAAAGTGTATTTTTAGCTATTCAAGGGTTCGTTTTAAAAATTCATATCTCTTACAATTTTGAAGATTTTTAGATGATTTTTTACGACTGAAAAAGTATTTTTTCAAAACGATTACGCGATTAAGTAAGGAAAAATTATTCGACTGGTAGTAGTAGTAGACTGTATTTCTACCTCGGTTACGCGTTTTTATTACCCTGATCAATAGATGATAAAAGAAGTAATGTCATCTACACTTAACCAGTACGTTTATATTTTGGCCCCTTTTGTTGTAAAATATTCAAAATAAAATCCAAGAAACGTCTGTTCAAGGTTTATTTTGATTTCAAGTTATGTTAACAAAAGGTTATTTTTTCGAATATAAACAAATTTTCTTCCGTTGTTCTTGAGAACTTCTATTAAATGCGACTTTCCCAACAGAATTACCATTTCTAAATCTTTTTTCATGTTTATCATATCATGTTTAGTTGCAATATCAACAAAATACAATCTTTTTCCTTGATATCAGGATATACTTTTTTTGGAGTCAATATAATATAACTTGATTTAAAAAAAAAGTGCTTCCCTTTCATTTTGATATAATATGACATTACTTCTTATCTATTGATTCGAATGATACAAACGCGTAATCATTTTGAAATATTACTTTTTATGCTTTCTATTCGTCCAAGAATCATCTGAAAATGTTCAAAATTTAAAACGATATGAATTATTAAAAATATCTCTTGAATACATAAAAAAAACCTACACATTTAAAAAAAATTTCAATATTGATTTAAAAAAAATCCTAATATGATACAAGCGAGCGGTTTGAAGAACTCGTAACCCCGTTCGAGTCAAGTTTTTGGTACATATGGTCTTGCTCATGTGTTATGACACAACTTTAAATCTGTTGCACGGTGTAATTAATAAACTTTGACTCATTGAATATAAAAATATTCACAGTACACAAAAAATTACAATCGGTTTTCTATATGTTTTGGTTCGAAAATAAATTTTTTGTTTCCCCCCCCTTGGTATTTTGTTGCGTTTGTTCAATTTTTGTTTTCGAACTTCATAGAACATGTTTTATATTAGTATGTGGAATATTTTTTTACCAATAATATTTTAGATCCTCCCAACACAAAAAATATTATTTGCACGGATTCTAATCAAATATTTAGTGTAATTATAATAAAAAGACTATAGTTGGTGCACCTTCATCCAAGTGATCACGGGTTCAGGGTCTCCTTCAGCAAAACATGTGAGGTCCACGGTCCCCTTGACTAATACGTCCTTCTCCTCTTCTTTGACAAAGTTGCTCCTTACAATTCTAGGTTTCACGCCCCCTAAAATTTAATTCATACATATCTGTGAGCTCCCTGCAAGGCACGACTAGGGCACAACTTACTCTTGACTATAATATTTGTTGTTACATGTTTCCTTCTATTTGTAAATGCTGACACAGAACATGTGTAATTCCCTCCATCATCATATGTGACATTGTCAATTTGTAAAAGTCTTCGGCCGTGCATGTTGCGGACACTTGTATTATATTCTATACCCATGATCTGCAGTGCACATCATGCGTTAAGAACACCAAATGGCGTAATTTGTGTAAAGTATACCTTAGCTCGGCCTAGTGTTTCGTTCGGCGTCGTCCAGAACAGAACCGGGAGCTCCGCGTTGTGGTCGACACTCACGTTACACTGTGCAGTGAATGGTTGTCCAACGTAAGCGACATTGTAGTGCAAAGCAGTTATGGTGGGTGCGAAATCAAATTCGTCTACAAATAAACATATTTCCATTCAATAATACGTAGTAAATCTTACATTTTTAACACGAAGGGAGCTTAAAAACCTAGTGTGGTCACCACACATCTGTTTCAAATTTATTTAAAAATATAATTTTGATAAATTAATAATTATGGATGATAAATTCCAATTAATACCGAATTCTATAGAATCTTTATAATTAATACTCAATCAAGGGCGTAGGAACCGGGGGGGGGGGGGCAGAAAGGGCAATTGCCCCCCCCCCCCCGTAAATTTGACTGAGGGGGCAAAGGCTGTGTTTTGCCCCCTCACCTATATGTGCAATTAGTAGGATATTTATCTATAATCGTCATCAAAGAGACTGGTTTTAAAACATTGAGAACTATATGGTAAACGCAGAAAAAAGAATTCTCTTCCATACTTGTACATTTTTTGTTACAAGCTTTCGTAAGTAGAATCTATATTTTATATAAGAAACAGATCATGATTTAAATCAGTTTTTTAATGGCAAAATATGGTACTACAATATCTATACAATTAATGTGTTTAAAATCACAAAAATTTGAATATGTTCCGTTCAAGCATGGTTTATGGGCATTTTTCTTTCTCTTAAATTTAGTACCAATCTATATTTCTTCTTTAACGAACTTCTCATATCTTCATCATAATTGATCATAATTTTTACTTTCTATTTGTGACATTCATAAATCATTGAAAATATTGAAACCATGAATTTAAAAACGTTTTGCAAATACAAAAATTACTGTTGAGATATTTATTTGCTGATAGTAGCGAGAATCTGCTCAAAAATACGATTATATTGAAATAACTTTCGTCATTTTTCGATATCGCAGCTTGTAAAACAGTGATTAGGCGCTTTTTGACCCCGAAAACGGTAAGTCACTATGTTTAAAGCTGCACTACCGCAAAATAACGACAGTTAATTAAAATAATCCTATTTTTTAGCGTAGATTCTCGCTATGGTCAGTAAATATAAATCTTATCCGTTAGTATCGCGTTAACCGAACAACTAAAGAGGATAGATAATCTTTAAAAATAAAATTCCGAAAAAAAGTTGCCCCCCCAAAAAAATTTTGGTTCCTACGCCTCTGTACTCAATACTTATTTCTGATACAGAATTACTTTAGCTATAGCAAAAACTAATTTAATACCAAACTCTATAGGGTTTAATCATTTTGCAACAGTATATATTGTATACCGAGGTAGAAAAGTGAGGTATATATAGCATATTTTTTTCGATTGGAATTATGAAAAAAACGTCTATATTTACTAATTGTTTCTGTACATCACATATTTTCTTATATTTATTTTACTCTACAAACTATTGAAATTTAGAGTGCTTACGTAACGAAATTATCAAATAGATGTATACATATATAAATGTTTTCACCTTGTAGCTATAATGTTACATTTTACAACAATAAAAGTCAGGTCAGCAAATATCTGAAAACTTTCAATTAAGATAAGAATAATAGTAATAAAAACCTATGTAACTTAAATTTTGTTCACTTTTTAGTTTTTACTGTATTCTTTTATTAACCCTGGAGCACTCGCGCTATAAGCATTTCTCTCACACTTATATTTGCCATACTTTCAAACATGGCTGAGATACAGGTACAGCTAGCTGAGTTTATGTATCAGTTCTACTTATAAATGCAACCTGAGCAACAATTATTCGTCTCCAGCAATTTTCAGACAGAATTTGTCCAACACTTACAGACCGCGTGAGCGTTTCTCTCACGGCGCGAGTCCTCGCGTTGTTGTTTTGCTGTGCCTATTGGCCATTTCTCAAAATACGCGAGTTTTTTATATTGAGTATTCAATTTATTAGTATTTATTCGTGTACTAAATATTTTTTCTACGACCACTTAGAAATCTGCTCATTGTATGTTTAATGTTGCTAGGAATATGAGGTACATTGCTTGCATCGTACGAAATGAATTTGTTTTGTGAGTATTTCAATAGAGATCAGTACATTTCAGTACAGGTTCCATTGCTAGGATACTTATTTAGAATTGTTAAATATTGTAATGGTGAAAGCGGACAAATTTATTATTAAAAATACATCAATTAGGAAATAAGATCGTGGTCGTAGAAAAAGTTTAGTGTACAACTCCCGTGGAATGTCCATTTCATAGTCGTTTGATTTGCGCCTCATGCTACAAACTTACATACTCGTAGGAAATGGGTACCTTTCCATGCACGTTGTACAATATACTATTACAGTAATTGTACTCCGTTTATGATTAGACATCCATATCCAAATAATAGTGCGGTTCTTCCCTATTGTAAGTGCTGATATCACAGCAAATATCTGTATGTTGAGTCTACTAGCATGACGTCATTGGTGATATATAAACTATTTTTTTTAAACGCTGTTTGTAACCTCAGAAATTTAACGTGAAAATTTATAAACTTACTATTTCATAGTTTTAGTCCCGGCATATTTTGACAAAAATTAAAAATTTGCATTATTTAAAAGTAATTTTGTATCTGTCTGTGATTGATTTTCATGTAGAATTTTAATCTCTACAAAAATAATTTAGGACGTACTGCGCACGAGAAACTAGTAAAAATATAGTTTGCATGTCTCCAATGACGTCATACCAGTAGACTATATATTGTAACGGGCCAGTACGACCCTGGACAGTCGGCGCGCAACGATGAGTAGTCGTTCTAGTAGGTTCTAGTGCTGTTCCAGGGCAGAAGCATCAAGACTATTCTCGATTACCAACAGGACACATATAATAAAACCGCTAGCCTACACAGGAGGCAATCCGACTCAGACACGCAGATCAGAAAGTATCGAATCAAGTGGAAATACATAAAACGTTTGCGTAGTGAATATAAATAGTGTAAATAAATATTTCTTGTGTAATATTCTTAGTTTAATATTGATTAATCGTTATTTTGTGTTTATTAATAAGTGTGTAAAAATAAATCAGTAGTTTAAATAAATATAACTGTTAGTAAATAAACTTTTCGTAACTTTTAATAGTTGTTTTAATAATTGATTATTAAACTTCACCGAACCCGTACGTTACAAACGTAATAACATGCAGGTATTAAATCTATTAGTATATAAATTTTTTGAATTTTGAAGACTGTATGGAAGTTGTATATATATAAATAAGATGTAGAACCGATTAAACAAAAAAATTATGGCAGTATCGTTTCTATTATATTTTTTTGTCATTATATGTAAAATAAATGTAAGAACACATTAAACAGATTGCTGATTGCAAATAAAAAGTCCATCATTGTAGACAAGTGTCTAGCTTAAGATCCTAATTTCACAAAGATCACATTCCATCGTCATTGGGCGATAGTTCGTTCGCTATGAAATTTAGAATAAAAGTTTAAATACAAAAAAAAAAAATGTTCAGAAACACAAACTGCACCAAATGAGCTACTTATTTATGTAATACATTTCTATCATGAGATAGACATAAAATTAAATGAATAGTTTTAGATAATTTTAGAGTGCCATGGTAACAAAACATACAAACAGTCGTATTGTTTAAGTTTGACAGATGAATTGAGGCAGGCATAACGATTATTAACTTGTTTAAATAATTTCACAAGAAAACATGAACTCATTTATCATTTAAATAATGTACAACTTAATACGCAGCTATAGTAATACGTAATTTTATTTACACTATCAATAGTTAGGTACATTTATTTCAGCAGCAATAAGACGTACATTTTACCGGTGTGAAGTTAGCAACGAAAAATATTCTGTTCAAAATTTTAAGAAGACGGCAAATGAATATAATATACCATGGAATTCAACGTAAAAGAGTATTTATATGTATTTTTCTTTACTAAATATTAATGTTATAGATTATATTCAGTACTACTATAGAAAACATACTCGTATATAGGGGATGAGGGTAAAAAAACAAAATTTAGATTTACTACAAATTGCATCAACACACAAAATTTTGCATTCTGCCCACAAACACGTTCTTGTCACCTGATTTTTTTTAGGGTAATTTATGAAAGGGCTGCCCTATTAAACAGTACTGCTGCAGAAATAATATTTAGGGGCAGAGGGTAAAAATATCAACTTTATATTATTCTTAATTTACTACAAATATCGTCACCACATAAAATATTGCACCCCGCCTAGAAGTCTTTCACTTGATTTAATAAATTTATTGATCGTAGAATAAAATACTTCAAGCAAATCTTGTAGATAATTTAATTTTGCGTCTGAGTCACTAATCATAATTTATATTACACCTTTAGTAACACATAAAATAAACTTGAAACTTATATAAAAAATGCTAATTTGTAGTAAGCCCTGAAATTTAAACAAAAAAAAAAACAGCAATTTTTTTTAACATACAGCAAGAATTAGGTAATAGATTAGCAAAAAATAAATATGTTCTTAATTTGATTTTGTGATACCTCCGGCGTTAAGCATATTACCATGAAATAAAAAAAATTACAGCTAAATGGCAAAAAATATTAAATAATT
Source organism: Poecilus cupreus (assembly GCA_963942605.1). NCBI lineage: Eukaryota > Metazoa > Arthropoda > Insecta > Coleoptera > Carabidae > Poecilus > Poecilus cupreus. Next base: position 26,933,609 of record OZ012718.1, read on the forward strand.
AGCACAAAATTATAATTGTATTTTGTGACATCATAATGTTGTAATTCCAACTTCACGGACCCGTGAAGATGACATATTTATATGACAATGTAATATTTTTAGTGTAATGGCAATGAGTAGAAGTCGAATTAGCAAGACAACAATATCCAGAATTAAATTATTCAGGTCAGATTTTCAGTAAATACAGGTTTTTATGCATTTTATTTTTAATTAAATACTAAGTACTACAATTTATTATTTTTTGTTGTAGTAGCAAATGCTAGATTTTCTGGAATCCTATAATATCGCAGTAAAATATTTGTGTTATATTTTCTATGAAATTGTTTCTTTGATATGAAATTGGCATTTATAGTCTTTTTTCAACTAAAATGTTTAAAAATTAGTAAATATTGATATCAACTTGAAAACACCAGTTCTTACTAGTCCAGAAACAGTATCAGAATACATGCTTTCTAACTACATTCTAAAACATGTGCACATTACCGTAAACACTGATGAACTTGTTCGCTGTAGCGTTATCCAGGTGGCAGGAGTAGCTACCGTTGTCACTAATCTTCACGTTGTCCAATATCAGTGTACTAACCAACACTTTTCCTTCACGTAAATTAATTCGTTTCACTTTTGGAATTATTTCCTGTAAGAAATAATAATGAATAAATATATACAAACAACGAAGGAGATTTAACACAAGTTTTTTGTTAAATACTCCTTGTAAAATATAATAGTTATTTCACACTTGTATATTAAGAATGAAAACTAATTCTTTGTTACTTGTTACATTACCATGATCATTATTCTACAAGTTTAATCAATAATGTTTCTAACGTACATTGAAATTTTAAATTAGACCATAAAGATATTGTAACGAGTATGGACCTGTTGAAACCTGTTGTCATAATGACGTCATACCCGATCAATATGCTCTGTCGTTTGACGTAGCTTCCCGAAAGGCTTAGAACATTCCAGAGACCACAATAAACAAGTATACTCGTATAAGAGGCTGCCAGACGAACGTTATAAACTATGTACAGATAATGTAACACATTAATAATTCGCTAGAAATAAATAGTGCTTGTATAAATAATTGTAGGATCAGCGTTGTGAAATAATAAATAAATAAGTGTAAATAAATAACTCATTTTTCTTAGTTATAGTTAAACTTTTGTGTTATTCTTTCAACTTCAGCCAACCTGAGTAACGAGTAAAACGTTACAGTATTTTAGTAAATAGTAATATGCGTGATTTCATGCAGCAACATTCTAAACTGAAATATATGCACTGTAAATAATTTTGAAGACGATATTCATAATGAGGAATGGGCAGAGGTTCTTTAGTTAAATATAGCTGATGAGTCTAGTGATGGGCACTATCGAATAAATTTGACCATCGAATGATTAGTAATTGAATGGTTCGGACTATCGAATGCTTTATTCGAATAATTTCATACATTCAAATAATTTATTTTTAAAAACTTTGATCCTGGATATAGTGTTATAGGTCGGATCGGCTCACTTAGTTTGCCGAATTTTTAAAAATTTTACAATACATGCCAAAATCTTTACTGCACAGTTCCACTCCCTCTATTAAACTCGCTTACGCTAATGAGTCAGTAGCTTAAATTCGCTGGTACATATGTAGAGACTAGTTCTAGCCTTCATTTGTGTAAAAAAAATGCTTGAATCAAGGCAATGAAATTGTAGAAAAAGGTATATAATATTTATTAGTTTGACACTATTACAAATTGTAAATATCTGTTGACTGATCGAGTTACGAGTATATATAACAGACTGACTTGTTTACAATTTTCATTTACCAAGTTAACTAAGCCAACTTTATAACAGTAGGGTAGAAAATAAATAAAGCAGTGGTTTACTTGATATATTTAACATAAAAATTAATAAATAAGTAGCTAGTGACTGCTACAAATGCAGTATTTATTTGTTTGCATGTTACTTTGATTTTTGAAACTGTGTAAATATATATTTGAACTTTTGAATAAAAAAATCTATCGAAAAAATATTTATTCATTTATTTGATTAATTTTTCAGGTAACGAATTATTCGAATTGTTGTCAACTATCGAATAATTCGATAGTGCCCATCATTAGATGAATCATTTAATTATTTATTGGTGTGATTTTATTTTACTTTACTAACTTTTATAGCGGGTATCATTAATTCAAGTAACAATTAAAAATCTATCATTCGTTTGAAAGGTGTTTATCCTAAAAACACACGTTTATAACATAGCGAAACAAAAACATAATTAGTCGGTATCAAGTACAAAAGCACTGTATTATCAACAACATGGAATCTAATTAATTTTAAACTAAAAAAAGATGAGTGGCAAGTGGTGATCAGTACCAGGTTTCAGTTTGGTTTAATAATTCCTAATAATGCACGACTCAATGTTCTAATGCAGATTTCGGAAGTCATCCCAGAAGCTAATGGAAACAAAAACATTAAATATGGTGCATCTACTTTCGTTGGTATCCACCTAGTGAATCGTTCGGAATTATTAAATATAGTAAATTGTAAATTAAAAAGTAAAACTTCAGTTGATATGGATGACATATTAATTTTTATAATAAAAACTGTAGGTCATCTTCTCACTAAACCTCTGACGCACATTATTCATTTGTCTTTCGAACAAGAAATTTTTCGTGGTAAATTCAAAATCAACAAAATAATTCCCATCTACGAAAAGGGTAACGGAATTTATGTTGAAATGTGTCCTTCGTTTACATTAACTTTTAAAATTTGTGCAAGGTAAAAGCATACATGTGGTTTCACTTTTTGGAATTTTGAGCCATTGGCTCTCTTTATTCCGAATTCAGTTGTTTAATGTTGATTTGATACGGGCTGCTATAGCCCTTCCGGTTTAATCCGGATGGCAGTCAGTGGTGATAATTTCTCTATGTATCACTGAGAAAATGTTTCGGGCGCCGAACCCTGTACGGTGCCATCTCGTCGTAGTCGACTGACTGTCGTACGAGAATGTTTTCATGCACACTCATACCACCAAAAACTTTGGTGGCTTGTGTGAGCATGAATTCACGGATTGTTGTGACCTTTAGGTCGCGGTGAATCGTGGCGTTTCGGACGTACCAAGGAGCGTAGGTTATTATCCGCAGGGCTCGGTTTTGAAAAACCTGAAGCTTTTTCATCTGCCGTGGAGCAGCGCAGCCCCATGCTGGTGCCGCGTACAGCAGTTGAGGTCTGATGATGGTCTTGTAGACCCTCAACTTGTTAGCGAGCGATAGTTCGCTCTTTCGTTCGATCAGCGGCAGCAGCCGCATCATGGTTAGCTTCGCTTTCTGCACGGCAGATTGAATGTGGCTATGGAAATTAGCCCGCTGGTCGATGATTGCTCCAAGGTACGTCACCTTGTCGCGCCAGGGTATCGGACGCCCGAACATCACTAGACTGCCATGCGGTTTGAGCCGCCTCCTCGTGATGAGTATGGCAGTGCTCTTGTCCGGATTCACAGCTACCCTCCACTTGATGCACCAGCGCTCCACAGCATTGACTGCTTGTTGGAGTCGCTTTGTCACAAGTTTCGGGCTGTGGCTCTGGCTAAGCAAGGCCGTATCATCTGCGTATTGCGCAAGGCTAGTGTTGTCCTCCATCTTCGGCATGTCACTGACGAAGATGTTGAAGAGGAGTGGTGAGATCACCGAACCTTGCGCTACGCCCGCTGTCGCTGTACGCTCGTTGGAGAGCGCTCCGTCGAACCTAACCCGAAACTTCCTCCGACTGAGGTAAGATTCAATAACTTGCACCAAGTACAGTGGATACTTGAGCTGCAGCAGCTTCGCTAGAAGCCCTCTGTGCCACACTTTATCAAACGCTTTGGCTACGTCCAAGAACACACCACCGGTGGCCATCTTCTTGTTAAGCCCACTCGTAGCATATTCCACGACTCGCACTAGTTGGTGCGTGGTGGAATGCTTATCCCTAAAGCCGAACTGTTCCGGAGGAATTATATTGTTGTCGACCGTGTGCTGCAGAAGCAGCTCATGAAGAACCTTCTCGGCCACTTTGGCCAGCAGGTTCAACAGGCTGATTGGTCTGTGATTCTCCGGAAACTTGGCATCTTTGCCTGGCTTCGGGATGGTGATAACAGTGGCTTGTTTCCAAGAAGATGGAAAGTGTCTCAGACGTAGTGTAGCATTGATTATGTTTGTCAGTGCGACAACAGCTCTGGGTGGCAGAGCTCTAAGCGCAGCGCCTGGAATCCCGTCAGGGCCTGGCGCTTTGCGGATTTTAGTCTGCTGCAGCAAGTGTGCAACTTTCTTGGGCGTGGTAAATTTTATCGGCGAGTGCTGGGTTTCTCGCATTTTCCTGGCAACTTTACGATTTGTGCTGATGATGAAATCAAGATCAGCATGTTCGTAGTTGGGCGAACATTGGCGCTCGAGGCTCTCTGCAATAGCTTCGGCTTTATCTGAAGCCGTATATTGCAGACCTCCAGTGCTGTGAATCACTCGGGCTGGTGCCTTTTTATGACGCAGCGCTTTGCTGAGACGCCAGAACTTGGTGTCTTCATCATCAGCTGATGCCAGGCATTTTTTCCAGCACTCGTTACGATGTTGACGGATCGCGTCTCGCAACTCAGTGGTAGCTCGGTTGTAGATCCTCTTGTCTTGAGGATCCCAACTCCGCTGCCAGTTTCGCCGAGCTAGCCTACGTTCCACGATGAGACGTAGAATTTCAGGGGGTAGTTTTGGACCTGGAGCCGTCCTGGTAGGAATGGTCTGGCTACAGGTGGTGATGGCTTGTTGGATCTTTTTAGTAAGATCATCAACAGCAGCCTCAAGCTGTTGCACGGTGATTATGGCTGGTAATGGACCTAAGTCTCTTTCCAGCACATCTGTAAACAGCTGCCAGTCAACCTTGCGGCTTGTGTTTGGCTGGTTGATGCTACACGCACCAAGCTCCAGGTCTAGCACTATGGGGTTGTGGTCCGATGACAGATCGTTAACTGTCTCTAACGTATAGTTACAGTTAACGCTCCGAAGCACGGCGATGTCGAGAATATCAGGGGCGTAACCCCTAGCGTCATAATATGTTGGTTCGTCCGGACCGACAACATCAAGCTGCTGTTGAGTAGCTACTCTGAGCAGGGATCTACCCCGCCCATTAGTTACTCTACTCTGCCATGCCGGATGTTTGGCATTGATATCACCAGCCAGGATGACCGGCAGGTTGTCCTCGTTGAGGATGGACCTAATGTCATCTGGCTCTAGTGGTTTCGATGGCGAGTTGTAGCAGCTGACCACGCCAACGGGGCCCAGCCTTTCGGTGTTCACGACCACACCGCAAGTTTCCAAGTTAATTAGTCCTGGAGAATCAACGCCCGAGTGTTCGAGCGTCCTCCGGACAAAAACAGCGGTGCCGCCACCGTTTCCATCACGGTCTTGGCGGTGCGTCGTGTAGTTCCGAAGACTGCGCGTGTTGTGGTGTGGCTTTAGGAACGTTTCCTGCACCAACACTATGTCGGCCCGGAGCCTATGACACAGCTCTTCGAGTTCGTTTAATTTCTCGTGAATGGAATTTGCATTCCACGAGACGATCCTCAGCTTGCTGGCGGGGTTTGTTCTAATTGCTGCCATTTGTAAAGGTAGCAAGTAGAGTAGGTAGCGTATTTAGCGCTAATTTCAGGAGGTCGCCAGTGTTTTTGACGCTGGACAGTTGCTGCACGAAGTCGAGCAAGCTGTTGCAGAGCAAGGTAAAAGAATAATAACTGGTATTTTTGCGAGCATGGCAAAGTTTTCGACTGCGTTGACCACACTCCACTGTATTCAGCTTCTCGCCTGAGAAGATCAAACACGTAGGTTCTATTTGTATTGATATTGCCACAAAGTTTATTATTATAATCTTTCTAAATTTCTTTTAAATCGTTTCGAGTGTCGATATTTTTATTATTAGTTGTTTATTTTACAGCTATTTTTTAATCAAATCTTTCTATTCCTTTCTGTTCTTTGCTTTTTTTGTAGTTTCGCAGAAGTTATTTCAATTCCTGTCTACTACTTCCTTTATGTTATTGTCCCATATCTTTGCTGAAGTTCCTTCCTTCTTTTTTGATTTCGTTCTTGCATTCCAAGCTACTTTTGCTTGTCTGCTTTCTTGCATTTTTGTTAATTGTCTAAACCATACTAGTTTTATTTTTGTCATTGATTTTATGGATGCTTTCTATTTGTAACTTTTATATTAAACGTTCATTTTTTACTCTGGCTAATGTTGTAATTCCTTCAATTCTTCTCCAAAAATTTCATTTTCGCCGCCTGTATTTCACATTTAATTGTTTGGTTTATTAACCATCCATATTTCGCTTCCATAAATCAATGTTGGTGTCTGCACACTGTTTTGTATAATGTCTTCTTTGTTTATTGTTATATATTTATGACTTCATATTATTTTATTTATTGTATGGTAGATTCTGTTCGCTGACTGTATTCTCATGTTAATTTTCTGGTTTATAATTCCTTTGCTATTTATTGCTCCTTCCAAAAACGTGAATGTCTGAACCTGTTGTATTCATTTTCTATTTAGTGTCTAGTTTGTTCTTGTGTCTTTCTTTGTTATCACTTATCACCATTACTTTCGTTTTATCTAGGTTTATTACCATGTTGTGCTTGATTAGTTCCTTATTTCAGATAATCTAGATGGTACTGCATGTCTTCTTCGTTTTTTGCCAAAATTTCTAAGAGATCAGCAAATGCACATTTTACTTTCTTTGTAGATTGTAGTATTCAATTTTCATTTTTTTCTTTCTGTTCTTAATATCGTGTCTGGGAATATTATGAATATCAGTGGGCTTAAAGATCCTCCTTATCCCAGTCCTTTTGTAGTTTTAAATTCTTTTGAGTTTTCGTTGCCAGTTCTAATATAATTAGCTGTTTCTTTATATATGCTCTTTATGGCTGTTAGCAGTTTATCGCTTGCTCATCATTCCCCTCGGTATTCGGTCGAACGCTTTCTCTAGATCTACGAAGTTTATATATAGTCTGCTATTTTGTCCCATCGTCTCTTCTGTCAAGTTTCTGATTGTGAATATATGACCTTGCATCGAACATCTATTTCTGAATCCATACAATTTAAAGCGCAATAAATTTCAAATCTCCCGCCAACGAGTCAGTGGCGCCGTTTGGGCCCCGCGGATATCAATTTCTCAATTCGTTTCTGTGTGTTGGAAAAGTCACTTTTCGCTGTGAATTTTACTTAAATTCGGTGTTACCAGGTTTTTTTATGTTTCACCAGATTTTATGAAATTTTGGTAATTGGTTAAAAATCATTTAATTTGAGTAAAAACTGGTGAATTTTTACTTTCTCAAAGAGTCTTACTCTCCTTGACCATTTAAAAAAAATTTATTATGAAACTTGACTGCATATAACTAGATGACCCCAGGATGTACAGATTAGTTGATGAATGTGTAACAGTTTACTTGGCTTTCGCACAAACACAGTTTAGAATAGCTCTCTCTCTCTCTCTCTCTCTCTCTCTCTCTCTCTTTCTCTCTCTTTCTTATCATTTAATTGCTGAGTCTGATTTTGATTGTACCAGTTCACTGTTTTATCGATTAGCTTCAAAAATCGTTACATGGCTCATTTTCTAATTTTCGACAAATTAAAATGGATGTAGATGATAAAGATATGTTAAAATGTAAAGATCGCGATGTTATTCTACTCTGCATATTATTTAATTTATTTTTAGAGAAGCTTTTCAGTGAAAAAAAATTGTAGTTAAAATCTATTTTTTTTTCTCTGGTTTTATCCAGAATGGTTTGTTCTCATTTTAAATGTTTGTAATAATCATTTTCTTCCGTGATTTTCTTTTTAATAAAAATAATTAATGAATTTATTTTCGATTTGGTGAAATTTTGCTACTTTTTTGTAACAAATGTGGTGACTTTTTTTGAATTGGCAATGCTGCTTTAACTTATCGATTAATCAAGAGCTCGCACAAGGAAATCGGAAGGGTTAAAGTGAAGATCGTGATTACTTCACTCTGGAGGTTGAGAGAGGATCTTGTACGCCTGGGAAAACACGCTGAGAAGAATCAGATATTGAGGTTAGATGTAGAGAAGTGATCGAGGGACGAGGGATAAACGTGCATATTTCGAGTTATTACTAAATTTTAAGAACATTGTGTTGGAGACTAATCTTGATATGATTTTAAGAGTTATAACTCACCTTCAGCCAACTATCACGCGCCAAATTTATTTTTAAGTTTTTATATAAGTTATTATTTACAAACCCGTTTTAGAGTTATTACTCTCTGGATTGCTCGTTGCAAGTTATTTTAATTGCAATCGTTCCACTAGGATAAAAAAATCCCAATTACAGAACGATTAAACAAAAATTTGTACCTAACTTTACAGAATGAGTAGAAATAATAATACAGATAGAACTAGAGACACGAAAAAAAAAAACAGGTTTACAACCTAATCTAAACAATAATTAATTATATAATGATATAAAATAGAAGAAAATTACAAGAAAACTAGAAAGAATAACTATCGTTTTAGTTATTATTTGTAATACATGAACAATGTTCCCTTAAATACACCAAATGAATAAAAAAAAGTCTAGATTAAATGAAATATTGTTGAAAATAGTGCACATTTATCGTAAAGGATATTTCATTTCATAATTTATTCTATGTTCTATGAGTGATACAATTGAAAGTTATTTCGTTTCTGGAAGTGGCATGAAATACAGGAATCGTTAATAATATTGTGTAATAATATATACTACATGCGTATAGATAGCATAAATGAAGTTCCATATTTGTAGAACGTACACTAGTTTGGATCTAAGAAAAACAATAATAGGCGTGTTTTTTCATCTTATGATTGTGATTCTCTAAATCATGATTCGCTTCAACATGATCCATTTGAAACAAGTTCTTAACATTGCATAATAAAATTTATATCATCTTGAATTGAGCATAATGCACACGATTCGAATCATAATAGTACTCGCGAAAAAAGTATGATTCAGAAGGAATAGGAACGTAGTAATGACCCATCTTCTTTTTTGAATAATTACGATTACCAGTTATTTTTCTGGAAATTACTATAAACATAGTTTGTGGAGGTTTGAACGTAATATTTTAGGATCAAAAATTTGAAAAACGGAATGAGGAACCTTCTTTATCACAAATCATTACGATCGGCAATTGTGTTAATAAATCTAACCTTTGGGTATTAAAAAATTCACTAATTTAGGGGCAGGAAGTTGAGCGACAGCGACATGAATGGAAGGCACGTAGTAACGAACTGTCCGCGCCGGTGTAGGGGCTTGAAACAGAAGAGCGTAGTGACGACTTTTCTTCGCCGATGTACTGACGTTCGACAATTGTTTGGTAACAAATGGAAGGCATCTAAGGAAGCTGCCAATTTATTTTCCTATAGTTTTACTTGAAGTCTTCTTCAGTGTCGCGGAGCCTAGAGGTTAGACCTGCGAAGCTGGTCAAACAGTAAGTTATTACTATTTTGTATATGTATATTGACTATTTCTATACATTTTGTATTCGTGTCAACAGAAATAAATTTGAATTATACTGCGACCTGGCACACGTCGAGACATGGTTGTTTGTTGCGACTTACTAGTATCGACCAATCTTAGTTTAGTCCCTGAATAGATAATAATTTATTGGGGAATTTCTTTATCAGAATATTTAGGTTTGTGTCAGTACCATAGTTACAGTTAAAATAATTGATAGCAATGTATTACATTAGTTTATGTTCAGCGGTATTATCATATGTTTATGGTATTGTTTAGCGTTCATAAAGTAGTTTTTTATGGACTAGCTCATTAAAGTAAATACATTAAACAACTCGGTAACCAAAGAATAGAAAGAAGCACATTTATAAATTATCATATTCTTTCATGGCAACGTTATGTGTCATATATACAAGACTTTCTAAGTTAAGAAAAATAATCTGTAATGTAATCAATCATAAAATAATGTACATAACACGTACATAATAGGGTATAATTCAATCGCCCATTTAAGTGCCTTGCTTTGTTACGCTCACTGAACTCCGAATCTGTCTCGTCCTTAAAACCCTTAATTATATACTTGCTAAATAAATATCTATTTTAGTACAAATGATTACTTCGCAAACTATTTACAAAGTCATTGAGTGAATAACATATACCTACTAGATCTATACAGCGAATGCTTTGCTTTTGGAACGTCGGCTGTTGTAGTGCAGCTCAAAACCTAGGTCAAATGGACACAGGGCGTATGCCCATGTTTCTTGAGTACTATTGGTTGACGGCGAAAGCGCGAATTTAAGCTAGGTTTCCTGTCCATTGCGTACACGTGCGTAGGTTAGTTTGTGAGGTGCTTTTGTGTTTAAAGCATTGTCCAGGCAAAATAATATTTCATTGACGATGTCGAATACTTACTGACATTTAAACTAAGTCAAGATTATTTAGAAACATTTTAGTGACATAAGTCGTGAGGGATTTAATAACAATCCCAATGCCAAACAATTCGAAACACCGTATAAAAGACTATTGGTCAAAACTAGTAGTCAAAACTAATAAAATTATTTAAAAAATTCGAATTGTTTGGCAAATAGAATCGACATATTACATGTCAGCTCAAAAAAAAATTACGAATCCAACATCCGGAGACAAATGGAATCTCAGTCAGTGTATTCGGTCACGACTTTATAAATTGTATGTGGTTATTAAATAAATATGTAGAAGACGTGGTCGAATATATTAATGGGTTCATTAAAAAAAAATTAGAAAATTCAAAATTTTCTCCGTTGGGAGTTTTTGTGTGCTAACAACAAAAATTGTATGCTCATAAATATTGAAGATTGTGGTGTTCTTTTGTATCCTACAAAAGACATCGTTACTGTATGTAAAATTGCAGAAAAATATTTTAGGGGCAATCAGGAAAATTTATTTAAAAATAAAAATATTAAAAAAAGTTTTGCTCTTAAAATACTTGTAGAATGTGCCCCAAATGTATTTAATAATGAACACTACATTAACCATTTAAAAAATCAAAATGTATTAGATAATCATAAGACACAGATTGTAAAATTAATTATAGATATATTTTTAAAAATTGGATTTCATAATTATTGAGTGAAAAATATTATTACATAAAAAAAAATACTAATAAATATCTTAATTACAAACTGTGTTATTGTAGTGTATTGGAAATAATCAAGTTATATAGTAGAGTTAGGATATTATTGTAATTAATTAAATAGCTGTTATGAAGGCACGTAATATTACGATGTTGATGTAAAAGGTGAACAGTGAGTAATAAAAGGTAGAAGCGAAGTGTTTCAATGAACCCTATTTCCCTGTCACGCTGATAGTTCCACTAACGTACAACGAGGATTCTACATTTATACCTATATATTAACATACATTATTCCTGGACAATTTCAATTATGAATTTATTATTTCCATATTTCATTCAGTTGTAGACTATTATAATTTATTGTGTTTACATTGTAAATATTTTTAATCTACTATATAAACTAATTTTACATTAATTAATTGATTGTACAGTTACGTAGCATATTAAGTATTAATATTTTTATTAGTAATTTCTCGGTGTGACGGTTCAGTTATTTTTCGGAAACTTAAATTTCGCGCCATAATATTGAAAGTATTTATTCGACGAATAACTTATTTCGGAAGTTATTCATAGATGGAAGTATTGGCCCTTAGGGCAATTGAAATTAAATAGGGTTCACTAGAAATAAATGTAATTTTGGTATTTATTATAATTATATAGCGATAAATAGTTGTGTGTACATAAATATATAAATAGTTCAGTTAGTTTTAATTAAAGTACTGCTGTTCTATAACTTCAAAGAACCGTGTCTCGTAAGAAACGTTACAATATAATTAAATGAGGCTCATTTGACTTATTTGTAATAGTAATATTCTGAATGGAAACTTACATTGACACTGGCGTTGCTGGGAGATGTCCAGCGTAGCGCGTCATCGGGGACGTTGTGGGTCACTAACACAGCGCAAGACAACTCCAGAGTCTGGCCCACAAACACCAAATCCTCGGATGGGCCAGTAATGACTGGGTCTCTATTCGCATAATACCGTAGGTATGTTGGAGCTACAATAGAACATTATATTATAATTGAAAATTAGCACACATGCGCTTGTGCGCTCGTGTGTTAAACATCTTGTTTAATAACATTTCATTTATTTGTGATACACGACGTTTTATCTCACAGTAGTAACATTTTATAAGAAATTCATTATATGCTGTAAATATATGAAAATGACATTTATGAAAAATAATCAGGTTATGTTTGGTTATGTTTCTTAACTGAGAATATATTTTATATGTCAAGTAACATATTTTCAGCCATTCAACGCAACGTTGAGACATGTCTATCACAGCGATAAGTTCCAACGCCTAGATTTTAATTAATCATGATGCAAAACTCTTGAAAGTTCAACTAATATGGGAACAGTATCATAGTGATAATATCCCGTTAATCAGATAATACCCTGTTACCGATACCCCGATAAATTTCCCGCTTCTAAGTAAGCAATCAGTTGTTATTATTTTAAATGTCAGTGTGACAGTTAATTAATATTTCATGTTTCATTTTGTGTTGTCCTTGGAATATCATTCATAAAATACCACACGACCTTTCTAATTTTTTCAGATAAATTTTTATTTTTATTCACTCAATTTTTCTTGCAAAACCACTCAAGCAAACAGACATTAGGTAAAACCCCTCCTCCTCCAAAGTTGAGATTTACCATAAAGTTTGCTTTCGTATTTGTTGCTATGCAAAAAATCGTGTAAAAAAATTTAACGCGAGTAACATCTCAACACCTTCTGATTTTATCGATATTTTTTTAATTTACAAGATTTGTTTTTGGCTTAGCAACAAACACGAAAGCAAACAGCGTTGTTAATCCCGACTGCGAAAGAAGAGGGGTTTTACCTAATGTCTGTTTGCTTGAGTAATTTTACTTGAAAGAAAAAAAATTGAGTGCTTGAAGAGAAAAATTTATCAAAGTAAATCAGAAAGTCGTATGGTATTTAATAAAATAAATTCTAAAGACAACACCAAATAAAACTTGAAATATTAATTAACTGCCACAATTACAGTTATAAACAATAACAAGTATTTGTATTGTAACGTTCTTGGGTTTTAAAGGTTTTTTATTTAAAACAATAAGAAATATAATTAATAATCAGTAATGCATAATTATTATAATAATTAGAAAAAGTTCATTAACACTAAGTATATAACAATAAAATAACGAATACAAAAACTTATAATCTAACACTTATCACTACTGTAATTAAACACTATTATTTATATAAACTAGCCGAGCGATATTTATTTACGACGATATATTTATTTTCACACCGAGCGGTATATTTATATTCACAAGTTCTTCCTCAGAACTTCGAAGTCGACTAAGTCATCTGACTTACTGACTCTGAGTCAACTAACTGACTCACTGACTGCTCAGGAGTCAAGTGACTGACTGACTCAAAACAACTAACTGAGCCCGAGTCTAGTAACAGACTGACTGACCGGTGCCGGCGATCGATCTTTATATATCCCACGATCTTTGTTTCTCGAAGGTTCTGGAACAGTCGCTATTGTGCAGTAAACGACTTGTCCGAACACGCTAGCGTTGCGTCATCACTCCGCGGCGCGGAGGCGGCGCGCGGAGGCGGCGCGCGGAGGCGGCGCGCGGAGGCGGCGCGCGGAGGCGGCACGGCCGACAAGCTTCAACTTGTCGCTGCCGCGTTCGTTACACTATACTTGTTAGCGAGGAAACGGGATTTTATCAGTAATAATATAACAATAGAGTGAGAATAAATTAAAAATAGTTTGACAGATCTTTCGAAAACTTGTTGCCAGGCAATAGCCTGCTACGATCTCTCTCTAAGATCCCGGGCGAGCACCGGTTGGACCTCGGCTAAAACTCAGTGAAGAAGGTCGTGGATTTAAATTTCCGGAAATACAGTAAATATGGACGCCAGGTAGCCAAAAGCCGAATAATAGTCCAACCCAAAATGGCTGACTACCGAACCGATACGGGAATGAAAACGTCGCAAATAAAAAAAATAAAACTTTAGCTTAATTATGCTTGCTAGGGTTGACTTGTCTAAGTCGTATACGGGAACGAAATAACCAGAAATAAAATACGAAATAACCATTAAAAGTATTTAATGAATAAATAAAATTATCAAATTGTTAATTGAACATAAGTTAGACAAAAATATAAGTGTATTACGTTAATTTACAAAATTAAGTTAACGAAAACTGAAGTTATGGTTATTCTGAGCTAACAATCAGATCAGACGTCGTAGTAATTAAGTGCACAATAATCAAAATGCGCGTAGTAAGTGCGTAGAGTGCACGCAGAATTTCGATGGTGAATGTATAACAATAATAAAATGAGAGCGCACAACAATCGTGGAAAATCCGAGACAGTACTGTTTCGTCGTTTCACGCCGCGCTTAAAGTAAAGCGAAATATCGAAACGCCATACACTAGCTACGTAGCACAGTTCTACAGGAAACGTGCTTAAAAATAAAAAGTCAAACGTCGAATGATCTGACTTAACATGGGCGTCAGAATAATTGATTCTGTGATATTGAAAAATAATGTAAATAGTTTGATATACAAAACTCAAGTAACTGACTAAACTAGATAAATAAATATATGAATAAACACTGAAGGTGTATGTGAACTCAAAACCAAATTTGGAATGTAAGGAAATTTGAAATGGTAACGTAAAAGAATAATCAAAAATATTAAGTGGTTAAATTGCTTAGCTGTCAAATCCCAGCGTACGTCTTCCGGAACACGTGGCCGTAAGGTGATGCGCACAGGAAATTTTCAGCTTATGAATATCCCATAAGGAAAGTTCCAAGTTCCCCAAACTGGTAGTGGTAGTAGTAAAATGAATCCCAGAAATGATTTGGTCACTGGACGGTAACCAAATGTCCAAAAATATGCCCCAGTGGAATGCGTGGAAGTTATTTCCAGGCCAAGCGAAATACGCAACTACGTACAATGCGTGAATTTCGCAATGTAGGGCACTAACCCAACAATAACAAAAGGAGAAAAAAAGCCTAAAAATAAATTAACAGTTAGGTTCACGCAATTGCAGAAGTACGACACTGACTGGCTCCCTAATTAACTTACATATCAAGAATTTATGAAACAGAGTTACTTGCAAGGTATTTAGAATCAATCTAATATACTAAATGAAATGCATTGCTTAGAAAAACACTCATATTAATTTAAAATGATAAAATGAAGTATGATCGTCTTTACCTTTAGGTGGATATCTGCTTAAGTGTAAATCAAATTTTGTGGAAGTTTCAAGTCCGGGAGCTTCCCGTTTAATTATAAAATCCAAATATAATATTTGTTCCAAAATGCACCAACAAAATCGCCAAAATCTTCAACTCTCTCAAAATATCGCAAACACCGCTGTTTCCAACAAAAACTCTTTTTAACTGACGAGCACTCGATTTTTCAAAATTAAACTCTGTTTGAAGAAAATTCTTGTACGCCACAGCCAACGTGTGCCAATCAACGACAACTCTACAAAAGCGATCCTCTGGCTGTATGAGAAACATTGAAGTAGGGTGAGTTTCATATTAAAAGGCGTGAAATGAAAGTAAACTGTAACAAGCCACAAAAGCCCGTAGGACTTGAGTAGCTATTGCCAAATGGCAACAAATTTGAGAAAGATACTGGAGAATTATTTTCTAATTTATCGAACTCTCGACTTATATTTAATTAGATTATTTTTTTATTATAGTATCAGGTACGCCATTTGCTCATTTTTTACTTGCGTTGATGATAACTATCTGATATCTGACTTCTGTCAACAAAAATAAAGAAGCTACATAGATTATTCCCGGAAATAATCACAAGAGCTTTATTCTCAGTATTATAATGACAGGATTGGTTAAAACGCAGGCATGTGACTTACTATGAAGCATTTCATTGGTTTTAAGAAACGTCAAAAAATAATAAGTATAGTTTACTTTTCAAGTGTTTTGCATCATGAGTGGTCTTGTGATATTACTAGCGGTAATATGCAAATGAAATTATCACCTTGTTTCACTGAAATACAGTAATACAGGAACGCTCATTGACGTTGGAAATGCGAGCTGAGAGAAACAGGTAATATGTAGGCAATCATCTTTGTCGTAAAGTTCCTTTTTCAAGTTAATAAGAAATTTTAAAGAAATTAACGTACAATGATTTTGAAATAAAATGTAAAGTATAAAAATGAAATAATCCCTTAATAGAATTGAGTGCAATTAGCAATTATGTATATGAATTTAAAGAAATTTCCAAATAATCAAACAAAACACTTTAAAATATGAGTTATTATTATTTTTGGACGCAGCAGCTGCTCAACAAACCTATATCAACCGCTCTAAAAACAAGTGTTAGACGAAAAAGAGTAGCCCACCATATCTACCTGTCTCATGCTCGTTTTCCGTTTTCACTTGTCAATAATAGTTGTTTTAATCAATAAAAATAAATGTATAATATAGATCAATAGCCGTTAATTTTAACAAGCAAAAAATATCGGTTCTGTAGACGTTCCAGGAATTAGGTTTAGTAAAAAGAGCAAAAAACTTAATTTGCAGACAGGTACGCGTGGCTCCATCTATAGGTAGTACTTTACTTTAACTTCTTCTTTTTATGTATTCTGGGTTCACTTCGTGTCACACACTGAAATCGTAGGCTTTTACGAAACCGGAAAACGAGAGCCAGATAAATGTCGTGGGCCACGTTTCTTTGTGTAACACTTGTCTGTACAACAATTGATATATGAAAAATTATACAACAAAGACAGATAGCCCAACAACTAGCTGTCTCTCTCGGCTCGCATTGTCAACGTCAGTTAGTGTTCCAGTATTATTTCATTTCAGTTTTATCACCTTTTAAATAGTTATTTACGTAATAAGTTGCGAAATAAATTTGAGTTAAACACGCCTAGTATTTTACGATTTCGCAACGTATTCCATTCAAGATTTTTTAAACTGGCGTTTTAAAACAGTTAACTTATTTTTAAATGTCAACACTTTGAAATTTTAAAAATTAAAAATTAGACACGTGTCAAGTTCAACTATTAGTTACTGTAGGAATAATTATGTTGTTTAATAAACATTGCTGTCATTGTGCTCGGTGCATAAATTTTCTTGAGTTTTTTCGTAAGAACTTTACTTAAAATAAGTAACTCATAGATTGAATCTGACATTGAAAATGGAGCAGATGTTGCACTGGTTTAAATTTACATGCTCAGCACGCAAAGCTGCACATTTACTTCTAATAACACAATCTTACTATAAACATAGTACAATCCCTAGAGGGCAAAATGCAATAAAATGTTAAGAAAAGTTGAATCCAATAGATAGTTAAAACCTAGTATAAATTTTTAGAAAACACGAAAATAAAGAGCATAAAATTATCTACAAAAAAAGGTATTTTTTTTCAATAATGATAGTTTTCTAGGAAAATGCTTTTAATAAAAAGCCCTTTACTTTCTTGTACGAAATAAAGGAAGTATCGTTATTATGAAAAATTCCGGTTTTCATATTTCAATGGAAATATCCATTTTGACCGAAGCATAAATAGTAATGGTGTGTCCATGCGTATGTATTTTTACGCTCTTTCTAGCTGATGACGTAGATCTGGGAGCTATTCGAATACAGTAATATTAATATAAACGAAATATTCCAATCTTTTAAGCTGTATAACAAATAGCTATTTGTTTAATCCTATTAATAATAAATATTAACCATTAATCCAAGTAGGTTGATGTCTAAAAAATATAATAGATATTAAATTAAATACAAATTATGTATTTATATATCAAAAATATTTTATCTATTTGTCTTTAATTACTAAAATTACATAACATTCATATATTTATTTACTCTACAGGAAAAAATCCCAATTAAAGAGTATCTAATAATCAAAAAAATACGTACATAGAGAATAGGCAATTGTCAATGCATTATTGTACAATGGCAAGTACAATATAAAGTATTAACAGATGATTGAATGTTGAACATAGCAATAAATAAGTCAGTGATTGTAACCTTACTTTATAATATTGAAAATGTAACATACAAAAAAATATGAATTACTTGATAATAATTGTTTCATTTTTTAGAATTAAAAAATTTTCGTACTAATTTTCGTTTATTTTCAAAGCTGGTTTTTTTGTTGAGATGTCCTTATTTAATATATATGCTAGGCATAAAAAAAATTCATACGGAATAATTATATTAGCAGATAATAGTCGAATAAAACTTTTTCGCTGGAAAGATAATTGCCATAAGAACTTTCAAATTCTTCATCCAGAATTGATGCCACTTGGAGCCATTCGGCACTGGAATGCATTAAATTTCCTCGCGAAATAAAATGTAACCAGCCTGGTCCCCGAGTTTTCAATGCAAACTTTTAGTTTTTGATCACAAATAAAATAACTGTATTTATTATGAAGTCTATGTGCCCCGTAGCAATATATTGGAGATCCTTGTGATACATTTTTTCTTGAAATATATATTTTTGAAAAGTATTTATTAAATTTGTATGCTCACTAGTAATTTCAAAATGGGTCATGTGCTCTTCATTATAAGTTTAATCTTTGGTTACATTCTTCATAAATTTTGTGAAAATTCAATTGAACAGGGTTCTATTATTTTTTCTGAATTTTTATTTCGAATAAACACAGCAGCGGAGTGCCTCGTATTATTTTATGTTGTAAGTAGACATTTAATTTATGTTTGTTTTGTGTTTTGTTTCATAAAACTAATAAATAAAAAAACTAATAATTAATACACTTGTTTACATGTAGAAAAAAAAAACATTTACTATTATCTATGTTAAACTTATTCATAAGATCTGTATTTTTTTTTAAATCTATAATATTTTGTCCGTCCCTTTAGTTTTTCTGGAATAACTCAAACAACTAGACGCTGATGCTAATGCGCGGCAAGCGCGCCTTCTTTGAATTTTTAAATGTTTTTATATTCTTTAAAGACATAAGAGTTAATAAAAAGATACTGGATGTACTGGTCAGGAGTAGACACAACAAAGAGAGCAGCCGAAGGTGTAGGACTCATAATGCACGAAAAATACATGAACAGGATAAGTAACGAAAAATACGTAAACGAAAGGATTATGAAAATCGATCTAAAACTAGAAAAAATAAAGGAGTATACACTTATAGTAGCATATAGACCTAATGAAAATGAGAATAAAGAGATCAAAGATAACTTCTTTGAGGAAATTCAAACAGAAATAAATAACACAAGTAAAAGCATTATTATTATGGGAGATCTGAACGGGAGAGTCGGTAACAAAAATACAGGACTAGAAATGTACCTAGGAACACAAGGGGAATCAACAATAAATAACAACGGAAACAGGATAATAGACTTGTGTATACTAAACGAATTAGCAATAACAAACACTTTCTTCACACATAAGGACATTCACAAATACACTAGAGTAGAACCAGCAAAAAATGAAAAATCAATCATAGATTATTTCCTGACCAGCAGAGATATTCAAAGAAACATTACTGACGTGAGAGTATACAGAGAACCAGAAATAGATAGCGACCACTACATGCTAAAATTGTTTATGAAAGAAAACGTAACAGAGCATGAAGAGAAAAGAAAAACAAGAACAAATTATAAAATAAGAAGTTTTAAACTAAAAGAAGAGGAGTTTAAGGTAAGATACCAAAACATAATATCAGATAAACTAAAGGGCTCAGAGGACATAGAAGGACTAATAGAAAACTGGGAAGAATTTAAAAAAGTGGTGTTAGAAGCGTCAGAAGAGGTATGCGGAAAGACAAAAATATGCAATAAACAAACAAAGAAAACACCATGGTGGACTTCAGATATTAAAAAAATAGTAAAAACTAAAAAGCAAAAATGGAAAAATACCACACAAGTAAATCAACAAAAGATTACGAAGAATATAAACAAATAAGACAAGAAGTTAAAAACAAGATTAAAATTGCAAAACAAAAAAGCTGGACGGAGTTCGGAGAAAAAATAAAAGGAGCATTTGAAACGAATCAAAAACTATTCTACGGAATGCTAAGAAATATGAGAGAACCGAAAAAGAAGACACTACTAAGCATAAAAGACAACAATGGAAAAATCATAGAGAAAGAAGAAAATAACATGAAAAGATGGAAAGAATATTTTATGGAACTCTTAGAAGGCAAACAAAGAAGACAATCTAACACAACCAAGAACAAAACACGATTAAATGAGAATGAAGAACGAATAGAAGAAATAACAATGGAAGAATTATTAAAAGTGATAAAAAATCTAAAATATGGAAAAGCACCCGGACAGGACAATATCACAACAGAAATGATAAAAAACATAGGTGAGAAAGGAGCAGAACGAATACTAAAGATAATCAACATAGCAGCAAGAGTAGAAAGTACACCGCTTGACTGGCAAACAGGATTAATAACGCCCATATACAAAAAAGGAGATGCAAAAAATGCAAGAATTATCGAGGGATAACTCTACTGAGTGTAGTAGGCAAAATATACGCCAAGATATTAGAAAACAGAATAAGACCACAAATAGAAAGGACGCTAGAAGACACACAATCAGGCTTCAGGCCAGGCAGAGGAGTGCAAGACCATATCTTCGCACTAAGCCAAATATGTGAGAAAACAAAAACAACACGAAAAGAAGCACATATATGTTTCATCGATCTAGAAAAGGCATTTGACCGAATAGAAAGAGAATGCGTATGGAGGAGTCTACAGAGAAGAGGAATAAACGAGAAGACAATCAATCAAATAAAAAGTCTATACGAAGTGTGTCTCAACTACGTAAGAGTAAGAAACGAAAGCTCAGAGGAATTCGTCACCGAAACAGGACTTAGACAAGGATGCACGCTTAGCCCCTTATTATTCTCGATAGTACTAGACGAGGTGATAAAAAGTTGCAGAAAAAACCTTAAAAAACTTTCGATAGGTTTCTGGAAAATGAAAAAGATCGAGCTGTCAGAACTATGCTATGCCGACGATATGGCAGTACTAGGAGCATCAGAAAAAGATCTCCAACATAATATAAACATCCTGCACAGAGAACTAAACAAGAAGAACATGAAAATAAATATAGAAAAAACCAAAATACTGGCGATAAACAAGGAAGAAAAGGAAACAAATATATTTATAGAACGGAAAAGACTAGAACAAGTAAAAACATTCAAATACCTGGGAGTGCAAATAAATGAAAAAGGAAACCTGGAAGAAAAAATGAGAGAGCGGATAAGTAAAACAGCAAGAATATACAACGCAACAAAAAACAAGTTTCTCAACAAAAAAGAAGTACCGAAAGAAGTAAAAGTGCAAAGGTTTCAAAAAAGTTGTGACACCCATACTAACATACGGCAGCGAGTCATGGACTACGACGGAGAAAATAAGAAGCAAAATACAAAGCACCGAAATGCTATTCCTGAGGAAAATAGAGGGAAAGACGAGGCTAGACAGGATAAGGAATGACACAATTAAAGAATGGCTAAACACCAAGCCAGTAACTCAAACTATACAAGAATGACAACTGAGATGGTTAGGACACATAAACAGAATGGAAGATGACAGAATCACAAGACAAATTGTAACGAAGTGATTCGTCACAAACAGCTAAATGTGATCTGATTTGGTAAAATCAGACCTTTTCGTCCTTAAACCGCGAATAACTCACGCATAGAGCAACGCACGCGCGTAAAAACTTTTATCCTACGGTTAAACACCGCGAGCCACCGTATTTTGTTATTTGGAGCAAGATTCGCGCACCCGTGATCCCGATTCCATTTTGTACCAGTGCTCCATATACTTTAGCATAGAAAAGACGATTTTATTCCTAACCAAACAAGATCAATTAATAAAACGCTATATAAACCGACGATTTTGGCGACAAAATCATCATTGTTCCGAGAGTTCTTCCGTGAACAATAACCACCAGAGAGAGCTATCCTCTGATCTTCCGAGAACCACCGTACCGTTCTGCAATCAGCACCAGGTGAGCAAGTCGTTCCGTTTAACCGCTAGTAACTCCGTGAGCTTCTCCGAGAGTTCTTTAATCAGTGTGAGTTATCCTCTGATCCGCTTGCTACCGTACCGTCACCGTAGACTATACCGGGTGCTCCGTTAAACGAGGTTGTCGCTGACTGCTTCCGTGGCTTCTTGGTGGAGCGAATTCTTGTGGCACTGCGAGTTTCACGACGCTGTAGGAGTACCGTTGCTGAGAGTTCTCTCGTAACGTAACAAATACAGTCAGCGGTGAGTTTTCGTGGGCCACGAGGTGCGCGACACGGAGAAGTCATCCGTGAAACGAATTGGGGTGCGTAGACCGCGAGTTTTCCGGTCATCTACACCAATCCGGACGTCCCACTCTATCGACGCGTTGCCGAACCTAGCTTGTGAGTTCTCCATAGCTATTTACGGCCACGACGCCCGTAGGCTGGGACCCCCACGTCACCGACGCCGCGACGCTAGGCGTCGATCTTCCGAAAACCTGACCGGGTTATTATCCGTCAACCGTCCGTCAATTTCCGACACCCCGCGCACCGGCCTGACGACGCCGCGACGCAAGGCGTCGTTTTTATCAAACCAGGCCAAATCATTCTCCGTCATCCGTCCGTCGAATACGAGCACCGCAAATACCGCTCCGACGTCACCGACGCCGCGACGCCCGGCGTCGATTTTGCGATACCTACCCCAAACCGTTCTCCGTCGTCTACCCGTCAATTCCCAATACCCCGCGCACCACCCCGACGTCACCGACGCCGCAACGCCCAACATCAAGTTGTCAAAACGCTACCGCACCGTCCTCCGTCGTCTGTATGTCAACCACGAACCTTTACATCACCGTTGCAACCTAATTAGCGTCGCGACGCCAGGCGTCGTTTTTCCTAAAATCACCGATTTAAGATCCTACCGTCCTACTTCTCCCTCCTACGTGCTATTACGATTTGTAAGAACATTCTGTCCATCTATTTCAACAACATTAATAAATTCATTTGTTGATCTCATCTCTACTGTTGTTATTAATCATCAGCCCTGCCCCTTCTCCGAAACCAGCTATCCGACCGTTGGCGCCCGAGCACCGATACGCCAGCGTTCTACGACATACCACCAAAAGTACGTCGCAGAATTTGGCGCCCGAGCAGGGACAGCAAAAACAGTAGAACGTGATGCCGGGAGGCAAGGAAACACTGGGGCTACTCGACGACCCCAAAACCACCGGGTGGGTCTATACCCTATCGAAAGAAGAGCTACAAGAGAAACTCCGAGAGCGGGGTTTGCCGGACACCGGTACCGTGGAAGAACTGCGTAAGGTTATGGTGAAATACCTTAAACAGAAAATGGAAACACCCGACAACCCAGGCTACCTCCCCGCTGAAACACCCCGTACACCAATACACATCTGCGAGACAGTACGGAAGTGGAATCTTCACTTCGATGGGAAAACCGACCCCACTGCATTCCTGGAACGGCTGACCGAGCTACAACTCAGCTACCAACTTCAGGACGAACTATTGCTAATAGCTCTACCAGAATTGTTACGGGGGAATGCCACACTATGGTATCGCAACAATCGAAGTATTTTGTCCACATGGGATGCGTTCCAGCGGGAATTTACCAACTACTTCATTCCTGATATGAAAAACCAGTTGGAAGAACAAATAAACCGTCGAACCCACAAAATCGGAGAGGCTGCTCTGGACTACATTATCGAACTACAAACCTTAATGCGCCGCCATGGAGGTTACGATGAAGCACAACAATTATACCGTCTGTACAAGAACCTTCGGCCCGATTACCGACAGCGTATCCGTAGGCAGGATTGCACTACCGTCCCGAAGCTACTACAAGAAATACGCGAGCACGAAGAGCTTCAGCGGGAAATGAAGGCCCAAAACCGGGTCGCCTCAGCTCCAGAACAACGACCTCGACTGTGTGCGAGTGAGATCCGGCCCAACACATCCAACCGAATCTGTTGGCGGTGTGGAGGTGCTGATCACTTCCGCCGAGACTGCCGACAGCCACCAAAACTTTTCTGTTCCCGATGCGGTCGCAAGAACATATTATCGAGAGATTGTCCGTGTCCGGGAAACCGCCATCCGGCAGGACAGTGAGGCGGTTGCCTCTGCCGGACTACCGACCGTCACGACCGACGGTATCCGCCGTAGAACACGAAGAAGACAATCGTATTCGAATTACGATGGTAGTGGCGGGGTACACCACCACTGCCTTGATCGACACAGGGTCTACTTTGTCGTACATTAACCAAAGGATGGCTGAAATTTGCCGACAGAGGGGAATAGAGCGACGGGAACCAACAGCAAAACGCGCACAGTTGGCGAATGGGCAGCCCGTGGCCATTACGGGGCAGTATAACATCCAATGCAGGGATGGGCTGGCAAGTGACAGCCTATTCGGGGATTTGCGACCCCCATACCCGAGCTACAGAGGGGGTTAAATCCAAACCAGGAGCCCCCAGAAGCCGCAGGGATGGGCTGTCCAGGGGCAGCCTATTCGGGGGTTTGCGACCCCGCGTACCCGAGCTACACCGGAGGAGTTGCTCCGACCCCGGATTCACCCGACGAGGGTGGGCGGTAGGGCAGGCGGCGCACCAGCACAGCGGCCGCCTGCAGGGCGAGTTAGCCGAGCTATCCGGCCCCGGATACGCCCGGTCATAAACGTCCTGAGTAACATACTCATCCGACCTGCACGCACGACACCTCCACCGGCGTGGAAACCAGGCGACGGCGACGAAGCCCTCCGACAGGCTTTGGTGGCAAGATTTGGGCCCTACCCAGGAGGGCCACCAGTCCCTCCGGTCACCCGACCGCCCAGCCCGATAGCGGACGTCATTGATCTGACTACGTCGCCCATACCGTCAGACACCGAACCCGATACCGCGGACGACGTAGCTCAGATCATACCGGAGCCACCAGCAGCCGCCACCGTACCCGACCTCAGCGTCCAGGAAGCCACCACCGAGTTGTGGAACATCCTGGCGGAGCTGAGTCCAGACTCGAGGGCCGAGTCCAGCACAGCCGTCGCCTCATCCCGGTCACCACCCCCCGCACCGATCACCAGGGAGCATCATGTCGCCGTGGCCGCAACACCGTCCCCGACACCGGATCCAGAGATGGTCACCCCGGCCGACTACGATGCGTGGCTGCAAGCCCTGCGTCCCCCAGGTGCCAACCCCTACCGACGTCTTCGATGGCGACTCCCCGATGGCCGTCGAGTCACCATCCCAGCGCTACCCCGCCCCAGCCCCCCAGTGTCACGTGCAGTGTAGGTCTTCCCTTCCCTTTACGCCAGAGTGGACACTTTTGTGCGATCGATGGACGTGTGTTTAGTTAAGTGTAGTGTAATTAGATAAGTTTTTTGAGTTAAGTAAGTTAGTTAAGTTTAGTTAAGATTGGGTTGTAAATAAGTTCAGTTTTGTAAGAAAAATGTTATAGAGAAAAAAGAAGCACGTTCCCTCACTCCCGTTCCTTTTTCATCCCGAAGTAACCCGGGGATGTAACGAAGTGATTCGTCACAAACAGCTAAATGTGATCTGATTTGGTAAAATCAGACCTTTTCGTCCTTAAACCGCGAATAACTCACGCATAGAGCAACGCACGCGCGTAAAAACTTTTATCCTACGGTTAAACACCGCGAGCCACCGTATTTTGTTATTTGGAGCAAGATTCGCGCACCCGTGATCCCGATTCCATTTTGTACCAGTGCTCCATATACTTTAGCATAGGAAAGACGATTTTATTCCTAACCAAACAGGATCAATTAATAAAACGCTATATAAACCGACGATTTTGGCGACAAAATCATCATTGTTCCGAGAGTTCTTCCGTGAACAATAACCACCAGAGAGAGCTATCCTCTGATCTTCCGAGAACCACCGTACCGTTCTGCAATCAGCACCAGGTGAGCAAGTCGTTCCGTTTAACCGCTAGTAACTCCGTGAGCTTCTCCGAGAGTTCTTTAATCAGTGTGAGTTATCCTCTGATCCGCTTGCTACCGTACCGTCACCGTAGACTATACCGGGTGCTCCGTTAAACGAGGTTGTCGCTGACTGCTTCCGTGGCTTCTTGGTGGAGCGAATTCTTGTGGCACTGCGAGTTTCACGACGCTGTAGGAGTACCGTTGCTGAGAGTTCTCTCGTAACGTAACAAATACAGTCAGCGGTGAGTTTTCCTGGGCCACGAGGTGCGCGACACGGAGAAGTCATCCGTGAAACGAATTGGGGTGCGTAGACCGCGAGTTTTCCGGTCATCTACACCAATCCGGACGTCCCACTCTATCGACGCGTTGCCGAACCTAGCTTGTGAGTTCTCCATAGCTATTTACGGCCACGACGCCCGTAGGCTGGGACCCCCACGTCACCGACGCCGCGACGCTAGGCGTCGATCTTCCGAAAACCTGACCGGGTTATTATCCGTCAACCGTCCGTCAATTTCCGACACCCCGCGCACCGGCCTGACGACGCCGCGACGCAAGGCGTCGTTTTTATCAAACCAGGCCAAATCATTCTCCGTCATCCGTCCGTCGAATACGAGCACCGCAAACACCGCTCCGACGTCACCGACGCCGCGACGCCCGGCGTCGATTTTGCGATACCTACCCCAAACCGTTCTCCGTCGTCTACCCGTCAATTCCCAATACCCCGCGCACCACCCCGACGTCACCGACGCCGCAACGCCCAACATCAAGTTGTCAAAACGCTACCGCACCGTCCTCCGTCGTCTGTATGTCAACCACGAACCTTTACATCACCGTTGCAACCTAATTAGCGTCGCGACGCCAGGCGTCGTTTTTCCTAAAATCACCGATTTAAGATCCTACCGTCCTACTTCTCCCTCCTACGTGCTATTACGATTTGTAAGAACATTCTGTCCATCTATTTCAACAACATTAATAAATTCATTTGTTGATCTCATCTCTACTGTTGTTATTAATCATCAGCCCTGCCCCTTCTCCGAAACCAGCTATCCGACCGTTGGCGCCCGAGCACCGATACGCCAGCGTTCTACGACATACCACCAAAAGTACGTCGCAAAATATACGAAGCAAGAGGGACAGGAAAAAGAAAAAGAGGAAGACCCTGTAGAACATGGAACCAGGACGCACAACTGGCAGTGAGAGAACGAGGAGGTAACTGGGCAGAGATCAGGAAGCTCACTGCAGACAGACAAACCTGGAGGGAGATCTGGAAGAGGACTCCAGAGAAACCCAACCAACAAGCCTGACACCGAAAGGTACTAAAGGCACTGGATTAAGTAAGTAAGTAAGTTAAAGACATAAGAAAAGAAAACACGGAATTGTAAATAACAAAATATATTGTATAAAATAATACCTAAAATACATGTTTTCAGGTACATATGCTGTAGATTCAAGTAGTTTTTCGAAAATCTTTTCTCTTGTGACAATTCAAATATTGTTTCTATTTCTGTCAAATTTTTATTTTCCGCAATTAATAGAGTATCCAACTGAATTGATATTTTGTTGAACGCTTTACGAAGAGCCGTACGACGCCTTTTTTAAAGTATCCATAATCGAAAAATTCAAAATGTCAAAGTTTATTCCGCCGAAATACACTGGCCGCGCGAACAGTCCTTATCACTATCAAAAAATCCATTCCACTCCGCACAACACAAAACACTCCTGCGCCGTTCCCCAAATGTTTCTGGAATGGAGGCAAATTAGAACACTACCCGTTTACAAATCACCTCAGCAGATTCTTTTTACAAAAATTAAAACTTTAAACTTATATCTTTTGATAACTTTTTATTACATACTGTTTTTTTACATAGCTCACCATTATTATTTTTCAAAAACATAAATTATACATTACAAAATAATTGTTAATTATAAGAGGCAAGCTTCTATGACAATTAATTACCTTGATTTACAGTAGATTTCTTATGATTTTATTTAAATTTTGCTTTTACTGCTTTGTCGAAAGATTTATTTCGTTTATTGGCGCCAAGTGACATACGTCATGTTTAAAATTGACAGCTAACTGTGTACACTCAAAACCACAAGAATAACTTCAAAATATAACATTTTATAATTTTATTAATGTTTAATTAATTAATTGGAGTCAACTATTTCATTTACACATATATTTACTTTATTATATATGCTATAGACATTTAAATAGAAATGAAAATAATTTATAATTGCATTCATCACGGTAACATCGCTCTTTCTTTGTCTGTACTACATTTATGAAATTTAGTTGGTGTTCTTAAATTGTCCGGAGATATAAGTTACACCATCCAGATCGCTACGCGGCGCTGCAGTCACGAACCAAGGTCATGACGCAAGTGGAACTTCCTCTTATCTTCCTTGGTCTGTGTGTTTCTATTTAACAACATGGTTACACTTGTTTTCTATCGTATTTATACATAATATTTTTCTGAAACGTCAAATGTGTTCATATAGGCTAAATAAAAAGTGGATATAATAATAATAATAATAATAATAATTAGTTTATTTCTGTGGATATAAATACATATATATAGAAACAGTCAAAATAGTCGAAATGTACAATAAATTACAATGATATAAATTCTTGTAATGTATAAAAATTATGTATTAATAAAAATTGTTTGAGATCTTCTTTAAATTTTTTATAGTTGTTATTATTTCTGATACAAGAGGGAAGTTTATTAAAGATCACTAGACCAATTCTGTCAGGCGAATCTCGAATTATATTAATTCTTGAATGAGGTATGGTAAAATCGTTCTTATTTCTCATGTTGTAATCATGTATATTTGAATTACGGACAAAAGAATCCTTGTTTTTAAAGACAAAAAGACAAACGTCAAGTATATAGATATCAGTAAGCGTAAGTAAATTATATTTAGTAAAAAGTTCTCTGCATGATGTACTTCTCGATACTCCAATCATGCATCGGATAATCTTTTTTTGGCAAATAAATATACTTTTCGTAGCTGGCGAATTTCCCCAAAAACGAATCGCATATCTTATTCTGGATACTACTACCGCATGATAAAAAATTATTAACTGCTTAATATTCAGATATTCTCTTAAGTGTCTTATCTGAAAGCAAACTGAGCTTAACATATTAGATAATTCTTCACAATGGGGTTGCCAATTGAAGTTTTCATGAAGGTTTAGTCCTAAGACTTTAGCACATGTAGTTGTACCTAACTTAGTTTCACCAAAAGTTAACTCAGTTTGATTAATAGATTTTTGATAAGTATGAAATTTTAGAATTTTTGTTTTACTGCTATTTAAGTAGAGTTTATTGCAGTGGAACCAAGAAGAAAGATTTTTTATGTTTTCATTACATTTCTCAATAAGTTCCTTTTCATTTTTACTTGAGATAACTAAGGAGGTATCGGCAGCAAAAAGTACGGGAACGCAATCATCAGTTAGTACCTTAATTAGGTCATTTATATAAATGATAAACAAAATTGGTGCTAATATTGTTCCTTGTGGTAGGCCAACTAAAACTTCCAATAAATTAGAGATAATGCCGTTCACACACACAAACTGAAGTCTATTTTTTAAAAAGCTAGCTATCCAATCTAAAGCTACTCCACGTATTCCAATAGCCTCAAGTTTTCCCAATAACCGAGAATGATCAACGCAGTCGAACGCTTTGCTAAGGTCGCAAAATATACCAATAGGAATTTCATCCTTTTCCATGAAAGACATAATAGCGCTGTAAAGAAACTGAAGAGCATCAGTTGTAGAACTGTTTGGTCTGAAGCCAAATTGATTACTACATATTAATTTTCTCTCCTGAATAAACTGTTGGAGTCTGGCTAAATAGCAGTACTCAAAAATTTTTGAAAAACTAGAAGTTATCGTAACAGGTCTATAATTGTCCATCTTGCTTCTGTCACCCTTCTTGTGAATTGGAATTATTTTATTACATTTAAGTTTCTCAGGAAACACTCCTTCTTCAAATGATAAATTTATAATGAACGTCAGTGGTTTAACTAACAGATGACCTACAGTTTTCAAAAGAAAACTTGGTATGTCATCTGCACCAGCAGACGTTTTATTTTTAACTTTATACTTAATAATATTCAATAATTCTGCTTCACTAAGAGGATGCAAGAAAAGAGAAGAAAAAGATGCTCCGTACTCAGTATTTTTGCTCCCATTAACTTCAACGTTGATTTCCGGTTCTGGAATCTGATTTATAATAGTGAGTGGTGCATTATTAAAAAAATCATTAAACCACACGGCAACTTGATATGGGTCATCAGTTGACATATTATCCTTCGATATTTTTAAGTTATCATTTACCTTATGTTTACATTTAGAATTTATTAAGTTCCATGTACTTTTTGAAAGGTTATTAGAACACATTATCTTATTTTGATAATAATTTTTCTTTATACTTGAAATTAACTTTATGTGTTTCTGTTTAGCACTCCTATACATGTCTGACAATTCAGGATACTTACTTTTTAGGTAAAAAAGAGACTTTAAATTTTTACTTGAATTAATGACATCCATATTAACCCAACGTCTGTCTTCGCATTTATTTTCAACAGTTCTCTGTAAAATAAATGACTTATTAAAATAAAATAGAAAATCATCAAAGAATTGATTAAATGCTTCATTGACCGTGCTTAACTGAAGTACTTCAGTCCACAATTCATTTTGCAAATCATTGCCGAAATTTTGAATACTAGATGCATTGAAAATTCGCCTGTACCGAGTCGGCTTCCCATTTGATTCAACTATATTAGTGTTAATTAGAACACTGTTATGATCTGATATAAAATTACTTTGTACTGCATACGTACTATTGACTAGACTCGTAAAACAGTGATCGAGAATATAATTTACTCTTGTAGGTTTACAAACTATATCGCTAGCGTTAAAAGTAGCACAAATTTGACTAAACACGTTAAAATCATTCCTATCTCTAGTTGGATCGAGATTAATATCACCACAGATGATAACATTATAATTAGGTTTAAAATTATTTTCTAAAATTAAAGTGATATTTTCATAAAATTCTTTTAGGCTAGCTCCTGGTGATCTATAAACAGTTAAAATAAGAATAGGATTAGTGGAGACTGGGTACCACAAGGCAGCACAAACTTCTATATATTTCTCGATACAGTAAGCGGAAACATCAATAGAAACTGTATTAGTGAAAATGCTGTTGTGGCACCAGATCCCAACACCTCCTCCTCTGTAAGAAGACCTACAAAAATTAGATATTAAGATAAAATTATTGAACATAAAATTTTTAATATTTGAAACATTACACCATGTTTCATTTAGACAAAGAAACTTCATGTTTTTCGATTTACTCAAATATTCTGTTTCAATCAAATTAACTTTATCGCAAGATAAACATTGACAGTTAGGAATTAACATGTTATATTGTTTCATATCTAAGTCATGATTCTGATCTGGGTCATTTAAAGAATTAGTTATGATTAGGTTGGTTTGGTTGTTTTCATCATTCTCTGAAAAAAACGGTTTACACATGCACCCTCCGGCCAGATGTTTGGATCCATTGCAAGGTGTAAATTATTCTCAAGCAGCGTTACTTTGAATGAGGAATATAGTTTTGGATATTTTGCTTGGAGCTTTTCAACCGTTACCTCAGGGAATGTGATTTTCAAATAATTTTGAACATCGTTGTCTGTCGTATCTGGATGTAATCTGTAGACATGTAAATGAACAGATTTTGGAACTGCTTTCAGGTTAATACTGTTTTGATTTGTAGCAGTAACTTTTTTCCCAATTATTGGATTGTTTACATTTTTCCGTGGCATTATCCTTTTCTCATGGCCTGGAGACTGGATGCCCTTTGACTGCACTACTCCAATAGAGTTGCTGTCATTAACAGTATTTATTTTTGGCTGTTGATTAACATGTGGTTTTTTTGTTTTGTTTATATTATTTGACACGTCCATTTGGCGTTCGTTTCGTTTGCTAAAATCTAATTTGTTTGTACCGGCAGTAGAATTTATCGGTGAATACTCGACCGGTATTCTGTTATTCGAGACGGTTTGTTTCTTATTTTGTTTTTTATTATTATTATAACTTTTGTTTATAGATGGCGGAGCTTGTGCTAACGAACAATTGTTTATTATAACTTTATTTAGAACACTTAGCTGATCATTTAATATATTTATCATATTCTTCTGATTATAAATCATGTCGTCCTTTTGTTTGATTAATTCTTTCAAATAGCATATTTCACTGTGTTCACTTATTTCTTTAATATCTTTCGTACTTGTGAAAGACACGTCAAGGTCACTATCCGGATTGACATCTTCGTTATCATTTTCATTTTCACAGCAAACTATGGTGTTATCACTTTGGATAGGCAGCTTTAGTATATTCACGCAACTGTTATGTGATATTCTTTCACATTTGCTACACTTAATACCACTTAGTGCCGTTTTGTGACATCTTTTGCACACACTTTTTTCAGCTTTACTTATTGTATTTTGTTCATTCGCCATCTTGGTCATATCCTAAGCGATGCTGATGGCCTGAAAATATTTGGAACGCAGCAGGTAAAGCTCTGAAAAGCTTAATTCCATGTGTATTAATAAATAGCGTTATATTTATATTATATTTACAAAATAAATCGGTTAATTAATCCGGGAAACAAGGTCAACGGTACATAGTAGTAATTAGAAAGTAGACACTACGCAGTACAGGGATTTATAGCCTAATAATGAACTAAGTTAAACAGTTTAAATAACTGGTTTTTTTGGTTCATGGTTACGGCTTTTTCGGAAATATAAATATCGGTTCCGGTTTTTGAAACCGGTTACAAAACCGGTTTCTTGCCCTGATACATGTGCCTGTTCCGCCCACAGCTGCAGGATTTCGACTACTAAGATGAAAATTCAAAATCTAAGTAAACGCATGTTTGACCTTAATTTGTAATATGTAAAACTGACTTCTGCGTGCACTGAACCGCTATAATTATATCTTAAATATATTTCTTCAATATTTCAAATAGTCCTACAGATAGCACGTATTAACACATTTTTATATAAAAAAAAATCTGATGTGACCAGCACATAACCTCCCGCCCAATACTACTCTTAAAGGTTACAAAATAGTATTTGACGATACAGAAACATACCTTCTTATTTGTTTATTTTCTATTTATATTTGAAATATTTAATTTTATTTCCTATATTTATTAAATCTCTTGACATATATTTCACTAAGAAAACAGCTTCACGATCACTGACAATCACAATGACATGTGTCACATTTCGTAAAAATTGAAAATTTTAAAATGTTTCCATGGTGTACAAGGACTGCAAGATTTATAAAATCTAATTTCTTTACATTTTATTATCTCTAAATCTAATGAAAATTAATAAAATTATTGTAAATAAAACACATGTAAAATTAAATATTTTACAACTTTCAAAATAACATAAATTGTTGAAAAAGGAAATTTAACCGTGCTTTTCACGAAAAACTGTTAAGGGCTTCAAGTAAACTATTACTTCCGGTTGACCAATTTTATCCAAAATCTAATCAGCTCTTCATTTATATATAAGAAGCAAAAATTCACAAAATAGTATTTTTTGGTATTATAGTATTTGAGTTATGCGAGACGAAAAAATTGCCACAGCCTACACACACACATACATACATACATACAGACATCATCGCGAAAATAGTAAAATCGTATTGTAGGGACCCTAAAACGTGCTTATTCATAGAAAACTCACTACCCAATTTTTTGACCAAAAACAATACCTCCCTTACCTAGAGGTAGGCGGGAGGTAAAAACAGCATATTTCGACATTTATAAGTTAATTTTTAATTTTATAATATATCTTATTAATTTATTTATTTTATTTTTCAATGAGACTTCTTGTACAAATTGCATTTTTTTTACAAGCAAAAATATGTATTTTTAAGTGTTTAATTTTAAGTTGAATCTCGAAATAATGTTATTGTGGAAAAAAAATTAACCAAAATGTAATGTTTGTTTAGTTTTTCCAGGTAGGGAATTAAAAATTGTCATAGTTCTTATCTGTAACATATACCTATGTAAATAATAATGTTAAAAGGATTTTTGGTATTTTTTGTTTAGTTAAAATTTTTATGTAAAATGGTTTAAAAAGACAGTAAGTAAAATATTGTTTAACTAACTTTGGATAATAAAAATAAACTTTTTTTGATAAATATAGTGAATTATGAAAGAATATTTAGTTAGTTTCAAAATGATCATTTGTTTACTTTGCAACAATTATTTTTCGTGTCGTAATTTAAAAAAAAGTGAAACGCCGTCAAATCAATTTAGAGTTTCCGCGTCTCCGTGCTGTTCGCCCGTGATCAAAAATGCAACCATGTTCGAGGGAATTTTACAAAAAAACAAGTGATAAGAATAAAACCTGTAGCGAATATCCAGCTCTTTATTTTTAATATCTTGCATATTTGTCGAATTCCGCGTATGAATTTGTACAATCTTTTTTTATGTAAATTTATAGACTTTACACTATATGCGTGGAAAAAGTTTTTTGGATTCAACTGATCTTAAACGAAAATTCTAAGGTGAATATACAGGTAAGTGAAGACAGCCACTTCGTGTAAATAAATAAATATATATATATATACAGGGTGTAACATAAATAAGTACATTAAATTTAACCAGTTATAGAACTCGTCGAGAGGAACAATATTTCTTAATAACTTTTTTTCCTAACTCATCTATTTTTCGAGTTAAAATTCATTAAAGATTTATTACAAATTAGCTTACCCGCTAATGGAAAACAAATGCCTGATGCTACATTCCAAAATTAAAAGAACTGAAGTTCGCTTCAAGGGCTTCAAGCAGTTTTCATGTTATCAGCCAGATGGCGTTAGTGTATACGCTGTCAACTAAATCTGTTAAAAATTGTATTTTCCAATAATAGAAAGTTATTCAAACGATATTGAAGCTGAAGAACAAATTCCAATGAGAATTCATCCGAAATTACGTAAGTAATAACTGTTAATTTATTAGCAAATTTCAACTTAACCTTAATGTTCAAATAATTAATAATACCTTTTTCAGCATACAGAAGCAAAAGCAAATATTTTCCTGTGAAATGGATTCACAATAAATGTTCAAAGTGTTCACCGTTGTTGTCAATACAACTCTGAAGACGTCGATAAAATGATTCCTCTACTTTTAACAGCATCTCCCTATTGTTGCGTATGCTTGTAGCGTTGTAGCTGCATTTTCCACTCGTTCCCGCGATTCTTCTATCACATTAATAGAAGCCGAATACACCAAGTTCTTCATGTACTGCAGGCTTAAGGGATCCATGATCTCGTAGACGTTGAACAACACGTACGATTGTGCGAACATTCGGAATGTTACGATTTGGAAAACGCTCCAAATAAATTTGACGGGCTTGAACTGCGTTTCCCTGAGCTTCACCATAAGCCAGCACAATGTCAGTCAACTAACTATTCATAAAATCACCCATTTTTATAATTATAACTTTTGTAATTATTATTAATCGATTTGACTATATCACCTTCAAAGTAATAATCTGGAATAAACCTGAAGTTGGCTGAAAAATTTCAACTTTATTCTGCGTGGTACCAACCATTTAATGGAAAATATGTTTTTCTTAGTTTTGGTTCTGGACAATGAAATAATAAAAATAGATAGTTTCCTATATTTTCCTGCCTTCTTATTAGGCTCTCGCCGTCTATCGGGCAATGTATATTAAATAAATAAATAATTTATCTGATCGTAATGTATCTGTCCAAGTACAAATATTTTCGCAGCTAACTTCTGGGGACTATTCGCCACCTGGTGGATACATTTTAAACTACTATAGCGTCAACGCCCATTACAAGACGCGTTTGACAGTGTTAATAAAAGTTATTTTTACGTAGCTATTTAGTGTATTATTATTATGTTTAATCCATTTTTCATTATTTCTTCTTATCATATTAAATTTGATTTGTGGTATAATGAGTTTTACAATCAAGAAAGAAAAATACACAACAGTAACTGCTATGTATGTAGCTGCCATTCTTGTACTAGTTCAAGTTTATTTTACCAAAAAGGATGCAAGAAAGGTGCAAATAATAAACGAATATGAAGAACTTGAATTGGAAGATAAAAGAGCAGCATAGATAAAGCAAATTCAAGCTGAAAAAATCTGTTACTGAGCAATTATGTTCTCTGTTACCAAGTTTATTGTGCATGTGGTACATGTACAAGATTATTTATTTAATGTTATTTTTTGGTGAATCATGAATATTATAGTAAGTACACTGCTGAAGCCATCCGCCATCCGCAAATAGTCAAAATGTATTTGAATAAGTTGACAAGTGACATTTGTCAACATCAATAATGTCATTACTATTGCCATGGATACTGCTACTGGATCAAATTATGAAAATACCTGAACGACTCGTCATTTTGTGGGGTGGTAAAAATGCGAAAAAAAATGCGATTTAGAAGAAAAAGTTATTAAGAAATATTGTTCCTCTCGACGAGTTCTATAACTGGTTAAATTTAATGTACTTATTTATGTTACACCCTGTATATATATATACAGGGTGTTAATACTAAGTCGTTACACCCGAAAATGGTAGATAGAACTCATTAAAACAAACAACTTTTTTTAGCTCAAATTTTTTATTTGGAGCCCTATTTCATAGATATTGACGTTCTCTTGTTTTTCGAAAAATCGTCATAACTCCCTTATTTTAAGGAATATTTAAAAAATACAAAAACTTTAAGCATTTGCTTTCGGTTCTCTAAAATACTTGTATTTACAATTATTTTCTATTTCATCAAATAACAAAATGGCGACCAATCAAAAATTTCTAAACAAGATATTTTGAAAACCACCCCATCGATTTTCGAAAATAAAACATTTTTAAAATCCTTAAACTTTCTATTACAATATTTGTCTGAAACATTTTTTTCTATCCGGCCAACAAAAGTTTTTATTGAAATTGAATTGCAAGATAAATTTTAACAAACTGCAACAATCATTTAAAACAAAGTAGGCTTGCTGCCATTAAACAAGAAAAACAAGAAACAAACAAGAAAAATAAACAATAAACAATGATTCAACAAGGGTGGGACTAAATATTATTTTCAAAGTGGCCACCATTCGCAGCAACGCAAGCCCGGCATCGTGCTTTGATGTTGGTGGAGACCTTCGCAAGGACTGCCTGCTTCTCTTTTATATCTTCTGCTGCAGCCACGATTCTAGCCACTAGTTCTAACTCTGTGTTCACCGGTGTCTCGTAAGCAGAGATCTTCATCTGACCCCAAAAAAAGAAATCTAGTGGAGTTAGGCCGGGTCTCCGGGCTGGCCACGCAACTGGACCTCTCTCCCAATCCATTTATTCGGGTATTTTCTATTTAACAATGCGGTGACTTCTCGCGTTGTGTGAGCCGGTGCCCCATCATGCTGAAACCAAAGTCTCCGCCTTATGTTTAGTGGCAAGTCTTCAAGTAGTTCCGGCAGCACAGTATCCAAGAAAATAAAATAATTTTCCCCATTCAAACGGTTTGGGAGAACGTAGGGTCCAATAACGTACTCCCCTATAATTCCAGCCCATGTATTTACCGCAAAACGTTGTTGATGTGCGCGAATAAATGGTGCGTGGGGATTCTCGTCAGCCCACAAATGATTATTCTTAGAATTAAATACCCCGTCCCTTGTGAAGCAAGCTTCGTCGGTAAACAAAACAAATTTTTCAAAATGCCTTCTCAGATTACAACGTCGAAGGAGCCAACAACAGAACAATAGTCTTGGATGGAAGTCGTCAGGTCCCAAAGCTTGAACTTTTTGCCTAGAGTACGGGTAAAGGCCCTGCTCATTCAGAACTTGCCAAACACTGACATGATTTACAATTAATCTGTTCCCTAATATTCTTGTGCTCGTCGATGGCTCATCTTCAATAATGTTAAGTACAGCCTCTTCAAATCTAGGGGTTCGACGTACCCTGTTGGCGTTTCCACCAGTTGTTGGGTAGAAACAACCAGTTTCTAACAAACGCCTACAAATTTTTCTGAAGAGTTGGCTACTTGGTTGTTGACGATTCGGGTATCTTTCCCGATAAATTCTTCGAGCTTCCTGTGCATTACGCCTTGCCTCCCCAAAAACCAGAAGCATGTCAAGAAGTTCAACTTTTTCATAATGATGCATGTTTACGTATAAATTATGCAAAATACAAACATACAAACGGACATACACGTGCGCTAAATTTGAAGTAACTTGTTTTTGAGTACTTGTCAAATCTAATCTCTTTTTTGTTTCATTGTTTTAAGCAGCTTCTTTGTTTTAAATGCTTTTTTTTTAGTTTGTTAATACTTATGTAAGCCAAGTAAGTGAACAAAAACTTTTTTCTTGCTAGATAGAAAAAAATATTTCAGACAAATATTGTAATAGAAAGTTTAAGGATTTTAAAAATGTTTTATTTTCGAAAATCGATGGGGTGGTTTTCAAAATATCTTGTTTAGAAATTTTTGATTGGTCGCCATTTTGTTATTTGATGAAATAGAAAATAATTGTAAATACAAGTGTTTTAGAGAACCGAAAGCAAATGCTTAAAGTTTTTGTATTTTTTAAATATTCCTTAAAATAAGGGAGTTATGACGATTTTTCGAAAAACAAGAGAACGCCAATATCTATGAAATGGGGATCCAAATAAAAAATTTGAACTAAAAAAAGTTGTTTGTTTTAATGAGTTCTATCTACCATTTTCGGGTGTAACGACTTAGTATTAACACCCTGTATATATATATATATATATATATATATATATATATATATATATATATATATATATATTAGGGTGGGTCGAAAAAAATAGATTTCGTTCTCTAGGGTCTAAACTGAAAGAGTTCCATCCTAAAAGTTGTGGAGATGTGCTGAAACATTTTTCTGATGAATACCCAGGCAGCACCGAGCACCTCAAAACCCCGTTTTTTGCACTTTTTTTAGATTCTGGCCAATAACTTTTTTCAATTTGCTTCAAATTGGCTGAATTTTTTTTCTGGCATTCCCAGATCAATACCGAATAAGTCAATATAACAGACATTGGGGTTTACCTTTTCCTAAAGGCGAAGAAAAAATCCTCAAAGTACCCAAAAATCGGGTTTTTCAGGTATTTTGTTATACCGTCCGTACTTTTGTTTCTGTGTACATCCAAAACATCAGATTCATTCATTGTATGATCTACAGAATAGTTTCAGATCATATAAATGTGAAGATAGATGGCAGCATCTAGTTAAATCCAATATTTATTACCTATTTAATGTTGATATAAATATTTCCAAATGTGGTTCGTATATTTGATTTAAAACAGTTCAAATGAAATAAAATTAGGAATTTCCAATCTACAATATTATTTTTCTAAACGGGAATTGTTTTATTTTCGATATGTTGAATTTAAAATTTAAGAAAGTCGAATTTTCTTTCTATTATATTTCATTTGTTCGACACCAATAGCAGCAAACCCGATTTTTGGGTACTTTGAGGATTTTTTCTTCGCCTTTAGGAAAAGGTAAACCCCAAGGTCTGTTATATTGACTTATTTGGTATTGATCTGGGAATACCAGAAAAAAAATTCAGCCAATTTGAAGCAAATTGAAAAAAGTTATTGGCCAGAATCTAAAAAAAGTGCAAAAAACGGCGTTTTGAGGTGCTCGGTGCTGCCTGGGTATTCATCAGAAAAATGTTTCAACACAACTCCACAACTTTTTGGATGGAACTCTTTCATTTTAGACCCTAGAGAACGAAATCTATTTTTTTCGACCCACCCTAATATATATATATTGTTAAATCTATTCAAATGCTCTCATTTTGCACTATATTGTACCTTTAATAATTTTTTTGCACTATTTTATATAATTTGTTACAATCATTTATATTTGGGTAAGGCCTACTTCATGCGACCCTTAAATTATGTAATATACTGAAATATTATTTGTTGCACTTGTAACTATGGAAAATGCACTTTTTTGCACAATGGTTGTTATTGTTGCACTATTGCAAATAATTTTTTTTCTTCATTTTAGTTGGGTCAACTTCATACTTTTTTTATTCTAAAATTATTTTTAAAATTTAATATATTTATCTGCATGTTATGCACTGTATAACACCATACTTAATATGAATTGCACCTTCCCCATATTTAATTTATTAAAAATAATATTAGGTCAACTTAATGAAACTTACTACTTGTAGTACTTCTTTGCAAGCTGAAATTTTACTACTATCTACATATTTTTGAGATGCACTGCAGGAAAATGACATGAAAAATATTGAAAATGTATTTATTAACAATATAATAATTCCAGTGCCGTAGCTACCATAGGGCTAGCCGGTGCCGTGCACCGGGGCCCTCGGACCCTGACCAGCAAACCTCGTATTGACTAGCTAAAAATTCTCGCTCCTTCGGAATGTAAATAAATAAAATAGGTTGTAACACGACTTGAAGGTAGTACTGTCGGTAAGAGAGTTACCGTTTAGAATTTTCTAAAATTTGGTATATTAGTAGATTATCATAAGATAATAATCTCATTAAATTTTTGAAAAACTACAGCGAACCAGTAAAAGATTTAAAATTTACTGGATGTAGATGAAACAACTTTATTACAAAAGTGTGACTAGATTTATGGACTCCGAAGTTAACCGATTCGTGAAGACGAATATCGATGATTTGAATCATAATTCCTAGCTATTAATTAATTTTTTCTGAACAAATATATTTTTATAAAACCCTGTTTACTCTGGAGTATAGTGTGTGATATAATAATATTGTTTACAAAATGAAATAGTAACAAAAGTAATTTAATGCATCAAATATTATAAATTTATTATTTATGTTAACACCCATCCCTAATGGCCCGATAAAATTCAAACACATAAAATCTGCCAATATTCAAAAAAGACCTGCATATCTCATTTTTTTCTAAAGACACGTGCATGTAAAATTTGATGAGGATCGGACCAACGGTCTAGATTTGTATAAAAGATAAACAATTATTCGTTCACACACAAGATATATACATTCTTATTCATTATATCTGAAATAGTGTATTTTAATAGATAGCTGCTGTAATTTGCAGAACATAATACTTAACATTATTTTCCCGTAGTTAATATTACGCATAAAAAAATAATAAAAATTGAATTTCATAGAAAACATTTAACTATTTCTACGATTTTATCTCGAACGGTACTTGTAAATATTCAGATATTTGCGCTATGCTTATTTTCTAAAATAGATAATATATTGATTTTGGTCTGTTATAATACAAGTTGATGTTTTTCGATTCGTACTTTATAGTTTTGTTACAAAGTTATTCACATATTTGCAAAAAGTAATAATTTTTGTATAAATTTTTTTATACATGTAATAATTTTAGAAATGCCGTACTTTCTCTAATAATTTTAGAACAAAAAATTTCAATGATACTTTCCGTGCTTTAAAGAATTAGTGAAAGTAATAATTAGTTTATGAATAATTTTATTATAAATTGAATAAAGTTGAAAATAAAATATTACAAAATAATTACCTACATCAATACATAATATAAAGGTTATAAAATTAAAGAGTGAAAACAATAACGTAACTCTAACATGAGTAGTTGCAGCACATGGTTCTTTTTATCCATGAGATCGTTGTACTCCTCCCATAACATATTAGGTCTCTTATAAAATGCTACGAAATGACCTGCGCCACTATCTGTATTATCTGGTCCTTTGTATCCTACACCCCTTAAATTTCATACTTTATCTTCAATATCAAGAAAGCCAGGAATTTATTTTAAACTGCCTGAAACCTCCAAGCATTTATTTTTGCAATCAGTTGGCTCGTTAATAACAAATTCTGAATTGTTAACAAATGTTTCAAGTTTAAAAATTCTGCACATAACTACCATCCAATTTGCATTTGCACTTTCTTTTAAGATTAGATGGTTCGATATGTTTAACAAATTGTACATTTAAATTAGTTGCTCCAGTATCTGACGATATACTATAAAATGGAATATTTATTACGTCTTCGTAACTACAAACAGGGGACTGGCAGATTAGTTTTTTTTTACCACATGAAAAATGATTGCCCCAAATTTTACAAAACATATTGGTAATTGAAGTAACTGCATTTATTTTGTGAATGTTTTCAGTGATTACCACAGAAGGAATACCTTTCTGTAGTAGATCTGTTCGTATTATATATGCTTTTGCAGTTATGCCTGTACTTGTCATAGACATAACATCGCAATTATTTTTTTCTTTATTATTCTATACGTATGCAGAAAATATTGTGCTATCACAATACGCCGAACACAAAATTTGTGTGATACTATCAAAAGCACAAATATTTTCTAAAGAAATATACTTTTCTTTAATTTGTACTACTTTTTGTTCCACTCTATGTCCATTTTTCATAAGCCCAATTGGAATTCTTCTTTGTATTTTGGATAAGTCTATTTTAAAAAATTCTAAGTGTGGTTCTAGGTGTAAAGTTGAAAGTCGAGGTGTTGAAAGCAAAGGCTACAGTAAATATAGCTTGAAATCAAATGTATAAATCTTCAATGTTAGTACATTGTAAAGCTTGTCCAAAAGCAGTCATATAAATTCGGCGATTAATTGCATTACTTCGATTTGTTGATGGTTTTAAATAAGACCAACCTGATATTATTTTCATGACATGAGCAACATCATTTCTTAAATAACAACAGGATACTACTTTTTTTACGATTAAAAATTATATTATAACATTATTCAACATAATCCGATAGAGTTTTGAATTCGGTTAAAGCATTATTGCATGCCTACATTAATGCTCCTGACATGTTTGTTATTATTTCATTTGGAATTGGAGCTCCTGATTTTCGCCAAGCAGATAACAATACAAAAACTGTACAACTGTCGTGCGCTTCTGACAGCATGTTTGTTACAGAATATTGTTTCCGAAATTATTTTATTTACCGCAGATTCACATGCAGATAAGAAACGTTTCTTATTTCCATCATGTTTCATTTTAAAGTTTCTCATGTATACAAAATAAATAGTATTTCTTCTCGATTTGGAAGCGGTTAATTTAAAATTTTACAAATTAATTGGGAGAT
This sequence comes from Poecilus cupreus, assembly GCA_963942605.1. Classification (NCBI taxonomy): domain Eukaryota; kingdom Metazoa; phylum Arthropoda; class Insecta; order Coleoptera; family Carabidae; genus Poecilus; species Poecilus cupreus. The sequence continues at coordinate 26,976,804 of OZ012718.1, forward strand.
CCGTTGAGAACACCTACCAGTGAATACTGCATAATTTACGCCAAGTTTTATTATTGTCGCTCTTTTAAAAACATGGGAAAACACTAAATATTCCCTACCAACATATTGTCGATATTTTCCGTCTTTCTTTGCACGTGGATAATATTTTACTTGCAGTTGAACTGTACCGTATTCATTGCTATTTAATAAAATTGTGAATTGTAAAACATTACTAGTTTCTTCTTCTTCGATTTCAGAAATTTCACTTTTATCTGTGTCTATGGTGTAATGTTGAGTATTGCTATCGGGATCCGATTCTGTTTTCTATGTTTAAATTGTAGTAATTTTTGTGTACGATTGTAAATAATGCCAAAGATGTAATGTTAATATTCTGTTTAGCTAATTTGGCACTTATATTAGACCATATTTCAATTGATTTACCAAATAGATTTATATACACAATAACATTTTTATTGATCTCAATTTCTTTACGTTTCGTTTTTTTAACCATTTTAAATCTAAAATAGTATATGCTACTAGCGGCCCGACCTGCTTCGCAGGTCTGTCCCCTAGGCTTCGCGTCACTGAAGAAGATTACAACTGAAAATGTAGAAAAATAAATTGAGTAGACTTAATAACTTCAAATTTATACCAAACAATTGGCGAAGCAAGCTCGTCACTACGTTCCTCGCTTCCATGTCAGTACATTGACGAAGAAAGCTCGTTACTTCGTTCTTCGCTTCCATGTTAGTACATCGGCGAAGGAAGCTCGTCACTACGTTCCTCATTTCCATGTCAGTACATTGACGAAGAAAGCTCGTCACTTCATTCCTCGCTTTCAAGTCAGTGCATAGGCGAAGCAAGCTCGTCACTTCGTTTTTCGCTTCCATGTTACTAATATTTGGCACTTTAGTTTAAATCTCTTCCGTGAGATATTTAATTCAATACCAAACACGTTAGAATTTAAATAACATTTATAAAAAACAATTGACGATTTACCAAAATAATTTTTTGACACTTGAATTAAAATATCCTATATGAGAATTTTAATTTGATACCAAACACGGTAGGATATTAATAATATGGGTCCGTGAAGTTAGCACCAAAGGGTGAGGCACTAATTATGAAACATACACCAGTGTTTAGTGCCTGATTAGTGCCCTTTAGTGCTCTTATTATTTTTTATCAATTGTTTATAATTATGGAGTTATTAACATTTTTTTTATTTTGGTGCTAAGTTCACGCTAGCACCAAAAGTATGATATTTTTAAAAATTTTTATCATATATCTTTAGTGCCTCATTAGTGCCCATTAGTGCCCTAAAAATTATTTGTAGATTGTTTATAATAACAGAATTATTGATGTTTTTTTCTTTTTAGTGCTAACTTCACGCTAGCACCAAAAGTTTATATTTTTAGAAATATTAATAAACATTCCTTTAGTGCCTGATTGGTGCCCATTGGTGCTCTAAAAATTTTTTCTTTTTTGTTTATATTTACCAATTTATAAACGTTTGTTTATTTGCTTTTGTGAAGATAGCACCAATGGAAGTGATTTTTAAATTTTTTTTAGAAATTTCGTAGATACATCATTAGTGCCTAATTAGTGCCCAAAAGTGCCCTAATAATATATTGAAAATTGTTTATATGTATTAAATTATTAATACTTATTTTTTTCTGTTGGTGCTAACTTCACGCTAGCACCACAAGTTTATATTTTTAAAAATATTAATAAACATTCCTTTAGTGCCTGATTGGTGCCCATTGGTGCGCTAAAAATTTTTTCTTAAATGTTTATATTTACCGATTTATAAATGTTTGTTTATTTTCTTTTGTGAAGATAGCACCTATAAAATTGATTTCTTTACTATTTTTATAAATTTCGTACATATATCATTAGTACCTAATTAATGCCCGTAAGTGCCCTAATAATATATTGAAAATTGTTTATAAGCATTAAATTATTATTTATTTATCTGTTTTTGTGAATATTTGAACAGGAATAGTGAATTTACTGCAGCCTTTATTAAAAATTATTGATGAAATAATTACACGAGATTTTTATTTATCTTAGTATACGTTGCATTCAAAAAATAAACTGTTTTTCAATACAGAAATTGCATAATATATATTAAAAAACGTAAATTGTATAGTTATTCCATACACAATATATTAAAATGATCTGATGTTCCAGTACGTAACCTCACGTTTAAACAATTAATAAACAGTACATAATAGAAAAAGTTACAAAATTAAAATTGTAGCTCATATTATTTTACATCTTTTTACCTCCCGCATATATCCAGGGTCATGACTGACTGACTCATTATAAAAACAGAATTTTTAAACGTCTTTTAGACTTATAAAATAAGCAAAATAAAATTTGTTTAATGATTTATATGTAAAAATGAAATCTCTTCAGTTTTATTTTAAATATTTTTCTCTAAAATTATTAGAGCAGCAGAAAATTGCATAAGTATTATGTAACATGTTAAACGCCTTTGATTAGTCACCACTCGGGTCAAAATTTTCGGTAGTGAGTTTTCAACAGATAATCACGTTATGTGGTCCCTAGAATTCGATGTCATGAATAAATTTGGGCTCATTTGATTTAGCTTACACTTTTGTTCTAAAATTCTTAGGGAATGAACTATCGTCTAATGAAAATTTTAACATTGTATTTGCTATGTTCTACATAAAATGTAGACATCCGGTATGGGTGCGGGAGGTAAATAAACATAAAATATATAGCTACTTTGTTATCAGATAATTAAATTGTATATAGTAATACGAGCCCAGAATCAAATCATTTGGCCCAGTTAAAGTCATACAAATGAAAATTGTTAAATTCAGCATATTTATATCTTAAATTCATTTATTTTTCCTTCCGCATATACATTTATGTAAGGGGCGTATTGTTTATGTTACGAAGTGATTAGATTTTGGGAACAATTCAGCAACAGTAAGTGGTAGATTATTTGAAGGCATATTAGTAAATTATGGTTTAATGGCAATTTTTGTTATTAGAATAACGTTTCAAATATTATTACCTTTCTACAATTGTTGTTGGAAACATTTTTCTCTTACTATTTTCATTTGCAAATTGCAACAGGTTAAAGAAAAATTATATTTTGACATTATTGTTTGAATCTGCTAACCTGTGCTATTGAAAAAAAAAAGAAAACGGTTGAATAATAGAATAATCTCATTTTTTGAAATGTGTCATAATTAAAAAGTAATTTATTTTAAGGGTTGAGCTTTTCTTGATAGTGGTGGTCAGTGTTCTTGCACTATTTGATGAGAAATCTTTGAAGAGAGATATTGTGTTGCCCACAACAGATTTTACCTAGTAGTATTTATTCTGTGCTCGAATACCGAAATATACCTAATAATTATTTATTAACCGTTATTACAAATGCATAGAAAAATGTAATTTCAACTATTAAATATGCAATTTCAAGTGATTACTGAAGCTAATAACTAGTTGATATATTAAAAATAAAATTTGAAAAACGCTAAATGAATAATTCAAGTTTTCATACAGCTTTTATCTACAATCGTTGTTGAAAGTGGTCCTTTTAACTGTTGCTTAGCAAGTTAAAAGTATCACTTTCTAACACTAGTGTTAAAAATAATAGCAACGTGTTGATTGTGATTTTACTGTTATTTTTAACACGGTGCTAACGATTTGTATCTATAAATCAACAATATAACCCTACCTGTCAAAATATCTTTTTTAAAGTATTTATTTCGTTCGTGGGCTTGTTTCATTCGGTTTCGCCTTGTTTGACAAATTTCCACATTTACTTATAAAATGTCACTTTTAACACTTATATCACAAATAACTATAAATTTATAACTATGGTTATTAAATAGACGTACCTACTCCTACAGATTTTATGACGAAAGTTAATTGGAGTAAAATGGCATATTATAAAGGTCATTTTTAACATTTTCTAATTGTTAGAGTAAAATTTATGTTGTACTCGTATTGCCAAAACTAAAAATACTATGCATATTATGTATAAACGTAACAAAAATTTCAAAAATTCAACTTTACATTTTTGTCGCAGCAGTTAAATAATTTTTTTAGGCATATTTATGTACTAATACTAATTAGATACTAACGGTATATCAAAGATTTTTTTTAAATGTTTGAAAATTAACTACCCGTGGTGCTATTTTCAAAATAGCAAATAAAATAAGCATATATAAACCGATCTCGGTGCTGCAGTAGCTGTGTCACTAGCATAGCACCCTAACCTAACCTAACCTGACACTAATGAAATTTGTACGAAATTAAAAAAAAATGGAAAAAATCACCGTATTTCAATTTTATAGGTGTTATCTTCACAAAAGCAAAAAAACAAACATTTATAAATCGATAAATATCAACATTTAAGAAAAGAATTATGGGGCACCAATGGGCACCATTCAGGTACTAAAGGAATATTTATTAATTTTAAAAAAATGTAAACTTGTGGTGCTAGCGTGAAGTTAGCACCAACAGAAAAAAATAATTATTAATAATTTAATGCATATAAACAATTTTCAATATATTATTAAGGCACTTTCGGGCACTAATTAGGCACTAAAGATGTATTTACGAAATTTCTAAAAAAAGTAAACAATTGACTTTAATTGGTGCTATCTTCACAAAAGCAAATAAACAAACGTTTATAAATTGGTAAATATAAACATTTAAGAAAAAATTTTTAGGGCACCAATGGGCACCAATCAGGCACTAAAGGAAAGTTTATTAATATTTTTAAAAATATAAACTTGTGGTGCAGCGTGAAGTTAGCACCAACAGAAAAAAATAAGTATTAATAATTTAATGCATATAAACAATTTTCAATATATTATTAGGGCACTTTTGGGCACTAATTAGGCACTAACGATGTATCTACTAAATTTCTAAAAAAATAAAAAATTCACTTTCATTGGTGCTATCTTCACAAAAACAAATAAACAAACGTTTATAAATTGGTAAATATAAACAATTAAGAAAAAAATTTTAGGGCACCAATGGGCACCAATCAGGCACTAAAGGAATGTTTATTAATATTTTTAAAAATATAAACTTTTGGTGCTAGCGTGAAGTTAGCACTAAAAAGAAAAAAACATCAATAATTCTGTTATTATAAACAATCTACAAATAATTTTTAGGGCACTAATGGGCACTAATGAGGCACTAAAGATATATGATAAAAGTTTTTAAAAATATCATACTTTTGGTGCTAGCGTGAACTTAGCACCAAAATAAAAAAAATGTTAATAACTCCATAATTATAAACAATTGATAAAAAATAATAAGAGCACTAAAGGGCACTAATCAGGCACTAAACACTGGTGTATGTTTCATAATTAGTGCCTCACCCTTTGGTGCTAACTTCACGGACCCTAATAATATTTATAAAAAACAATTGACAATCCTCCAAAACAACTTTTTGACACTTGAGTTCAAATCTCTTCCGCAAGACCTTTAATTTGATACCAAACATGGTAGGATTTAAATAATATTTATAAAAACAATTGACAATCGTCCAAAACAACTTTTTGACACTTGAGTTTAAATCTTCTCCGCGAGGCCTTTAATTTGATACCAAACACGGTAGGAATTAAATATCATTTATACAAAACAATTGACAATCATCCAAAACAACTTTTTGACACTTGAGTTCAAATCTCCTCTGCGAGACATTTAATTCAATACCAAATACGATAGGATTTAAATAATATTTATAAAAAACAATTGATGACTGTTCAAAATAACTTTTTGACACTTCTACGAATTTAGATTAAAAAAAACTGAAATTGATTTAAAATATTTAAAACGAACTTTTTATATTAGATAAGTAAATAACTTATTTAAATTTTACCCCCTAAAATATTTAAGAAGCATCGAGGTTGTCGAGTAGAGACATCTGTTGTATTTTTTGAAAAGGAAAAGAAACTATATATTAAGTTTAACATAATTTTCAACTTTTTTGTGTTGGATAACAAATTATCTATATTTAAATAATAATTATAAAAAACAATTGACAATCGTCCAAAATAACTTTTTGAAACTTGAGTTTAAATCTTCTCTGTGAGACCATTTATTCAATACCAAACACGGTAGGTTTTAAATAATTTTTATAGAAAACAATTGACAATCGTCCAAAACAATTTTTTGACACTTGAGTTCAAATCTCTTCCGCGAGACCTTTAATTTGATACCAAACACGGTAGGATTTAAATAATAATTATAAAAAACAAATGACAATCGTCCAAAATAACTTTTTGACACTTGAGTTTAAATCTTCTCTGTGAGACCATTTATTCAATACCAAACACGGAAGGATTTAAATAATTTTTATAGAAAACAATTGACAATCGTCCAAAACAATTTTTTGACACTTGAGTTTAAATCTCCTCTGCTAGACCTTTAATTGAATACCAAACACGGTAGGATTTAAATAATTTTTATAGAAAACAATTGACAATCGTCCAAAACAACTTTTTGACACTTTAGTTCAAATCATCTCCTTTGCGAGACCTTAATTCAATACCAAACTCGGTAGCATTTAAATAATTTTTATAAAAAACAATTGACAATCGTGCAAAATAACGGCAGGATTCGAAATAAAAAACAACCGATAATAAAAAAAATATTTCTGAATTTCATTATAAATATTTAAAACGATCATTTTATATTAGATAAGTAATTAACTTATTTAAATTTTACCGCCTAAAATACTTAGAAGCATCGAGGTTGTCGAGGAGAGACATCTGTTGTATTTTTTGAGAAGGAAAAAAATGAATTGAAAAATAATATTTATCATTTCTGTTAGAAATTCACTCATTTGAATTTTACCACCTATAATCTTTAAATGAATTGAGGTTGTCGAACAGAGACATCTGTCATATTTATTTTGAATTTGAATAAAATATGAAAAAAAAAATTCACATTTAAAAAATCTACAATATAGTAAACATGTTCCCTCATTTATTCTAAACAGAGGTAAATTTGCAAAACTTTTTTATCTAGTCTAGAATTAATTCAATTTATACTTACAGTTTCAAACAGATATGTCAAAAATGAGAGGATGAACACAAATTCGTTAAAAGTGACATCTACAATTTAAATTTTTTAAATTGATGTTTAAAATATTTACATTATAGTACACATGTCCACTCATTTATTTTAAACACAGATAAATTTACAAAACATCTTCAACTTGCCTAGAATTAATGTAATTTCTACTCAAAATTTGAAACAGATCTGTCATACATGTCAAATTGAACAAAAATTTGTGAAAAGTTACAACTACAATCAACAAAGTACACTTTCGTAGCAACCCGAGGCCCCCCTTGATGGAAAAATTTAATGTCTTTCGCATTTAATATTTCGCACATCATGTGTAAGAAAAATATGAGACACGCAAAAGGCACTGTTCCACAGGAACCTTTAACACACAAAAAAAATTTCACCCGAATACATCAAACCGTCTAGTCTGTAAAAATGTGCAAAAGTGGTTGTTAGATTGGCTAATCTATAGAGTGACAGTTCAGACCCACGCCGATTAGTATATAGGACTAGCGGTCCGACCTGCTTCGCAGGTCTGACCCCTAGGCTCCGCGACACTAAAGATGATAGCAGTCTCTTTGTTCCTCGCTTCCAAGTCAGTAAATTGGCGAAGAAAACACATCACTTCGTTCCTCGCTTTCATGTCAGTACAATGGCGAGGAACTTCCCCTTTCTAAAACAGTTCATTTAATATCCCTAAGTTAAGTTTCTAGTAATTTCCACAAAAGCAATTGCTGATCGTAATTATTTGTGATAAAGAAGGTTCATCACTACTTTTTCCAACTTTTTGAGCCTGAAACGTTACATTCAATACTTCACAAGCTAGCTTTAGAGGAATTTTCAGAATAGCATTTGCCAAACGTACTGATTTATAATAAAGAAGGCTCAATATTTCACTTCTAAAACATTTTACTTGGTACCCCACAGGTCGCAAATATTCATGAATTGTAAGGAAAAATAATTGCCGATCAGAATCGGTTTGCGAAAAAAATTACATCAAACACATAAATAAATAAATAAATATATCATCAAGCCTTTTACCCATTAAGGGTGTGGCACTCTGCTTACGCAGAACTCGGTAGGTGATATATTTTTGCGTATGAAATGCGGTTACATCAAACACAATTATTAAATTTTCCGTGGATACTCGTAGTACCAAGACCAAGTGTTTGAATTTTTACCCTTGCAATAGATTTCAAGTGACTTAAAAAAATGATTATCTGGGAACTCTTAAAACATTTCATTTCATACACCACAAGTTAGATACCTAAAAAAAAATTTTTTTTTAATTTAAATTAAACACAAATTACATTAATATTTGATCATATAACAAATATTTTGCCAATCTGACATTTCTATTGTCTTCTTGGCAATTTAAAAATACCGCCAATAATAATGTATAATAATTTGCATTCCACATTGTCGACTTTACCTAATCTAACGTCAAAGTAGAATTAAATCGTGAAATTGTAATGGAATTTTTTTCCTTTAAATTTCGCGGTTTTTAAAATTTTTATAAAATTTGATCGTGTAATACCAACCAATCAGTCTTACGTTATCTTGTCAGTTACATTTCAAAGTACAATCAAAGCTAAAAAAATTAAACTTGTCTATTCAAGATTCTCATTTGATACCAAACACAATATTTTTGTGATGTCTTTTATGAAAATAATCGACAGCCGCCAATTTTTATATTATCATATGTCCCGTCTATTCGACATCTTTCTTTGGATACCCAAAAAGTGATTTTAAAAAAATAATTAAATCAAACACAACTTAATTAATATTTGATCATGTGATAAATGATTTTGTCAATCTGATATTTCTATTGGTAATTTTAAAATATTATCAATAATAATGTACAATAATTTGCATTCTCCTTTGTCGACAAATTTGACGGATTTACTTTATTATTACTAAATTTAATCGTGTAATACCAAAGTTACTTAATCTAAAGTCAAGTAAAATAAAAAAAAATAAGGTTGGAAACTTTTTTTTTCTTTCTAAATTTCATGGTTTTATTTTATTTTTATTAAATTTGATTATGTTACAAAGAATTCTCTGAATCTGACATTTCTATTATTATCTTGTCAATTTAAAAGAACCGTCAATAATAATATATAATAAATTGCACCCTACATTGTCGACAAATTTAACGCATTTACTTTATTTTTAATAAATTTGTCGTGTAATAGCGACTTTTCCTAGTTTAAAGTAAAAGTAGCATCAAAATGAAATTTTTTTATTTTACAACTGAAAATGTAGAAATATAAATTGATATTAAAAAATATAAAGACAATAAAAATTGTCAACTGTTTCATAAAAAACAGCCTCAGAATAATAACTAAGTTATTAATTCATTGAGACCGGCCAAGTCAATCAATCGGGAACTACAGACGCGTTTCGCTCTTATTGGAGCTCATCAGTGTAGTGAACCCACCAGCTGCTGTGAGGCAGTGGTACCGATGATTGACTTGGCGAGATCTAAGATCCCACAAGATTGGTAAATGGAACTGAGAAGTAAATAAATACTCCCAAAGCCATCTACCGAAACTTCAACAGAAGTAAATTTTCAAAGAATTGAAAATTGTCTATGAAACAAATATATTAAAAAATATAAAGACAATAAAAATTGTCAACTGTTTCATAAAAAACAGCCTCAGAATAATAACTAAGTTATTAATTCATTGAGACCGGCCAAGTCAATCAATCGGGAACTACAGACGCGTTTCGCTCTTATTGGAGCTCATCAGTGTAGTGATGAAACAGTTGACAATTTTTATTGTCTTTATATTTTTTAATATATTTGTTTCATAGACAATTTTCAATTCTTTGAAAATTTACTTCTGTTGAAGTTTCGGTAGATGGCTCTGGGAGTATTTATTTACTTCTCAGTTCCATTTACCAATCTTGTGGGATCTTAGATCTCGCCAAGTCAATCATCGGTACCACTGCCTCACAGCAGCTGGTGGGTTCACTACACTGATGAGCTCCAATAAGAGCGAAACGCGTCTGTAGTTCCCGATTGATTGAATTGGCCGGTCTCAATGAATTAATAACTTAGTTATTATTCTGAGGCTGTTTTTTATGAAACAGTTGACAATTTTTATTGTCTTTATATTTTTTAATATATTTGTTTCATAGACAATTTTCAATTCTTTGAAAATTTACTTTTTTATAAATTGATAGTCTTAAATAACTTCCAATTAATACCAAACAATTGGCGAAGCAAGCTCGTCACTACGTTCCTCGCTTCCATGTCAGTACATTGACGAAGAAAGCTCGTCACTTCGTTCCTCGCTTCCATGTCAGTGCATCGACGAAGCAAGCTCATCACTACGTTCCTCGCTTCCATGTCAGTACATTAACGAAGAAAGCTCGTCACTTCGTTCCTCGCTTTCAAGTCAGTTCATAGGCAAAACAAACTCGTCACTTCGTTTCTCGCTTTTATGTTACTACTATCTGGCAGTTTAGTTTAAATCTCTTCGGTGAGATATTTAATTCATTACCAAACACGTAAGGATTTAAATATCATTTATAAAAAAACAATTGATGATTTACCAAAATAACTTTTTGACACTTGAGTTGAAATATCCTTCATGAGACTTTTAATTTGATACCAATCACTGTAGGATTAAAATAACATATATCTTCTCTCAGAGACCTTTTATTTAATACCAAACACGGCGGGATTTAAATAATTTTTATAGATAACAATTGACAATCGTCCAAAACAATTTTTTGACACTTGAGTTCAAATCTCCTCTGCGAGATCTTTAATTGAATACCAAACACGATAGGAATTAAATAACATATATACAAAACAATTAACGATCGTCCAAAACAACTTTTTGACACTTGAGTTCAAATCTCTTCCGCAAGACCTTTAATTTGATACCAAACACGGTAGGATTTAAATAATAATTATAAAAAACAATTGACAATCGTCCAAAATAACTTTTTGAAACTTGAGTTTAAATCTTCTCTGTGAGACCATTTATTCAATACCAAACACGGTAGGTTTTAAATAATTTTTATAGAAAACAATTGACAATCGTCCAAAACAATTTTTTGACACTTGAGTTTAAATCTCCTCTGCTAGACCTTTAATTGAATACCAAACACGGTAGGATTTAAATAATTTTTATAGAAAACAATTGACAATCGTCCAAAACAACTTTTTGACACTTTAGTTCAAATCATCTACTTTGTGAGACCTTAATTCAATACCAAACTCGGTAGCATTTAAATAATTTTTATAAAAAACAATTGACAATCGTGCAAAATAACGGCAGGATTCGAAATAAAAAACAACCGATAATAAAAAAAATATTTCTGAAATTCATTATAAATATTTAAAACGATCATTTTATATTAGATAAGTAATTAACTTATTTAAATTTTACCGCCTAAAATACTTAGAAGCATCGAGGTTGTCGAGGAGAGACATCTGTTGTATTTTTTGAGAAGGAAAAAAAATGAATTGAAAAATAATCTTTATCATTTCTGTTAGAAATTCACTCATTTGAATTTTACCGCCTAAAATCCTTAAAAGAATTGAAGTTGACGAACACAGACATCTGTCATATTAATTTTAAATTTGAAAAAGTAGGAAAAAAAATTCACATTTTAAAAATTTACAAATAAGTAAACATGTTTGCTCATTTATTCTAAACACAGATAAATTTACAAAACTTTTTCATCTGGTCTAGAATTAATTAAATTTATACTTACAGTTTCAAACAGATATGTCCAAAAAGACATGATGAACACAAATTCGTGAAAAGTGACAGCTACAATTTTAATTTTTTTTTATTGACTTTTAATATATTTTCAAAATAGTTCATATACTTGTACTTTTATTCTAAATGCAGACAAACTTACAACTCTTCTTCAATTTGTCTAGAATTAAAGTAATTTTTACTCGAAATTTGAAACAGATCTGTCATATATGTCAAATTGAACAAAAATTTGTGAAAAGTTACAACTATAAACAACAAAGTACACTTTCGTAGCAACCCGAGACCCCCTTGATGTAAAAATTTAATGTCTTTCCTATTTAATATTTCGCACATCATGTGTATGAAAAATATGAATTCATAAAAAGCACGTAGTCCCTAGTGCCCTTTACATCTCAAAAAAAGTTTCACCCAAATCCAGCGCACCGTTTAGGGTTTAGCGATGAATAATTATGGTTGTTAGATTGGTCAAAGTATAGAGTGACAGTTCAGGTTAGGCCGATTAGTATATAGGACTAGCGGTCCGACCTGCTTCGCAGGTCTGTCCCCTAGGCTCCGCGTCACTAAAAAAGATTAGAACTGAAAATGTGGAAAATAAACTGAGTAGTCTTAAATAACTTCCAATTTATACCAAACAATTGGCGAAGCAAGCTCGTCACTACGTTCCTCGTTTCCATGTCAGTACATTGACAAAGAAAGCTCGTTACTTCGTTCTTCGTTTCCATGTTAGTACATCGGCAGTACTAGACGAAGTCAGTGCATAGGCGAAGCAAGCTCGTCACTTCGTTTCTCGCTTCCATGTTACTAATATTTGGCACTTTAGTTTAAATCTCTTCCGTGAGATATTTAATTCAATACCAAACACGTTTTTTGACACTTGAGTAAAAATATCCTTCATGAGACTTTTAATTTGATACCAAACACGGTAGGATTTAAATAATATTTATAAAAAACAATTGACAATGCTCCAAATCAACTTTTTGACACTTGAGTTTAAATCTCATCCTTGAGCCCTTTTATTTGATACCAAACTCGGTAGGATTGAAATAATATTTATTAAAAATAATTGACAATCGTCCAAAACAACTTTTTGACACTTGAGTTCAAATCTCCTCTGCGAGACCTTTAATTCAATACCAAACACGGTAGGATTTAAATAATATTTATAAAAAACATTTGACAATCGTCCAAAACAACTTTTTGACACAGAGTTTAAATCTCCTCCGCAAGGCCTTTAATTTGATACCAAACACGGTAGGATTTAAATAATATTTATACAAAACAATTAACGATCATCCAAAACAACTTTTTGACACTTGAGTTCAAATCTCCTCCTTGAGCCTTTTAATTTGATACCAAACACTGCATAATTTAAATTATATTTATAAAAAACAATTGACAATCGTCCAAAATAACTTTTTGACACTTGAGTTCAAATCTCCGCCGCTAGGCCTTTAATTTGATACCAAACACGGTGGGAATTAAATAACATTTATACAAAACAATTAACGATCGTCCAAAACAACTTCTTGACACTTGAGTTCAAATCTCCGCCGCTAGGCCTTTAATTTGATACCAAACACGGTAGGATTTAAATGATATTTATAAAAAACAATTGACAATCGTCGAAAATAACTTTATGACTCTTTAATTTAAATCTCTAATGTGAAACTTTTAATTTAGTACTAAACACGGCAGGATTAGAAATAAAAAACAACTCATGATAAAAAAAATTCTGAAATTGATTATAAATATTTAAAACGATCTTTCTATATTAGATATGTAATTAACTTATTTAAATTTTACCGCCTAAAATACTTATAAGCATCAAGGTTGTGTATTTTTATTTTTTGAGAAGGAAAAGAAACCATATATGAAGTGCAAAATAATTTTCAACTTTTTTTGTGTTAAATAAGAAATTAACTCATTTGAATTTTACCGCCTAAATTCCTTAAATGAATCGAGGTTGACGAATAAAGACATCTGTCATAATTATTTTGAATGGTGGGTTATACAGAAGCAAATTTTCGTGGTGCCATCTATTGATGTTTTCATTGAACTACTATGAAATTCACATGGGCGAAACACAAACTAAACGCTGTCAAAATGACAGTTCTTAAAATGATGCTAAATATAAAAAATAAAGTTTGTGTATGGTTTGTGCATAGTAACTCCCTCAATTACTATAAAGGTATATGGCAAGTGTTAAATTTATTAAGTTACTTAAATAATAAACTTAAAAAATAAAAACATAACCTTGTTAAAACACCATATCAAACGTGTTATGAACTTCCATCTCAACTTTTACCTAATCTTTCTCTTTCTTGCCTGTGACGTCAAAATCATAACCCTCCATTAGAAAAAAAAAATAAAAATTCATATTTAAATAAATTAAAAAATAGTAAACAATGTACGTTCATTTATTCTAAACACAAATAAATTTGCCGAATTTATCTAACTTGTCTACAATTAAAGTAATGTATAATTAAAATTTCGAACTAAACTGTCAAAAATGACAAGTTGTCATTCTTTTTTCCAAAAATTAAAGATAAAGTGTATTGACAGTTCACTTTGAAATTTTACAAATAAATTACTTTAATTCTAGACAAGTTAGACATGTATGGTAAATTTATTTCTGTTTAGAATAAATGGGCGTACATGCTTAATACTTTCCAAAATTTTAAAACATCAATTAAAAAATAAAAAAAAAGAATTTGAAAGTAAACTGTCAATACCCTTTATCTTTGAATTTTTAACAGTAGTAGCAACGCGTGTTATTTAACAAAAGCTACACGAAACAAAAAATTAGTTTATTTACTTAATATCTCGCACATCATGTGTAATAAAAATGTTAATTCATAAAAAGCACGTATTTCCAATAATTCTCTAAATGCCTGTAAAGCTTTCACCCGAATCCATAGCACCGTTTAGGCTGTAGCGATGAATAACTATGGTTTCTAGGGAGGCAAAAATTATTGCCGAATAGTATATTGGACTAGCGGTCCGACCTGCTTCGCAGGTCTGTCCCCTAGGCTCCGTGTCACTGAAGAAGATTACAACTGAAAATGTAGAAAAATAAATTGAGTAGTCTTAAATAACTCCCAATTTATACAAAACAATTGGCGAAGCAAGCTCGTCACTACGTTCCTCGCTTCCATGTCAGTACATTGACGAAGAAAGCTCGTCACTTCGATCCTCGCTTCCATGTCAGTGCATTTACGAAGCAAGCTCGTCACTACGTTCCTCGCTTCCATGTCAGTACTAGACGAAGAAAGCTCGTCACTTCGTTCCTCGCTTCCAAGTCAGTGCATCAGCGAAGCAAGCTCGTCACTTCGTTCCTCGCTTCCATGTCAGTACATTGGCGAAGCAAGCTTGTGCCTTTGTTCCTCGCTTTTAAGTCAGTGCATCGGCAAAGCAAGCTCGTCACTATGTTCCTCGTTTCCATGTCAGTACATTGACGAAGAAAGCTCGTTATTTCGTTTCTCGCTTTCATGTTACTACTATTTGGCACTTCAGTTTAATTCTCTTCCGTGAGATATTTAATTTAATACCAAACACGTTAAGACTTAAATAATATTTATAAAAAACAATTTACAATCGCCCAAAAGAACTTTTTGACACAAGAGTTCAAATCTCATCCGCGAGGCCTTTTATTTGATACCAAACACGGTAGGAATTAAATAACATTTATACAAAACAATTGACAATCATCCAAAACAACTTTTTGATACTTGAGTTCAAATCTCCTCCGCGAGACCTTTAATTTGATACCAAACCCGGTAGGTTTTGAATAATATTTATAAAAAACAATTGACAATCGTCCAAAACAACTTTTTGACACTTGAGTTCAAATCTCTTCCGCGAGACCTTTAATTTGATACCAAACACGGTAGGTTTTAAATAATATTTATAAAAAACAATTGACAATCGTCCAAAACAACTTTTTGACACCTGAGTTCAAATCTCCTCCGCGAGACCTTTAATTTTATACCAAACACGGTAGGATTTAAATAATATTTATAAAAAACAATTGACAATCGTCCAAAATAACTTTTTGACACTTTAATTCAAACCTCCTTTGCGAGACCTTTAATTTAATTTCAAACACTGTAGGATTTAAATAACATTTATAAAAAACAATTGACGTTCGTCCAAAATAACTTTTTGAAACTTGAGTTTAAATATCATTCGCAAGACCTTTAATTCAATACCAAACACGGTAGGATTTAAATAACATTTATACAAAACAATTGACAATCACCAAAAACAACTTTTTGACACTTGAGCTCAAACCTCTTCTCCGAGACCTGTAATTTGATTCCAAACACGGTAGGATTTAAATAACATTTATAAAAACAATTAGCGATCGTCCAAAATAAATTTTTGATACTTGAGTTTAAATATCATGATTGAGACATTTAATTCAATACCAAACACGTTAGGTTTTAAATAACATTTATAAAAACAAATTACAATCGTCCAAAATAATTTTTTGACACTTTAGTTTAAATCTGATGAGTGAGACCTTCAATTTAATGCCAAACACGGCAGGATTTAAATAACATTCAGAAAAAACAATTAAAGATCGTGTCTAATAATTTTGTGACACTTGATTAGAAATAAAAAACAACTGATCATTGTTTAAAATAACTTTTTGACAATTCTACGAATTTAGATATAAAAAAAATCTGAAATTGATTATAAATATTTAAAACGAACTTTTTATATTAGATAAGTAATTAACTTGTTTAAATTTTACCGCCTAAAATTGTCGAGCAGAGACATCTGTTGTATTTTTTGAGAAGAAAATGAAACCAGCTATGAAGTGAAAAATAGTTTTTGTACTCATACATTGAAATGTGTTGTTTGCAACGTCCGAAATGTCCATTTCCCAGGTCTCCACCAGATAGACAACCGGAATGAAACCATCTATGAAGCGAAAAATAATTCTCAACTTTTTTATGTTAGAAGAAGTTAATTCATTTGAATTTTACCGCCTAAATTCCTTAAAAGAATTGAGGTTGACAAAGAACGACATCTGTCATATTAATTTTAAATTTGAAAAAATATGAGAAAAAAAATTCAAATTTAAAATAATTACAAAATAATAATAATGTTTGCATATACAGGGTGTTAATTAAAAAATGGGCCATAGGCGTTTAACATGTAAAATCAGTTTTTCTTGCGCAAAAGTCTCCATATTATTTTAGGCAAAAAAGCTTCAAATAAAATTTTTAAAGAATTTAATTCTGTATCTGAGTTAATTAACAGATTTTATTTTTGACATTTTATAACCGAGAAAAACTATTTTAAAGTTATTTGAAAATTGCTTATTTATAGTGTTAGCCTTGGAACTCAAACAAAATTGCAAACAATTTTATGACATTTTAACTGTCAGAAAAAGGTTATGTTTTTCAGTTTCACTGCAATAACACATATTTTTGGTAAAATGGAAAATTTTGCTCACGAAGAAAAGCTACAAATTATAAAATGGTTTTATTCTGGACAAAGCTTGAGAAAAATTCGAGATTTAATAAGTTCCGAGTAAATCTACAATAGAGATTTATTAAAAAATTTGAAGAAACTGGTACATTTAATTTTAAGAAGCAAGAAAATTCAAATATTTTCTTTAATCATGAAGAGAACGTATTGGCTTTAATTGAAGCAAACCCTACACTAAGTTTAAGTGAAGTTGCTTCGGAAATTGGAATTTGTTTACAATATTTCTAAGAAGTGCATATATTTCCCATATAAATTCCACTGTCATCAAGAACTTGTACTAGAAGATTTTGAAAATCGCGCAACCTTTTGCGAAATTGTTATCTGAATCTATTCCCACCAAATCTAAAACAGATCATTCTACAAGATAGCTACCAGATCAGGCTCCACATATGAGCATTGCCTTTCCATCAAATTCTAATCAAAATTGATAATTTTCAAGTTATAAAAGAACACATTTTCACATTGTATACGAAAAAAAAAAAATTTGTAGAAATACCTAATCTCATTATTAATGTTTCTGTAACAGCTTTTACACTGCGGAACACAACACGACATGGTTTCAAAACTAGGTGTTTTATTTTCCATATTAAAATATATTATTTGTTTTCACTATCAATAATAATAATTTTAAGAATAATGATTGATTATAATAATGTACAGAATATGAGTGTATAGATGACAATAATGTATTGATTACAACAATCCACTCGTATTGATTATAATAATATACTCGTATTGATTGCAACAATGTACTTATCTTGATTACAACAATAAACTCGTATTGATTACAACAATATATTCGTATTGATTTCAACGATGAACTAGTATTGATTACAACAATGCATTGATTACTACAATGAACTGATTATAATATTTAAAAAAATTTAAATCTCAAGCAACCTAAAAATCAAACTCGATTTAAATGAGTACTAGGGACAAAAAAATTGCATATATTGACATATTATTATTCCATAAATATTTATTGTCCGTTAACGGTTAATCAATTTGAATAAATGACTGTTAGCGGATCATCAATGATAAAATAACTTTGATTAACGTTTCTATAACTGGGCATTTAACAGTTTATATTTTATAATTTCACTTCAATAACAAATATTCGTAATTCAAATTAATTCAAATAACATAAATTAAGACAATAATTAAGAATTTATTGAATAATTAAATAACAACATTTATTTTAATATAATATTTAAATTAAATGCTCGAATATTCCACCATTTTGTGCCAAACAATATCCTATTCTATTGTAAAAGCACTCCCTAACATTATTTAGTTGCCTGGCATTTATATTTCTGCACTCATTTGATATTGCATTTTTCATTTCATTAACACTCTCAAATCTCTATCTATTAATAATATTCTTCAAATGACCCCACAAAAAAAAGTCGCATGGGGTTAAATCCGGTGATCTCGAAGGCCAATTAATACTTCCTCCTCTACCAATCCAATGATTGGGGAATGCATCATCTAAAAACTCTCGCACTTCTCGAGCATAATGAGCCCGACAGCCGTCGTGTTGAAACCACACAGTTTCAATATTTAAATTTTCTATCTCAGGCCCAACTTCTTCTATTAAAAGTTCCAAGTATTTGTCAGCATTAATATTTTCAATAAAAAATGGCCCAATAATGTTAGAATCAAGTATACCGGCCCACACATTTACTTTCTGGATGTATTGTGTATTTGTTTCCAACGTTTTGTGCGGATTAACCTGTGACCAGTATTTGCCTTCTCCATTACAATTTCGCAAAATGTTGCGCGATTTTCAAAATCTTCTAGTAGAAGTTTCTGGTGACAGTGGAATTTATATGGGAAATATTTGTACTTCTTAAAAATATTATAAACAGAAACGTGGCTAATTCCAATTTCTGAAACTTAGTGTAGGGTTTGCTTCTATTAAAGCCAATACGTTCTCTTCATGATTAAAGGAAATATTTGAATTTTCTTGCTTCTTAAAATTAAATGTACCTGTCCTTTTTTAATAAATCTCTCTATTGTATATTTACTCGGAATTCGGCGGCGTGGCAAGACTACACATATTAAATCTCGATTTTTTCTCAAGCTTTGTCCAGAATAAAACATAACTGTAGTATACACTGTGGTATACACACGTGTGCATTTAAGTAGCTTTGAAATTTGCAGTTTTAGTGTGTACATACATCTTTTTAAATATACAAAGTATAATCAAAATAATCCGAATAGTGTGATCAATAGTGACGTGGTGCTCTAATCATCATATTGTGCTCCACTTCTACTTCACTTGGGATTTTACTCATATTCAGATGTGTTAAGGTTGAGTTTTGCAAATTTTTTTTACTTAAGTAGACTCAGTGTACACAAGTCGAAACATAAAATTCAATTACATTGACCAAGGTCTTTCACCTTCAACCTTCAGCTATAATTATAATTGTTTACAATGGTCAATTTAAATTTGTGCGCTAAATGTAATACAAACATCAATCCACGAAATAATCCAGGATTGGCTTGCGGGGGACACTGTCAACAATCTTATCACTTCTCCTGCACTTCTCTTACTGCGGACGAAGCGAATGTTTTACCATCAGCTCATATAAAATGGATATGCGACAGTTGTCAGATTACTAAAAGTATTACTGATTCCAGCGGAAGTAGTGACATCGCTCAACCTACGTTATCTGATGTGATGAATTTCTTAACTGAATTAAAAAAATCTGTGGAATTCTGCTGCAACAAATTTGATGATTTTGATTTGAAGATAAACTCACTAGCAGAAAAAGTAAAATCGGTAGACAAACTTCAAGTGGAATGTGATTTGCTGAAGGCCAAAGTAGCTGATTTAGAGCAGCGATCTCGTATCAACAACATAGAGATTGCTGGAGTTCCTGAAACTAAAAATGAGAACTTAATTAATATAATGGCGAATATCGGTCAAGTCGTAAAGTGCCCTGTTAGTGAAAATGATATCGATGCTATCCATCGGGTTGCATCTTTTAAATATAATAAAGATGTTCCTAAAAATATTATTGTTCGGTTTACTTCGCGAATAAAAAAAGATATGTTTATTTCAAGTGCACGTAATATAAAAAACTTAAACGCAAGGCTAATTAATTTCCAGGATAATAATAAAATTTACATTAATGACCATTTAAGTCCCAACAATAAGCTGCTGTTAAAAGATGTCAAAGATAAAGCTAGGGAGAAGAATTATAAGTTTGTATGGGTAAAATCGGCTAAAATATTTGCACGAAAAAATGAAACTTCTCCTATTATAATAATTAACTCGAAAGCTGATATTGATAAACTAAAGTAGACATCTTTTTAATCCATTACTTATTAATACTATAATTTTTCTTTCTTAATTATGAATCTCAACATCTATTATCAAAATATCAGAGGTATGAAATCTAAACTTTTAAATGTTTATAATGAATTAGCGGCTACAGACTATGACATAGTGCTATTAACTGAAACATGGCTAAACGATAGCGTGTTTAACTCAGAAATATGTAATCCAGATAAATATTACGTGTATCGTCGGGATAGAAGTGATCCAAATAAAAGTGCAGGAGGTGGTGTTGCAATTTTAATTTCTAGCAAATTAAAATCAAAGGTTCAGCATTCCTGGAATTCAGCAGCAGAAGATATTTGGGTTACAATTTCTTACTCAAATTTGAAATTGCATCTCTGCTGTGTTTACATCGCACCTTCATCTAGCCCTGAAATATACGCTGACCATTTTAATAAAGTCACGGACATTAACTTAAGGTACTGTGATGATTTTTTGTTAATAGTTGGTGATTATAATCTTCCCCATATTGACTGGTCTCCTAAATTAAACTACTTTGAACCATCCCTTATAAGAAGAAATGACTTAAACCTTGAATTTCTTAACATGGTGAATGTGTGTAACCTATTTCAATATAATGGTCATGAAAATAGTAATAATAGAATTTTAGATCTAGTTCTATGTTCAGATGAATGTAAAGTTAATTTGAGTCACTCGCCTATAAGTAAAATAGATCATCATCACCCTCCTCTTAATTTGTTCATTACTTTAAAAGATAACGAACAACTTTCTTGTAACAACTCAATTATTTTTGATTTTTCTAAATGTAACTACGAAGATATTATTTATAAACTGTCAGCTATTGATTGGAAAAATAAACTAAACCACTTAAATGTTAATGATAATATAGACACATTCTATAGTATCTTACAAAGCCTGTTTTATGTATTTATTCCCACAAAACAAATTAAAAAAAGCAAATATCCGAAATGGTTTACTAAATCACTAATTAAATCCATAAAAGAAAAACATAAGTTTCATAAAAAATGGAAAACTTATGGGAGAGACTCAGATTATTCTACGTTTTCATTATTGCGTGATAGAATAAAAACTAAAATAAAAGTAGATTTTAAATCTTATATTAGTAATATTGAAAACAACATTAAAAAAGATCCAAAATCCTTTTGGAGTTTTACAAAAACGCTGAGAAAGAAAAACGGAATTCCCAATGTTGTTAGATACCAAGATCGTGAAGCTAAAAATGGATCTGAAGTCTGTGATCCCTTTGCTGAACATTTTGAATCTGTTTTTGTCAATGTAGATGACTCTCAGGAACATTTAATTCTTAACAGCGCTCATAATAATTCTACATTAAACGTAGGTTCAGTGTTTCTAAGCTTTGACACTATTTTAGAATACTTATCTTCACTTAACACAAATAAAGGATGTGGACCCGATCAAATCCCTGCAAAGTTTATTCGAACCTGTGCAATTTATTTAACTGAGCCTTTATTCTTAATATTCAACCAGTCACTTCAATCGGGTATTTTTCCTGATGCTTGGAAATTGTCATATATTACCCCTATTTTTAAATCAGGTGATGTAAATGATGCCACAAACTACAGACCTATTTCCATTCTATCCACATTTGGCAAAATATTTGAGGCACTGGTTGTGAAACAGTTAAAAAATAATCTGGAAAACATCATCATTCCAGAGCAAAATGGTTTCTGTTCGGGAAAGTCTATTTCAACAAACTTGATTCCATTTACGGAGTATTTAAGTGAAAACATGGACAAAAAAATACAAGTAGACGTTATATATACTGACTTTAGCAAGGCTTTTGACCGGGTACATCATCATACACTCATAAAAAAACTGGCAATGTTGGGAATTCACGGTAGCTTACTAAGATGGATTCAGTCTTATATAACTAACAGATCTCAATTAGTTTTCTGTAATGGATTCAAGTCACGGTTAATCTCAGTTATATCTGGAGTGCCGCAAGGATCTCACTTAGGTCCTTTGCTATTTAATTTATTTATTAATGACATTTCTTTATGCTTCGAACATTCGAAATTTTTACTTTATGCTGATGACTTAAAATTATTTAAAACTATAAAAAGCGAAAGTGATAACTTGCAACTTCAAAGTGACTTAAATCAGCTACAGAATTACTGTAAGCTTAATTATTTATCTATTAATGTCTCCAAATGCTATGTTGTGAACTTTACTAGGAATCAAGAATCCATCTTATTTAATTATAAAATTGAAAGCATCGTCATTGAAAACAAACAAATGGTTAAAGATTTGGGTGTTTTATTTGATTCCAAATTATTGCTGAATCATCATGTGGACAATTGTGTAAAGCAATCTTACAGGATATTAGGTTTCATTTTGAGAAACTGTAAAAACTTCAGTGATCCTGGTGCTCTAATAAATTTATATAACGCACTGGTCCGTTCTAAACTTGAATATGCATCAATAATTTGGAACCCATTTTACAATAAAAACATAAGACTTGTTGAAAATGTTCAAAAAAAATTCTTAAATGTATTGTGTTACAAATTTAACATTGAAATCTCTGATTATGCTATGAGACTAAAATATTTTAATTTGCAATCTTTGGAAAATAGGAGAACTTTATCTGATGTGATTTTTTTATATAAAATAATTAATAATTTGATTTACTCAAACAACATAATTAATAACCTGAATTTTTATGTTCCCATTAAGAATACGAGGTCGACTAATTTATTTTACTTACCTTTAAGTAAAACAAATAATAACAAAAATTCTCCTCTCAACAGAATCATGTCCATATACAACTCCAAATATGAGCACATTGACATATTTCACCTCTCGTTAGCACAATTTAAAAAATCTGTGATCAATGCTAATAATTAATGCACTGTGTTATGCTGTATTATTGATAATTTGTTATTTTACATCAACTTCTTTTTGGGTTTATTGCTTCTTTAATTTTGTTTAAAAAAAAAATATTGTATGTATTATTATACTTGTTATTGCTACGTATACTAAATGTTTAACTTTGTAATAATTAATAGTAATTCGTGGAAACCTTTTATTGGTTATTTTGGACTGTAGGTTTTCTAAATAAATAAATAAAATAAAAATAAAATAAAAATAACCTTTTTCTGACAGTTAAAATGTCATACAATTGTTTGCAATTTTGTTTGAGTTCCAAGGCTAACACTATAAATAAGCAATTTTCAAATAACTTTAAAATAGTTTTTCTCGGTTATAAAATGTCAAAAATAAAATCTGTTAATTAACTCAGATGCAGAATTAAATTCTTTAAAAATTTTATTTGAAGCTTTTTTGCCTAAAATAATATGGAGACTTTTGCGCAAGGAAAAACTGATTTTACATGTTAAACGCCTATGGCCCATTTTTTAATTAACACCCTGTATATTCTAAACACAAATAAATTACCAAACTTGTCTAACTGAACTACAATTAAAGTAATTTATATTTAAAATTTCAGACTGAAATGTCAAAATAACTAGTTGCACAAAAATTTGTGAAAAGTAACAGCAACAATTTTAATTTATTTAATTAACTTTTAAAATACTTACAAAATAGTACACATGTTTGTTCATTAATTCTAAATACAGATAAATTTACAAAACATCTTTAAGTTGTCTAGAATATATGTAATTTATACTTGAATTTCGAAACAGATCTGTCAGAAATGACAAATTGAACATAAATTTTTGTAAAGTTACAACCAGAATCAACAAACTCCATTTTGATAGCAACCCGCACACTCTGATCCGTAAACGCATTTCCGCCTTATTTATTTAATATCTCGCACATCATGTGTACTAAAAATGTGAATTCATGAAAAGGCGCTATTCTGAAAAAATCTCTAACTTCCGGTAAAGGTTTAACTGAAATCCGTCAAACCGTCTAGGCTCTAGAGCTGCGCACAAATTTGGTTACTAGGCAGATGAAAATATAGATATATATATATATATATATATATATATATATATATATATATAGAATGAATGATGGCTTTTAGTATATTGGACTAGCGGTCCGACCTGCTTCGCAGGTCTGACCCCTAGGCTCCGCGACACTGAAGTAGATAGCAAATAAAACTATAGGAAAATAAATTGCAAATTTTCTCAAATACCTTAAATTTGTTAGCATGCAATGGAGGGTTATACAGAAGCAAATTTTCGTGCTGCCATCTATTGATGTTATCATTGAACTACGATGAAATTCACATGGGCGAAACACAAACAAAACGCTGTCAAAATGACAGTTCTTAAAATGATGCTAAATATGAAAAATAAAGTGTGTGTATGGTTTGTGCAATAGTGATTCCCTTTATTGCTATAAAGAATATATGGCCAGTGTTTAATTTATTAAGTTTCCTAAATAATAAACTTCAAAATTAAAAACATAACTTTGTTAAAACAACATCAAAACATGGATGTTTGTGTTATGAACTTCCATCTCAACTTTTACCTCATCTTTCTCTTTCTGCCTGTGACGTCAAAATCATAACCCTCCATTGTCGAAGAAAGATTGGCTCTTTGTTCCCCGCTTTCTTGATAAATTTGCGAAGAAAGCTCGTCACTTCGTTCCTCGCTTTCATGTCAGTGCATTGGCATTAAATACTCCTAAGTTAGGTTTCTAGTACTTTCAACAAAAACAATTGCTGATCGTTATTATTTATGACATAGAAGATTCATCACAACTTTTTCCTAATTTTTGAGCCAAAAACATTGCATTCAATTCTCCACAAGCTAGGTTTAAGGGAATTTTCAGAAAATTAATTGCTAATCATACTGATTTGTAATAAAGATGGATCATTTCTAAGTTCCCAAATATTTCACTTTTAAAACATTTCTCTTGGTACTCCACAGGTCGCATATTCATGAATTTTAATTAAAAACAATTGCCGATCGTAATTGGTTTGATCGTAATTGGTTTGCGGAAAAAATTACAACAGAATAGATTTTTCGTGGACATTACCAAGATAGTGTTTTAATTTTTACCCCTACAATAGATTTCAATTGACTATAAAAAAATAACTATCTGTCAACTCCTAAAACATTTAGTTACTTAGGTATCTACAAAAATTTTTTAAAAAGTTTAAACAATTGTCGATCGTAACGAGATAAAATTTCGATACCAAATAAGTGATATTTAAAAGAAATTTATATTAAATATAACTTGCACTAATATTTGATCATGTAGTGAAGAATTTTGTAAATCTGACATTTTTATTGTCATCTTGGCAATTTAGAAATACCGTCAATAATAATGTATAATAATTTGCATTCCATATTGACAAATTTGACAGATATACATTATCTTTACTAAATTTGTTCGTGTAATACCAACCTTATCCAGTCTTACGTCAGCTTGTCAGTTACACTTCAAAGTACAATCTAAGCGAAAACATTAAAACTTGTCCATCAAGGTTCTTATTTGATACCAAACACATTTTTCTAATGACTTTTATGAAAACAATCGGACAGCCTTCATTTTTTATATTATCTTTTGTTACCCGCGCCACTAAAGAAGATTACAACTGTAGAAATATAAAATGAGTAGTCTTAAATAACTACCATTTAATAACAAAAAATGGCGAAGCAAGCTCATCACTTCGTTCCTCGCTTCCATGTCAGTACGTCGACGAATCAAGCTCGACACTTCGTTCCTCGCTTCCATGGTACTACATTGTGACACTTAAGTTTAAATATGAACTTTAATTTAATACCAAACAATTGACGATCGTGCAAAATAACTTTTTAATACTTAAGTTTAAATTCGCTCCATGAGACTTTTAATTTGATATCAAACACGGTAGGATTTAAATAACATTTATACAAAACAATTGACAATCGCCCAAAACAACTTTTTGCCACTTGAGTTCAAACCTCTTTTGCGAGACCTTTAATTTGATTCCAAACACTGTAGGATTTAAATAACATTTATAAAAAACAATTGACGTTCGTCCAAAACAACTTTTTGCCACTTGAGTTCAAACCTCTTTTGCGAGACCTTTAATTTGATTCCAAACACTGTAGGATTTAAATAACATTTATAAAAAAGCAATTGACGTTCGTCCAAAAAAACTTTTTGGCACTTGAGTTTAAATCTCATGAGTGAGACCTTTAATTCAACACCAAACACGCTAGGATTTAAATAACATTTATACAAAACAATTGACAATTGCCCAAATCAACTTTTTGACACTCGAATTCAAAACTCCTTTGCGAGACCTTTAATTTGATTCCAAACAAGATAGAATTTAAATAACATTTATAAAAACAATTAACGATCGTCCAAAATAAATTTTTGATACTTGAATTTAAATCCCATGATCGGGACCTTTAATTCAACACCAAACACGGTATGTTTTAAATAACATTTATAAAAAAAAAATGACGATCGTCCAAAATAATTTTTTTACACGAGTTTAAATCTGATGAGTGAGACCTTCAATTTAATAAACACGGCAGGATTTAAATAACATTTAGAAAAAACAATTGACGATCGTGTAAAATAATTTTGTGACACTTGATAAGAAATAAAAAACAACTGATGATTGTTTAAAATAACTCTTTGACAATTCTACGAATTTAGATAAAGAAAATCTGAAATTGATTAGAAATATTTATAACGAACTTTTTATATTAGATAAGTAATTAACTTGTTTAAATTTTACCGCCTAAAATACTTAGAAGCATCGAGATTGTCGAGCAGAGACATCTGTTGTATTTTTAGAGAAGAAAAGTAAACCATCTATGAAGCGAAATATAATTATCAAGTTTTTTATTTTAGATAAGAAGTTAACTCATTTGAATTTTACCGCCTAAAAGCCTTAAAAGAATCGAGGTTGACGAACAACGACATCTGTCCTATTTATTTTAAAATTGAAAAAAATATAAAAAAAAATATTTAAATTTAAAATAATTACAAAATAATAATAATGTTTGCATATTTATTCTAAACACAAATAAATTACCAATTTTGTCTAACTAAACTTTAATTAAAGTAATTTATATTTAAAATTTCAGACTGAAATGTCAAAATAACTAGTTGCACAAAAATTTGTGAAAAGTGACAGCTACAATTTTCATTTTTTTAATTGACTTTTAAAATACTTACAGAATAATACACATGTTTGTTCATTAATTCTAAACACAGATAAATTTACAAAACATCTTCAAGTTGCCTAGAATATATGTAATTTATACATAAATTTTGAAACAGATCTGTCAGAAATGACAAATTGAACATATATTTTTGTAAAGTTACAACCAGGATCAACAAACTCCACTTTCATAGCAACACACACACTTTGATCCGTAAACGCATTTTCGCCTTATTTATTTAATATCTCGCACATCATGTGTACTAAAAATATGAATTCATAAAAAGGCGCTATTCTGAAAAAATCTCTAACTTCCGGTAAAGGTTTTACTGAAATCCGTCAAACCGTCTAGGCTCTAGAGCTGCGCAAAAATTTTGGTTACTAGGCAGATGAAAATATAGATATATATATATATATATATATATATATATATATATATATATATATATATATATATATATATATATAGAGAATGAATGATGCCTTTTAGTATAAGGGACTAGTGGCCCGACCTGCTTCGCAGGTCTGTCCCCTAGGCTCCGCGTCACTGAAGAAGATTACAACTGAAAATGTAGAAAAATAAATTGAGTAGACTTAAATAACTTCAAATTTATACCAAACAATTGGCGAAGCAAGCTCGTCACTACGTTCCTCGCTTCCATGCCAGTACATTGACGAAGAAAGCTCGTTACTTCGTTCTTCGTTTCCATGTTAGTACATCGGCGAAGGAAGCTCGTCACTACGTTCCTCGCTTCCATGTCAGTACTAGACGAAGAAAGCTCGTCACTTCGTTCCTCGCTTTCAAGTCAGTGCATCGACGAAGCAAGCTCATCACTTTGTTCCTCATTTCCATGTCCGTAAATTAACGAAGAAAGCTCGTCACTTCGTTCCTCGCTTTCAAGTCAGTGCATAGGCGAAGCAAGCTCGTCACTTCGTTTCTCGCTTTCATGTTACTAACATTTGGCACTTTAGTTTAAATCTCTTCCGTGAGATATTTAATTCAATACCAAACACGGTTTTTGACACTTGAGTAAAAATATCCTTCATGAGACTTTTAATTTGATACCAAACACGGTAGGATTTAAATAATATTTATAAAAAACAAATGACAATGCTCCAAATCAACTTTTTGACACTTGAGTTTAAATCTCCTCCGCAAGGCCTTTAATTTAATACCAAACACGGTAAAAATTAAATATCATTTATACAAAACAATTAACGATCATCCAAAACAATTTTTTGACACTTGAGTTCGAATCTCCTCCTTGAGATCTTTAATTTGATACCAAACTCGGTAGGATTGAAATAATATTTATAAAAAATAATTGACAATCGTCCAAAACAACTTTTTGACACTTGAGTTTAATTCTCCTCTGCGAGACCTTTAATTCAATACCAAACACGGTAGGATTTAAATAATATTTATAAAAAACATTTGACAGTCCAAAACAACTTTTTGACACTTGAGTTTAAATCTCCTCCGCAAGGCCTTTAATTTGATACCAAACACGGTAGGAATTAAATATCATTTATACAAAACAATTAACGATCATCCAAAACAACTTTTTGACACTTGAGTTCAAATCTCCTCCTTAGGCCTTTTAATTTGATACCAAACACTGCATAATTTAAATAATATTTATAAAAAACAATTGACAATCGTCCAAAATAACTTTTTGACACTTGAGTTCAAATCTCCTTCGCGAGGCCTTTAATTTGATACCAAACACGGTAGGATTTAAATAATATTTATAAAAAAACAATTGACAATCGCCCAAAACAACTTCTTGACACTTGAGTTCAAATCTCCGCCGCCAGGCCTTTAATTTGATACCAAACACGGTGGGAATTAAATAACATTTATACAAACATTTAACGATCGTCCAAAACAACTTTTTGACACTTGAGTTCAAATTTCCTCCGCGAGACCTTTAATTCAATACCAAACACGGTAGGATTTAAATAATATTTATAAAAAGCAATTGACAATCGCCCAAAACAACTTCTTGACACTTGAGTTCAAATCTCCGCCGCCAGGCCTTTAATTTGATACCAAGCACGGTGGGAATTAAATAACATTTATACAAAACAATTAACGATCGTCCAAAACAAATTTTTGACACTTGAGTTCAAATCTCCTCCGCGAGACCTTTAATTAAATACCAAACACGGTAGGATTTAAATGATATTTATAAAAAACAATTGACACTCGTCGAAAATAACTTTATGACACTTTATTTTAAATCTCTAATGTGAAACTTTTAATTTGTACCAAACACGACAGGATTAGAAATAAAAAACAACTCATGATAAAAAAAATTCTGAAATTGATTATAAATATTTAAAACGATCTTTCTATATTAGATATGTAATTAACTTATTTAAATTTTACCGCCTAAAATACTTATAAGCATCAAGGTTGTCGAGCGGAGACATCTGTGTATTTTTTGAGAAAGAAAAGAATCCATATATGAAGTGCAAAATAATTTTCAACTTTTTTTGTGTTAAATAAGAAATTAACTCATTTGAATTTTACCGCCTAAATTCCTTAAAAGAATCGAGGTTGACGAACAAAGACATCTGTCATAATTATTTTGAATGGAGGGTTATACAGAAGCAAATTTTCGTGCTGCCATCTATTGATGTTTTCATTGAACTACTATGAAATTCACCTGGGCGAAACACAAACAAAACGCTGTCAAAATTACAGTTCTTAAAATGATGCTAAATATAAAAAATAAAGTTTGTGAATGGTTTGTGCATAGTAACTCCCTTTATTACTATAAAGGTATATGGCAAGTGTTAAATTTATTAAGTTACATAAATAATAAACTTCAAAAATAAAAACATAACCTTGTTAAAACACCATATCAAACGTCAAAACATGGATGTTTGTGTTATGAACTTCCATCTCAACTTTTACCTCATCTTTCTCTTTCTTGCCTGTGACGTCAAAATCATAACCCTCCATTAGAAAAAATATGAAAAAAAATTCATATTTAAATAAATTAAAAAATAGTAAGGAATGTACGTACATTTATTCTAGACACAAATAAATTTGCCGAATTTATCTAACTTGTCTACAATTAAAGTAATGTATAATTAAAATTTCGAACTGAACTGTCAAAAATGTCAAGTTGTCATTCTTTTTTTCAAAAAATTAAAGATAAAGTGTATTGACAGTTCACTTTGAAATTTTAAAAATAAATGACTTTAATTCTAGACAAGTTAGACAAGTATGGTAAATTTATTTCTGTTTAGAATAAATGGGCGTACATGCTTAATACTTTGTAAAATTTTAAAACATCAATTTAAAAATAAAAAAATGAATTTGAAAGTGAACTGTCAATACCCTTTATCTTTGAATTTTTAACAGAAGTAGCAACGAGTGTTATTTAACAAAAGCTACACGAAACAAAAAATTAGTTTATTTACTTAATATCTCGCACATCATGTGTAATAAAAATGTGAATTCATAAAAAGCATGTATTCCCAATCAAACTGTAGATGCCAGTAAAGGTTTCACTCGAATATATCAAACCGTGTAGGCTCTAGAGCTGCGCACAAATGGTTTCTAGGTAGCCAAAAATTTTAACTGAATAGTATATTGGACTAGCGGCCCGACCTGCTTCGCAGGTCTGTCCCCTAGGCTCCGCGTCACTGAAGAAGATTACAACTGAAAATATAGAAAAATAAATTGGGTAGTGTTAAATAATTTCCAATTTATACCAAACAATTGGCGAAGCAAGCTCGTCACTACGTTCCTCGCTTCGATGTCAGTACATTGACGAAGAAAGCTCGTCACTTCGTTCCTCGCTTCCATGTCAGTGCATCGACGAAGCAAGCTCGTCACTACGTTCCTCGCTTCGATGTCAGTACATTGACGAAGAAACCTCGCCATTTCGTTCCTTGCTTTCAAGTCAGTGCATGGCGAAGCAAGCTCGTCACTTCGTTACTCGCTTTTATGTTACTACTATTTGGCACTTTAGTTTAAATCTCTTCCGTGAGATATTTAATTCAATACGAAACACGTTAGGATTTAAATAACATTTATAAAAAACAATTGACGATTTACCAAAATAACTTTTTGACACTTGAGTTGAAATATCTTTCATGAGACTTTTAATATGATACCAAACACGGTAGGATTTAAATAATATTTATAAAAAAACAATTGACAAATGTCCAAAACAACGTTTTGACACTTGAGTTTAAATGTCCTCCGTGAGGCCTTTAATTTGATACCAAACACGGTAGGATTTAAATAATATTTACAAAAAACAATTGACAATCGTTCAAAACAACTTTTTGACACTTGAGTTAGAATCTCCTCCGCGAGGCCTTTAATTTGATACCAATCCCGGTAGGATTTAAATAATATTTATAAAAAACAATTGACAATCGTCCAAAACAACTTTTTGATACTTGAGTTCAAATCTCCTCCGCGAGGGCTTTAATTTAATACCAAACAAGATAGGATTTAAATAACATTTATAAAAAAACAATTGACAATCGTCCAAAACAACTTTTTGACACTTGAGTTCAAATCTCCTCCGCAAGGCCTTTAATTTAATACCAAACACGGTAGGATTTAAATAATATTTATAAAAAACAATTGACAATCGTCCAAAACAACTTTTTGACACTTAAGTTCAATCCTCCTCCGCGAGGCCTTTAATTTGATACCAAACTCGGTAGGAATGAATAACGTTTATACAAAACAATTAACGATCGTCCAAATCAAGTTTTTTACATTTGAGTTCAAATTTTCACTGCGAGACCTTTAATTCAATACCAAACACGGTAGGATTTAAATAATATTTATAAAAAACAATTGACAATCGTCCAAAATACCTTTATGATACTTTATTATAAATCTCCAACGTGAAACTTTTAATTTAGTACCAAACACGGAAGGATTAGAAATAAAAAACAACTGATGATAAAAAAAAATAATTCTGAAATTGATTATAAATATTTAAAACGATCTTTTTATATTAGATAACTAATTAACATATTTAAATTTTACCGCCTAAAATACTTAGATGTTGTCAAGCAGAGACATCTGTTGTATTTTTTTAAAAGAAAAAAAACCATCTATGAAGTGAAAAATAATTTTCAACTTATTTGTGTAAGATTAGAAGTTGATTCATTTGAATTTTACCGCCTTAAATCCTTAAAAGAAATAAGGTTGACGAACAAAGACATCTGTCATATTTATTTTAAATTTAAAAATAATATGGAAAAAAATTCATATTTAAAAAAATTTCAATATAATAATCATGTTGGTTAATTTATTCTAAACACAAATAAATTACCAAATTCATCTAACTGAACTACAATTAAAGGAATTTATATTTGAAATTTCAGACTGAAATGTCAAAAATAACTAGTTGCACAAAAATTTGTGAAAAGTGACAGCTACAATTTTTATTTTTTTAATTAACTTTAAAATATTTACAAAATAGTACACATATTTATTCACTTATTCTGAATACAGATGAATTTACAAAACATCTTCAATTTGTCAAGAATATATGTAATTTATAATTAATTTTTGAAACAGAACTGTCAGAAATGACTAATTGAACATAAATTTTTGTAAAGTTACAACCAGAATCAACAAACTCCACTTTCATAGCAACCGCACACTTTGATCCATAAACCTTTTTTATTTAATATCTCGCACATCATGTGTACTAAAAATGTGAATTCATAAAAAGCACGTATTCCCAAAAAATCTCTTTCTTCCAATAAAGGTTTCACTGAAATCGGTCAAACCGTCTAGTCTATAGGACTAGCGGCCCGACCTGCTTCGCAGGTCTGTCCCCTAGGCTCCGCGTCACTGAAGAAGATTACAACTGAAAATATAGAAAAATAAATTGGGTAGTCTTAAATAATTTCCAATTTATACCAAACAATTGGCGAAGCAAGCTCGTCACTACGTTCTTCGCTTCGATGTCAGTACATTGACGAAGAAAGCTCGTCACTTCGTTCCTCGCTTCCATGTCAGTGCATCGACGAAGAAAGCTCGTCACTTCGTTCCTCGCTTTCAAGTCAGTGCATGGCGAAGCAAGCTCGTCACTTCGTATCTCGCTTTTATGTTACTACTATTTGGCACTTTAGTTTAAATCTCTTCCGTGAGATATTTAATTCAATACCAAACACGTTAGGATTTAAATAACATTTATTAAAAAACAATTGACGATTTACCAAAATAACTTTTTGACACTTGAGTTGAAATATCCTTCATGAGACTTTTAATTTGATACCAAACACGGTAGGATTTAAATAATATTTATAAAAAACAATTGACAATCGTCCAAAACAACGTTTTGACACTTGAGTTTAAATGTCCTCCGCGAGGCCTTTAATTTGATACCAAACTCGGTAGGAATTAAATAACATTTATACAAAACAATTAACGATCGTCCAAATCAACTTTTTGACATTTGAGTTCAAATTTCTACTGCGAGACCTTTCATTCAATACCAAACACGGTAGGATTTAAATATTATTTATAAAAAAATCAATTGACAATCGTCCAAAATACCTTTATGATACTTTATTATAAATCTCTAACGTGAAACTTTTAAACACGGAAGGATTAGAAATAAAAAACAACTGATGATAAAAATAATAATTCTGAAATTGATTATAAATATTTAAAACGATCTTTTTATATTAGATAACTAATTAACTTATTTAAATTTTACCGCCTAAAATACTTAGATGTTGTCAAGCAGAGACATCTGTTGTATTTTTTGAAAAGAAAATGAAACCATCTATGAAGTGAAAAATAATTTTCAACTTATTTGTGTAAGATTAGAAGTTAACTCATTTGAATTTTACCGCCTAAAATCCTTAAAAGAATCGTGGTTGACGAACAAAGACATCTGTCATATTTATTTTAAATTTGAAAATAATATGGAAAAAAATATCAAAATAATAATCATGTTGGTTAATTTATTCTAAACACAAATAAATTACCAAATTCTTCTAACTGAACTACAATTAAAGGAATTTATATTTGAAATTTCAGACTGAAATGTCAAAAATAACTAGTTGCACAAAAATTTGTGAAAAGTGACAGCTACAATTTTTATTTTTTTAATTAACTTTTAAAATATTTACAAAATAGTACACATATTTGTTCATTAATTGTGAACACAGATAAATTTACAAAACATCTTCAATTTGTCTAGAATATATGTAATTTATAATTAATTTTTGAAACAGAACTGTCAGAAATGACAAATTGAACATAAATTTTTGTAAAGTTACAACCAGAATCAACAAACTCCACTTTCATAGCAACCGCACACTTTGATCCATAAACCTTTTTTATTTAATATCTCGCACATCATGTGTACTAAAAATGTAAATTCATGAAAAGGCGCTATTCTGAAAAAATCTCTAACTTCCGGTAAAGGTTTAACTGAAATCCGTCAAACCGTCTAGGCTCTAGAGCTGCGCACAAATTTGGTTACTAGGCAGATGAAAGTATAGATATATAGAAAGTGAATAAGCCTTTTAGTATATGGGACTAGCGGCCCGACCTGCTTCGCAGGTCTGTCCCCTAGGCTCCGCGTCACTGAAGAAGATTACAACTGAAAATATAGAAAAATAAATTGGGTAGTCTTAAATAATTTCCAATTTATACCAAACAATTGGCGAAGCAAGCTCGTCACTACGTTCCTCGCTTCGATGTCAGTACATTGACGAAGAAAGCTCGTCACTTCGTTCCTCGCTTCCATGTCAGTGCATCGACGAAGCAAGCTCGTCACTACGTTCCTCGCTTCGCTGTCAGTACATTGACGAAGAAACCTCGCCACTTCGTTCCTCGCTTTCAAGTCAGTGCATGGCGAAGCAAGCTCGTCACTTCGTTACTCGCTTTTATGTTACTGCTATTTGGCACTTTAGTTTAAATCTCTTCCGTGAGATATTTTATTCAATACCAAACACGTTAGGATTTAAATAACATTTATTAAAAAACAATTGACGATTTACCAAAATAACTTTTTGACACTTGAGTTGAAATATCCTTCATGAGACTTTTAATTTGATACCAAACACGGTAGGATTTTAAAAATATTTATAAAAAAACAATTGACAATCGTCCAAAACAACGTTTTGACACTTGAGTATAAATGTCCTTCGCGAGGCCTTTAATTTGATACCAAACACAGTAGGAATTAAATAACATCTATACAAAACAATTGACAATCGTTCAAAATAACTTTTTGACACTTGAGTTTAAATCTCCTCCGCAAGGCCTTTAATTTGACACCAAACACGGTAGTATTTAAATAATATTTATAAAAAACAATTGACAATCGTCCAAAACAACTTTTTGACACTTGAGTTAGAATCTCCCCCGCGAGGCCTTTAATCTGATACCAAAAACGGTAGGATTTAAATAATTATTATAAAAAACATTTGACAGTCGTTCAAAACAACTTTTTGACACTTGAGTTTAAATCTCCTCCGCAAGGCCTTTAATTTAATACCAAACACGGTAAAAATTAAATATCATTTATACAAAACAATTAACGATCATCCAAAACAACTTTTTGACACTTGAGTTCAAATCTCCTCCTTGAGACCTTTAATTTGATACCAAACTCGGTAGGATTGAAATAATATTTATAAAAAATAATTGACAATCGTCCAAAACAACTTTTTGACACTTGAGTTAGAATCTCCTCCGCGAGGCCTTTAATTTGATACCAATCACGGTAGGATTTAAATAATATTTATAAAAAACAATTGACAATCGTCCAAAACAACTTTTTGACACTAAAGTTCAAATCTCCTCCGCGAGGCCTTTAATTTGATACCAAACTCGGTAGGAATTAAATAATATTTATACAAAACAATTAACGATCGTCCAAATCAACTTTTTGACATTTGAGTTCAAATTTCCACTGCGAGACCTTTAATTCAATACCAAACACGGTAGGATTTAAATAATATTTATAAAAAACAATTGACAATCGTCCAAACGAACTTTTTGACAATTGATTTAGAATCTCCTCCGCGAGGCCTTTAATTTGATACCAATCACGGTAGGATTTAAATTATATTTTTA
Source organism: Poecilus cupreus (assembly GCA_963942605.1). Classification (NCBI taxonomy): domain Eukaryota; kingdom Metazoa; phylum Arthropoda; class Insecta; order Coleoptera; family Carabidae; genus Poecilus; species Poecilus cupreus. The sequence continues at coordinate 27,013,613 of OZ012718.1, forward strand.
AAAAACAATTGACAATCGTCCAAAACAACTTTTTGACACTTAAGTTCAAATCTCCTCCACGAGGCCTTTAATTTGATACCAAACTCGGTAGGAATTAAATATTATTTTTACAAAACAATTAACGATCGTCCAAATCAACTTTTTGACATTTGAGTTCAAATTTCCAATGCGAGACCTTTAATTCAATACCAAACACGGTAGGATTTAAATAATATTTATAAAAAACAATTGACAATCGTCCAAAATACCTTTATGATACTTTATTATAAATCTCTAACGTGAAACTTTTAATTTAGTACCAAACACGGAAGGATTAGAAATAAAAAACAACTGATGATAAAAAAAATAATTCTGAAATTGATTATAAATATTTAAAACGATCTTTTTATATTAGATAACTAATTAACTTATTTAAATTTTACCGCCTAAAATACTTAGATGTTGTCAAGCAGAGACATCTGTTGTATTTTTTGAAAAGAAAAAGAAACCATCTATGAAGTGAAAAATAATTTTCAACTTATTTGTGTAAGATTAAAAGTTAACTCATTTGAATTTTACCGCCTAAAATCCTTAAAAGAAATAAGGTTGACGAACAAAGACATCTGTCATATTTATTTTAAATTTGAAAATAATATGGAAAAAAATTCATATTTAAAAAAATTTCAAAATAATAATCATGTTGGTTAATTTATTCTAAACACAAATAAATTACCAAATTCGTCTAACTGAACTACAATTAAAGAAATTTATATTTAAAATTTCAGACTAAAATGTCAAAAATAACTAGTTGCACAAAAATTTGTGAAAAGTGACAGCTACAATTTTTTATTTTTTTAATTAACTTTTAAAATATTTACAAAATAGTACACATATTTGTTCACTAATTCTGAACACAGATAAATTTACAAAACATCTTCAATTTGTCTAGAATATATATAATTTATAATTAATTTTTGAAACAGAACTGTCAGAAATGACAAATTGAACATAAATTTTTGTAAAGTTACAACCAGAATCAACAAACTCCACTTTCATAGCTACCGCACACTTTGATCCATAAATGTGAATTCATAAAAAGCACGTATTCCCAAAAAATCTCTAACTTCCAAAAAAGGTTTCACTGAAATCGGTCAAACCGTCTAGGCTCTAGAGCTGCGCACAAATGGTTACCAGGCAGATGAAAGTATAGAAAGTGAATTAAGCCTTTTAGTATATTGGACTAGCGGTCCGACCTGCTTCGCAGGTCTGACCCCTAGGCTCCGCCTCACTGAAAACGATTACAACTGAAAATGTAAAAAATAAATTAAGTAGTCTTAAATAACTTGCATTTAATACCAAACAATTGGCGAAGCAAGTTCGTCACCACTTTCCTCGCTTCCATGTTAGTGCATTGACAAAGAAAGCTCGTCACTTCGTTCCTCGCTTCCATGATACTACTTTGTGACACTTGAGATTATATCTCTTCCTTGAGAACTTTAATTTCATACCAAACACGGAAGGATTTAAATAACGTTTATAAAAACAATTGACGATCGTCCAAAAGAACTTTTTGATATTTGAGTTTAAATCCGCTTCATGAGACTTTTAATTTGATACCAAACACAGTAGGATTTAAATAACATTTATACAAAACAATTGACAATCGCCAAAAATAACTATTTGATACTCTCTACGAGACCTTTAATTTGATTCCAAACACGGTAGGATTTAAATAAAAATTGTGCAAAACAAACGACAATCGCCCGAAACCTCTTTTTGATACTTGAGTACAAACGTCCTCTGCGAGACCTTTAATTTGATTCCAAACACGGTAGGATTTAAATAAAAATTGTGCAATACAAACGTCAATCGCCCGAAACCTCTTTTTGATACTTGAGTACAAACGTCCTCTGCGAGACCTTTAATTTGATTCCAAACACGGTAGGATTTAAATAATATTTGTGCAAAACAATTGACAATCGCCCACAAACACTTTTTGCAACTTGAGTACAAACGTTCTCTGCGAGACCTTTAATTTGATTCCAAACACGGTAGGATTTAAATAAAAATTGTGCAAAACAAACGACAATCGCCCGAAACCTCTTTTTGATACTTGAGTACAAACGTCCTCTGCGAGACCTTTAATTTGATTCCAAACACGGTAGGATTTAAATAATATTTGTGCAAAACAATTGACAATCGCCCAAAACCACTTTTTGATACTTAAGTTCAAACCTCCTCTGCGAGACCTTTAATTTGATTCCAAACACGGTAGGATTTAAATAACATTTGTACAAAACAATTGACAATCGCCCAAAACCAGTTTTTGATACTTGAGTAAAAACGTCCTCTTCGAGACCTTTAATTTGATTCCAAACACGTTAGGATTTACATAGTATTTATGAAAAACAATTGACGATCATCCAAAACAACTTTTCGACACGAGTTCAAATCTCCTGCGTGAGACCTTTAATTTGATACCAAATACAGCAGTATTTATATAAAATTTATAAAAAACAGATGACGATCATCCAAAATAAGTTTCTAACACTTTAGTTTAAATCTCCTCCGTGAAACCTGTAATTTGATACCAAACACGATTGTTTTTAAATAACATATATAAAAAACAATTGATGATCGTTCAAAATAACTTATAGTCAGTTCTACGAATTTAGATTAAAAAGAAAATTCTTGATTATAAATATTTAAAGCCATCTTGAAAATAATTTTCAACCTTTTCATATTAGATAAGTAATTTTTATTATTTATACGTTACCGCCTAAAACACTTAAAAGCAACGAAGTTGACGAATAAGAGCATCTGTTATAAAGTATAGTCAAAGCGAAAATTTTTATTGAAAATTATTTTCTTATTTTTAAATTAACGTTTTAAAATTTTACCAAATATTAAACATGTACGTTCCATTATTCTAAACACAAATAAAATTACTAAACTTATCTAACATGTTTACAATTAAAGTAATTTATATTTAAAATTTCTAAGTGAACTGTCAATGAAATCCATAAATGTCACATTCATAGCAACGGGCGCAATTCTTTTTATTTAATATTGAACAAAAAGTACCACGGATAGTGTGATTTTGTAAATTTTGACTTTATTTATTTAATATCTTGTACATCATGAGTAAGAAAAATGTTAATTCATAAAAAGCACGTATTCCCAATCAAACTCTAATTGTCCGAAAATGTTTCACTCGAATCCATCAAATCGTCTAGGCTGTAGAGCTGCGCACAAATTGTGCAAATTTTCGGCCTTATTTATTTAATATCTCGCACATCATGTGTAAGAAAAATGTGAATTCATAAAAAGCACGTACTCCCAATCAAACTCTAAATGCCTGTAAAGGTTTCACTTGAATATATCAAACCATCTAGGCTCTAGAGCTGCGCACAAATTTTATAAATTGGTTACTAAGCAGATGAAAATATAGTAAAATACTCAAGCCTTTTAGTATATAGGACTAGCGGTCCGACCTGCTTCGCAGGTCTGTCCCCTAGGCTCCGCGTCACTAAAGAAGATTACAACTGAAAATAAATTGATAATCTTAAATAACTTCCAATTAATACCAAACAATTGGCGAAGCTAGCTTGTCACTACGTTCCTTGCTTCCGTGACAGTACATTGACGAAGAAAGCTCGTCACTTCGTTCCTCGCTTTCATGTCTGTGCATCGACAAGACTGAAAATAAATTGATAGTCTTAAATAACTTCCAATTAATACCAAACAATTGGCGAAGCAAGCTCGTCACTACATTCCTCGCTTCCGTGTGAGTACATTAACAAAGAAAGCTCGTCACTTCGTTCCTCGCTTTCATGTCTGTGCATCGGCGAAGCAAGCTTGTCACTACGTTCCTCGCTTCCATGCCAGTACATTGACAAAGGAAGCTCGTCACTTCGTTCCTCGCTTCCGTGAGACCTTTAATTTGATACCAAACACGGTAGGATTTAAATAATATTTATAAAAAACAATTGACAATTGTCCAAAACAACTTCTTGACACTTGAGTTCATATCACCTCCGTGATATCTTTAATTTGACACCAAACACGGTAGGATATAAATAACATTTATAAAAAACAATTAACAATCGTCCTAAACAACTTTTTGACACTTTAATTCCAATCTCCTTCGCGAGACCTTTAATTTGATATTAAACACGGTAGGATTTAAATAATATTTATAAAAAACAATTGACAATCGTCCAAAACAACTTTTTGACCCTTGAGTTCAAATCTCCTCCGCGAGATCTTTAATTTGATACCAAACACGGTAGGATTTAAATAACATTTATAAAAAAACAATTGACAATCGTCCTAAGCATCTTTTTGACACTTAAGTTCAAATCTTCTTCGCAAGACCTTTAATTTGATACCAAACACGGTAGGATTTAAATAATATTTATAAAAAACAATGGACAATCCTCCAAAACAACTTTTTGACACTTGAGTTGAAATCTCCTTCGCGAGACCTTTAATTTGATACCAAACACGGTAGGATTTAAATAATATTTATAAAAAACAATTGACAATCGTCCAAAACAACTTTTTGACACTTGAGTTCAAATCTCCTCCGCGAGATCTTTAATTTGATACCAAACACGGTAGGATTTAAATAACATTTATAAAAAAACCAATTGACAATCGTCCAAAGCAACTCTTTGACACTTGAGTTCAAATCTCCTCCGCGAGGCCTTTAATTTGATACCAAACACGGTAGGATTTAAATAATATTTATAAAAAACAATTAACGATCGTCCAAAAGAACTATTTGACACTTGAGTTCAAGTCTCCTTTGCGAGACCTTTACTTTGATACCAAACATGGTAGGATATAAATAATATTTATAAAAAACAATTGACAATCGTCCAAAGCAACTCTTTGACACTTGAGTTCAAATCTCCTCCGCGAGACCTTTAATTTGAAACCGAATACGGTAAGATTTAAATAATATTTATAAAAAACAATTGACAATCGTCCAAAACAACTTTTTGACACTTGAGTTCAAATCTCCTCTGCAAGACCTTTAATTCAATACCAAACACGGTAGGATTTAAATAATATTTATAAAAAACAATTGACAATCGTCCATAATAACTTTTTGACACTTGAGTTCAAATCTCCTCCGCGAAGCCTTTAATTCAATACCAAACACGGTAGGATTTAAATAATATTTATAGAAAACAATTGACAATCATCCAAAACAACATTTTGACACTTGAGTTCAAATCTCCTACGCGAGGCCTTTAATTTGATACCAAACACGGTAGGATTTAAATAATATTAATAAAAAACAATTGACAATCGTCACTTTATTTTAAATCTCTCACGTGAAACTTTTAATTTAGTAGCAAACACGACAGGATTAGAAATATAAAACAACTGATAATAAAAAAAAAATTATTCTGAAATTAATTATAAATATTTAAAACGATCTTTTTATATTATATAAGTAATTAACTTATTTAAATTTTACCGCCTAAAATACTTAGAAACTTCAAGGTTGTCGAGCAGAGACATCTGTGTATTTTTTGAGAACGAAAAGAAACCATATATAAAGTGAAAAATAATTTTCAACTTTTTTTCGTTAAATAAGAAGTTAATTCATTTGAATTTTACCGCCAAAAAACCTTAAAAGAATCGAGGTTGATGAACATATTTATTTTGAATTTGAAAAAAATAAGAAAAAAAAATTCACATTAATAAAAATTACAAAATTGTAAACATGTACGCTCATTTATTCTAAACACAGATAAATTTACAAAACTTTTTCATTTGGTCTAGAATTAATTCAATTTACTGTTTCAAACAGATATGTCAAAAATGACAGGATGAACACAAATTCGTGAAAAATGACAGCTACAATTTTATTTTTTTAAATTGACTTTTAATATATTTACATTATAGTACACATGTTCACTCATTTATTTTAAACACAAATAAATTTACGAAACATCTTCTACTTGTCTAGAATTAATGTAATTTTTACCCAAAATTTGAAACAGATCTGTCATATATGTCAAATTGAACACAAATTTGTGAAAAGTTACAACTACAATCAACAAACTACACTTTCGTAGCAACACGAGGCACCCCTTGATGTAAAAATTTAATGTCTTTCCTATTTAATATTTCGGACATCATGTGTAAGAAAAATATGAATTTATAAAAAGCACATAGTCCCTATGGCCCTTTACGTTTAAAAAAAAATTTCACCCGAATCCATCGTACCGTTTAGTCTGTAGCGATGAATAATAATGGTTGTTAGACTGGCTAATCTATAGTCCATAAGCCTTTTAGTATATAGGACTAGCGGCCCGACCTGCTTCGCAGGTCTGTCCCCTAGTCTCCGCGTCACTGAAGAAGATTACAACTGAAAATATGGAAAAATAAATTGGGTAGTCTTAAATAATTTCCAATTTATACCAAACAATTGGCGAAGCAAGCTCGTCACTATGTTCCTCGCTTCGATGTCAGTACATTGACGAAGAAAGCTCGTCACTTCGTTCCTCGCTTCCATGTCAGTGCATCGACGAAGCAAGCTCGTCACTACGTTCCTCGCTTCGATGTCAGTACATTGACGAAGAAAGCTCGTCACTTCGTTCCTCGCTTTCAAGTCAGTACATGGCGAAGCGAGCTCGTCACTTTGTTTCTCGCTTTTATGTTACTACTATTTGGCACTTTAGTTTAAATCTCTTCCGTGAGATATTTAATTCAATACCAAACACGTTAGGATTTAATAAACATTTATTAAAAAACAATTGACGATTTACCAAAATAACTTTTTGACACTTGAGTTGAAATATCCTTCATGAGACTTTTAATTTGATACCAAACACGGTAGGATTTAAATAATATTTATAAAAAACAATTGACAATCGTCCAAAACAACGTTTTGACACTTGAGTTTAAATGTCCTCCGCGAGGCCTTTAATTTGATACCAAACACGGTAGGAATTAAATAACATCTATACAAAACAATTGACAATCGTACAAAATAACTTTTTGACACTTGAGTTCAAATCTCCTCCGCGAGGCCTTTAATTTGACACCAAACACGTTAGGATTTAAATAATATTTATAAAAAACAATTGACAATCGTCCAAAACAACTTTTTGACACTTGAGTTAGAATCTCCTCCGCAAGGCCTTTAATTTGATACCAATCACGGTAGGATTTAAATAATATTTTTAAAAAAACAATTGACAATCGTCCAAAACAACTTTTTGACACTTAAATTCAAATCTCCTCCGCGAGGCCTTTAATTTGATACCAAACTCGGTAGGAATTAAATAACATTTATACAAAACAATTAACGATCGTCCAAATCAACTTTTTGACATTTGAGTTCAAATTTCCACTGCGAGACCTTTAATTCAATACCAAACACGGTAGGATTTAAATAATATTTATAAAAAAACAATTGACAATCGTCCAAAATACCTTTATGATACTTTTTTTTATAAATCTTTAACGTGAAACTTTTAATTTAGTATCAAACACGGAAGGATTAGAAATAAAAAACAACTGATGATAAAAAAATTAATTCTGAAATTGATTATAAATATTTAAAACGATATTTTTATATTAGATAACTAATTAACTTATTTAAATTTTACCGCCTAAAATACTTAGATGTTGTCAAGCAGAGACATCTGTTGTATTTTTTGAAAAGAAAAAGAAACCATCTATGAAGTGAAAAATAATTTTCAATTTATTTGTGTAAGATTAGAAGTTAACTCATTTGAATTTTACCGCCTAAAATCCTTAAAAGAAATAAGGTTGACGAACAAAGATCTGTCATATTTATTTTAAATTTGAAAATAATATGGGAAAAAATTCATATTTAAAAAAGTTTCAAAATAATAATCATGTTGGTTAATTTATTCTAAACACAAATAAATTACCAAATTCGTCTAACTAAACTACAAATAAAGGAATTTATATTTGAAATTTCAGACTGAAATGTCAAAAATAACTAGTTGCACAAAAATTTGTGAAAAGTGACAGCTACAATTTTTATTTTTTTAATTGACTTTTAAAATATTTACAAAATAGTACACATATTTGTTCATTAATTGTGAACACAGATAAATTTACAAAACATCTTCAATTTGTCTAGAATATATGTAATTTATAATTAATTTTTGAAACAGAACTGTCAGAAATGACAAATTGAACATAAATTTTTGTAAAGTTACAACCAGAATCAACAAACTCCACTTTCATAGCAACCGCACACTTTGATCCATAAACCTTTTTTATTTAATATCTCGCACATCATGTGTACTAAAAATGTGAATTCATAAAAAGCACGTATTCCAAAAAAATCTCTAACGTCCAGTAAGGTTTCACTGAAATCGGTCAAACCGTCTAGGCTCTAGAGCTGCGCAAAAATTTGGTTACTAGGCAGATGAAAATATATATAGAAAGTGAATTAAGCCTTTTAGTATATTGGACTAGCGGTCCGACCTGCTTCGCAGGTCTGACCCCTAGGCTCCGCAACAATGAAGAACATAGCAACTAAAGCTATAGGAAAATAAATTGCAAGTTTTCTCAAATACCTTAAATTTGTTAGCAAGCAATTGTCGAAGAAAGTTTGTCGCTTTGTTCCCCGCTTCCTTGTTAGTAAATTGGCGAAGAAAGCTCGTCACTTCGTTCCTCGCTTCCATGTCAGTACATCGGCGAAGCAAGCTCGTCACTTCGTTCCTCGCTTCCATTTCAGTAGTTGAAGTTTTCAGAGGAGTTCTCTGGTTTTCATTAAGAAAAGTTAACCACTGACAAAATTGTATGTTTTTCATTGAGGGAAGTTGTGTGCTTACCATTGACTCAAGTTGTATATTTTCCAATGAGGAAAGTTGTGTATTTACCACTGACGAAAGTTGTATGTTTTTCATTGAGAGAAGTTGTGTGTTAACCACTGACGAAAGATATATTTTTTCATTGAGGGAAGTTCTGTATTAACCACTGACGAAAGATGTATGTTTTTATTGAGGAAAGTTTTGTGTTTACCACTGACGAAAATTGTATGTTTTCCATTGAGGGAAGTTATGTGTTTTCTATTGAGGGAAGTTTGTTCATCACTGAAATATTCTCATTTTATTCCAACAATTGGCGAAGCAAGATCATCTCTTTGTTACTTACTTCCATGTCTAGTACCTTGGCAAAGCAACCTCGTCACTTCGTTCCTCGCTTCCATGTCAGTAGCAAGCTCGCCGCTTTGTTCCTCTCTTATATGTCAGTACACGGTTGTGTGTTTCCCACTGTCGAAAGTTGTATGTTTTTCATTGAGGAAAGTTGTGTGTTAACCATTGACGAAAGTTGTATGTTTTTTATTGTGGATAATTGTGTTTTTATCACTTACAGAAGTAGTATGATTTTCATTGAGTAAAGTTGTGTGTTAACCACTGACGAAAGTTGTATGTTTTTTATTGAGGAAAGTTGTGTGTTAACTACTGAAAAAAGTTATGTTTTTCATTAAGAGAAGTTGTGTGTTTACCACTGACGAAAGTTGTAATGTTTTCCAATGAGGGTAGTTGTGTGTTTCCCACTGACAAAAGTTGTATGTTTTCCATTGAGGGAAGTTATGTGTTTCCTATTGAGGGAAGTTGTTTGTTCATCACTGAAATATTTTCATTTGATTCCAACAATTGGCGATCGTCCAAAACAACTTTTTGATAATTGAATTCAAACCTCCTCAGCTAGACCTTTAATTTGATTCCAAACACGGTAGGATTTAAATTACATTTATACAGAACAATTGACAATCGTGTAAAACAACTTTTTGACACTTGAGTTCAAACCTCCTTTACGAGACTTTTAATTTGATACCAAATACGGTAGAATATAAATAGCATTTAGAAAAAACAGTAAACGATCGTCCAAAATAACTTTTTGACACTTGATTTTAAATGTCTGCTGTGAAACTTTCAATTTAGTACCAAACACTGCAGGATTACAAATAAAAAACAACAGATTGTTCAAAATAACTTTTTATATTAGATAAGTAATTAACTTAATTAAATTTTGCGCCAAAAACAGCAATCTAAGTTGTCGAGCAGAGACATCTGTTTTTTTTTTTGAGAAGGAAAAGAAACTGTCTATTAAGTGAAAAATAATTTTTAATTTTATTGTGTTAGATAAGAAGTTAACTCATTTGAATTTTACCGCCTGAAATCCTTAAAATAATCGAGGTTGACGAACAAAGACATCTGTCTAATTTATTTTAAAATTGAAAAAAATATTTAAAAAATTATTAATTTAAAAAAATTACATAATAATAAACATGTTCGCTCGTTTATTCTAAACACAAATAAATTACCAAACTTGTCTAAATAGACTACAATTAATGTAATTTATATTTAAAATTTCAAACAGATCTGTCAAAAATGACACGTTGCACGCAAATTTTTGAAAAGTGACAGCTATAATTTAAATTTTTTTTAAATTGACTTTAAAAATATTTACAAAATAGAACACATGTTTGCTTATTAATTATAAACACATATAAATTTACAAAACATCTTCAAGTTGTCTAGAATATATGTAATTCATACTTAATTTTTGAAACAGATCTGTCAGAAATGACAAATTGAACATAAATTTTTGTAAAGTTACAACCAGAATCAACAAACTCCACTTTGATAGCAACCCGCACACTCTGATCCATAAACGCATTTCCGCCTTAATTATTTAATATCTCGCACATCATGTGTACTAAAAATGTGAATTCATAAAAAGCACGTATTCCCAAAAAATCTCTAACGTCCAGTAAAGGTTTCACTGAAATCGGTCAAACCGTCTAGGCTCTAGAGCTGCGCAAAAATTTGGTTACTAGGCAGATGAAAATATATATAGAAAGTGAATTAAGCCTTTTAGTATATAGGACTAGCGGTCCGACCTGCTTCGCAGGTCTGACCCCTAGGCTCCGCGACTCTAAAGAAGATTACAACTAAAATGTAGAGAAATAAATTGAATAGTCTCTTCGTTTCTCTCTTCCAAGTCAATACATTGGCGAAGGATGCTCGTCACTTCGTTCCTCGCATCCTTGTCAGTACATCGGCGAAGCAAGCTCGTCACTTCGTTCTTCGCTTCCATGCTAGTACTTTTGGATTTTGAATCTCCTCCGTGAGAACTTTAATTTCATACCAAACACGATAGGATTTAAATAACATTTATAAAAAACAATTGATAATCGTCTAAAACAACTTTTTGACACTTTGGTTTAAATCTTCTTCATAAGATTGATAACAAACACGGTAGGATTTAAAACATTTATAAAAAACAATTGACAATCATCCAAAACAACTGGTCCAAAAGTGTAGGAGTAATACAATTGACAGTCGACCTAAAGGTTTCATTTGTCATTTACCATCACGCTACTGAACACTGAACTCTAAATAATATGACCCAGTTCATGCTATGAGTTCTACGATTTTAATTCCCAATAATAATGTACGACAAATTTAATTTTATTGAATTCTAGTTCTGCAAGTGCAGATTTCAAAATCGAGAAGTACAATTTGTGTCACATTTTATAATTGCAAAATATCTTCACTTCGAGGTGATCCTTTAAATACCACCGTGGATAACTTAGATGAAATTCAGATCCCAAAAATAATTGGCAATTACAATATAAACTGAATTTATTACAAATCATATAATTACTTATAAAATATCTACGACTCTCGGTTAATTAAAACTAAGACTAAGATAAAATATGGAGCTGCAAGTCCAGTAGATAGATAAATATAATTTAGTCAGCTTATATATTTGACATAATTATATTTAATCTACAAAAAATATAGAGTTGCAATTTCAGATTAAAAACTATCTTATTCAACGATTGATAGATAGACAGTTATCCTACTAATTAATATGATTAGTTCATATTAAATCAGTACCAGTTAGGAACAATTGAATTCTATGAAATTCCAATCTAAATTAATGCCAATTTCCAAGTCATGAAAAAACACACATACATACATAACATGATACTATATCCCACTCAGTGGGGTAGCACGAACCAACAATCAATCTCCTCTAAGATTCATATTCTTTCACACCACTTTCGCTTCGTCCACATTCATAATGCTCGTCTCTTCTTCAATCAATTATACTTACCTACTTATTCCTCGGACGCCTGCGGAATCGGGTCACTTTCAATCTCACCCGCATATATATTAGTTTCAACAACCTTTCATTCGACATTCGCTCAAGATTTTCAATTCACCCCAACTGACTCATTCCCATTTTCTTAACAACATTCTTCTCAATCTGACACTCACCATACACCAATGTATTGGGATACATTCACGTCTTGTATACTCGCACACTCCTCCCAATATCTCATTTCCACAGCAGTTATACGGCGTACATGCTTCTTCATCCACACCCAACATTTAGAATCATACATCATTGTACAACCAGTCACCAAATCATTCTTCTCAAACACCAACACTTTACATTTATCGACATTGAACAACAGATTTAAACCTTTCCCTGCTTCACAATCATTCTTCTCAATTGCTTCTCATTTTAACCAAACACAACATCATCCGCATAAACCAACGCAGGCACCATACGTACACCATCCTTTCCATTCAATGACTTTTGTAACAACACATCCGTATACAAATTAAACAACCGAGAAGACATTCCGCAACCCTGTTTCTCACCAACATCTACGAAACCAATCACTGAATCTACCACCAACTCTCACCGTAGTCTTATTTCCTTCATACAACGCTCGAATCGCTCCCAACAAATTACCATCAATACCGTACTTTACAAGTACATCCAACAGAACACCTTTTTGTTCTTATCAACCTCCTTGCATATCACTAAACTTAGAAATTGTTAAGGCTCGCACCTTATGAATTAAAATTTTTCCATACAACTTCCCTTTCACACTGAAAAAACTTATCGCTTGAAAATTTGTGCATTCACTTAAACTGCTTTTGCCTTTAAATAAAGGACAAATGACAGGAGCCACACACCGTTTCAAAAAAAAAATTTGAACAAATAAACTAACCAATCAAATAATCTTTCACTACCATATTTCAACATTTCATTTGTTATACCACCCATACCGAGAGACTTACTATTATTTAGACGCATCAATGCAAATCTGACGTCACCTTCATCTATATCCCATTCGACAATCGCTCAACATGTCCAAACCACCTTAACTGACTCACTCCCACTTTCTGAACAACATTCTTCACAATCTCACACTCATCATACACCAATGTATTCCGTATACGATCACGTCAATAATACAATAATTGTAATAATTATAATTAATTACAATAATGTACTGATTAGAACAGTGTATTAATGACAATAATTTTTTGATTACAAATATGCACGGACTACAACAATATACTCATATCGATTACAACAATGAACTTATTTGAATACAGAAATATATTTGTGTTGATTACAACAATACATTTGATTATAACAATGTACTGATTACAATATGGGAGGCATTTTAGTTTCCTGCCGACTTAAGAGAAGGTATTATGAGTATTAAATTACATAAAATAAATTATTTTAAATTCATTGTAATTTAAAATAGTGACCCAAAGGTCATTTTCATTTTCCAAAGAAAATTAAAAACATATTTCTAATGTAAATGTCAAATTTTGATAACGTGCTGGTGAAAAATAAAATAAAATTTGTGAAACATATTAATTTAATTTTTTTAATTTCCGCGCCATACACGTTAATCAGTTCCTATAATGTAGTTTCCTGCCGTGCCGCAAAAAGCAGCACTATCGGTTATGTTTTGTAACTTTGGACAAATAGCATTCAGCAATCTTACAAAGTTATTATCTCCCGTCATTTGATAGTTTAGTAATCAGCTTTTTAAATTATGTGTTATTTTCTTTTTAAATAATTTATTTTGAAATATTTAAACATATTTTCCAATATTTTTATGTCTTGCCTCTGCAGTTTTCTATCTCATCAAATTGCACATTATAGAGAATATTTTTAATGTATATAAGCATTCTTAGCTTTAATAAGAATATTTCGATTTAAGATAAATTTGACGTATGTCGATTGGCAAAGAATGACGTATGTCTTTTCTTGATTCTGCCATAACTGGTACAAAGCATATAAAAATGCCTATTTTATAAACTATAGCTATTATATAAATACCTACCTTAAATATTGAAAAAAGCTTTCAGAACTCATGGTATAAGTAAATAACAATAACTGGGTTTAAGTTCTGTATAAATTTTATTAACACAACGTTTCGGCAGCAAAAAATTTATACAGAACTTAAACCCAGTTATTGTTATTTACCTACCTTAAAATTATTGAAATACATTATTGTACTAATTAAGTTTGTCTGAATACATTAAAACTTGATAAATTTCAACTTTTGTTCATTACGGTTTCGAATCAGACTGCCAAAAAGTTAGGTTAGATATAAAGTTATACATCACATTTTAATGTATTATTTAACAAACTTGGGGTTTTATAGAATAATCTAACGGGTTTAGCTTTGTTTTAGTAGTACAACAAACTGAGCAATTACCAGTCTTTTCTTTATATATCTAAACATCACCCGAAATGTATCTTCAAATCATTTTGTTGAAAATATCTGCAATAAATGTATTAAACTATATAGATATTTAAACAAATATTTATCTTAAATCTTTATTGTACTTCGATAAGCCAGTTAAGTTTGCCTGAATGTGATTAAAACTTGATAAATATACGTTTCATTTCTGGTTTTAAATTGACCTGTCAAAATTTAAGTAAAATGTAATTTATATATCACAATTTATGTAATTTTACATACCTGGATTATGGAACAACATTAATTTTTTGAAGCGTTACATGCCATTGTGTGTCTCTTAAATTATTCAAACTTGGAAATTAACCTTTGAGAAATTTTGATACAACAGAATTATCATTGTCACAATCAGTAACACCTCAATTCTCCATTATGTATAATTGTGCTTTCATTTGTGATCATAATAATCTGAATTTTCTTAAGTATTGTGGACTGACCGATTAATACGATCAATTATTGGAAACATGCACTCGCAACACTGTACACTGACACTTTGGGTGCGTTCGTTATTGAAATCTATCTAGCGTTCGGTATACCGCAATTTTTACACTTTTGTATTATTAAACATGTACGACGTTCATTAATTATACAACAGAATTATAAAATATAATGCCAAAAGGATTTATTTTAGGTTATGTAAACTCAAATTAACATTTTTTGCCTGCAACTAATAAATTATAATTATTTTATTACTTCTATTAACTATAGGAATATATATATACAGCAGATATACATTTATATTAACTTATATACTGCTGATTTTATTTTACATCTTTAAGCTAAAATGTCAAAAAATTAGAACACTTCAAAAATATAAATTTTCTTCAAATTCATTGCACAAATAGATTAACTATTATAATTTATTACATTAATGTTCAAATACTAAAAAACTTTCAATTAAAAATGATTAAACTTGCACACATATTTGTGAAAAGTGACAGCTATAACTTAAATTTTATAAATTGAATTTTCAAATATTTACATTATAGTACACAGGTTCACTCATTTTTTTTAATCACAGATAAATTTACAAAACATCTTCAACTTGTCTAGAAATAGAGTAATTTATACTGAAAATTTCAAACAGATCTGTCATATATGTCAAATTGAACAAAAATTTGTGAAAAGTTACAACTACAATCAACAAAGTACACTTTCGTAGCAACCCGAGGCCCCCCTTGATGGAAAATTTTAATGTCTTTCGCATTTAATATTTCGCACAACTTTCGTAAGAAAAATATGAGACATACAAAAGGCACTGTTCCACAGGGACCTTTAACACGCAAAAAAAGTTTCACCCGAATACATCAAACCGTTTAGGCTGTAGGCGATTCCGATGGCCGTTGTTAGATTGGCTAATCTATAGAGTGACAGTTCAGACCCACGCCGATTAGTATATAGGATATTAATATTTTATGTAAACATTAATCCGAATATTGACTTACTATACTTCTACAAACTTTCCAAACAAACACTCTTGTTTGTTTTGATGTAACCATAAGTTATAAATTGAAACGTTCAATACCATGTTCACGTTGAAAACAGTGCTCCCAACTGCGTAAAACGAATTTTAAAATTTTATATCTATTGGGTTTCATAAAAATAAATTTGTTTAGAAAAAATGAATTAATATTAATTGTTTTATTGGGGTAATAAATACATTTTCAATACTTTTCATGTCATTCTCCAGCAGTGCATCTCTAAAATATATAGAGAGTAGTAAAGTTTCAGCTTCCAAAGAAGTACATTATCAGTAAAGTAAGTTTCATGAAGCTGACCTAATATTATTTTTAATAAATTAAATATGGAGAAGGTGCAATTCATATTAAGTATGGTGTATACAGTGCACAAAATGCAGAACATAAATTAAATTTTCAAAATATTTTTAGGATAATAAAAAAAAAATATAAAGTTGGCCCACCCAAAATGAAAATAAAAAAATGATTATTTGCAATAGTACAATTATAATAACCATGGCGAAAAAAAGAGTGCATTTGCCATAGTTACAAAGGCAACAAATAATATTTCAGTATATTAGATATGTAGGGGTCGCATGAAGTAGGCTTCACCCAAATATTAATGATTGCAACAAATTATATAAAATAGTGCGAAAAAATATTACTGGTGCAATATAGTGTGAAAAGAGTGCATTTTAATAGATTTAACAAAATATATATTTAATTACACTGAGTGGCTGTCTTCATTGACCTTGAATATACTAACTGTAATATTTGAAAACATTCTTCGTGCACTTCATAACACTACTAAAACCATTTTTTATTTGTTGGGAAACTTTACCCATTATTGTATGCAGGGACCGATTTTTGAAGTGTGATTTAATTTTTTTACTTGTCGTGGTTTTTGGGAGAGACGTGGATTTTTCTGGGTACTTTTTACAATTTGTTTGTAATTTTTGTTGATTGATGTAATTTAAGGAAGGCATGTGTTTGGTTAAGAAGTGGTTATAAGTTTTTGTAAGCGATGTGCTTGTGTTGTTTTGCGGGAAAGATGGAATGTTCTGCGTAAATCATAGCGCTCTATTACAAAACAAGTGCCAGTGACGCACCTGAGTCGGTGCACACATTCAATCAACCGAAACTGAAACTTCAAGAGAAACTGAAGAAACAAGATATATTTTGGAGATAATCAATAATATAACAGCAAGAGAACGTTTGACTTTTGACTCTTCAATTAATTTTTCTACATTCATCATTAATTTTAATAATAAATGTACAAGTACCGATTATATTAAATTATTTACAAAATTGAAAGCAAGAAATAAATGCTGAATCCCTGGTGCAGCGCACCGAGCCTGACCCGCACCCGTCAAAAGTAAACAGAACTAGTCGAGTGCTGTGCAGGTACAGTTAGGTGGGCCTTGCTAGAGATGCGTGAAATTGGCACGTCATATGTGAGCACTAACGTTTATATTATTACAGTAGTTATTAGTGCTTAGTTAGTGCTCGTTTAAAATAATTATGTGTTGCAGTCAGTTTAGTAGATATTTCAAAAAAACTTAATGACCTGCCAACTTCATGGTATAACGTCATTTATTTAGATTGTGAAAAACTATTACGTAGTTGGTTAGTGCTTCGTTAGTACTCTTTAGTGCTTCAAGTTTTTACTAAAGACTTTAGTTATGTGATGTGTCACAATCCAGCAGTGCCCGACACGATACGAGCGCCAGTTTCGGCCAATTTTTGGCCGAAACCGAAAACGACACTTCGGTCGGTCCTTCATCTACTATCTGTGAAATGAGATGGAAGATACGCGTGCGCTTGCTGTCTCGTTATTTTCTACAAGGGTTATGACATCAACGCTGAAGAAAGGAAGTGGAGTACTACTGCCGCGTTTTGAAAGGATTCCCTTTTAAATGACTAGGTTCATACGTAGGGCAAAGTGTACTTAGACTTGACAAGGCAAGTTTTGCCACTGTGTAAACACTACCAATTAGCTAATTGTTTCCTAAAGTCAAGTACAAAATAAATCAGACTGGACTTAAATAATAGACTCGTATACACATATCGACTTTACTTTGTCGTCAGTGACATTAAATTTCCCTAGGAATTTGAAATATGTCAGCTGTTGTTTCTTTAATTTATATTACATCCAAAACTTTGATCGCATTTGCAACACCATTACAATAAAAAAAATCACGCTAGTATTACTTAATATATTTAATCTCAAATCACTGTCCATGGTTTTTCTATAAATACTATGAATTGTAATTTACTATAAATAAATTATTTACCTGATAAATTCTTATGACAAGTTTTTAAACATGAAGCAAAACACTAAAAAATTGAACAAGTTGGAACAGTATTATACTGATAAATTTTTATTTTTAAGCAAAATCATTTAAGTAATCTGATATTAGTTTGTTTACAGTTTGTTTTTTGTGATTCTTGCTAAGCAAAAAAAAAAAATGGTACAAAAAAAAGTACCGATATTACCCCTGATAATTTGTATAAAATTTATATTATAACCACACAAATTATCGACTGTCAATAAGCTGAAAGGTAAAGAACAAGTCAATAATCTAAAGTAGATTTGTTCTTAATGTGTAAGCGCACTATATGAAAAAAAATATCATCACGACTTTTACCCATTATGGGTGTGGCACTCTGCTTACGCAGATCTTGGTAGATGATATATTTTTGCGTATGAAATGCGGTTACCAGCCGCCAAGTCATAGCCCCCAAAGTTGTTAATGGAGGGGGAACCACAGGGGTAAATTTAAATTGGCAACTGTCGGCAGTGGGATTCGAACTGAGGATCTCACGATCCACAGTCCGATATATTAGATATATTTTTCAAAAATTAATATTTCAAGTCAAATAAAAGTAAATTTTTTCGGTACATGTGCACGTAGACAATATTAGCTTACTTAGGCCCAGTTGTTCCACCTTCAGTTAGGAATTCAGTATAAATTTATTCGACTGGTAAACTCTGTTTAGGTTTTTCCATGTTCAGTTAAAAATTACCAATAGGATAAACATCTGTTGACAGTAGGATAGCTAACTGGCAGTCAAACTACCAGTTAGATGGTTTATCAGGGGGTATCGTACCGAATGCAAACGATTTAACAATCGAAGCTAACCGAACATATATATTTTGACACTTTCTGAAATTAATTATTATCATAACCTATTTCTAGGAATTTATTATCATTATTTATACAAATGGATTTGTATAGCGATGATGAAAAAGAAGAATATTGTACCGAATGCGAACGATTTAATACGCGAAGGCAATCGTAGGTTCATATAAACTTTGAAACTTGTCAACTTAATTATTTCCATAAACTATTTCTAGTAATTTATTTCTAATTATAAATGAGAATGAATATATAAAGCAAATAACGCGGTCAGTATTTCGGTGGCTTTGCGAAAACCTACACCAGCGAACAATGCGTGCAATTGTAACAAATAAAATATATACCTACTACTACTATTTCTAAAAATGGATTTGTGTGTCGGTAATGATGAAGAAATAGTGGATTTTATCTTTGATAAAATAAATGTGCGTACACAGTATACGGTACGGCAAAGGTGTTGTCAATCAGAAAAGTGCAACGATGAAAAATTTTTCATGAGATTTCATACAGGGTGTTGACCACGACCTCGGAACATAGGACTTTAACATGTAAAATCATACTTTCGTAATTTCCTGCTTAACAAATTATATTAGACAAAAAAGGTTCAAATAAAGTTGAGAGATCATAAAATTCTACATCAGAATCAGTAAACAGAATTACATTTACATGCCCTATAACGACAGAAATTAAATATGAAAATATTAAAAATTTGCTCAAAAATCGGGTTAGCCTTGGAAATGTAACAAAATTGTAAACAATTGGAAATAAAAATTGCATTTATTATTAATTATTATGATAAATTGCATAATTGACTATTTTCTTTACAATTTTGTTTCATTTCCAAGGCTAACCCGATTTTTCAGCAAATTTGTAATATTTTCATATTTAATTTTTGTCGTTATAGGGCATGTAAATTTAATTCTGTTTATTGATTCTGATGTATAATTTTATGATCTCTCAACTTTATTTGAACCTTTTTTGTCTAATATAATTTGTTAAGCAGGAAATTACGAAAGTATGATTTTACATGTTAAAGTCCTATGTTCCGGGGTCGCGGTCAACACCCGGTATATCATAGAATACAGTACTGCATTTATTTGACAACATTGAAGAGCAGATGTTGTTCTTATCAAAACGGTACGGTTTGAGAATTCAAAAAAAGTTGAAATGTTAACGTTTCATCAAAACATTGTAAATGTTAACGTTAACACTACAACTTTTATTGAATTTGTTCCTGTCCCCTTTCCGGCTATTTCACCTTATTAAATACATCTTTTGGACGCTATTCTCAAGGATATTGAAATTATAGATGTTAATTTCAAATATTCCGTTTTTAGGAATCAAGGTGTTGGCCACAACTTGTATTAAATTATGAATCGAACTGATTCCAAATTTTTCTCTCTCTTTCCAAGAAAAAGAGTCTGTCTTTTTTGGCTCTATCATATCTTTATATGCATAAAATCAAAACAAACATCAATCTATAACGTTCACTGTCATATGAAAAGCGACATCAAGTTACCAATTTTATAAAATAGACACAAATTTTAACCTTTTGTTAGGTTAACTGTCAGTTAACTATCTGGAGGATAAAATTTCATGGAACAACCGAAAAATTTTAACCTCCTGATAAGTAGGAAGAATAAATTTATCTCTCATATAGTTAACAGAAATTTTATCAGAACTTGGAACAGCTGGCTTTTAGACATATTAAACAAAGAAGATAAAATACAGGGTATATATTTTTCGATCATAATTTATTTAAAACTAAGAAAAAAAGTGTAAGATCTCATTACGTCGTTTGTTATTCGTTCGATAGTGCTCTTTAGTGCTTTAACAATAATCGTACCTATATAAGCTATTGGTTCACGAACAATTTTCAATATTGGTTTATGAATTAGTTCGTGAAAACTAATGCGCTATTTAATAATGTATAGTTTTCTAGATATAAAAGTTTTATGTAATTGCAAGGTCAATTTCAGTCATAAAATATTTCTTATAGCATAAATAAATCAACATACCGAGTGTCTATTTTTCGATCATATAAAATTCAGTGTTATAAGATCTTTTTACATATTAAATTTAGATATTGATGAAGTTAGTAGCGTCCAATTATAATGTTAAGATAGTTGGATAGTGGACTGGTTTAAAAAATTCAGCCAAAATACGTTAACGTATCGATATATTTATCATCATCATCCGAACTATTACAGTAAAAATGGACATTGAGCCAAATAAGCAAAATTACAACAATAAATGTTAAAGCAGTACATACCGTTACGATTCTAGGAATGTATAAGTTATAAAAGTTGACATCCTAAGCAACAATGTGAAGTTAGGTGAAGTTATTACAATTCTAATTCTAAAAACGATGTTGTACTTTTGACGACCAACAAGTGACTGCCATTTCAAACAAAATCTCACAATTTCCGACACAGTAACAAAAAACAAAAGCATTGGAGCGACGGTTCCAACCAGTGAAAGAAGAAGAAGAAAGAATCCAGTAAAGCAAACATTGCGCAAATTCATTTAAACATATTTTAAATTGTCAATATCAGTTCTCCAATTTATGCAATTAGCAGTAATCGTAATATTAATCATCACAAAACAACCTCTTTTTAAAATTGGATTATTAATAAAATGACGTGATGATTATCGATCATTGCATCACTTTAATAATAACCATGAACACTGACGAAGCACAAATTGATGACGTTATAGTTTTTCACATTCTAAACAAATGACGTGTTACCGTCAAGTTGGCACGTTATTAAGTTTTTTGAAATATCTACTAAACTGATTGCAACACATAATTATTTTAAACAACCACTAAAGAACACTAACTACTGTAATAATATCAATGCCAGTGCTCACATGTGACGTGCCAACTTCGCGCATCTACTAACTAGGCACACTTCCACTGTGCTCTCTCGCCGTTCGACGCCAGACACGCGGCTGTCACACGGTGCTTTTGGTTTTCTTCAATTAACAACTAAAATAAGGAAAACACTAAATTAACGATCGGGCTAAAATCAACTGTAACGGTTTTCGCCCCAGTACTTCTTCGCCCTTCCAGATATTGGTTTTTGTTTAGTATTTAAATAATTCTTGTTTTTACTAGTTCAGTATTAGGTTTGTCGCTTGATATCAGTCCGAAATATTTCTGTTTTGTTAATACAATGAAATTGCTTAAATCTTGAGAGTGCGATCTCTAAAGCGGATATCTTAGCGATCCGAACAGTTATTGCGAGAGCGAGTATTATCTAGCAAAGAGCGTTGTAGTCTGTTTTATGTGACCTTGTTATTGTTCTTATTTTTCGTCAAGTTTAATATAATGCATTACGGGACTCCGTATTTATCGCCACTGCGGCGGATTTATTTATTTCTATAGAAACTAGTGACCGGATTTTGCTGGAAATAAAAATACAAAAAAAAGACAAATAAAACATTTAAATACGCAAATAAGTGAATGTGCTTCCAACAACAATATTAACACGCAAAATACCTAGCCCGAAATACCCATCGAAGAACTACGGAAATGACCAAACACTCGTAGTTCTTGACATGCGACACGCAGAAATTTCATGTGCATCTTAGTTAAAACTCTGAGTGTACATTATTTTTACCTCCCGCCTACCGCTAGGTAAGGGAGGTATAGTTTTTGGTCAAAAAATTGGGTAGTGAGTTTTCAATGAATACGCACGTTTTAGAGTCTCTACAATACGATTTTACTATTTTCGTCACGATGTATGTATGTCTGTATGTATGTTTGTATGTGTATGTATGTGTGTATGTATGTGTGTGTGTGTGTGTGTATATATATGAATGTGTGTGTGTGTGTGTGTGTGTGTGTGTGTGTGTGTGTGTGTGTGTGTGTGTGTGTGTAGGGGTGTGTGTGTGTGTGTGTGTGTGTGTGTGTGTGTGTGTGTGTGTGTAGTCTGTAGCAATTTTTTCATCTCGCATAACTCAAATACTATAATACTGTAACGTTCGTGGGTTTAAAACGTTTTATTTAAATAATAAAACTATTCTTATTAACACATAATTATAATAAAGAGTAAATAGTTAATTAACACTAGGTATATAACACTAAAATAACTAATACAAAAACTAACATTTATCACTATTATAAATAAATACTATTATTTATATTAACTAGCCGAGCGATATTTATTTACGACGATATATTTATATTCACACCGATCGGTATATTTATATTCACAAGTTCTTCCGCAGAACTTCGGAGTCGACCAAGTCATCTGACTTACTGACTCAACATGACTAACTGAGTCCGAGTCATTTAAACGACTGGCTGCTCGGGAGTCATCTAAAAGACTGACTGACGGCTGCCGGCGATTCCTTTTATATACGGCACGTTCATTGTTTCTAGAAGCTTCTGGAACATTGCCTATTGTGGAGCAAACGACTTGTTCGAACCCGCAAGCGTTGAGTGATGCACTCGGCGACGCGGCGTGGCGGCGCGGCGAGGCGGCGTAGGCCGGCAAGCTTCAACTTGTCGCTGCCGCATTCGTTACATTACCAAAAAATACAATTTTGTGAATTTTTGCTTCTTATATTTAAATAAAGAGCTGATTAGATTTTGGTCAACCGGAAGAAGCAGTTAACTTAAAGCCGTTAACAGTTTTTCGTGAAAAACACGATTAAATTTCCTTTTTAAACAATTTATGTTATTTTGAAAGTTGAATAATATTTAATTTAACATGTGTTTTGATTACACTAATTTTATTAATTTTCATTAGATTTAGAGATAATTAAATATAAAGAAATTAGGTTTCATAAATCTTGCATTCCTTGTACACAATGGAAACATTTAAAAATTTTCATTTTTTTACGTAATGTGACACATGTCAGTTTGATTGTGAAGGTGTTTTTTTAGTGAAATATGTGTCAAAAAATTAAATATTCGAAATAAAATTAAATTTCTCAAATATTAATAGAAAATAAATAAATAAGAAGGTATGTTTCTGTATCATCAAATACTATTTTGTATCGTTTAAGAGTAGTATTGGGCGGGAGGTTATGTGCTGGCCGCATCAGTTTTTTTTTTTTTTTTAATAAGACTATAAATATTTGAAACATTACAAGTATTATTATTAGCATTAAGAAAATAGTTAATTGTAAATGAAAACATGATGAAGAGAAAAAATCAAAATTTAATATTGAAAATGTAGTACTCTATTCTTCAATGAAAATTAAGAATAAAGGAGGCTCTAGAAGAGAAGGAAGTATATAAGGGTAATACAACAAATGTAGGTGTTACATCATGTTCTTTTATACTTTCCGTTGTTATATCATCATATCTCCAGGGATATAAAACACTTGTTTCGAGATCAGATGACAGATTTTCATCTGCCTTTGTCAAGATTTCTCGCATAATTCTGCACAGTAAATCATGATCAATAAAATATAAGTTTCTAACTCCGCAAGTATATGTAAGGAAGGTATTGTGATGGGTCAAAAATTTCGGAAGTGAGTTTTCAACTGAAAAGCACGTCTGGGGTCCGTACTATACGACTTCGCTAATATCACGATGACGTTGGAAACAATTCATCAACCTGAAGTGGTAGTTTATTTGAAGGCCTATGAAGGTGTTTTGAGTATATTGTAACGAAAAAAACCTGCTGAAATCTGTCGGCGTGACGTCACGCCCGATCACTACGCGGTGCCGTAACATCGGGAGAATTCGAGAACCTTCCAGAACACATAATCGAGGATTACAAGTACATGCGGGGCTTACGGCTAACAGGCTGCGATAAACCGTTAGCTTGTTTAATTCAATATTCGACATGTGAATACTCAGTACAAATAAATAATAAGTGCATAAATAAATGTAGTTATTAGTGTTTTGATGTGTAAAATAAATAAATCATTTATGTTATAATTACACTTTTGTGTTTTCTTTCTAATTCACCGAATTCGAGTGATGAGTAAAACGTTACAATATCGTAGTAAATAACTGATTTGTATTAAAGATTGTTATAATGAAAAAGATTTAGAATAATACTTGCTACAATTTTAATTTGAAATTTGTATTTCTATTTTGTACCGTTCAAAAGTTTTATAGGTGGGGGTTATGTGTTGCTTACATCAGTTTTTTTTTTATTCAAAGTAAGAATTGTATGATTTAAGTTTTATAAGAGTAAAATATTTTTTAATCACTAGTAAGATATGTGAGTTTGAAATATTAAAATTGCACAAGACAATTATATTTCATACAATCATATCTGTTACACAGGAAGCAATTGATAAATTTAACAAGTCCAGGTTCCTTTACTTTCGACGAATACATCAGACGTTTTAAAATGCTATCTTACCTCTGACATAAACAGTAATATTGTGGGTGGCTTTTAGAGTTTCGGTCATAAATGTACACGTTGCATATAACCGGCCAGGACCTGGTGCCTGGACAGTGAATCCTTCCCGGCGGTCATACGAGTATATCTCAGAATCGATCATTTGTATCGGTCCCCACCTGAAACAAGTGAAATAATTTAACGAACGTATCAAAGAGTTAAACCTCCTGCAATGAATAGCACAGACAACTAGACAAACATAAAATTAGATTCGGATTCAAAGGAAATTACACATGGAGATCATCAAACTTAGCATATTTCTATTTGTCGCGCATAAAAGACCTACGTTCGATCTAGCCTAGGATTTGATGATAAGGAAAGATTACATTTTACATGTTTGCGAGTTTAAGTCTTAATGAATACATTCTCGAATTTATCATTAGTGTTTAATCAAGACAATAAATTAAAAGGTTCTTGTTTTGCTCATTTTTTGGCAACGTATTTCTTGTTTGATTTCAAGAATTCGTAATATTTTTTGATTCTTGATATTTTAGGGAAATCCCCTTTCTCTATCGCTTTAACCAATCCGAAAGCTCAAATACGTAACGTTGGCGTGTGCCTATTCCCCTCCCTATTAGTTAAAAGTTTCGAAATCCCATAATAATATTTCTCCCTCTCAATCTAATATGAGATAAATAGCTCCGTGGTAACATTTCGAACTGTGGATCGTGGGATCGTCAGTTCGAATCCCACTGCCGACAGTTACCAATTAAAATTTACCCCTCTGGTTCGCCCTCCACTAATATCTTTGGGGGCTATAATTTGACGGCTAGTAGCGATTACCACGAAAAACATATATCACTTAACGAGATCTGCGCGTGATAATATATTTATATATTATTTATTTTATTTATATCTTGTAAAAAAATACAGAATTTTTTTCAAAATTAGCGTGGAAAAGAATACAAAACGATATACCCAAGAAATACTAATATATAATAAAATTTAATTAAATAAAATATATACAAGTTAAAGTGATAAATAGCCCCGAAAAATATTTGTTTATAAAATCACAGTCACAAATTCAAATTAAATTTAAATTATAAATACGGAATGCAAAAATGTATTATCAAGATATCGAGATTTCTTAACAAGAAATCATGATTCTTGATTCATTCTTGTCTTGTCTTGGGAAATGGAAAATGCTTCTTGTCTTGATTGCAGGACTAGATTAAGAGTATATCTTGATTCTTGTGAACCACTATTTATCATTAATTTGTAAGGTTAAAAATTTGTTATTCCGTTTTAATACAAGATATAAAATTTTTGTAGAGTTTTTTTTTTTTAAGAATCTATTCTAACAAAAATATGGCTCGCTGAAAACAAAGTCTGGTGTATATTCGAATAAACATTTTGATTAGTTTTCGGTGGTTGAGCTTTAAATTTGTTCACTGGTCTTTTTAACTTACTTAAGTAGATAAGTAAATCCAAGTCTTCTATATTAATTTTTGAAGATAAAAAATTCGCCTGGTAAGCGTAATTGAGTCCCGTAAACCAATACATCACTATCACATTTAATATATTCTTTAAAGGAAGTACGAATTTCTAGTTAAACAAGTGGCAAATTGCCATACCACTCATCTGCATTGTCATATGATATTAATTAGGTTTTCAAAATTCTGTGAAATTGCTCTGTACTAGGGTTGGATTGTGGATGATATGCCAATACTAAAACTGTTTAGAGAGAAGACAAGTCATCAAAAATATTTCTAAATAATGATGTCACTATGCAACAACGTTTATATGGAATACTAATTTTTGTTGACATAAAAATGCAATGCGTATTGCACTACACCTGCCGCCATTTTTAGTCGCAATTTGTTACAGTGAACACAAATTGCTAGCAGTATATATTATAAAACACTGGATCACGAGGAGCACAAATTACAACTAAACACTGTCAATTCTGACAGTAAAGTGACAGATCGATATGGATTTTGTATGTAAACGTGATCATTTTCCAATAGCAACAACATAGCGAACAAAATATTAACTACAATTATTTTTAATCATTTAAATTTTCATTAAATAATATACTTGACTATAAAATCCTTAAAATTGCATTAATATATACTTTATTTAATGCTTCTATTTTTTTCGTCGTTCTTTTTTAAACATTAGCAAACCTCAATTCATTCTACAAGCTACTTTTCATTTTATAATTTTTTTTTTTCAAGTTGATGACGAGCGTCTGCTCCATAAATATTTTAGTGAGTTCTAGTTGAATTTAGTGAAGATAACAATTGTTTTTAAAAAATTGATTCAAATTGTGCTCCACGATCTGTTGTTGTTACTGAATGAATTCCCAATCTAGATATCAATGCAACTACAAAGGCCCTAACAATTGTTTTAACTTTAATGACAGAGGTATAACTTCCGGCCAGCGAGTAAAACAATCAATACATGCCAAAATATAAGATTATCCTTTTGAATATGGTAGTGGTTTAAAGGTTTTCGAGCAACAAAATTTAAAAAATTTCGACCTCGACAAAAGTGCTATATTTACGTTTTGTTGGGGAAAAACAAGTTAAAAATATGTAAGTGAATGTCATGAATCATTGTTGAATTGTTATAATAGAGCACGTACTTCATTGCCAGATGCTTCTGCCATAAGCCATAATACTAGTGAATGCAATTTGTTTTGGAATAGTAGGTGTATTGTAATTAATTAAAGCTGATTTCATAGTATTAAAGGCTGTCAGTGTTTGTTCAGTTAGTGTAACTTCTTTTGAACTATGTATCCTCTGATAAATAGCTCAGTTCGAATCCAACAGGTGACAGTTGCCAATTTAAATTTACCCCTGTGGTTCCCCCTCCACTAACATCTTTGGGGGCTATGATTTGACGGCTGGTAATCGCACGTCATACGCAAAAATATATCACTTACTGACATCAGCGTAAGCAGAGTGCCACACCCACAATTGGTAGAAGGCGTGATGATATATTTTTTTATTTATCCTCTGATTTATTAAAGAATTTAATGGCAGCTAAATACTAGCACAGTTTAGAATTAATCTGTGATAAAAGTTAATTAAGTTTCAATTTTACTAAGGGCCAGTTGTTCCAAGTTCTGATAAAATTTCAGTTAACTATCTGAGAGATAAATTTATTCTACCTACTTGTCAGGAGGTTAAAGTTTTTCGGTTGTTCCACGAAATTTTATCTTCCAGATAGGTAACTGACAATTAACGAATAAAAGGTTAAAATTTGTGTTTATTTTATAAAATTGGTAACTTGGCTGTCACTTTTCATATGACGTTGAAGGTTATGGTTTGATGTTTGTTTTGATTTTATGAATATAAAGATATAATAGAGCCAAAGAAGACAGATTCTATTTCTTGGAAAGAGAAAGAAAAAAATTGGAATCAGCTCGGGTCACAATTTAATTCAAGATGTGTCCAACACCTTGTTTCTTAAAAACGGAATATTTGGAATTATAATTTCAATAGTCACATATTCTCAGAACGTACCGTTTTGATAAAAATAACAACTTGTCTTCAAATACCCCACTACTCTACCTGCTCCCTCTTCTGAGAAAAAGGGATTTGAAATCGGATAGGTTTTTCTGCCCCACCCTGTATATACAATACTGTATTCTTTGATATATGAAATCTCATGAAAAATTCTTCACGGTTCCACTTTTCCAAGTGACTACTCCTTGGCCGTACCGTATACTGTTTGAGCATATTTATATTATTAAACTAAAATCCAATATTTCTTCATCATTACCGACACACAAATCTATTCTTATAAATCGTAGTAGTAAAGTAGTATATGTTTTATTTGATAGGTATCTTGCGGTATTCAAATTTCTACATTATCATTGTGGTATTTCATTTATTTATAATAAAAACTAATACTATGTACAAATATTTGGTCTGTTTCAATGAATTCTCTTCATCCAATCTTTCTTCTTTTCTTGAACTTTGTACCCAACAATCTTAAGCTAGGCTTTTCTATGGTGTCCTTAATTTATTTTTATACTTCAATGCTGTCTTACTTGCTTCTGTCTTCAGTTTTTACCGTTTCGTTTCTTCGTCTAATAAGTATATCATTTATTTGTCTAACCCAATTATCCATCTAATATATTATGATTGGATGCTTTCTATTTTATTTTGTTCTCTCCAACCCCAAATTTCGACTCGCTCCATACATCATAATGCTCGTAATCAATTTATCGAATAGCAATTTTCTAATTTTTTATTTAAGCGGTCTCAACTGCTATTGCCCATCAACTACTGACCGCGGGTAGTGCTGCTTAATTTGCGTTATCGCCTGAACCGGCTTCAACGTTACCTGCCAAAGCCTTAATTTGAAGTTGTTTTTACATTTTCTTTGCCCTATACCCCAGATTTGTGGGAGTATTATATTAGCTTTCTTCGTTATTTGCTTTATATGTTCATACTCATTTATAAATAGTAATAAATTCCTGGAAATTGTTTATGAAAATAATTAAGTTGACAAGTTTCAAAATTTATGTAAACCTACAATGAAAACGTATGAAATCGTTCGCATTCGGTACACTATTCTCCTGGTAAACCTTTGAATACTCACCGTCATACAAATCCATTTTTATAAATAATAATAATAAATTCCTAGAAATAGGTTATGAAAATAATTAATTTGACAAGTGTCAAAATGTATATGTTCGGTTCACTTCGTGTGTTAAATCGTTTGTATTCGGTACAATATCCCCCTGGTAAAACATCTAACTGGCAGTTTGACTGCCAGTTATCTATCTTACTGTTAACAGATGTTTATCCTATTGGTAATTTTTAACTGAACATGGAAAAACCAAAACAGGGTTTACCAGTCCAATAAATTTATACCGAATTCCTAACTGAAGGTGGAACAACCGGGCCTAAGTGAAGGTCCGATAACTTTTTTTACAAACTTCTGACCCGGCAATTTGATTTCTGAACATCCGAATTGACATAATTCTGGATTAAGTAATATTCCGTATTGTTCTGAACGTAAATGAGATGTGCGTTGTTCGAGAGTTACTAGCAATTAACACGCAAAACAAAAACTTAACCCACGAGTGGCGGTGGGGGATCGTGCCTGGTGACATAAGACAGGTTTTTGAAAAATATTAAATGTGTTTTTACTTTCTTATACAAAGTATAAAGAAATATTGAAAACTGATTCCGTTAAGACCAAATTCTCGTTGATGTCTGTCTGTGAGGATGGATGGATGTATGTCCGTGAGCGCAATATTTTATGAACGAGACAAGATATGTAAACAAAAGTTGGAATTTATAAGTTTAATGAAAAAGTGAAGAGCTGAGTTGATTTTGAATAAAATTGAAAAATCGGATGAAGAAGTTTACTGGACACACAAAACAATAAATTCCATTTATTTCAAAAAAAGAATCAGCTATAAGAAAAAATTTCAAATAAAAGATGTTAGCAAAAATATTTGGAATACACTTTTCTTGTACATGCTTCTAATTTTGAGAAAAACTAAATTATATATTTAAGAATAATTTCTATAATCTTAGTTACAATGAGAACAAAAACTAAAACATTTTTAAGCTATTGCAAAGCTTTTATCGCGTGCTTTGAGCGCGGCGACCGAATCAAGAAATTCCGTAATGAAAAAAACCTGACACCCCCCACTCCGACCGGCACAGCGGTGCGGCGTTAAAAGCCGTGCATCGTCCGTCTAACGTCGTTTCAGTTCTGCAGACTTCGTTACGGTGTTTGTGTGCGTGCGACTAGACGTATGCGTGTAGACTAGCTGCTAACTGCTCATAACTGATTCTATCTCTTTTCTACTTATCTTGGCTGGCGATTTCAACATCAACTTCGCTGATAAAATATCAGAGCGGTTAACAACTTTTTTTTCGGAAATATTGAATTTGAAAATGTATAATGATCCACAAGAATCCACAACAAAATATGGGACCACCATTGACGCGGTATTTTCCAGATATTTAGAGGATATCAAGTCTCAAACTAATGTTTCTTATTTCAGTTACCATAAACCTATAGTTTCAAGGATAAAATTTCATGAATAACCTAAATATATTGTAAGATAACAAAAATATTTTAAGCAATATTAACTTCTTAATTATTCAATAAAAGAAAAAAAATTGTTTTCTTATAGGTCACCAAGCTCAATAAGTGAAACTTGAATTAATATCAAAGAAAGAACAAAAAAAAATACTGCATAAATAAAATAAATAAATAATTATAATTGCATAAGTTGATAAAAAATGCTATGCAATAGCTTTGCCGCGGCAGTCCCCGAGTGCCACACGTATTTTTTAAATATCTATGTGACAAAACGTGTCAAATAATTTTGAAGCGTCTAAAATATGTGTCATGTGATATATTATAAAAGCAATATTTGTATTAAACATGTTTAATTTTAGGTTTAACAATAATTGTCAAAATAAAGTTATACGCAAGTAACAAGTCATACGTGTTCAGTTGGTAAGAAAGTAGTGTGGTGCCCGCAACAGATTTTTTTGTTTTTTGATTAGTTGTGTATTTTTGAGATATTTCAACGTCCCGGAACTTTTTGAACACTCAGTATATTCGAATAAACCGAAAGGTGTAGCTATTGCTGTTTCAGAAATGGATGCTTTATCCACTGGTATTTGATGATAAGCTTTGGCTAAATCAAGTTTTGAGAAAATTGTGGTATCTTGTAAATTAGAAACAAAATCTTGTACATTGGGAATCGGTCTGGAACAGTTATATAGTTTAATGCTCGATAATCCCGACACGGACGGCAATCGTTTGGTAATTTTTTTTTTATCCATATGCAAAGAAGGAAACTAATTACTAAGGTATTACCTCACTCGAACATTTTGTCAAATTCTTGTTTAGCAATTTTTAATTTATCTGGAGCTAATCTACGTAGCTTTGAAAGAACAATTTGGTAAATCTTCCGTTACAATGCTGTGAAGTGACATTTATGCTTACTTTGACGTTTAACTTGAAAAGGATTAGTTAAAGAAAGAAGCTCCGAAAACAATTTTTTAAATTGATATTTTCGTTTACTATCTGCTGATATAGAATATCAATTTTATTACCATCAATAAGTTGACGGTTTTTTGTATCAATAAGAATAATGTACATCCGCGATAATAAATTTCCAAATAAAAATCTATTTAAACCTAAATCAAGTTTTAAAGTCGTAGAACCAAATGTATTGATTCTGTTGTGATTGAAAGCATGAAGTGTAAAATATTGTTCATTATATTTTTATAGTGTTGCTGGTGTGATTACATTAACCTCTGCACCGGTGTCCACTAGAAAAAGATGTCCTGAAAACTTGTCAGCTACAAAGAACATGTGAAAATTATTGGAACTCTCAGTGCTATAAACAGAAGGACAATTAATAAATTTTCGTTGTTTTACATGTAATTGATTGAAACAAATGTTATAGAAAATTGAATTATGTGTCTGTCGATAAATCCAATTTCCGGGAGTCATACACGGCCTTGCTTTAACTGGAAATTGGAATGATACCAAAACTTAAATCAACAGTAGTTCTTGGAAATGGACGAAATAACATGTAGGTTTTTTAATACTATCCAATTCTTTCCTTAATTCTTCCATCTCTGAGAAATTACCAAAATTTTGTCAGCAAGGTCTGCTGTAGCTTCAATTGTTAGTTTATCAGAAGATATTAAAATAGTTTTTCTACGACCACTGAGAAATCTGCTTATTGTATGTTTGTTGTTGCTAGGGATATGAGGTACATTGCAAGCATCGTGCGAAATGAATTTGTTCTGTGAGTATTTCAATAGATATATAGATAGATAGATATTTTATTAAGTTGAAAAAATACAAAAGTATATAAAATACGTCATACAAAAAAATGATATAATATAAACCAGCAAAATAACAAAACTATTCAAATTGAAAATTAATAAATTCATCAATGCTGTAGAATGCATTTTCTAACACCAAATTTTTAATATATATTTTAAAATTATTATATGATAACATACGAATTTTTATCGGTAATATATTATAAAAAGATGAACTAGCTTTACATATTATGCGAATTGACTGTTTTTGCAACCTGAACAATCTCTCTGAATGCATCAAGTTACCTCACAGTTCGGTTCATTTAAGTACAGGTGCCATTGTTAGCATACTTATTTAGAAGTGTCAAATATTGGAATGGTGAAAGCGAGACAAATTTATTATTAAAATTAAATTAATTTTGAAATAATATCGTGGTCGTAGAAAAAGTATAGTGTACAACTCGCATGGAATGTCCATTTCATACTCCTATGATTTACAGCATTCCTTCGGCTCATGCTTCAAACTTTCATACTCGTAGGAAATGAGTACCATTCCATGCTCGTTGTACAATATACTATTGTACATTATATGATAAGTTTTCTAGAAATAATTCTTCTGAAATAAAACTGTCAAGATTTTTATTGCCAATCAATTGTATTATTTGACGTAACAGGTAAGACGTTTTTTTTATCACCCAAATCAGTAATTGATAATTATTGTTTAAGTTTTTCTTTGTCAGATGGTGTCGAACGTTGAATTAGAGCAGGTTGAATTGTAGTACATGGATTTTCAGGAGGACGATATAAAATTAAATCGCGTATAATACTAGCATGTTCAGGTCATAAAACACTAATGCCCGGTTTCACAAAGAGGGTAGTAAACACTTTAAAATTATTTACTTCCAATTTGTAGTGTTTTTGCTATTTTTACTACCGATTTATATTGTTTTAGAATAAAATAAATATAACAGAGGTTAACTTGATACATTTATCACAAAATAATAATAAAGTAGCTCATGACTGTCACAGCCTATATAATTTTTTTTAATGTAAAACAATTTTCTTCCCTTTCAGCAATTAACGTGAACACCGCTTTAAAGGGAGTTACATACCATGAATGTAACAGCATTTCAAATATCCTTATTTTAATTTATAGAATGTATTATGCGCTGTGCAATTTTTTCAAGTCAATGAGGTGAAGTTTAAAAAACTGCACGTATATTCATTAAAATATAAAGGTGGCCGATATATTGCTAAATTTTAAACAAATTTAAATCATGCACTTTGTAATAAAAATAAAAATATATGCGTGTAAGTTTATAACTAACATTTGCTGAAAATTTTAGGATGTATTGAGCACCGTTATTTTCATTACATATTTTTAATAAAACGAATGATTCAACTTTCAGAAAACCATCCCAAAATTTTTGAAGCATTTGGAAAATATTCACTCTAAAATCAGTTATAGTTTTATGAAAATGGATTTATTTTAATTGAAAATTTTTCATTGGATACAAAATTTGTACAACTCAGTAAGTTTCTTTCATTTATAATAATGATATCGTGACGGTCAATGAAATAAAAGGAATTAGTAGTCCTGGAGCAGGCGAACTAATACAACACCTAATCATTTACAACATAATGCAACAAAGAAGCTAGCCAGACTTATGGAAGAAAGTAACAGTAATCCAACTTGTATTGAAACCATCAGCCAACAGCTGCTTCTAAGACGCTAGGAAAAGAACTACAGAGCAAGAAAACATCTCAGAACATCACAGAGCTGATTTAAAAATGGACATATTTCTACTAGCATATGAAATAAAAAAAAATCGTTAAAAAAACAGTTAAAAGTAATTTATGCACACAATATGAACTGGAGATGCCACAAGCCACATTTAAAACTATTAAGAATTAAATATCAACGGCACTTCCACAATATTTCAAATGAATAAATCTCGTAGAAAAATATAATTTGGTGCTGACTGGATTTCGTGACAGTGAAGGACGCGTGCAACTGCTGTAGTGTTTTCTTTTATAAATTTTACACTTCATTTCAAAGTTCCGCCTTGTAAAATTTGTAAAATAAAATATTTTGTTTTGTATTTATAAACAACTCTCTTGTATTTGTTCTACTTCTTTCGAACAGTTACGACTTCCGCCGCTTACTCGTTACGCCTATTCTCCATTCTTCTCTGTTATTCCATATTCCTTCTTCTAGTCCTTTGTTTACCATTATTTTATTCATTTCTTGTTTCCAAGTTTTCCTTGGTCTTCCTCGTGTTCTCTTCTCAAATGGTACCCACTCGTATAATTGCTTTGGCCATCTTTCTTCTGACATTCTATTTAAGTGTCCAAGTCATATTAATTGTTTTTCCTTTCCTTGATGCGGTCTATTATAGTGTCTAGTATTCCCATCTCGTGTCTTATGAAATTATTTCTTAATTTTTCCATTCTACTTCTTCGCATGCTTCTTCTCATGGCATCCATTTCTGTTGCTATTAGTTTTGATTCTATATTTTTGTTGATAGCCCATACCTCTGACCCATATAGTACGATACTTTCGATTATGGATCTATAAATTCTAATCTTAGTTTTTCTGGAAAGGTGTCTGTCCCACCAAATACTATTAAATATACTTACAGCAGCTCTACCTTGATTAATGCGATTTTTTATTTCAGTTTCTATTCTTTCGTCTTTATCAAAAATAGTTCCCTAGTATTTAAACTCACTTACTCCTTTTAGTGTATTATTTTCTATATCTAAATTCGATACGTCTTCCTAATGTCATGTATTCATTTTTTGCTATGTTCATTTTTAATCCCCATTCTTAATATAGTTCGTTCAATTTTCGTACCACATATGACAAATCTTCCTCATCTTGAGTCAGGAGTACTTGGTCGTCTGTAAAACTTAAAGTTGATAAATATTGGTCTTTTATCCAGATGCCCATTCGTTCGCATTATCTTTTCCATATTCGTATTAAATATTCGACATATGTATTAAAAAGTGTAGGTGAAAATGAGCAACCTTGTCTTAACCCCTTTGTGGTATTAAATTTATTTATTTCCTATTTTTATTTGAGCTATTGTTCCTTCGTATATTGTTTTCAGTATATTAATCCAGGTTTGTGGATGTTCAATTTTTCCTAATATATCCCATAATTTTATTGTCGGTATCGAATCAAATGCCTTCTCCAAGTCTACAAACGCTAGATGTATTTCTCTGTTTGTTTGCAGACGTTTCTCTATTAGCTGACGTAAAATAAATATACTGTCTATGCATCCTCTATCTTTTCGGAAACCATTTAGATCTTCGCTCATATAGTTTTCTGTTTCCCCAGCTATCTTCTTATTTATAATTTTTGCGAACAGTCGTCCTATTATACTAGCAATACAGCTAATAGGCCTGTAGTTGTTAAAATTCTTTCTATTACCTTTTTGTAAATGGGTGTTAAATATGACTCTTTCCACTCTTCCGGTATTGTATTTTGAGCAATACACTCCTCAAATAAATTTTTTAAGAACCAGAATGATTTCATTGTATCTAACTTTATTAGTTCTGCGCTTACTCCTCCTGGATCTGTTGTTTTATTACTCTTCATTTCCTTTATATTCTGTATTAATTCTATGATTGTAATATTTTCGGCTGTTTGAGTATTTATAAAGGTTGCGTAGAATCCATTCAAAACATTATTTATAAATCTAATCACTGAATTAAAAACTGATAGTGACGTGCATCACGGTGCGTATGACGCATCAGCCACGAGGAGCCAGAGGCTGCCTACTGAGCACGAAGTATAATATAGAAAGGAGATGACACTTCGTACGCCAGGTCCATGAAGCTAGCGGTACCAAAATTTACTTCGTTTGTTGAGCTTGTGGTGGGGATAGGAGGCCATCGCTTTGCTCTGTTTACGTTTGATCTGTACAGAGAAGAGTTTGTGTTTTGAACTTTTTTTGTTTATTTACATTTAATTTCATTAAAAATGGACAAAATGTGCTTTATGCCAAATTGTACAAGCGGTTATGCGTCAAATAAAGAAAAATTACAATATTTAGTGCACTTAAGCACGAAATAGACTTAAATTTGTAGCGGAGAACAATTCCCAGAAAAGAAAAAGTGCGCAGTTCAAAAGACTTTATATGTGAAAAACATTTTAAGGCGGACGATGTTATTAAGGAATGGACCTGTGGAGCCACAACTGTAATATATTAATATATTTTATTTTAAAATTAAGTTGACATACATTTGTAGGTACCATTGCAGGTTTTTCTCAAATTGCTCCAGTTATTTAGATATACAAACAAATAAATAATAAGAAAAAATTTGAAATGTGACATTGCACATAAGAAAAAAAACTTATGATTAAATAAATAATTATTTAAATTTCTGCGTAAGCAGAGTGTCACACCCATAATGGGTAAAAAGAGTGATTATATATTTATTTTTATTTTAAATTTGGACAGTGGTATGTAAATAACTAAACAAGATATTCAAGGGTTTTAATTTGATTATTTTTATTTTGTGTCCAGGTCAAATTAGAAATGAACCTATGCCATATAAAAGTTCATCAGACGCTATTTTTAATTTATCTTGGATAAATACTGAATTACCTAATAATTAAAGGACAAAATTGGAATAGTTACATATCTTTCGTAAAATTAACATTCGATTCGAGTCATCGTATTTTTATTGAAAAATAAATTGTTCTTGATGAAAATATAAATAATAAATTTTTTATTTCTAATCAATTATATAAAAATAATGCTAATAATATTACCTGTTTCGAAACATTTAACATATACTATAGATAAATTGGATATTTACAAAGAAATATCTAAATCTTGAAATAAAGCTTTACGTCACAAAAAAATGCACTATAACAATCAATGGTACAGAAAATATATACAGATTTTGTAAATATTTAAATTAGGATTTAAGCAAAAGAAATAGTTGAAAACTACAAGTGGTAAAAACAAATTACGAAATCATCGAAAGAAAATCACTCGACTACGTAAAAAAAGTATGCACTTGAAACAAAGTTGAAAAATCAGTTAAATAAATGAAAATGATTTGAATTATAAATTAAATGAATTAAACACCCCATCAATTAAAAAATTATGAATAATGCAGTGCCTTAAAATATGCCAACAAACAAAGAAACAAGGCAGAAGATACAAATCAGGCTGGATAATTATTTGTCTTCTACTCCATATAAAAAATTCGAAAACTTATAGATTTCTTAGAGTAAATAACATAATTCCAACACTCCAACTATAATGAATAGTAAAATTCCGTGCCGCATAAGTGCTATCTATATTATACTTCGTGCTACTGAGCCGCCATCCGAGACATCAACCGAGCCAGCATCCGAAACGTCCGCGGTGCTATCCGACCAAAGGCACAATTTCGCAGAGGATTCGTGGACCCAGGATGTCGTCATCGATCAACAGCATCACGGAATTTTCAAGTTAGATACTGGTGCTCAAGTTAACTTATTACCTCTTAAAATATATACTAAAGTAGAAATAATCCAGATATTTGACATGAAAAAAGTAAGTTAACTTTGGAAAGTTATGGCGGATTTAGGAAAATTAAAATTAGTTTGTAATGTTGATAATGTAAGTAAGACATTAGATTTCATTATAGTTGACCTTGATTCAGTACCGATTATCTAAAGGGTTATACAGGGTTAAATTTAATCAGTAAAGTAAATTTAGACAGTACGGTATATGAAGTAGTTAGTTACAAGGAGAAAATTATTGAAAATAATGATATAATTTTCGAGGGATTCGTATAAAATTAAAATAGATAAAAATGTACAAGACATAATAAAACCGCCTAGAATATTACCTTAAGTTATGATGTCAAAATTAAAGATTGAACTAGAAAATTTATTAAATTATAAAATAATATCAAAGGTAGCGGAACCCAAAGAATGGGCAAGTAATATAATAATTATTGAAAGACCTTATAAATCTATTAGAATTTGTTTAGACCCTCAAGAATTAAATACTTTAATTAAAAGATCCCCATCCATGTGTCGAGATTGGCGCTGTCTGTGACTTCGGAGGAATTAAATTCGTATCTGACTAATAACTTCCCAAAAAATTTATTTCATATTGAAAAATTAACTGTTAAATCGGGCGAATATAATTCCTTCAAAGTAACTGCTGCACCTGATATATTTAATAAACTTTTAAATGCTGATCTTTGGCCAAAAAAAAATTATAAATTTTCGGAAACTTTCGACTTCACCGACTACAATATAACTAATGATGGTAACTGTGGCTTGCGCATACTTCATTATAATATTCGTAGTTCAAATAATAAATTTCACCAATTTAATAATTTTCTCCAAACATTAGATTTCCCAGAAATTGATTGTTTAACTGAGCATCATTTATCATAAAGTTTATTGGTCAAATTGATCTAGTAAATTATAAATTAGCGTCTATGTTTTGTCTTGTATCTTATGATTGTGGCGGAGTCGCTATTTACGTTTTAATTTTACTTCTTTAACCTTCAGTAACACTATTTAATGTGATAAAAATTTCGAGAATTACTAGTTTTAGCTCTTTTATATCGTCTTGTGGTGATATGAATTGCTTTAATCGTGAATTGAATAATTTTCTACACAATTTTTCGAACTATAAACATCCGATATTTGCATGTAGTGATTTTAATATCATTTGATTGAATAAATGTTCAGAACAGTGTGAAACAAGACTGGAAGATT
Organism: Poecilus cupreus; assembly: GCA_963942605.1. Classification (NCBI taxonomy): domain Eukaryota; kingdom Metazoa; phylum Arthropoda; class Insecta; order Coleoptera; family Carabidae; genus Poecilus; species Poecilus cupreus. The sequence goes on from OZ012718.1 coordinate 27,053,670, forward strand.
GCGTTTGCATTTTTTTTTCTTTACATTTTCCCTCAAATTCATATCTTCACACTTGGGCGTATCCCGTTCATCATTTTAATATCAATTTTGCTTGTTAAATGGAATCCAGTGTGACTTGCGCACATTTCCTTTCTTATGGATTAACGCCACCTTGTTCCGGTTTTCCTTTACTGCAGAGTATCTCTGGATGTTGTATTGACAATTTTGTTTACAAATATTGACTCAAGTAACACTAGCATTAAAATATTCAATCCTTGCTTATCTGACCATTCTGCTTAGATATGGTCCTTAAAAATTAATATTAATTTCAGAAATGACTTACGTGTTGACACTAAAATTTTTAACAAAAAGCAAAAAAACTATTTCAAACAGTTACTTAGATCCGAATCATGGACTGACTTTTTTTAATTCCACTAATTTTGTTGAAAAAATGAATGTGTTTTTTGAATCTTTCGATCAATATTTTATAATAGCTTTTCCAAAGGTACACAGAACAAAAGTTCCAAATAAAACTTATAACTCTAAATGGATTACCCCGTAAATATTAAAGATGTGTGAGACCTTGAAACTAATATATGAAATATTTAATAATAATTTTATAGCATCTATCCGTAATTTGACTTCGCTTAACATAATTAATAATTCTAATACTTATGTAAACACCAACAATCCTACAATTTTCCTTACACCTGTTACTGCAGCTGAAATTTATAATAGTTTATTTGAAATTAAAAAAAAATTCTGCTGGTATTGATGAGGTACCTTGTGCACTACTTTTTTATATTGCAGATGAAATTATTTCTTCACTGACTCATTTAGTTAATGAATCTTTAACAACTGGAATCTTTCCTGATCAACTCGAAATTGCACTAGTCACTCCTGTGCATAAAAAAGGAAATAACAATAATATCGAAAATTACAGACCAATTTCTATTGTTCCAGCGTTTTCAAAAATGTTTGAGAAAGTTATGTATTCTCGTTTGATTGATTTCATTACTTGTAATAATATTTTAACTTCAAATCAATTTGGGTTCTGACAAAATAAATCTAGTGCACACGCTTCACATTTCAGTCTATGTAGTGTTCTTGGTCACCTCGATAAAAAACATGTTACTGCTGGAATATATTTTGATTTAGCTAAAGCATTTGATACTATTAATCATAGCATATTACTTGACAAATTGTATGATTATGGTATACGAGAAAATGCTTTATTGTGGTGAAAAAAAAAAAAAGTACATGTCTGATTTTCAGTCTCCCTTAACAAGTGTTCCATAAGGAAGTATTCTAGGGCCCTTACTTTTTCTTCTATACATTAATGATCTTCCAAACCTTTTCCCAAATGCTGATGTTTGTCCATTTGCAGATGACACTTCTCTTATTGTCTTTGCCACCAATATTCATGATCTTAATTTGAAAGTTCAAAAGTGTGTTGATATTATGGATTCTTGGTGTAAAAATAACGTTGTAGTTTTAAATGCTGATAAAACACAAGTTGTTCAGTTTTTGTTAAGGAGTAATAATTTCAATGTGTCAGATTCTTTGAAAAATATATCACTCATTCCTGTTCTAACAACTAAAATTTTAGGATTACATGTTCACTTCAATTTTTGCTGGATTCATCATTCTCATTATCTCATAAAAATATTAAATACTTTATGTTTTGTTATAAGACATTTGCGCAAATGTGTCAACACGGACTGATTAAAATTATACTTTTTTGCACATGTTTATAGTATTTTATCTTATTGTATTATTAGCTGGGGTAATTCAACTCAGGTTATTGATGTTTCTAGAGCTAAGAAAAAGATAATTAGGGCAATGGTAGGTTGCTCTCCTCAAACATCTTGCAGAGATCTTTTTGTAGACCTAGAACTACTTCCTCTCCCTTGTATCTACATATACCAATGTACAGTCTTCGTTAAAAAAATTCCTTCTTATTTATAACTAATAAACAAGCTCTTGGATTCATAATACACGTAATATTGATAATTTACATATTCCTAAGTTTAGAACTAAGCATTTTTATGATAATGTTTCATATATGCCTATCAAAATATTTAATCACTTGCCACAAAACTTGAAAGCTATTAATAGCATATTTTCTTTTAAATCAAAACATTTATGTATTTATAAAAATGAACTACGTACCTGTCTGTCACGGGATCATACGCCTCATACATCAGTGAAAGAGATACGTTAGTATCTGGTGATGTTGGCAAACATGGCACTGTCACATTGGTGTATGGGTCGGCGTACAGATCCCAGCCTCCGTGTGGTACATACAAATTATTTTCGTCTGCAAACAAGTACAAAAAGGAATTCGACTCTATAAATGAATTGATAATATAAAACCTTACCTTTCACAAATATATAAATTTTGTCTGATTTAAACGGATGATCCGAACGAGAATAGTTTTCGTGGCAATAATAAAAACCTGTGTCTGTGTAACGAAGTACTGGGATTTGAAGGTGTGCTTCATACTTGCCGCTTGTTATATTTAATTGATTGTAAATATATAAAGTCCTTTGCTAAAACACATTTAGAGTTGAATTCATGCAGTCACTTTCATTTACATATAAATTTAATGGATTATAATTCGAAAATACACAGGCTCTTAAAAAAGATTAAATTTTGACGATATACATTTTAATATATTAATTCCAAATCAAAAAGAATGTTCTTAAGCTTTTTAAGTATATTTGTACATTCCCTGGACCTGTCAATTTTGTGCCACTGGACTTGTAAGTTAAAATAATGAATAAAATCATTTGGTGTGCTGAACACACGACTTTATAATTCTTTATAATCACACTTGGCACATTTTTGACATTAAGGTAGTGTTGGCTGTTGAAATCTTTGGAGCGCTCCGGGCACTATGCTCACGTGACGGATTCGTCTGCAGATCTAGCTCTGTAGATTCAGTGACCGAACGGTTTTGGGTTGGTTGAGTATATTTTTACATTTATTACCCTAAATTTTGTGTTGTGATTTGTGACTTTAGTTTGAATTAATTAAAACTGGGCCCGCTTGTTTTTGGTTTGTTTTTGTTCGGAGGTTTGAGAGCGAAAAGATAGATCTTACTCTGAGCGCTCAAAATCGGAATAACCGATTGCGTTTCAGATCGCTCTATCTGCTCAGGAGTATAAAAGATCTTAAAAACGAGCCCATCCAAAGAGTAGAAATAGAATTTAGTTTTTCTCAAAATTGGGAAGTAGGTACAGATATTTGCAAATATTTATTATTTTAAAAAAATTCTAGAGCTGATATAAAATATGATATAACCAATTTCAACATAACTGACACTCGTCACAGCTGCCCTTGTAGGTGCTACCACCCGTGACCAGTGATATATGAAGCAACTATGCGCCGTACAAATATATTTACATAATTGCACTCAGTAACATTATATTTTAATTGTACTGAGTAACATTATGATTAACTTCTATGTTGTATATGCAGTAGCAAAATATGAATATTATAATAAGCTTGAAGAAAAAATAAATAAGTTTATGTTACTAATTAATTTTTAAATTTCCCTGTTATTTTTTCAAGTTCACCGAACCCGAGTCACGAAGTAAAAGTTACAGCTAGCTTCATGAATTATTACACCTGTAGGCAACAAGGGCCAATGGCATAAAAATCTGATTGAGAGGCACTCAAGACATACATTTCTGTAAACATCTCGTCGTCAACTTTTTGATGATTGCTACACTACATATAAGAAATTAATAATGATAATAAAATACATTTTTAAAAAGAGCTTGTACACAAATCAATTAAATGAAATTTATTTTATTCATAATTGTATCCTACTAATTTAGTGGCGCAGCAAATGGTAGCTCTAAAAGAAATGGACAATCATACAAATCTCAGATATGTTTGTGTTTAATCGGTACATCATATAATATTATGCATTTTATTACCTTCCTATACATTGTATAAGAAATTATAGGAATTATAAAAAAATAATCATCCAAGATTTCGTAATTTCGTGGAATACATGTTTGTCTAGAACGTCTGTGTGAATGAATGGATGGGTAAGTGTCCGTGTGCTCAACAACTTACGAACGAGGAAGGATAATGTAATGATTCTTCATAATCACAAGTCTCATAACAATGCGAAAAACTAAATTTATGTTGGTGATAATTTCAAAACCGAAGGTTAGTGGTCACACAACAATTAAAGCAATTTATTTCAAAAGTGGAACCAGCTGCTAAAAAATGTTTCAAAATAAATGTGTTAGTGTAACAGTGCTGGGCCCAGATGATAATGTGTAAAATACTAAAATACATTTTATAGCGAGGAAAAAGGTTACTTTAACAAAATATTACAATATTTAACCTGAGCAAAAATTGACAAATAAATACAAATGCGAACGTCTAAATATGTTACCTAGTTACAGTTACCAAATTTTATAAACGATATTACTTTATAGCCACATCTTGTAGCGGTGTAGAACTCTTTCGACTTTCAAAACATCACTCTTTCGCACTGCCAAATACTGTCCTTTTAAACAGCTAAAAAGTATTGTCATCAAATTGATCGTGTCACTATCAGCTGTGTCTGCAAATATCAAAGGAATGTCTTTGCACACTCAATAGAAACCTACTTGTGCACTAATTACAATTGATATTTGCTATAATCGTACAAGCGCGGTTATTGAACTACAAAATGCTGAATTAACAATTTAGAAAAAAGCGCTTATTACATTAGCAATAATATTCGGAATAACAGTTATTTGTCGCCGAGGCCGCTTGCGGACAATCTCGAAGGCGATAAAGGATTTCGCGGACCAGGTGTATACATAATTTTTTGTGCAACCGTAAAAATATATATAATTACAAATTTTATCAATTTTAAACATTTTTATTGTAAATAGAAAGTGGCTATTGATATTTGTAAAACAAAACAATTAGTTTTGAAAAAATAATGTCACTTCTCAAGTCAAAATTATTGTTTTACAATTAACTACGGTAGCGAAATCTGATAAAAAAACAATTATTTTGGATTTCGCGGCCGTTACCATAAGAACAGGTGCAAAATTCAATTTCAATTTTTCTTTGATGACATACAAATATAGTAAGTGAAACATCGATTTTACATATATTCCGAACCTGTGCCATGTGTACCTGCACCAACTGTATTAACAAGAATAATGTAAACAGCCTGTATACTCCCAAGTCCCACATACCTTATCCTTGGGTCGCCACGTGACAGGCCGGGAGCCGGAGCAGAGCAGTGTTGTGTTTTCTCCCGCGTTCACTTGAACTACTCCGGCATTTGAATGGTGTATCGAAGGAGCACTGTAATTGTTTGTTTTCTTGTCTGCGGAAAAATATTACAAGTAACAAGTATTTCAAGGCTTTCGCCCTAATACGAATATATTTAAATTACACTAATAATCAGTAATACTAACCAAGCTAGAGTAACAAAAGTATATTAATTATGCTTATGTTTGATGTTTTTGCTAAAAGTTATGTACGTTATATTAGAATTCAATACTTATGATATAAAATAATTAGAATAAGTATTTTAATAATATGTCAAAATTAATTACAAATTGACAAATAACATAAATAATAATTTTTGGAAAACTTGATTTTAATATCTAGAATATAAATGCTAGAGCAACTAGAAAAATTATTAGTAATTTACATTTATAACAAAAATAAGAAAACAGTAAAAAAGAGAACAGATTAAAATAATTATGGATTATTTTGAACATTACTGACCATCTAAATCTGTCCATTTATTCTACTAATGTTGTAAATATGAACCATCTCAAGAAATGACCTTTTGGACAAGTTCAGGGGCGTAGGAATCGGAGGGACAGAGGGGGCAGTTGCACCCCCTTAAATTTGACTGAAGGGACAAGCACTGTATTTTGAAACAGATCATGATTAAAAACAATTTTTAATGGCACAATATGGTACGACAATATCTATACAATTAATTATTTTTTTAAATAATTGTCTAGATTAGAATTTGGTAGGCAAATGCAAAACTTCGAACAGTTCATGAAATCGTTGACATGTTCAAGATCACAAGAGTTTTAACATGTTCCGTTCAAACCTGGTTTATGAGCATAAAATAAAATACATCTAAACTTTAAACTTTGAATTTCTTCCTTTTCAATTCCTCCCCCCACCCATTTGCACATTTAGTAAGATAGTCTTAAAACATAAGAACTATATGGCAATCGCATAATTGTACATTTTTTTTACAAGCTTTCGTAAGTGGAATAAGCAATATTTTATATGAGAAACAAATCGTGTTTTAAAACCGTTTTTTAATGATAAAATATGGTACGACAATGTCTATACAATTAATTTTTTTTTTTTAAATAATTGTCTAGATTACAATTTGGTAGGCATATGCAAAACTTCGAACAGTTCATGAAATCATTGAACTGTTCAAGATCACAAGAGTTTTAACATGTTTCGTTCAAACCTGGTTTATGAGCATAAAATAAAATGCATCTACACTTTAAACTTTTAATTTTCTTTCTCTTAAATTTAGTACCAACCTATATTTCTTCTTTAACAAAATTCTTAATGTCTGAAGTCATTTGCATAATTGATCATAATTTTTACTTTCTATTTGTGACATTCATAATTCATTGAAAATATTTGAACCATGTATTTAAAAATGTTTTGCTAATAAAATAATTACTCTTCAGATATTTATTTGCTAACAGTAGCGAAAATCTTCTCTAAAATACGATAATATTGAAATAAATGTCGTCCTTTTTCGATATCGCAGCTTGTAAACTAGTGATTAGGTGTTTTTGACCTCTAAAACGAAAAATCACTATTTTTAAAGCTGCACTACCGCAAAATAAAGACAGTTAGTTCAAAATAATCCAATTTTTATATATAAAATCTGAACAGTTAAAATTGCGTTAACATAACAACTGAAGAGGATAGATAATCTTTGAAGATATAATTCCGAAAAAAAATTTGGTTTAAATAGTGACAGGTAGAAGGCCACGCCTCCGAAGAGACGATCTGGGCAAGGTCATTTTGGCGCCAGTTTTCTGCAACCAGCAATACATAGCTGTAGTGTGGGACAATATAATTTACTGAATTTTTTTTAGAGACGTCTGCATAGTATTACATGTGTCAAAAGCGTATCAGTGGGCGCGTTCAACTGAACCTAGCGGCTAGCTAGCATTTACTAGTGCTAGATTCTAGCAGATGAAAAGTAGTATGAACATGAACGGAATTTTGCTGATGCTGTCATCTTATGTAAGTCAAGTTTGATGGAATTAACCTCAAATTCTGATTAAAGGCAAATCTAAAACAGTCTTAAAATTGTTAATTAATAGATATCAAATACTTCATGATACTTAAGTTATTTTTATAGATTTTTTGCAGACATGATTAATGTTCATGATATTATAAATGAATTTTTGACAGTGACAGTGTGTGTGTGCGCCTGTGTGCGCGTGTGTCTGTGCGTGTTTATGTGTGTGTGTGTGCGTGTGTCTGTGCGTGTGTGTGTGTGTGTGTATGTGCGCGGCGTGCGCACACAGGCTCACACACGCGCACGCAGGCACACACACGCGCACACACACGCAGAAATCCATTGTATTAAATAAATAACAAGTAAACATTGAATTTAAGGTCATCCAAAGGTTTCCCCCACTTGCCACTATTTTTCCAATACATATAATTTTTTGGGCGATTTTTCCACAAAGTTTCATCCAAATCGGAGGTGGGGCCCCTTATCGACAATTTAACCATTATTATTATTACATGAAATTATTACATATTACCTAAATGACAAACAAGCGTTGTTTTTGTTTATAAAAATAAACGACAATTGAGCGTAGGGATACATGATGAACCATAATCTCTACACATTTTATTGAAATATTTATTGCTGTTATAACTTTTAATAACCCAGCAAAATATGAATTTAGTTATAGAATTTTATCAGTTAGCAAAATTTGAATCTATAACATTAAAATTCAGAAGTTGATGTAAGAAATTTGAATCAATTTGGTAGTGTGACAATCAGTGGTACCAACTTAAATTTCATCTTCATTGCACAACATTACTTGTAACAACGTACCAGGCTACAGACACGACATAGGAATTATTATTTATTATATGATACCCCTGCCATCTATACGCGTCCCCTTAACACTATTAACAACATAGCTATACAGATGGCTATGTAATTCACTACATGACAAGCGCATTTGTTTCTTCTTGTCACTGCGCATTTCAATTTTGAATTTTATGTTGCGTGCGAAAATATTTGAATCATCATAATGGTAAGTAATATTAATAGTAGATACAGTACCAAGTTAAATATAACATGTAGTACATAGAACATAAACATCTATTGCATATTTTTTGTAGTACCGTTGCCTCGTTTGTGGATGCGAAAATGGCAAAACATTCTTACATTATATTCACAAAAATATATTTCAGCGAGAAAAATGGCTATGGTTTTGCAGTATTTTCGGGAATATAATGTAAATATTAATTTTCATTCGAAGAATGATAATTCATAATAATTAATTAATTAAAATATAAATATAACTTTAAACATGTAATATAGTATGTTACCTATGTGTTAATACAATGTGTTAATACAATAAAACATATATTTTATTTAATTTTGACGTTTTAAACTGCCATTATCTCCATAATAACAACTGTAAATAACTATAAATTCACTAGTGAATAAACAGTTATTTTGTTATACTTCACACGAGTTAAGTTTTCAAGTTTCGAAGGAGAGTTTTTAAAAAATTTCAAAGGTTCTTTTATTCTTACAAGTGTTGACTACAAATGTTCAGAGACAAAAGACAAAAAACTACATGATATTACATCTTTTATAACATTCAACTTATCTATTCTAACACTATCCTATTTCATGCTGCGTTAGCCATTCTCGTTGGCATAACTCCTCCCGTCTAAGTGAGAACTGTGGGGCGTTTTGCCACAAAGTTCGGTGACATTTCAAATTCTTCCTTTTGTTCGGATCTGGACCTAGGCTCGGATATTTTCCTTTTAACAAAATACAAATACAAACAGTACAAAGCAATTAAAATTATTATAAAATACAAAAGGATAGTATAAATACCAATTCTATTATAATAAACTGGTTCGGTATTAATTATTTCTAATTTATGTTTATGATCATCAATAATTGAATTCAAATTTTTTGTTTCATCCAGATTAATAGTATCTAATTTTAATATTTTAAAGTTAAAATTGTCTTTATCAGAAATGTCACTTTCAAATTTTAAGTTAGGTAGTTCAATGTTCTTAAAACTTGATTTATTATTTTGATATGTCTTAATTAAGGTATTTTTCACTCTCACTTCACATTGATTATTTAATTCAACTAAGTAACTTCCATTTAAGGGGATATTGTCTATGTTTAAACCACATTTTTGAGTTGCGACGATGCCATCGGGGGCGATGATGATCCATTGGTTCTTCTCCACTTTTTGGATTTTGACGTCCGGGACTTGGGTGGATATTTGTTTGCAGTTTGTAGTATTATTTAAATACTTTAGAAGTTGGATTTCACAGGGGGCAAAACTGTTGATCTGAGATGTGTGGACTTCTTGGCACAGGAATGCTTCTGGTATTATTTCTTGACAGCTGGTATCGAAGAATGCGTATGTTTGCTCGTTGGATATAAGGTATTTTGAGTGTGGAATAATAGTTATAAAGGTGTTTTGATTTGGTGTGGGTAAGGAATATAAATGGTAGTAATTAAAGGTATCAGTTTCAACAATTGGGATTTCCAATAAAAATATTATTTGATTACCTTTACTATAACTTTTAATTTCAATTATTTTTTCAAAGAGTAATATATTCTGCAATTTTGGCTCAATGGGAAACTTATTTTTATCTAATTGTTTATAAATTAGAAGTATTTCAGAGAGTAAATCGTTTGGTTCAATAATAGAATTGTGAAAAGTATTTAATTTAGAAAAGGTTATTGCTACTTCAATTTTTTCTAATAAATCATACATGATTTGCAAACTCAGTGTATATTGAGAGATAACTGATTGTAAGAATACGCAATCGTTCAGTTCAACATTTTTTATGTAACTGTTATTAATAAATTTTACCAATTGTTCAATCTTAGAGTCAAGTATTAATTGATTGTGTGAAAGTGTTTTAAGGTTGTCATTAAATTTTTGAACAGATATTTGAAGGATTGTCATTTGATCTTTAAGAATTGTTTTAACTTTATTTTGATCTTCGGACATTTTTGTGATAATTCTATCATATTTTTCGGCATCGTTATGATCGAGGTTTCCGGTTATAGATTTTATAATTGATCCAAGTCCGTCAATAAGACCTCGTTTAGTTCTTTTAATAGAAAATAATGGGTTTAATTGTTTAATTTGATTCAAAACTTTATTTTCAAGAATATTAATTATTTGATGAGAATGAACATTATTTGTCATGTTTTTGAATTCATTTTGGACTTTGAAAAATGAGTTACGCAATGATGTAAATTCGTTAATTTTGTCAGTAATGTCATATATTTGTACGAATGTCCAAGAGTCAGTTTTAATTTGGGCGTTTCCTAGTTTCAAAGGAAGGAGGCCGGGATTTTTATTCAGGTTGTGGAATTTAGGTAATTGTAAGCTTGTTACGATGACGAGGAAGGTTGATCTGTAACAACAGTTGGTTTTCTTAATTCTTTTATATGAATAATTTCTTTCTTATCTTTCTTACGTTGGTTACAAATTTCTACTCGATTTCTTTCTAATAATTTTGTGATTTTATAAGGGCCTAAAAATTTTAAATTCTTTTTATTTCTATTCATAGAATTTTGTTTGTACACGGTTTGACCAATTTTAAATTCATTATTTGTATCTCCTTGTGTATTATTTTTAGCAATAATTTTTTGTTTTTGAGTTTCTAATTTTTGTGATACGGTTTGGTAGACATGTTTTAGTTTTTCTTTATGGTTCTCAACATAGTCATTATAAAATGAGTTTGGTAAAAATATTTCATTTGGATTTCTAGAATTTGTATGTCCAAAAGCTAGTTCAAAAGGTGTATAGTTAGTGGAACTGTGAATTGAATTGTTATATCCGATAATAGCATAATTCATCAGATCGTTAGAGTCGTCTGGATACATTTCTTTTAATATTCTTAGGTGTTCTATTATTGTTGAGTGAAATCGTTCAACAATAGAGTTGGATTCGTGGTGTAAGGGAGTTGTAAAATGTACATTTATTTTATGTAGTTTCAAGAATTCTTTTACGGTGCTGTTATTAAATTCTTTACCATTATCAATAATTAAATTTTCGGGTACACCAAAAGATGTAAAATATTTTATTAAAGCATTACTAATATGAATCGCTGTTTTACCATCAATATAAATTGATTGGGCGAATTTTGTAAATGCATCTACTAAGGTGAGATAACATTTATTATCATAAGCAAAAACATCTATGTGAATTATTTGGAAAGGTCTTGTTGCAGTTTCCGTATTCATTAATGGTACATAAGGTTTTTTTCTGGCATATTTTGTTCTTTGACAAATGTCACAGGAATTGATATAGTTGGTAATAGTTGTTTTCATATGTCTAAAATAATAATTTCGTTTTAGGTATTCTATTGTTTCTTTTATGCCTCGGTGATTTGTTTTACCTTCGTGGTGGTGTTTTATCAAAAGGATTTGTTCTTCTTTATCGGTGACTGTGTTTACTCTTTTTGTACATTTAATTAATTTTGGACCTCTTTCAGAAAATTTATCTAAGTAAACTTTGCAGAAGTCTTTATACAATTTCTCTGTATGGAAATACATATGGTAAATATTTTTTGAATCTGTGTAGTTTCTTAAGAATTCAAAAATGAGTTTCTCATTATTAATTTCGGGGATCTTTACTTTAACAATTTTTTGATTTTCATACTTTTCGTGAGAAACATCTAACTTTTGATATAAGTTAGGAAATACAAGAATCTGATTTGTTTTGTTATTTATAATTTCATCGAGTATTTTAATTCCGTCGTTTGTTGTATCATTCGCGGTGGAGTGTTGAGTGGATGACTCAGAACTATTGTTATCGGAGTCGTTATCATATAAGTTTTGTTCAGTGTTAGAAGTATGCGGTGGTCTTATCTGTACGTTAGATATGATATTAAACTTGGGTTTCTTTTTAGGATCAGGGTCTTTACTACATGAAGGCTGTGGTTCATCGGAGTTGAAATTTTCTGCGATGTTTCTTAAATATTCTACAATATCATTATTTACTTCTCCGGGATTATTTATAATGGATTCGTTTTCTATTGCGTTTATAGAAATACGAGAGAGACAATCGGCGTTAGTATTACATTTGCCTTTTTTAAAGATAATATCATAATCGTATTCATCTAATTTTATTTTCCATCTAAGTAATTTTGAATTTTGATCTTTAAATTTAAACATGTATGTTAAGGGACGGTGATCAGTGACTATTGTGAATTTGCGACCGTATAGATAGGGACGAAAGTGTTTACATGCCCATACTATTGCGAGCAACTCTTTCTCAATGGTAGAGTATCGGGTTTCGGTGTCATTTAAAGTTCGTGAGGCGTACGCAATGGGTCTATCGTTGGATATCTGACCTTGTGAGAGGACAGCGCCTATCGCAAAATTACTTGCATCGGTTGTGAGGATGAATTGTTTTTCAAAGTCAGGATATTGAAGTATCGGTTCATTAATTAATAATTCTTTACAATTATTAAAACAGTCTACAAATTCTTTATTATGAATAATTTTTACGTCTTTCTTTAAGCATTTTGTCAGGGGTTTCGTAATTTTTGCGAAATCCTTGATAAATCGTCTATAATAGCCTAATAATCCAAGGAAACTCTTAATGTCTCTTTGGGTTTTTGGGATAGGAAATTTTTTTATTACTGAAATTTTATCCGGATTTGGTTTTACTCCGTCTGGTGTAATTATGTGTCCTAAATATTGAACTGATTTTTATAAAAATTCCGACTTGTCCAATTGAATTTTGAAATTACTTTTTCTAAGCCTTTCGAATACAGATTTTAATCTTTCAATATGTTCTTGTAAGGATGTACTAAAAATGATAATGTCGTCTAGATAGACTAGGCAAGTTTCGTGTTGTAGTCCTCTTAATACGTTATCCATAACCCGTTGAAAGGTTGATGGCGCATTTTTAAGGCCAAAAGGCATACGTTTAAATTCGTAGTGACCGCCTTCTGTTGAGAATGCCGTTTTTTGTATGTCGTCTGTGTCTACTTCTATTTGGTGAAAACCGCTAGCTAGGTCTAGGGTTGAGAAATAATTAGCTCTGCCTAATTTGTCTAATATATCCGTGATATTTGGTAAGGGATATTTATCGTCAATGGTGCGCTCATTTAGTTTACGATAATCGATAACGAGTCGCCATTTTTTCCGTCCGGAGGCGTCCATCTTTTTAGGAACGATCCATATTGGACTAGACCAGGGTGATACGCTATGTTGAATGATACCTTGATCTAACATTTTCGATATTTGTGTTCTAACTTCCTGTCGGTGAATTTCAGGAAAGCGGTATGATTTTACAAGAATCGGGGAATCATCTTTTAATTTAATTTTGTGAGTTATTTCGTTTGTGAAACTTAAAGGTATTTTTTCGCAATAAAATATATCACGATAGTCATAGCAAAGTTGTCTAATAGCATTCTTTTCTTCATAATTACAGTGATCGACTCTAATATTTTTTAAATTTTGTTTAAGTAAATTTTCTTGTTCAGTATCCAATTCATCATCAATTTCCATTTTTTCAACAAAATTTAGATCTATTGGGTTCAGAGATTCAATTTCGAGAGGTTCTGTTATATTTATCTGTACTGGGTTTTCATTTATATTTGTAATAGTTGTTATAGCAAAGTTATTTATTACATTCACAAGAGCTTTCGGCATTTCCACACCATTTCCGAAATTTGTGTGATTTAAAATGCCTATGCCATTATTTAATTTGACAGGTAGTTTAATTACTTTTTCTACGCGAGGTGGTACAATGATTGTGTAGTTTGCAATGTGAGTTCCAGGGTCTTTTTCTTTATTATCTGGTTCAAAGATAATGGGGATGTTTGCGTATGGAGTTAATAATTGTTTTTTATTAACATTGACGTTGGCGTTTAATTGTTTCAGTAAGTCAACTCCTATTAATCCGTCATATTTTTTACTAAATTTGAAAAGATAAAACTTGTGAAATTGAGGGACATTAAAAATTTGGAAAACTGGGATTTTTGCAACTTCATTATGAAATGAAATATTGTGTGCAGTTTGAATATTAAAATTTTCTTCTGAGATATAATTGTTGTAAAATTTATAAGCTAATTCTGGATTTATTAAACTTTTAGTACTTCCGGTATCGATTAAGAAATTTGCATTAATTTCGGGAATGTAAATGTATGGTAGATTTGCCTTTAGAACATTTACTTGTATTATGTCTGATTCGTAATATTGGGGGCCTGTGGAAAATTTATCTCAGTGTTATGAGATACTAGTTCGTCGTTGGTGTTATCATAGTTGAAATCTGATATTTCATTCTCGGCGTGAGAATTGCTATAGTTGGTGTCATAATTATCGTATACAGGGTGTTCGTGGGAATAATTTTCAGGTTGTTCATATTCATAGTAATTTTCAGCATCATGTTTTCATGATTTTTGGTATCGCATACGTTTTGTGCGAACAAAGCGGTTGAAGTAAAATGATTTTGAGACCGTGCTCTGGAGTGACCAGATGACGTGTCCATGGGTTCTGGTTTGTATTCTCTGTGTTGGTTTTGATTGGGACGATTATAATTTTGATTAAATATGGGTCTTTGTTGTTGGGGTACAAAGTTACTAGGACGCATTTGGAATTGTTGTGGTCGTTGTGCGAATTGCATTGGTCGGTAATTTGGTTGGTTATTTGTGTTATAAAATGGATTTTGCTTAGGATGCATTGGTTGAGGTGGTGGTCTCGGTTGGGAATGAGACGGCATTTGTGGGACAGGGTTGTTAAATCGTGAATAGTACTGTGGTACATATGAATTATTGGTTGGTGGATTTTGTCTAGTCGGTGTCAGTCTTTGTGCTGGTCTATAACTCGTTTGTAGGTTTAGGGTATTTTGTCGTTGAGTTGAATAGAGGAAGTTTTCTTCTTCTATTACGAGACTCATAGCTTTTTCGAGGGAATCGGGGTTTCTTAGTCTTACATTGGTTTGAATATTACTGGGCAAGCCACGAATGTATGTTTTTAATGCAAGATTATTATAATCTGCTTGTCTAACAGTTCTTTCAACAACTGCTAGGTTTAATGAATTTAATTTTGAAATGATTAAACTTCTTGCATCTTGACAACGCATTCCAAAATTGTAGGGGGTTTCGTTTTTGACAGGTCTTAATGAAATCAAATCTTGTACTAGACAATCAATATTTCTTTGGTCTCCAAAACTTAAGGTTAATGCATCTTTAATTTCTTGCCACGTAGTTAATTCTGTTCTAGATCCAATTAAAATAAGGGCGCGACCAGTTAATTTACCTAAGATTGCACGAATTAGAAAATTATTTAAAGCTGCGTCATTAGGTTGAGCAAAAGTTTGAATTAAATTTTGACAGTTATCCATAAATATACCCAAGGTGTGCGGGTTTCCTTCATAATGAGGTATTGAGTCAATATATAATCGTAACAATTGATAGTTAATTGGGATCTGAGCTTGTTGTTCTCCTTCCATGTTAGGGTTGTTATCAATATTTATATTATTTAATAAATTTATAAGGTTATCAATGTCTATTTCCGACATAAACTATTTTATATATTCAAATTTATTACTCTTATTTACTCTACTTTAATATTTATTTAATTGTGAAACTGAATCAGGGATGTAAATAGGATGAGCACTTACATGCAAATTATGTTTTTCATTCTTCGTTTTCTTATCTCTAGTGTGCCTATAGGTTCAGACGATGCTTGTTCTTCTCCCAGGACTTCCTATGCTAGTTGGGCTGGCTTCAGCGATTTTTGTCGTCCACCAGGTACGATGAAGATCTTCTAAACGCTCTCGTTCTGACTTGAGGTTGTTGGTATCGGTGTTGAACTTCTCGTCGATGCAACTCGATATGCACTCGAATTCTCGCACTTCGGATTGTTCGTTTCCGACCCGTTCGTGATTCCTGATTAATCGACGATACGAAAATTTGCACATACGATATGTACTAATTTCAGGAATCCTAGCCGACTGCGCCAGTTAAGTTTTCAAGTTTCGAAGGAGAGTTTTTAAAAAATTTCAAAGGTTCTTTTATTCTTACAAGTGTTGACTACAAATGTTCAGAGACAAAAGACAAAAAACTACATGATATTACATCTTTTATAACATTCAACTTATCTATTCTAACACTATCCTATTTCATGCTGCGTTAGCCATTCTCGTTGGCATAACTCACGGTTGCAAAGTGGAATTACCCACGAGACAAATTTTAGCACACTTGTAAAGTAAATAACTATTAAATCACTCACTGCAAGATTTCACATTCTTAGACCGCTCGGAAATATAAGCTAATATTATTTTTTCGTCTATTACTCTTGTCTTCTTCAGATTTCTCCACTCATAAAACTGCATGTATTCTTTTTCATAGACATTTAAAATAATTTCAACAGCGAAAGCGTCACTTTCAACACAATCTTCATCTGACATTTCTATTTTATCGATTGACATGCACAGACTTCTAATTGATTAGTCTTCTTAATTTGTCAAAAGTGAATTTCATAATACTTAATAATTATTATTTCGTCAAAATTGAATCAAATGTTGTATATAACACGTAAATTAAATATGTTTATTCATTTGGTATATTAATATCTATTATAATTCAATAGTTTCTATTTTTGTATAAAGTTTAATATTTAAAAATATTGATTTGTTTTGTATAAGCCCACTTACCTCTTCTCTAGTAATAAAAAATATTTGATCAGACCAAGGAATTATGGTAATTCCATGGAGACGAATGAAGAAGTATAAGTTTGAGTAAAAAAAAAATTTGCAACTGTTGCAAATTTTATAGTTCATCTTAAAAATTGTTTGAGATCAGTTTAAATAACGCCTTTTAAAAACTATAAAACACTGATACCTTTATTTATTAAGTTGATAGCTCTATTTTTATCTCACGTCAGTTGGGCGTAACTTACCGTTAACAAAAACATATTTTGAGTCTTTGAATTCGTAAAAATTAGACCTGTAGTCTCCTTCATTTTCTGCAGACATATTATTTATTGTTATCGTCGTATTCAGAAGTATGGAACGCTTTAATTTAAGTGGCTGATGGACGGCAATCACTGTGTTTCTCTGAAAAAATAAATTCAATAATTAGACGCAAATTATTGCATTTTTCATAATTTATATTTAATCTAAACATTCAAAAACCAGGTTATGGATCTTATAATCTGTAGAAAAGTAGAACGAATATTCACAATCCACAAACTATATTTAACTAAATATACTAAAAATGATAATTATGGAAATAAACTAAGATAAAGTTCATAGAACCTAAAACAAAATAAAGAGCAGCGCTTGCCGTCCACTCTCGCTTGCACCAGCACTCTGCTTGTCATTCGTGCCACGCGAACAAATTTATAATATTACTTACATTTCAATAGCTGTTAGAGATATTTTAACAAATTGTTTATTATATGTGATAAATGGTTCCAATACACGTAGATACTCAACACTTGTTACTTGATAGAAATTGACTACGTGGCTTGACCGTCAAGCCTCCTATTGGGTGCTCACGGGCCGTCAATGTTGGACGTCAGTGTACCCTGTCCAGCGTCAATTGTGACATCTCTGATTTCCACCTTCTCGATATTCTAGGTGAGGTTAGGTTAGGTTACTTAATATATGCCTTGAGCAAAACTTCTTTATGTTTAACAAGAAAATTTATAAACAAATAGACGGTTTAGCTATGGGTTCACCTCTATCAGGAACTATGGCAGGGATTTTTATGAAGAACTTTGAACACAGAATTGTTAAAGAACTTTCAGAATTTTCTAATCAAATTGGTTTTTAGTATCGTTACGTTGATGATATCCTTTGTTTTTGGACTGGCTCTTTGGACGAATTAAAAGATTTTCACTTTAAACTTAATACCTTACATGCTAAATTTAAATTCGCATTAGAAGTAGAAGAAAACCAAGCAATACATTTCCTTGACCATAATATTTCTAGATTTGAAAAAACTTTTAGTTTTAAAATTTTTAGGAAACCTACCCGATAGACTCAATTAACAATGATTCTAATCATTGCATTCAACACAAGCTTGCCATTTTCAACGCACATGTCCATAGAATGTTTATTCACAATTTGAATAATAATGATATTATAAACGAAACTAACTTAGGGATTCTGAAACTCAACGTTAATTAACTATGAGCGTTAACGTTAAATAACGCCATAAATTGAATTTTGACATTCTGAAATCGAACGTTATTTAACGTTCACGCCGCTAGCAGGCGTTAGTTAACGCATCGAGACTTGCAGCGTGAACTAGTAGCAGTCAACGTTAAAGAGAAGTGACATATGTCATATCCAGCTAAAGAATTTTACTTGCATCATCAAAATTATAAAAAAGTAAGTTTTAAATGCATATTATAGCTAGATATATTATTATATAATTCAACAAATACGTAATACTTTCAAATATTAAATGATATTTAAACCCTAACCTAACAAATGTTTTTTTAGTGTCTTGTAAAAAAACTCCGCGAACCACTCAACAACAGTACGAGAAAATGCTAGATTTTATGCAGAATAATAGGAATTTTGCGTTAGGAAAATTGTGTGGTGAGTCTAAAGAAGCTATGAGAGGAAAGTGGAGTGAATTATCTGACATATTAAATTGTGAAATTGGGCCAAAGAGGGAATCGACAAAATGGCAGAAGGTATTTGTATATAAATTTTGTAAATAAATATTTACTTTTCTTCTAGATTCTGCAAATATTATGGTTTTTTTTAAATCAATAAAACAAATTTATAACAGAATTTTTGAGTCATTCATTTTTATTTCGCTATCCTAGTGTATCTATCATTTTTATTCCTTCTATAATCACAATTCCATCATTCAAGCTCTTTAAGAGCTCCCAGAAAATTAATCTTAGTATTGAAATTTACGAGTGCATCTGGAAATTGCAGTTTTTTATATTACAGTAAAGATGTTCACTGTTAACTACATATTCAATGTGGATTTTTTATATTTTCTTTTTATAATATTTAGGCATGGAATGACTGGAAACATAACACAAAGACTAAAGCCTCAAAAATTAGACAGTCATTAATAAAAACTGGTGGTGGAACGGATTTTATTAGAAAACTTTCCGATTTGGAAGAAAAACTATTAGAGTTTCTAGGAAACAGTTTATTGGATGGTGATGGTGAAACACCTGAAGCTTTTACTGTAATGTATTAGTTCTTTTTGTTTGCATGGTTTTATTTTGTATTCAGATTTCAGATGAGAATCTTGTCGATCGCATTAATTTTGATATAGAAAATGCAGAAATAATATTTGACAATTCAGAGTTATCCTCCAACATTCCAAGATCCCCTTCTCCTCCTCCTGAAGTCCCAGTACCAGTACCAAATGAAGAACCACTTAAAAAGAAAATAAAAAGAAATAGCATTGAAGACACTGTACAATTACAAACAAATATATTATTAAATATTGACAAAACACTTAAGAACATAAATGATAACATAAGTTTGCAAAACAATTTTTTAGAAAGAATTGCGATTGCATTAGAAAATAAGAATAAATAATCTAGAATTTAATAAATATTGTAGTAATTTAAAAATTTGTTTTCAAATTAATTTTTATGTAAAATGCCTAATTAATTGATTTCGCAATACAGCTCCTTGCGCATTATCATTTTCCACTACTGCTATATCGTCTGCATCTTCATTTCTTTCACCATCTTCAGTATGATAATGTTATTTTGCATAGCTATGTTATGCAACACACTGCAGACATTTATTATACATCCTGCCATTCTTGGGGAATATCTTAACACTCTTTCCTTTAATATACATCTAAACTTCATTTTTAATAATCCGATTGTTCTCTCTATACAGTTTCTAGTACTGGCATGGCTGCGGTTATACCGTTCCTGCGGTGAATTTTGTGCGGCACCCAGTATGGGAGTCATTAGCCAAGGCTCAAGTGGGTAGCCGGAATCACCTTTAAATAATTTATATTTTATTTAAAATAAAAGAAAAATATTTATGTTTATTTTGTAACTATGTACCAAGAAGCCACGAACTTCTTTCGCCTTCAATGTAGCAATTTTCTAAATAATTTCGTACGCCGCTATTTCTCCATATATAGGAGTCATGTGAACTTCCAGCATGTCTGGCATTTACGCTCAATATTTTTAAATCAGCGTCACATATCTAATAATTAAGAAAATTTATTAAACGGTTATCGAAATTATTAATATTTTTCTACTCCTGTATTAATATATCCCCATTATTTTAATTTTTTCAATGAATTATAGTACCCAAAATTCACGATAGTGAATTATGTTTCATAATTAACTCTTCTCGACCTATCACAGAGTCAGAAAACCATAATTCACGGTTATTTTAAAGACGTGATGTGAATCACAAATCATTTTTATGTTGACGTTATTCAACGTGTGTTTTGAACGAATTTCGATCATTTTCAAAAATGATTTCCGAATTTACAGGAGTAGAAAAAGTATGGTATTATATTCGGGATTATGGTTATTATTCACTCGGATGATTTGCCTCACTCGCCTACGGTTCGTGACGCAAATTTAATCTTCGTAAATAATGACTATCATAATCCCACATAATAATATACTATTAAGTACCAGTTGCACGTTTTTTGAATAATATCCTTTCCTGTTCATATAATTGTGTGCTTCGTTTGTAGGTTTTAAGATAGCCACATGAGTTCCATCCACACAACCAATGCAGCCAGGAAAATTAAACTTGTTCATAAATCTTTAAAGAGTAAAGTTTCATTTTATATATTTAATTACATATTCAATATTATATGTAGAACTTACTTTTGCTTTATTCTGGTTTTCTGCATCTGTGTGTTTGGAAATTTTATCCAAATTGGCATTAATTCACGTTCCATCACTTGTGCAACTTCTTTTATAGATCTACTAACTGTAGATTGGCTAACACTTAAATTAAAATCTTGCCCTACACAACGCTGGTAGCTCCCAACAGCAAAAAATCTTAAGGCGATTAAAATTTTTAACTCAGGTGTTATGCCAGCAATTGTAACTGGGCTTACTAAATGCCTTCGTAGGTTATTAATTATAATAAAAACTATATTTTGCGGAAATCTGAATAATTCTATAAAACGTCTTTCAGGTATATTTAAAATATTTAAATGTTGTCGATTACTTTTTCGAATATTAATAAAATGCCTTTTCTTGTCTTCCTCCTGAGCCAAAACTATTATTGCGGCATTCATATTTCTTAAAAATGTAATAAGAAGTATTAAATTAAAAAGTTATTAAATATTATTATTATTAAAGTATTACTTACAATTTATTAATTTCGCCCGTTTCTATGTAATATAATTTCTGCAGTTTATAAAAATATTATCTATTTTTAAACATAAATTTAGAATTTACGTGACAATAGAAGTGTTTTACGATTGTTTTTATTTATTAAAACGTCAAAATGTAGAAACATGTACTGAACGAAGTTTTAACGTCAACGTTATTTAACGCTAGAGTTATTTAACGTTGCATATTAACGCCAAAGTTTCAGAATACCATCTTAACTCTTGAACGTAAAGTTACGAACGTTAAAAAACGTTAATCGTTATTTAACGCTGAATTTCAGAATCCCACTATAAAACTCTCAAGCATATAGCGTTCGTAAATAATTTCAACCCTAATATAGTTGATACAATTATAAAAAAGAAGAAATATAAACTTCAACTTAAACAACCATTTAATAACTCTTAGCATATTGACAAAAATTCAAATTTTCGAACGAGCTTACATTTCTTGGGGAACAGAAGTTATAAAATTAAAGAAATCTTAAAACAACATAACATTGATATAGTTTTTAAATCAATAACGTCACTAAAAACGAAATTTGCAAAAAAGTTGATTAACCTCAACTTACAGAAAAATCTGGGATTTACATGTTGAAATGTAATGACTGTGGATTAAATTAGGTAGGGAAAACAGACAGGAAATTTATTACGCAGTTTAAAGAACATGCTCGCTGTTTTAAATTTTACAATAAATCTTCTAGTTTTGCTGAACACCTTATTGATTCTGGACACTCTTTTGATTTTTATAAAGATTTTAATATTTTACATATTAGAGAAAACAGTAGAGTTCTTGACTTTTTAGAAAATTTTGAAATTAAAAAGTAATAAAAATGTGTGTTTAAATGATGAAGTTAATATAAATTTAAAATCTAGCCCACTTATCGACCTACTGCTTTTTGATTTTTTATATTTTTCAATTTATTTATTTTTACCTCCCGCCTACCTCTAGGTAAGGGAGGTATTGTTTTTGTTCAATAATTGGGTAGTGAGTTTTCAATGAATAAGAACGTTTTACGGTTTCTACAATACGATTTTACTATTTTCACCATGATGTCTGTATGTATGTATGTATGTATATGTGTATGTGTGTGTGTTTGTGTGTGTGTGTGTGTAGTCTGTGCCAATTTTTTCGTCTCGCATAACTCAAACAGCATAAAACCAAAAAATACAATTTTGTGAATTATTGCTTCTTATATTTAAATGAAGAGCTGATTATATTTTGGATAAAATTGGTCAATCGGAAGTAGGAGTTTACTTGAAGCCCTTAACAGTTTATTGTGAAAAACACGGTTAAATTTCTTTTTTCAACAATTTATGTTATTTCGAAAGTTGAAGAATATTTAATTCTACATGTTTTGATAATAAAATATAAAGAAATTAGATTTCACAAGTCTTGCATTCCTAGTACACCATGAAAATATTTAAATTTTTTACAAAATGTGACAGATTTCATTGTGATTGTGCTGTTTTATTAGTGACATTTATGTCAAAAAATTAAACAAATATACGAACGAAAATAAAAATTCTGCAATATAAATAGAAAATAAACAAATAAGAATGCATGTTTCTGTATCATCAAATACTATTATGTACCATTTAAGAGTAGTATTGGGCGGGAGGTTATGTGCTGCCCATATCAGATTTTTTATTTTTAAAAATTATTGTCTTATCACATAGTAATTGACCAGACAGTTTTTTTACATCTGTCATATCATTTTTATATTTTACATTTCTATATTTATATTTGAATCCTTTTCAAAAATGTGGTTTTATATTCTTTTTTCTGCATTTATGTCCACCTATATTTTCGAGGGGGACATCCCATGACACCAAATTCAACCCCCCCGCCCCAACCCTGGTGGGGTAGGGCGGGGGTAAGTTTGAAATCTTAAATGGGAACCACAAATTTTTTTTTACAGATTCGCATTCTACGTGAAAAACGGAATTCAGTGACATCAAAATTTTGGTTTGATGCGAGGGGATTCGAGAATTGGATCGAATCTTCGAGAAAAAATGGGTGTTCCCGTAACCAATTTGAAAGTTTCCCATCACCCAACTGGCCCGGGGGGGTGGGCGGGGGCGAAAATTTTGATGTCACTGAATTCCGTTTTTCACGTAGAATGCGAATCTGCAAAAAATTTGGGGTTCCCATTTAAGATTTCAACTTTCAAATTTGGTGTCATGGGATGTCCCCCTCGAAAATATTTTAGTCGTGTTTTTTGGATTTTTCATCCGATGCTTCGTTTCCGAGATATTCCTGAACGCAACTTAAAATGGCCCATTCTGTATGTCTCATTATATTTTAATAGTTATTTACGATACAAGTACGTAAAGCTAGTCTTTAGTCACGAATGGGTCAATTAAAACACGAGCGTAGCAATAAAATACTTATTTAATAAATTTTATTTAAATCAATATAATGGAAAACAAAAATATAAGAAAAATTCAACGGACCTCGAAAAAACAGTTTGTATTAATTATTGAATACTTACATAGAACAAAATTAATTAATTCTACAAAATTTTAATTTGTTGTATAAATACTTATGATCCCGCTACATATTTTTTGTTCTGGTAATTAAACTATTGCAAAGTACAATATTATTTTATAAAATAAGGCAGTCGATCATTAAATTTGATTACAAGAATCAAAATCTATATCTTTGTTGAAATTACAATTTATTGTTAAATCACATAAAAAAAAATATATATAAATGAATACATATATACAAGTTATATTTCTATGCAGTTTATAAAATTAGTATTACGCTTATTAATGGATATAATTGAAATAACATAATGATGCTAATGTAATTTAACCTATAATTGAATTGAAAGATTTGAAATATACTTAATTAACTTTGTTCATCTTCTTGTATTTTATTCGCAAATAAAATGTCTGATATACCTAAAAATGCCATTTAGAAAAACATTATGACAGAACGTTCAAAATATTTTGGTTAACGTCATTTAAAAAGCACCCGTTAAAATAAACAAGTAAACGGAGAAAATTAACGGAATTCCGTTTATTGGAAAAACGACATTGTTGTTTAGAATAAGAAAAATGAAATAATAATAAATAATCGATTTGGGGGGGCTAAGCATTTCACTAGCCCCTCATACTTACATGTAAGTGACAAGCACAAAACTTTTAATGTACTGCACAATTGAGCACATAACTAGCACAATATACTGATATAATAACAATAATAAAAAATCGATTTGGGGGGGCTAAGCATTTCACTAGCCCCTCATACTTACATGCGTATTTTAAGCTACACGTGACAAGCACAAAACTTTTAATGTACTGCACAATTGAGCACATAACTAACTCAATACATCAGTGAAAAATAAACATTAAAAAAATGATTTGGGGGGGCTATTGAAATGGACCTTCATAGAGCACGACTTGTTGCAAGATGATTTTCTCAAAAATTTAGGGAAGAAAAAAATAACAATTATAACGTTATTGACACTTTGTGGGAAGAAGAATATGATTGTGCAACATTCAGATATAAAAACAACATTTCTGAATGGTGCTTTAAAAGAAACTGACTCCAAATTATGTTTGCAAATTGAAGAAGAGTAATGGTTTAAAACAGGCTGCAAGAGCATGGAATGGAAGAATTAATGAAGTATTAATAAATGATGGTTTTAGAAGAGGAGAAGTAAATTGCTACACAAGAATTATTGAAGAAGAAAAGATATGCGTTCTTTTGTACGTTGATGATATAATTACTGCAGCCAATAATCAGCAGCATATCGATGAATTTACAAAATATTTAAATAATTATTTCGAAGTTAAAATGTTTGGGAATTTAAAATACAGTCTTATTTGTGCAATAGTCCTAACTTTTACAAAATTAACATTTAGATTTAAATAGCTGGCATCTTCTAAGTTTAAGTATTAAAGTATTTATAGATATTATTAAATTTTGATTTATATGCGTTATTTATGTCTTATGCTAAGAGATAGTTTTTAAATTTATCAGTAATTATTGTTATTAAGCTTTTATTATATGTACAGTTTTGCCAAATGTTTGAAAAGCCTAAGTCCGCTGAAGTGGCTTTCACTTATAAACTCCAGTTGTATTCGATTTTATTTCCTGACCATTTATCTAGTTGACCTAGCCTGTTATACAATAATCTGTGCTACCTATTATGATTTATATTTTAAAAAATTGCAACCATTGAAGGAATATTATCGGAATAATGTATACAACATGAATAGTACATGATTCTAAGCGAACCATATGATTGGGAGTATTTTTTTGACATAGTAATACTGATTTAAAATAGTTAAGTTGACCTTTTTTTCATAGTGCTGCAATCCTAAACCTCAGTAGAGTGAAAAGTAGCCGCATTATCTGTTGTTTGCAAGAGATTAACTTTTTCATTCCAGTTATTTGACTTGTTTGTGCTAAGAATATTTTTACTCGTGATTGTGGAAGGTTTTCCTTTTATCAGGTTATCCTGAGCTGGTAAGTTAAATTTTCCAGAGGAGGAAGCTATAGTCCATAGGTAAGAGTACTTTGACACTACTTTTTCACTGATATCCGTGTATTGAAAATTAAGACTACTATGTTTTGGTCTTCCCCTATGAAAAGTTAGAATTTTTGTTTTATTTGCATTCACTTGTAATAGATTTTTCTCGCTGTAAAGTTGTAAACAGTTCAATTTATTTGTACGTCTAACGGAGAACCACATAAAATTACAATATCATCAGCATAAGCTAATAGCATTACATCGCTGTGACCATTTACATTAAGCTTGTTAATATTAGAGTTGCGAAAGTAGTTTTTAATATCGTTAATAAACAAAGAAAATATAAAGTGTCGCCTCTTTGTATAAATGTTGAAGAATTCTAATAAAATTCGCGGAGATTCCTGAGTTGTAGAATTTATGCTAACATTGAGTGGTTCAGAGAGTCGGACGCGCGTCTAAAATCAACAAAGATAGCGCCGAATGCTCGTCTTTTTATTCGCAAATACAAATGTGCCATTACCGCACGACTGGATATACTGTCTGTCCGGCCCCTGTCTTTTCTAAAATCTGCCTGGTTTTCGCTCAGAATATATTCTTCACACCACGAATGAAGTCGATTACAGAGTATACTCGTGAATAGTTTACATACTGTGTTAATTAGTGCGATCTCTCTGTAGTTTGATGGATCTTATTTGCTCCCCGTTCTATGTACTAGAAATAGTTGTACAAACGACCACGATGAAGGCGTGCAGCCCTTATCTAATATAAATTTACTACTACTTAATGAATATATACTTACATTATTAGGAATTTTCCACTCGAATCCATGCTCATGGTACGGAAAATACGAATTTGCGAGTGCAGTACATTGCAGTGTTATGTCGTCTCCCACATTGGCTGTATTTGGACCTCCAATTTTTAATCCAAAACCGTAAATGAAACCTAAAATACGTATAAATAAGTATTTATTAAATTTTGCCGCTGTACGCTAGCTTTATTGTATGCATAACATAAAAAAAAAAACACAATAATGTTTTTAACAATTAATTATTAGTTTAATGCCTTTTGTTGAATTTATACTGGTTTGAATATTGGAAAGTCAACATTTCGAGCAGCTGTTTTCCACAGAACAGAGGTGTATGTCAGACTACGCTTTATGTTTATACAACCGAACTTTGATGTATAACTAATTATTGTTCAAATATTTATTTTATTTTAATATTTTGAATACCGTCACTGGAGAATTATGATCTACCTGTACTTTTTAAAAAAATGAGATTTTGTTCCAATTGTTTGTAAAAATTTCATAATGTTCTATCTGTTTATTGCCAAATATTTTTGGAACTATAATGTTGTGTCTATACCGTATAAAATGAAATGGGAATATTTTGTTGGATATCTCGTAATATTATCATTCTCTACAATACATAAGGATATTTTTATTTGATATTCTTTTATTTTATTTAAAGATCCTAAAATTCTTTCTATAAAAAAAAACTACAAATAAGAAAGATAAATAACAAAATAATAATTATAATGACACTTACTTAATAATTGACGCGATTTATGTTAATTTGACTTACAAAAAAATTATTAAATTTGTACTTTTTTATCAATAAAAATTATTAGAAGATTAAACTTACTTTAATTCTCAAAGTGTCATTAGATGTATTGTTATGTATTTATGTATAGGGTGTAAATCAAAAAGCTGGCCATAGGTGTTTAACATGGGAAATCAGTTTTTTCGTGCGCAAAAGTTACCAAATGGTTTTAGATGAAAATGGTTCAAATAAAAATTGTAGAGAATATAATTCTGCATCAAAATCACTCATCAGATTTTATTTTGCACCTCTTGTAATCCGTAAAATCGGCTTTAAAAGTACATAAATATTGCTCATTTGTAGTGATAGCCATAGAATTGAAATAAATTACAAACAATTACATGACATTTCAACTGTCCGAAAAGTTAGTTTATTAAACTTTGTAACTATTGTTTTCTAATAATTTCAAGTTAATTATCTTGCAAAAGGAATTAAATTCATAAGAATGAATCATTTTAATCATGAAGAACAGCTGCAATTAAAAAGATGGTATTAGTCAAGAGAGAGTTTTAGGAAAATTCGAGATTTAATAAGTGTTTTGTGGACACATCATCGAATTACGAGTAAAACTACTATTGAAAGATTTATGAAGAGGTTTGAAAAAAGCTGGTACGTTTAATAAAGGGCTGCAAAATACAAATGTACAACGTAATTCTGAAGAAAATGTGTTTGCATTAATTGAAGAATATCACACTTTTAGTTTACGACAAATCGCACTAATCGCAGCAAAAATTAGAATCAGTCATATGACAGTATACAACATTAAAAAAAAAACAAATATTTTTCATATACGTTTCATTGTCATCAAGAATTGTTGCCTAATGATTTTGAAAATCGTGCTGCGTTTTGTGAAAATCAGATTTTTTGAGCAGATCTCAGTAAATAATTTGAAAAGTTGATATAAAATATGAATAAATATTTACAATGATAGAAAAGCAACTATAACATGGCTTATAAACGTGAATTCAAACGAAGATTGCATGGAATAATAAAAATGACAATATGAAACATCTTTGTCCACAGAACTCGTTAAATTCGAGTTTGATAAGTGCATTTTTAGGTTATTTGAGATTACAATTTTTTAAATTATTGTAATCAGTACATTGTTGTAATAAATACGAGTAAATTGTTATAATCAATAAGAATATATTGTTCTAACACAAGTACTTTATTGTAATCAGTAAAAAATACATTGCTGTAATCAATAAGGATACATTGATGTCATCAATACACTGTTATAATTTGTACAATATTGTAATCAATTACTATTCTTCCAATTATTGTAATAAATGTAAAAATAGTTATAAAAATTATTGAAAAAATTAGTAATATATTTTAATATGGAAAATAAAACATCTCGTTTCGGAAACGTTTCATGTTGTGTTACAGAAACACCAATAAATAGGTTATTTCTAGTTTTCTGTAATTTTCTGAAATTTGTGGCTTTAGATTTTTAATTTATTATACTTAATGTTAAAGTGGAAGTTTTTTTGAGTAACTTGAGAATTGGCATCAGTTTGGATTGGAATTCCTTGAGATAGAATTGCATGTATCCTGGACTAATCTAATGCGAATTGATCTGTTTGATTTGGTGGGAATAGATCCAAGTTCAATAACAAGTAGTACGATTTCACCCATCACCAATATTTGTGAATAAATTAATTAAATATTAGGGAAATATTCTGCTTCATTAACAAACTAGAGGCTACACTTGTTTTTGCTATTCAACTCTTGTTGTCTTGTGCATTATTTATCGAACTTGAAGATAAACTACCAACGGTTTTAAAAAAGTGCTTCAAAAATTAATAAACAACTAAAAAGTTAATTCGTTATATTGATTTAGTTATAGCAGTTTCTTTTTGGAATCTTGCTGCTAAAAAATTATACGTGTACATATTCGTAAATTGTTTTTGGATAATAAATTTCATATTCAAAATCCTACATGTTCTTGTTCTACACTTTTTCTTACATTTCTTTTGAAATTTTTATTTTAATTGCTTTGCAGATCTAGGTCCAAGTTCTGAAGAGTAATTAAATATTGGCAATAGTCTCCCAATTTTCTTGTTTCCAATTAATTATAAAGGCCTTTGTACATTTATTTTCTACAGTATATGAGATAATTATTAGAATATTTTATATTATAAATTACAAGAAATTCGTACATTTGAATATTGAACTACAAATTATTTACCCTAAACACTGAACTTGACAACAATACTGAATCCGACAGTGATCTGACAACTCACATAAAATTGTTTGAAATTTTGTTTCAATTCCATGGTTATCACTACAAATTAGCAATATTTATGTAAATTTTAAAGTCGATTTTACGGATTACAATACGTGTAAAATAAGATCTGATGAGTGATTTAGATGCAGAATTAAATTCGCTACAATTTTTATTTGAACCATTTGGTAACTTTTGCGCACGGAAAAACTGATTTCCCATAATAAACGCCCGCTTTTTGATTTACACCCTGTATATATATATATATATATATATATATATATATATATATATATATATATATATATATATAAAGAAAATAATGATAACAAATCCATTATACATGTACAAAAGACACTTAACACATGTTTTTATAATTCCTCTTAAAAAAATTAAAACATTTATAACTCAAAATTAGTAAAAGTACCTACACATAGAACATTATAAGTCTCAGGTGACGACATGTCTATATGGAAGAATGCAACAATATTAAATATTATCTGTACGTACAAAAAAGGTCTAATGAACATATGTATTCTAAAGTGAATGGTTTGGGGACTATAGAGGAAACAAACTCTTTGCGTGCCATCTATCTACATCTACATTCAAATAGCTTTCACGACGACAAGGCATCATTTCCAGGACTTAAATAAATATCTAACCTCAGTCAGTGAGATAGATAGTGTCTTACCTCACTGACCTCAGCATTAGATAACATCCAAACACACACATGAACATAAAAGTAATGAATATAGAAGATATAGAAGAAACATTGAACAATGCAAAGTGGCAAAAAGTTCTAAAATTCCTATTTCTAAGTAATTTAATGACTCAGTAGTAAATATACTGAAAATAAACAACTACCAAATGAATAAAAATGTTATGAGCCACTCACATTGTTTGTTTCAATGGTTGTAAGTTGCGTTTACAATATCGGAAAAAAATTATTTACCGTCTAACCCGTAGGATTCCTCGAAATATGCTGTAATTACTTTGTTGCTCCTTGTAAAAACACATTCACAAACTTCAATGTAATCTCCGAAGGGGACAGTTCGTAGTTGAAATCCGATGTAAGGGTGAAAGCCCACCTATATTGGAACACAAATTTATTTGGAAATATATAGCACAGGTTAGCAAAATACAACACACTACGTTACAATTAATAGTATGTTCAGTGTTGCCAGGTTAAAAATATGAAAGATTCTAAAATTTTTAAAAAGTTTTCAGATTTTCGAAAATTTACTTAAAAGTCCTTAGATTAATAAAAATTAAATATATACAATTAAAAAACGGTTAATAATTAATAGGCAATATACTTAGGGATTCTGAAACTCAACGTTAATTAACTATGAGCGTTAACGTTAAATAACGCCATAAATTGAATTTTGACATTCTGAAATCGAACGTTATTTAACGTTCACGCCGCTAGCAGGCGTTAGTTAACGCATCGAGACTTGCAGCGTGAACTAGTAGCAGTCAACGTTAAAGAGAAGTGACATATGTCATATCCAGCTAAAGAATTTTACTTGCATCATCAAAATTATAAAAAAGTAAGTTTTAAATGCATATTATAGCTAGATATATTATTATATAATTCAACAAATACGTAATACTTTCAAATATTAAATGATATTTAAACCCTAACCTAACAAATGTTTTTTTAGTGTCTTGTAAAAAAACTCCGCGAACCACTCAACAACAGTACGAGAAAATGCTAGATTTTATGCAGAATAATAGGAATTTTGCGTTAGGAAAATTGTGTGGTGAGTCTAAAGAAGCTATGAGAGGAAAGTGGAGTGAATTATCTGACATATTAAATTGTGAAATTGGGCCAAAGAGGGAATCGACAAAATGGCAGAAGGTATTTGTATATAAATTTTGTAAATAAATATTTACTTTTCTTCTAGATTCTGCAAATATTATGGTTTTTTTTAAATCAATAAAACAAATTTATAACAGAATTTTTGAGTCATTCATTTTTATTTCGCTATCCTAGTGTATCTATCATTTTTATTCCTTCTATAATCACAATTCCATCATTCAAGCTCTTTAAGAGCTCCCAGAAAATTAATCTTAGTATTGAAATTTACGAGTGCATCTGGAAATTGCAGTTTTTTATATTACAGTAAAGATGTTCACTGTTAACTACATATTCAATGTGGATTTTTTATATTTTCTTTTTATAATATTTAGGCATGGAATGACTGGAAACATAACACAAAGACTAAAGCCTCAAAAATTAGACAGTCATTAATAAAAACTGGTGGTGGAACGGATTTTATTAGAAAACTTTCCGATTTGGAAGAAAAACTATTAGAGTTTCTAGGAAACAGTTTATTGGATGGTGATGGTGAAACACCTGAAGCTTTTACTGTAATGTATTAGTTCTTTTTGTTTGCATGGTTTTATTTTGTATTCAGATTTCAGATGAGAATCCTGTCGATCGCATTAATTTTGATATAGAAAATGCAGAAATAATATTTGACAATTCAGAGTTATCCTCCAACATTCCAAGATCCCCTTCTCCTCCTCCTGAAGTCCCAGTACCAGTACCAAATGAAGAACCACTTAAAAAGAAAATAAAAAGAAATAGCATTGAAGACACTGTACAATTACAAACAAATATATTATTAAATATTGACAAAACACTTAAGAACATAAATGATAACATAAGTTTGCAAAACAATTTTTTAGAAAGAATTGCGATTGCATTAGAAAATAAGAATAAATAATCTAGAATTTAATAAATATTGTAGTAATTTAAAAATTTGTTTTCAAATTAATTTTTATGTAAAATGCCTAATTAATTGATTTCGCAATACAGCTCCTTGCGCATTATCATTTTCCACTACTGCTATATCGTCTGCATCTTCATTTCTTTCACCATCTTCAGTATGATAATGTTATTTTGCATAGCTATGTTATGCAACACACTGCAGACATTTATTATACATCCTGCCATTCTTGGGGAATATCTTAACACTCTTTCCTTTAATATACATCTAAACTTCATTTTTAATAATCCGATTGTTCTCTCTATACAGTTTCTAGTACTGGCATGGCTGCGGTTATACCGTTCCTGCGGTGAATTTTGTGCGGCACCCAGTATGGGAGTCATTAGCCAAGGCTCAAGTGGGTAGCCGGAATCACCTTTAAATAATTTATATTTTATTTAAAATAAAAGAAAAATATTTATGTTTATTTTGTAACTATGTACCAAGAAGCCACGAACTTCTTTCGCCTTCAATGTAGCAATTTTCTAAATAATTTCGTACGCCGCTATTTCTCCATATATAGGAGTCATGTGAACTTCCAGCATGTCTGGCATTTACGCTCAATATTTTTAAATCAGCGTCACATATCTAATAATTAAGAAAATTTATTAAACGGTTATCGAAATTATTAATATTTTTCTACTCCTGTATTAATATATCCCCATTATTTTAATTTTTTCAATGAATTATAGTACCCAAAATTCACGATAGTGAATTATGTTTCATAATTAACTCTTCTCGACCTATCACAGAGTCAGAAAACCATAATTCACGGTTATTTTAAAGACGTGATGTGAATCACAAATCATTTTTATGTTGACGTTATTCAACGTGTGTTTTGAACGAATTTCGATCATTTTCAAAAATGATTTCCGAATTTACAGGAGTAGAAAAAGTATGGTATTATATTCGGGATTATGGTTATTATTCACTCGGATGATTTGCCTCACTCGCCTACGGTTCGTGACGCAAATTTAATCTTCGTAAATAATGACTATCATAATCCCACATAATAATATACTATTAAGTACCAGTTGCACGTTTTTTGAATAATATCCTTTCCTGTTCATATAATTGTGTGCTTCGTTTGTAGGTTTTAAGATAGCCACATGAGTTCCATCCACACAACCAATGCAGCCAGGAAAATTAAACTTGTTCATAAATCTTTAAAGAGTAAAGTTTCATTTTATATATTTAATTACATATTCAATATTATATGTAGAACTTACTTTTGCTTTATTCTGGTTTTCTGCATCTGTGTGTTTGGAAATTTTATCCAAATTGGCATTAATTCACGTTCCATCACATGTGCAACTTCTTTTATAGATCTACTAACTGTAGATTGGCTAACACTTAAATTAAAATCTTGCCCTACACAACGCTGGTAGCTCCCAACAGCAAAAAATCTTAAGGCGATTAAAATTTTTAACTCAGGTGTTATGCCAGCAATTGTAACTGGGCTTACTAAATGCCTTCGTAGGTTATTAATTATAATAAAAACTATATTTTGCGGAAATCTGAATAATTCTATAAAACGTCTTTCAGGTATATTTAAAATATTTAAATGTTGTCGAATACTTTTTCGAATATTAATAAAATGCCTTTTCTTGTCTTCCTCCTGAGCCAAAACTATTATTGCGGCATTCATATTTCTTAAAAATGTAATAAGAAGTATTAAATTAAAAAGTTATTAAATATTATTATTATTAAAGTATTACTTACAATTTATTAATTTCGCCCGTTTCTATGTAATATAATTTCTGCAGTTTATAAAAATATTATCTATTTTTAAACATAAATTTAGAATTTACGTGACAATAGAAGTGTTTTACGATTGTTTTTATTTATTAAAACGTCAAAATGTAGAAACATGTACTGAACGAAGTTTTAACGTCAACGTTATTTAACGCTAGAGTTATTTAACGTTGCATATTAACGCCAAAGTTTCAGAATACCATCTTAACTCTTGAACGTAAAGTTACGAACGTTAAAAAACGTTAATCGTTATTTAACGCTGAATTTCAGAATCCCACTAATAGTATATATTTTTATTCATAATAAATAACATACGTGTTATCACATTTTGGTGAAACAAACATAATAAATAATATAAGAAAAAAACACCTTTCTCCTTTCATTAATTTACAACATATATCACTGAAAAATATTACCACTACCGCACTGGAGTGTGGCAATATCAGTAATTGTTACACAAATTTACTTAAATTTGGGAATACTTAATTTTCATCACCTAATTTTAACTGTATTATTTTATTCCAAAATTATATAAAGTTACAATCAAAATTTAATCCTCCACGATGCGCAGCATTCTATATTCGCTATCGAGTTCATTTATACTGTCCAAAATATGTGGATAGTAAGATGCACACGGAGCAATTTATGTAATTGTCTTAATATTTTCTGGGTTTAACAAACATAAATGTGTTAACGCCTGAACAAATTTATCCAGAAAAATCTTCTATAAAATTGATGTGAAAATTCAATACATTTTTTTAAATTTTCAATAACACCCTGTCTTATATTTACGTTTTATAGTACTAATGCGGTTACTTTTCCTCCAAAATACTTATCTTCTAGCTTTAAAAAATTATGTGGATTTCTATACTGAATTTGGCTCACATCTGTATTTTTAAAATAATTAGGTTTCAAATAACATTCTAACATAGTTGTATATGCCGTCTCCATTCTCCAATACAAAACATGAATTTTTGGTGATTCGGATTGAAATTCAACATTTAATTTAGTTAAAATTGGTAGAATATAATTTAAAAAGTCCAAATATAATAAAATAATAGCATTATTTAATAAATTGAAAATTGCTACAGCTTTCTTGTCTTTCTCTCGTAAATATTGGGATTGAAAGAATAATTTTGTGGCATTATATTGCACTAAAATTCTTGACACTTCCTCTTTTAGAGACAGCCATCTGGTTTGACTACGTTGTAATATTTTATGAGGTTTAATGTTGACAAATTTTTGTAATTCTGCACACTCCTTCAAACGCTTAGATGACTGTAAATACGCGCACACATCCATCACCATGGGCTCTATTTCATTTGGCGATTTACAGCATGCGTAAGAAGCTACCAGTGCCAAGGACTGACAAATGCACTTCATAAAAAATAAATGTTCACAGTTTCACTTTAATAAACTTTGTAGAGGACGATTAGCGCCCATCATCGTATTATCTCCGTCAGCAGCAAACCCAGTCATATTTTGAACATATGGAATATGATTTTCTTTGAAGAAATTGACTAGAGAAGTATACAAGCCCTCAGCAGTGCCGTCATGTACGTCTATCAAATTAAAAAATTAATCAGATTCCAAGCATGTATTTTTGTTCATTCTAATGACAACTGTCATTGTTTTATTCATTGAAATATCTGCAGATTCATCGACTATAATTAAAAACCTTTTCATTTCCATATCTTCAATGATGACTTCCAGAGCATATGCACCAACACAGTTCTCTACTAATTTTGTACACTTACTTCTGTCACAAGATAATTTTTTTTATATCATTTTGTATATAATTAGTGTAAGATGATCTGCTGTGTTGAAAGCTATATTATGCTCCACTATAAACAAAGCAATGCGTAACTCAGCATTTTTACTGTATTAGTTTTTGTAACAACAGGTTTATTTGCTACAGATACTTGGTTTTTAATAGATTTACACTTTCTGACATGTTATGTTTTATGACAGAGGTTATAGCGGCCCCGTAGCTGCCTCCACATGTTTTACACATAAAGTAATTAACGCCCTGACTACTGACTGCAATCCAGTTTCTGAATTCCGAATGTTTTTCCCTCCGGCCTATACTTTTGCATATGCGTCCTCTTCAATTTATGATTTGTTTTAGTTTTATCTTCGTTATCAGTATAACTATCATCCGTATTAGACATATTTATTTCAGAAAATTTAGTAAATAAGTAAATTATGGAATATATTTGAGTTTTCTACAACTTACATTGCAGAAATTACGAATACAAATAATGCAGTCTGACACCTGTAACTTCAACGTTCAACTTCAAACGACTCAAATCCGTACAAATACCAACGCACACTAATGGCTATTACCAACACGAAATCATGAAAAATTACCACTTCAAACAGAATTTCTAAATCCCAATTCACAATGAACATAAGCATAAGAACTACATAAGAAAATACATAAACGTAAACTTGAGCTAATGGTTTTCAATGGCCATGTTCACAATGCCGTTATGTATTTCTTACGTTTGTGTAGGTACATAAGACCATCCGTAAGAAAAACGTAAAGTTGGAATCGGTTCAACTTTACGTACAAATTACGTATGTTTAGGAACATTGCGCATGCGTCACATTTCGCCAACAAGCGTCAACCATTAGTTGAGTATTTCAGACAAAATAAAATATATATAAAATTGATTAAAAGAATGTTTAATATTTCATGTATTGTTTATTCATTTGTTTCAGTCATATGTCTATGACAAAAACATAAATTTTATAAAGTTACTCCGTTTTAACAATAATAATACAATGGCAATATCGTTGTGTTCTATAAAAATTACAATTAGTATCATGAGTTACTTAAGTTTTAATAATAAAGCCAAGACGGCAAAATTGTTTTCTGACACTGACATTTTATAACAAATATTAAGCAATGACAGCTAGTACATGCAACAAGAAAACAAGATTATACCCTATACACTACCAACGTAATATTCTAAAATCACTAAATTTCATTAATTTTGTTTATGTTCATTGTGAACATACGTAATATTTATTACATTTTTTGTTATGTAGTTCTTATGCTTATGCTCATTGTAAATTGGGACTAAAAGACAACATTTCCAAGTGAAAAAGGATAATTAGCAATATGTTACAGTACAATAAATCCTTAGATTTTCCAAAAAATGAACAGAAATCCTTGTGTTCTTAAAAAAACACAAAAGTTTTTAAATCTAAGGAAATTTCCTTATACCTGGCAGCACTGAGCATATTGTAACCGACACCAAAATTTATATCAAGTTGTATAAAGTAAGTCAAGATTTACGCAGAAAATAGTTCTTAAAAAAAAGAAAAAAACATTTGTATGGGGACTAAAAAATATGTTTCTGTGTAAATTTTGGCGTAGATACTTTTACAATTTGATATTAATTTAGGTGTTGATATGACAGTTTTTTATTCATTGAAGTGAGACAATGTATTTTTGGGAAGGAATACATTTTGAGGAGAAATATAAGGTTATGTAGGCGACATGTTAGTATTGTTTCTGGGGAAAGAAGCAATGTTCTGCATAAATCTTTGTGCTCTTCGAAACTGCAATATTGATTTATTCGAATTAACTACTGTAAATAAAAACACCATTGACAATTTAGTGTTCGTCACTTGGGTTTGAATCTCCTCTGCGAAACCATTAAGTTGATACCAAACTCGAAAAGATTTAAATTATATTTATAAAAACAAAATTGACAATCGGCCAAAATAATTTTTTGACACTTGATTTCAAGTCCTGCGCGCGACTTTTATTTTAATGCCAAACAAGCTAGGATTAAAAAATGCTATAATATAAAACAATTCACGATCATTCAAAACAAATTTTTGACAGTTAAGTTCAAATTTTCAACTTGAGACCCTTTAATTTGGTATGAAAGTCAGAAGGATTTTAGTTACATGTATGAAAAAATCAATTTATATACTACGTATAAGAAAATGAAAATTACGATTTTAGAAATTTTGTAAAATGTAATAGAATATTATTATTTGAAACGATAATTATTTTAAACTTATTGGTAAATCATTCATTTTGAGTTTTACCGCCCAAAATGCTTAAAAGTCAAGAGGTTGATAAACAACTACATATTATATTTTTTAGAGAAGGAGGATGACCATCTATGAAGGAAAAGGTGAATCTGAGAAGAATAAGAAATAATTCACATTAAAAAAAAAATTCACGAATAAAGAATAAAAATATTATCAGAGGCGTAGAGTTGTAGGGGGTATGGGAGATACGTGCCCCTAAATAATCTTTCTGTAAACGGCAAAAATATAACATTGCCCCCGACAAAGAAAAAAGATAACTTGTCGCATAAAAAATATTTGTGATTATTATAGTATCTCACTTTGCTTTGAGTATATCATTTAATTCAGCACTACAAGTAATAAAACCATAACAGAAATTAGAATGATGTAATACAGAAATTTTTTAGAGTATGTAGTCTTTTAGAGGCCAAAAATCATCATATTTGTCTAAAAATCATAAAAAATATGAAATCTCGAAAATATTCATTTTAGCGATTTTTGGATGTCACAAAACATAATTTTCAAACTGGCGGCACTCCATGAATTTTCATCGATATGACCAGTTTTAAGCAGGGGTTAATACCAATTGACAGATATGCGAGGTGCGAGAGGACATTTTTAAAATTCATTTATATATATTGGAGCTGTACCTCAACAATACGGCAAAAAACAGGTCGGAGTCACCAGAGTAAAAATAATACTTTTTCAAAATAAACATCGTTTCGTTTAATGTCCAGTGATTTTACATTTGTTATACAATTTAATTGACTTACTAAGTATTCTTTTTACACCGATGCCCCCTTCGTGATTGTTGACGTATTGTTGAAGAACAGCTTCAATCTCGATATCAGATGTCGTGTTGTGATTGTAATAATTTTATTTATTGAATTTTTAATGTAACTAAATATTGATTAGTATTTGAATTATTTAAAATTTTGTTTTCTGTTTTTGGAATAAATTCTCCTGGAATTTTAAGATTTGTGCCATATACAAGCTCTGCAGAACTACATTTGATACCATTTTTAATAGAAGTTCTAATTCCAAGAAGTACTATTGGCAGAAGTCACTGACAGAAAAAAGATCTCGATAAAATCAGAAGTGTTCATATTACTTACCTCGGTCCGACGTGCCCCAGTGTAATTATCAGGATGCACTGTTAGTCCTACAATTTTTTGGTAATATAATTTGCGACACTCAAGTGTGATAATGATATCAGGAGACGTGGGTCTACATGGAACAATTCCAAGAAAGTTAATATCAACATAATATCTGCCGTTGGATATAATCACAGATAAATAATTTTTATCTGAAAAAGAAATAATAAATAATATTTTGTATATTGTCACATTAATTTGAATTAAACTTTGTGAAGTTGGAAAACATAAAGCAAAAGAAGCGCACCAAAGTACCAGGGCGGGATAAACACAGTGTATTTTCTAAACAAAAAATAAGTAGACTATGAGAAAGAAATAAAGCTTAAATCAAAATGAAACATAAATATATTTTAATAATTGAAGGAGGAATAAGGGAAACCAACTCCACAAGTAGTCATTTTTTTAACGGTTTAAATAACTGAATTTAAAAAAAAATAAAGTCGATCGGTTTCGGAGTTTTAATTTGACGAAGTTCAATATAAATAACATTAAAATAAATGCAGTGGGATTCGAACTGATGATCTCACGATCTACAGCCCTAACGTGTCGGGCCACGGAGCTATTTACCCCACTGCTGACAGTTGCCAATTTAAATTTATTCTTGTGGTTCCCCCTCCAATAACATCTTTAGGGGCTATGATTTGACGGCTGGTAACCGCTCTTCAAACTCAAAAATATATGCTGATGATGATTAAAATAAATACTTACAAAAACAAAAGTATAGATTATGTATTCCAAGAAATCACATCTTTATTAAGTACTTGTAGCATCTCAAGCAAATCAACAAAAGACAGCAATTTAATATTTAATCAGAAGGTTACAAGTCGACTGTAAACAACATCTGAAGAAAAATTGTCAAAATCGTCATTGCAAATATTCAATTTAATATTTTAAGAGTGGAGATAGCTCAAAATTTAATTGTTCGTTTTAAAAGATGGTGTTACTAGTATTAAACAGTATTTAATTTTAAAATTGTGTAGGAAATTAAAAATCATCGTCTGATGATGTCCGAGAGGACGAAACGATCGTTACGTTTAATAAATTTTGTGGAATAATCAAGTGATATATTTTCTTTTAAACTATTAGTTATAATGTTCCATCAAGTGCCGACTACACAAACTCTTTCAGTTTTTTATTTTGTATATGAAGAATTGTGAAACCATCATGTTGTATATCGTGTCCAGTTTCAATAATATGTTTAGAAAATCTAGATGTGTGTTATTATATTTAATGCCTGTAATATGTTCCTTTATCTATCTAATATTGAAAGACCTTCCTGTTTAACCCACATACGCTGCTCCATAATGTGATTTTATAAACTCCAGATTTATCTAAACGGTCGCTAGCATCAATTTTTTTACACAATGTTTTCTTAATGCTTGTGGCAAGTATAAAAGAGATTTCAAAATTATTATCAAAGTGTCTAAATATGTTTTCAATTTTATAATTAATTTTACCTATGAAAGGTAAGCTGATAATTTTAAATAGAATTTATATAGATTTAAAACTGTATACAATAATTTATTATTAATTCCCAATGATTATAAATTAGATCATTTTTTTAACGTTTGTTAAGAGATGATAGAAATGATTAGTAACAGAAAACATTTCTATTTTCAAAAGACGTTAAAATCTTTAATTTCTGCTAAATCGAGGAATTTCACTAATTTTATATCTAATGAACCTCATAATTTTAATCCTAGAATTATTAATTTATCAAACATAGTTTTTTTTTCATCTAAAGAATAAAACTTACTTAATTATGTTCTGAAATTTAACTACAATTATAACGTTACTTTCAATCAAAGAATATTGTTTTCAGCGGTATAAGGTAACTTGCCAAAAACTATTGAAAATCGTAATCTAACTGATGATATTACTATTGCCACTTTAAATTATTTTATCTACGATAGTGTGTAAAATTGATGTTTAACTGTTAGTTTCAAGTTTGTAAAACGGTTGTTTAGTAACACGATCCCATAAGTCACGGGCACTCACGGGTTGCCAAGCAACGAGTGATTAAAATTTTTAAAGCACGCCAAATTTGCAAAAATTTTGTTATCATGGCAAACTTCTCATTTAATATTGTGATCCTACTTCATAAATAAAAATATTTTTTAAATATTTTTTGGGGTTTATCATTATATCGTAGATAAAATATTGTACGATAAACATACGTAAAGCGTCTTTAGTCACTCAGGGGTCTTAAAACACGAGCGTAGCGAGTGTTTTAATTGACCCATTCGTGACTAAAGACTAGCTTTACATACTTGTATCGTAAATAACTATTAAAAACGAGGATAAAGACAATTGAGTTCACAAAATTAAAAACTGCGGCAACATTATTAAGAACACCAAGGTTAAAATTGATTTTTATAAAGGCAACTGTTTAACTAGATTGGACAAAACCGCATACATTGATAAAGGTATGATTTTCCTTCTGAACAGTGTTTTCGAAGAAATTAAAAACAATGCGACACAATTTTTTAAGATGAAAGAACTGATTAATATGTTTCAAGGTACACAACATATACTGTGTTTACATGCAGTTTTGAAACCGTTTTCAAATCATTTTAAGTTTTGAAAACTCCATGTATACAGTGTCAAAACCGTTTTGAGTTAACTCAAACCAAAACTATAATTCATGGGTTTGACTTCAAAATTGTTTTGAAAACAACTCATGTTTACATACAGTTTCGAGATTACGCATGCGTACTTTAGAACAACAATATTACACAGACAATAATTAGAATAGCATTAGCAAAGCAGCTTCAGAAAACACAATCTAATAAATATTACGTTATTATAACATTATTATAGGTACATATTTTGTACACAAGCAATACTGAGAGGTTATGTTTTACATTTCGATCTGTCACTTACATGAACCAAATGCGCGTGCGCTGAACTGGTTTAAAATCTATTTTTGTACCTGTTTTGGAAACTACATGTAAACAGTTTCTTATAATTTTGACTAAAAACTGAAATCATTTTCAAAATTGCATGTAAACTTAGTAAATGAGTAATGAATCCACAAACACCCTCACTTTATTTTCTGCTCAAAATACACAAAGAAGATATGCCCCTCAGACTAGTTGTTAATTTTGTGAACTATCTGTCTTATATCTTAGCCAAATGAATCAACAAAATTAATATTGTGTTAAAAGATGCAAGAATGCCTGGCTTACACGGGCATAGTAATCTGGAGAGTGGAGTATCAAGTAGAATAACTCTACCAGCCTAGTTTACATTAGTCAAGTAAACGGTAAAGTAGACAGGCGAGTAAGGACAAGCAAGATTACTGGACCAATGTAAACACTATTAAAATTGGTATTAAAAGATCCACTTGTGAACAAAAATAATAAATATTATAACAAATACGAATTTACTAATTACACGTTTTCATAACATAACCAAGAACTGCTTACTTCAGTTACCGCCAAAAATATAATGATGATGATATATTTATTTATTTTTTATTTACAGTGATGTACACTTCGAGCAACAAAGCTCAGGAGAAATATACTAACAATATTATAAACTATTAACAACAAACACTTGGTGATATAAAGAGTCGAGCAAACATGTAAAACTAAGAAATTAAGCGAGTTGAGTGGTAGAGCGACCAGCATAGTAGCTCGCCCATTTGTCGTCTTCCCCACTATAGCTTGTACAAAAATCCGTGGCGATTGATTCCATTAGTGTTTCTCAGCAGGTATTCCATAAGAGGATTAAAGAAATTTATGAGGGACTAGTTTACAGGGTTGTACTGGATAATATTTTCAAATGAGTTTTACACAAACAGACACAAGTAATATCAAAATATGAAAAATATTAATAAAATGAATTTTAAATGTCGTTTTCTGAAGGTATATTTGTATAAAATTATCTTACTTAACAGTTTTCGGGGAAACAATTGAAAAGATAATCGTATTAAAAATTTCGGAGATTAAAGCATCTAAGCCAAAAATTATAATAATCCACCCCTGAACATCAGACAAACTTGCACCCCGCTGGCTAGGGCTGGCTTATCCCATTAGCAAGTCAAGTCAATCGCCACGGATTTTTGTACAAGCTATACCTTATGATGAACTCGACTGCTTACTTGCCCTGTGTCAAAGATGGCGAGTCGAGTGTTGGACCGAGTTGCTAGGCACAGTTCTCTGGGTCGAGCTACTCGACTAATGTAAACTAGGTGAACACTGTGCTCGTGTAAACCAAGCAAGTAGAAAAGTTGCATATTTCGACTGCACCTGATTTTATTCTAGTCTCTTTTAATGTGCCTAATGTATTTACTAATGTATCAATAGATGAAACTTTAAAAATTGTTAAAGAAGTGTTGTTCGAATCCAGTGGTCAGATTAAATTTGCAGTTA
Source organism: Poecilus cupreus (assembly GCA_963942605.1). NCBI lineage: Eukaryota > Metazoa > Arthropoda > Insecta > Coleoptera > Carabidae > Poecilus > Poecilus cupreus. The sequence continues at coordinate 27,097,665 of OZ012718.1, forward strand.
ATTTTTTGATTTGTTGTCATTAATTATAAAACACATTTTATGCTTATAGACGGGCACTATTACAGAGTTAAATTCTTTTCACAATGCACTATATAATGCTAATGATAATAAAAAATTCACTTATAAATAGAATCTAACCATAAAATTAATTTCCTAGGTCTTACCATTGACAACACAGGTGAAAACTTATCTTTCGTTGATTTCCGAAAACCTACTCAAACAGATGATAGTATCAATTCTCTTTTAAACCATTGTTTCAAACACCAATTAGTGATTTTCAACTCTCATATCCATAGAATGCTCAATCTACATTTAAACTCAACAAAAATTAAAATATACCAATATTTTAATGCAAATTGCGTTTAATAATAATTTTGATCCAAATCTAATAGATAAGTTAATTTGTAGAAAAAAATTAAAACTACAAACAAATTTAGGTTATCCGTTAATTAGTAATAGTGATACTCAAAATATAAAAAAGTTCAGCTTACTTTTCTTAGGTAAAATTAATTATAAAATTGAAAAAATATGTAGACACTGATAATAATTTTGTAATCACTTCTAAACATGCCACAAGCATTTGAAGCATTAAAAAACGTGTGTAATAAAATGGATACTAGCGACCGTTTGGATAAATCTGGAATTTATAAAATCATTTGTTCTTGTGGAGCAGCCTATGTGGGTCAAACTGAAAGATCCTTTAAAGTTAGATTAAAGAAACATACTAGAGGCATTAAATATAACACACAATCGAGTTTTTCTAAACATATTATTGAAACTGGTCGCGATTTACAACATGATCGTTTCACAATACTTCATATACACTATAAATGTAGTATTTTGAATTTTCTAGAAAATTTCGAAATTAAAAACTGTATAATACTAGTAACGCCATCTCTTAAACGAATAATTAGATATTGAATTATTTCAAATCTTAAATTAATTAATTGAACATGTAACCTTCTGATTCCGATTAAATAATTGGTGTTTTTTGTTGATCTGTTTGAGATGCTACCAGTTCTTAATCAAGTTCTGATTTCTTGTAATACGTAACATAAGAGGACAGAAAACAATTTTTTTTCTGCGGCCCTAGTTTTTCGAGTGAATTTAGATACACTAATGTTATAAAGTATTCGGCGCATAGTTATTTTGATGGATTGACTCGAGTGCTCATGATTCATCGAACTTTCAAAATTATTAACATTGTTAGTATCTATTTAGGTTAACTTGTTTAATCCTAAGTATATCCTGGCTCAAATTGAATTGGACGCATGAACACGCTTTGTATCAGTTGACAAAAACTTTCTGGAGAAGCACAAAGCTGCAGAATATTCCAAAATAGTCTCTAAAATGCTTAAGAATCTTGAAAAACTGGAAGCTAATATAAGTATCAAAATACATTTTTTGTATAGCCATTTGGATCGATTCCCTGACAACCTACGTGGTTACAACGAAGAACCAGGGGAGCGGTTCCACCAGGATATGGAGTTCATGACACCGCCATGTGATGGCGGAACACTGCTGGACCGTTGTCCTCACCAAAAATACAATAAATAATCATATACAAAACGTTTTTCTTAATTTATTTTAAAGAATTTTTGTTTAATACAAATAATTCTATTCAAATTATCCATAATAACGCTGCTGCCGTTTCAAAATAGAGGTTTTTGAAAGTATTCATTATTTTTATTTCATTTTATTCTCAATATAAGGGGTGCCTTTATCTATAAAACTATGGTCAATTCAGCAAATCAGATATATTTTTTGAATTCAGGAGACCAGAGTTATTCAAAATCAGCTCCTAAATTCCATTCCGCTGATCCACTGTTCTCCTGTGTAATCAATAATTTTGTTTTTGAAAGTATTTATATTAATGTTATTTATTTTGTATTTCGTACAATGATTGTCGTAATATTTGCTGTTCTTTTATAACTAGGTACTGGTCCTGATGATGGTGTGCAAAACACCGGAATCGTTTGACTTTATTTTCAAAAAATTTAGGCAATTTAAATGTGAAGAACAGAACTACTTTAGCAGTTGTTTTCCCTTATTTTTCCTTCAATTATTAATATTTATTTATGTTTCGTTTTGATTTAAGCTTATAATAATTAATATTTATTTATGTTTCGTTTTGATTTAAGCTTAATGCGATTTTCATGGACTACTGAAATGTAATTTTTAAAAACGTTATTTAACTTTAAATTCAATATCTAGCAATATTTTGTTTTGTAAAGATATAAAATGATTGCATTGAATACATAATGTCAGATGTCACCGTGGAAATTATGATCGCCTGATTGAAATATAATGAAAAAACGAATATTTTGCTGTAGATTTGATTTTTTTCATAGTTTTTACAAATGTTTTTTTTTAGTACATTTTATGGGCTCTCAATTGGCTACATCACTTACCTAGATCGGCGAAAGTAGAGTGCCACACTCGAATTTAGTAAATGGCGTGAATATTTATTTATATTTATCTTATTTAAATAAATCCTTACGGGTTTGTGGAGGGGTTGAAAATCTAACATGGAAATTTGAATAGCATTGTTTATTAATTACATTTGAAACATGTAATATTATTACCAACATCTTTCATTTGAAATGTTTTTCGAAATAAATTGAACTATTATTTCCGGTTTCCGTTACTTTCGTCCGTGAGTTATTGAATATACGGACACACATCCACCCATCCATCCGTAATCCGACAACATTGTGTATGGAATAGAGAGCATATGAAAGGCGTACATACCGCGGACGTAGACGTATATTCCCGTGGATCTCCTGGCAGTGTTGTGGTCAGCCGCTCGTGCGTAGCAGTAATAGAAGCCAATGTTGCGACGCGACACGTTGTACACAGTCAAAATCGACTCGTACTTCAATGAGACCTCCTCCGCATTCTCTGTGGAGTTGATATGTATTCTCGCAGAGTTGTAATACTGCAAATGTGAAATAATTTTAGGTATACAAGAAGTATTGAATACATTTGAGAATCGATAAAACCGTTGGAATCTCCCAAGCACAGGTAGCACTGTTAAGAACTAGAACAATGCTTAATTAATTAATAATAGATATTTATATACCAAGTGAAATAAACATATGTTTATTTACGAAAAGAAAGTTTATCTCTCGAGCTTGCAGAGCGAGTGAGATAAATTCTTTCAGTGAATTAACATATTTAATTCACGCGGTATATACACTATTTTATTCAATTTTGACGAAATAATAAAAATGATTAAGTATTACGAAATTCACTTTTGACAAATTAAGAGGACTAATCAGTAGTCTGTGCATGACAATCGACAACATGCAAATGTCAGATGTGAAGTTTTCGTTCTTGAAACAATTTTAAATGCCTATGAAAAAGAATACATGCAGTTTAGTGAGTAGAGAAATATGAAGAAAGCAAAAGTAGTAAACGAAAGAAAAAATTTAGCTTACATTTCCGATCAGTCTAAAAATGTGAAATTTTGCAGTGAGTGATTACAAATTTTGAGTGATTTAAAAATTTTGTATTCACTAGTGAATAAACAGTTATTTACAGTTGTTGTTATGCAGATGGGGTAAATAGCTCAGTGGCAACGTATCGGACTGTAGATCGCGAGATCTTCAGTTCGAATCCCACTTCCGACAGTTGCCAATTTAAATTTACCCCTGTGGTTCCCCCTCCACTAACAACTTTGGGGGCTATGACTTGACGGCCGGTAACCGCATTTCATACGCCAAAATATATCACTTACCGAGATCTGCGTAAGCAGAGTGCCACACCCGCAATGGGTAAAAGGCGTGATGATATATATATTTATTTATGTTATGCAGATAATAATTATAGTTTAAAACGTCAAAATGCAATAAAATAATATATACTTCTTGAAGTGAAATATAATTTTTTATATAATATGAATTCTTTCTTCGGAAAGCTTCAATATTATATAAAACTCGAAGGAATTTTAATTATAATTTAAAAAATCTGGTGTGGGCACCACATTACTTTCTTACACAAATAAAACTAACTGAACACGTATGACTTCCTCCTTGCGAATGACTTTATTTTGAAAATTATTTGATAGATGTTAAACCTGTTTCATTTTTTGTTCTAATTGTAATTATGAATTTATTTTAAAATAGAAATTAATTAATATTTAGTCTAAAAACTAAAAAACGGCTTTAAAGAAAATATGTTAATGCATAAAATTTAAGGCGTGAAAAAATTATTAAAAATCTGTACGAATCAGATAAAAAGAAATAAATTTTTACAGAATAATACTACAGAAAGAAAAATACCTCAAATTATTTGACCCATAATTTAATACCATGTAGCATGTACTACGCATTTATTATCGCTACCTACCCAATACCATTATAACTTAAACTAGAAAAAAAGAAAATAAATTATACAATGTATTAAACTTTTAATTAAAAATTAATACTGGAATATAATTCTGGTTTTACAACCGCTGAATTTTGACAAGTGTTTATAATAACCATGTCCTTACATGAAGAAATACATTTTATTTGATTTTTACGACATCTAGAGTTTTTATATGGACAATTTATAAAAAAAATATGAGTTGAGAATGGCTGAAATGTAACTTATTTACAGTTACCTTTTCTACATCCGTACGACGATAAAACTGTTAATTGGGTTGGAAACGGTGGAAGAGTTGTTAAGAGTGCTGACACATTAATTACCATCTTTGTCGATTACCCAGCCATATTGTTTAATATCGGATAATTTGAATATTGATTGTAAAGATTTTTCCAAATTTTTGTTTGAAAAAACGCACGTAAAAAACTGACTCGTGTCCTCGAACTGGGTTCTCCAAGAGATTTCCAAGAAAACAGCACACTCGCGACTTTGAAATCTCGCTTGGAAATAAAATTAACGAGGAATAAAACTATTCCCTAAAAGGGTGAAAACTAGGCTTTCAAAATTACCGTAAAAAAATCAAAAATTCAATTTAACGGTCACATGCGCGTTCGCCAATTAACTCGTCTTTCGCTTTTTTAAGTAAAAACGCATAGTAAGATAAGAAACGATAAGTAAAAAAAAGGAGACGGAATAGCGCCAATGTTGAAGAAAAATTTGAATTGAAGAATAATTGCGCCAAAACAACTGAGATGCTAAAGAAAAGAGAAAGAAGATCCAGCGAAGAGATAGCGAAAGCGACAGAAGCAACAAGATACCAACAACTACCTGTAATACCGATTGAATTTTACACTAGCAAAAGTTACTAGATCTTGTAATTTATAAACATATGTCATGTTACTAACTTCAAATAAAAAAAATATATGAAATTGTTCATTGATGTATAAAATAATATTATGAATAACTACTAATAAAATACGGGGAGGTAAGTAGAAGAAATTGTAACAAGTCTTAAGCCAGCACATTATAGTTCACGAAATGATTAAGTAATGAGGTCAAATAGTTTAAATAATATTGTTTATTTGTGACACTTATATTGGTAAAGGGTACGTTGTCGCCTCCAAAGTAGAAACTGAAGAAACGTTGTCACCTCATATATGACGCTGTCACCTCCGACTTCGGAGGCGACAACGTTTTTCCCTATTCTCGTCGGTTCTGGCCTTAGGACACCATCTAAAGCTCTAATATAAAAAATAGGTAGGAGGCGACAACGTAGCTTCCATACTCACAAAAAAATTTTTTAGTTCCGGTATATACCGCTGGCACTAGTGTTGCAAAAAACATATAAGGAGGGCACGTTGTCGCCTCCGATTATATAAATCTCAATTTTGTATCACATAAGTTACTTTTCCGCCTCCGCTAAATGGCAGCGACGTAGAGGAGGTGATAAGGGTGTTTTCATATGACTTCATTTCATATTTGCAGCTCGCGAGAAAAAGTCTTGCAGTGATAGTGTAATCTGGTAATGATGTCATCAAGTTGCTGTTAAAACTGTGCAGTAAGTACTACCAAAAAGCCCTTAAGTATTACGCCAACAAATTGGACATGTGTATATAGTACTACACTATTTAAAATATTTCATAATAATGTCATACGGTGTCTGAATGTTTTCATAATTCCCATTCGTTTTTCAATTAAAAGGCTTTTAAATATTTATTAATTGATAATTTCTAAGGCTTTAATTTAAGACTATTTTTGTACCGAGGAACAGTGGGAAATTTCCTTGCTCACTTGCTCGATAGGTCGCTCTATCCGTGCGCACCATAATTTGGTAACGCTTTAGGCAATCTTGATAAAATTTTGTACGCAGCTTCCAAAGAAAAATCGTATATCTAGGTTTGTGAATGGGCCAAATTGGCCCAAGATATATATAAGCCCTTTGTCGTTACTTACTCATTTATTAACCGATCGGAACCAATTTGACAACTATATTTTAATTAGAAAATGACCTTTTGGTCGTTTATAAATTTTTAAAAATAATATAAAATTACTCAAGAAATGGCTATCTCCATAAAAGTTTATAGGCAGATTCCAAAGTAAAATTGTAAATGAAATTTCGGGAATGGGCCCTATCGGTCCAAAAATAGATAAGGCCCTTTTCATTTCCTTGTTAATTATAAACCGATTGTGACCAAATTTGCAGCATATTTATTCAATGTGAAACCATGGCCGAATAACAATTTCAATAGCAATATCTCCTTTAGATAGTGTCCTTTCAGCACTTTTCCAAAAGTTGCAATTTCTTGAAAACAGATTCTAAATTGAAATCGTAGATCTATGTTTGAAAATGAGCGACATTGGACCAAAAATAGAGCAGACCCTTTGTCATTTATCTGTTATTTATCAACCGATCGATACCAAATTTGAGACATGTTTAATTCATGTAAAACCATGCTCAACTACTAAATTCAATAACAATATCTTAATCAGAAAGTGCCCCTTTCTTCCTTTCTCGAGAAACAGGAGAAATAATTCGCATCGTTGTACGGCCCAAGTCGCTCGGTACTCTTACAAGGAGATGTACAAACTTACTTATCACCACTTCCAGGCATTTTTCATTTTAATTTGCCACATGGTTTCAGAAGAAACTAATAAACGTTTACCTAGAAATGAGACTTCCGATTTAATGTCAACACATGTCCATAATGAGACTGAACGCATAAAAGATCATTATATCTATGGATTACCTAAAAATGATACATTAAATGAGATGCAGGAAAACAATTTGGAAACTCCAATTGGAAATATTTTCAATGCTGAAGGTATATTACGAGTTATTATTTAAGTATGAATTTACAAATTTCAAAAATATTATAAATTAAGACTTGGTAAATAACTATTTACCATTTTCTATTTTTCCTATGATTTTAGTATCAAACAAAACATTATATACAAATGAGACTTCAGATTTAATGCCAATACATGTCCTAAATGAGAGTAAATGCGTAATAGAAGATTATAATAATGGATTACCAACGAATGATATATAAAGGAGATGAAAGAAAAAAATTTTAGAAGTACGAAAACATGACACAAATTATTTTGGTAAGGTAATTGAAAACAAAAATAATGACATTACACAAAAGCATGAAGAAGAAAAAAGAGCAGATGATGACCCGAGTGACTTAGTTAAGGTAACTGATTTAAAATTTACTTGTATCCAAAAAAATTACGAAATTTTCAGAAATGGGTAGAATTTAGTGACTTCACACTTTTCCAAATTCTAAAGATCCCAACGATAATGACGAGTTAAACTCAGATGAAAAAGAATATGAGGAGCTTTTGCCTTTGCACGATCATGTTATACAAACACCTAAGATATGTAATATAAGTGAAGCATCATATTCATTATGCATAGAAGTCCGTAATGCTGAAATTGGATCAAATTCTTCAAAGCGGTTAAAAGAAATTAATATACGTTAATTATGTAATTTGTTCAAAAATTTGGTACACTGTCAGCTATAAAAAAGGAGAGCCATATCTTATAATTTAAGTAATTTATTTAGCTAGGTTTATTCTTACTTACATACTTACTTACTACTTTTGCTACAAAAACACTGATACTGTGAGCGACGCTTACATGGGGAGGGATCGCATAAATAATTTGTTCTTCTATGAATTTAAATTTGTTTAGCTACGCATTATAAATTTTAGTGGTTACTTTTTTATGGCCAGCAGTATGCATAACAGTATTAAGTGTGAATTAAAATGCGGAAATTACAGGCACTTCGATTACTAATATACGGCTTTTTCAGTCTAATGAACTTCCAATTGCAGGAAGCAGTATGGACTTTTACGAACAATAGTTTTATTTCGTGGTTATTTATTGGGCATATCATTGTTAGTCCTGTCAATAGAGACAAAAAAGACATTTCCTTGCAAAAGGTCGGTGAAAGTTTATACTTCGCAATTTTTTTTTTTTTTTTTTTAGCCCTAATGAAATCCTGAAATTTGTGAACACAAAAACTTGCCGCTGGCGCCGCCATCTTGGAAACGTCGGCCAAAATGAGTTAGCTCTGTTCGTTTACAATTCCAAAAGTGCAGTGCAGTGTAGTTCAAAACAGTGTAGGTAAAATCAGTGTACACTAGTGCATCAGATTCAAAAAACAATAAAGTGCAACTGTGAACTGTCCGTTAGTCGTTTAACCTATATTTTAAAAGCGAAATAGAATCTGTTGCTAAATCGAAAAATTAAAATTAACGTTATACTAGAAATTTATTATTTATTAATAACAGAAAAAGCTAATTTATATAATATTATGTTATCTTCGGAAAATAAATTGTTATTTGTTAAAATATCTGCTTTAATCATATTTGTTTGTGTATTTTAAAAGCACAAATAATTGTCTCTGCACAAAACTAAACAAGAAACATTATTCAATCAAAACAAAATCTTTGAAGATTATGATATGATGTTTAACCGCGTATTTTGTTTAAAAATATCCCCACCCAAGCCGCTGCACTAATATGCTGCACCTCGAAATTCAGTCCAGTTAAGTACGTTTCAGTTCTATAATATTTGTTAACGAACACGTTACTAGAATTGACTCATTTGTCAAAAAACATATCAGTGTATAAAAGTTAACACGAGAGTAAATTAGTGCATGTCAACGAACAGAGCTGGAGTAGAAAGTGCAGACTGGAAATGGGGGTAACTAAGTGTAGTTTGTTGGCATTTCCGTTAATCAAAATTTATATTTTGAGCAAATAAAATTCACAAAACAATTAATTCTGTGTATTAACATAATCTGTTTCCGAATTTGATGAAGAATCGAATGATGATTGATCTTCGGCAAAATAATTTATTCATTCAAACAATATGCGTTTTAAAACAGATATTTCTTCAAAATTCTTCACAGATTTATAATGTGTTTGTTTACAAATAAGCTAACCTGACTACGCTGACAGCAGTGACAGCTAGTCAAACTTGCCCAAATATACACTAGAGTGTTTTATGGAAACACAGAACTAGAGTACACTAGTTTACACCGCACGCACTGCACTATACTGCACTACACTTTCTGAACTTCTCATCAAACAGACCTCATGTAAGCTAGTCCACGGATCGAAGTTTTATTGTTGCTGACCCCCAGTCTCGACACGACCCATTTTATTTTTCTCCCCTCTTAGGAGGAAAATTATTACTAACCAAAATGAATAACTGTTGATATTTCAAGTATTGAGGCAACAGACAAATGAAAACCTAGAGAAAACATAAAAATGAAGGAAGAAAAATGTAAACGTTACACTTGTCCAAAAGAAAGAGAAAATTGGCTAAATGGTTGGCTTAAAAAAAACTGTGAATAATTCGTGATGTATCGAAAAATAAATAGAGATATGAAAACAACTGTAACGATGGCAAAAAATAAAGCATAGAATCTAAAATGGAAGGAAATAAACAATTAAAAAGGAAATATACGACATAAAGAACTAAAGAAGCATGGGGCACCGTTAAAAGTATGAGGATAAACTGTCATGAAAAAAGAAGTATCCCTCTGTCTTGTATAAACGAAAGGGAAAATATTATAAAATGTTGTTGACACGACAACACTGGCTTATGCTATACGTAATATGAAAAATGAAAGATGATCAGGCTCAGGTGGGATATCAATTGAATTAATAAAATATGGACAAATTCAACTATTGGAATGTTTAGCTTTAATTTTCAATCAGTGTCTCAGAGGAGATGCAGCGCCACAAGAATGGAAAGAAACACATATTACTTCGATATATAAAAAAGGCAGCAGAACCGAATACAAGAACTACCGTGCAATTGAAAGACTATACGGCTTGGTGATTAAAAATGGAATAGAAAATGTGATGCATGAACTGGAAGAACAAAATGGTTTTCGCGCAGGTAGATCATGCATTCACAATACCTTCTGCATCAAGTAATTAGCAGAAAAAAAGACAGCGTGCAATAGATCGCTACATCTAGTTTATAGTGATCTGCAGGAGGCATATGACAGTATGCCATTAGTTGGGCTATACCAATCTCTAAAGATAAATAGAGTTAAAACAGTTTATATTAAAGCAATTCAAAACCTGTATTCCGATTCAATAAACAAAATAAAAATGGGTAGTAAACTTTTAAAAGGTTTTAAGGTAACAAACGGTTTACGACAATGCAGTGTTGTAAACCTGTATAAATAAATCTAAATGGGATTGCGAATTGGAGACGACATTATACTTTGCTGATGACCAAGTAATAGCAACAGACGAAGAAAAATCGATCTGCATGATGCCAAGAGAAATATAATAAATAGGAACTTACTGCGGACATGAGGAAGAAAGAATATTTAGGGATTGAAGATGAAGGAAATGACTTAAACATTGATACATGTACTCTAAAGTAATGTGTAAAATACAAATACATAGAAGTCATTGTAACAAACGCAGGTACAAGTGACTCAGACATAAACAACAGAATATGGCAACGATGAAGTGCAATACGCCAAAGAAATTACTAAATCAACTAAAAAAATCTATTTACAAGACAGACATAGCAATATACGGCACAGGGATCTAGAAGATAAAAAACAAATGAACGAATACTGTTAGCATTAGCGATGGATTTTTGGCGAAGAAGCTATGGAGACAGCTCATATATAAATACTCTTCCAAAGAAAAAATTGCAATTATATTACCGAAATGTTAATGTGTTAAGAACAAAATTGTTGAACTTCCATAATAATATTCTTGCAGAAAACTATGATTGAATTTCTATTACGGAAACATGGTTGCATTGTGGTATTTTAAATAGTGAGTTGTGTGATAGCCGTTATTCTGTTTTTAGAAAAGACAGGTACTCGGTGTCTACAGCAAAAGGCGGTGGTGTTATGATAGCAACAAAAAAGTGTACAACCCTGTGCTATTACATAATAATTTGAAAACTAATAGTTCTTATGACTGGATATGCGCGAAGGCAACTATTTTCAATACACAGATGATTTTAGTGTGCGTGTATTTCTGTCCCGCAACTTCGGTAGCAGAATACGAGTTTTTATAAAAGAAATTGATTCCATTACAGACATTATTGATTGTGAAAATGTGTTTTTTTGTGGGTGACTGGAACATCACTGAGATAAACTCTACACAATTTAACTTCGCGAACGGGAACAATAAATTGAGAATAGTAAACGAACTCATGTCAACATTTAAATTAATTTCTTTGATACATTGCTTAAACATTAATTCTGTTACTCTAGTTTTAATTTTATCCAATGTATGTATGTATGTAATTAGAGGTAAATGATAATCCTCTTGTAAAAGAAGATAGGCATCATCCCACACTGCTAGTAACTGTACCTATTGTTAAACATAAAACCTACAACACAAAACATGTAAAACAGTATAATTTCAGAAAAGCTAATTATGAAAAATTATATGAAAACTCAAATCCAGATGTAAACTTAAATATTTTTTACGAATCTATGTAAGTAACAATTTTTTGATGAATGTATTCCGAAATATATTGTAAAAAAAATACGGATCCTACCTGGTTCACGAATGAAATAAAAAGTAAAATTAAACTAAAACAAAGGTATCATAAAAAATCTAACCTAAACACAGCAAATCAGTTAGAATATCTGCACAGATATAAAGAATTAAGATCTGAGGTAAAAACGCTTATAAAGCAAGCACACGTAGACCACATAAACAAGATTAATAATAATTTTAAAAATAATCCAAAACAGTTTTGGTCTTACATAAACAAAAAACGTAAAGATAATTGTATGTCCTCATTATTTATCTATGAAGAGGAACAATATAATAACTATTTAGATATCGCTATTATTTCTCTTCAGTGTATGATTCGGACGAACAAATGCTAACTTGAACAACAATGGCAGCAAATCTCAAGCTATGCTAATGACTAAAAGAAGATCTTTAATAAATCATGACACAAATATATTTATAAATTCTACAATTCTACAAGTTCAAATTATGATATACCTGGGTATCCAAATAGATAATAATTTTCGGTCTGCTGAACATGTAAAGTATATAACGAATAAATGCTGTAAATTACTTCATTTCTTTCAAGATGGGCGAAAGTAACATGGGGATTAAGACAATAGGCGCTGAATATTACTTACAAAAGTGCAATAACACCAATTTTATCTTAAGGGCTACCAGCGTGGAAATGCACCTTGCAGAAAAAATGTAATCAAATGAAAATTAAAAGAGTTCAACGACTTATAAATATTAAGATTTAAAAAAAATTATAGAACAATATCTTACGAAGCATCTTGTGTTTTATCAAGGAATACACCCATTATATTAAAATTTTAAGAATCCATTCGAGTATACAGGGACATGAAATCAATGGAAATCAAAGATATTATTAGTAGAGAAATTTGTATTACCATTTTTAGAAATTATATAAACTATTGATTTTGAAATACTTGTTGAATAATAATAATAATTTATAATTATATAAAACTTGCTTTTATAATGTATTAATTGTTAGATTTTTCAACATTATTATGAAATATAATATATGTATAAGCAGGTAATATTTTTGTATGGAGCATGCTTGAATAAAGTAATTATTAAAAAAAAAAAACACACACACACAGACAGAGTCTTAGAGCGGGACTCACCTGGTCGTTGTCGACGTCGCGGAATGTCCAGTTCATGGGCTCCACGCCGCGGCAGCCCAGCGTCAGGTCCGAGTGCGCGTCCACCGTCACGTCGCTGCGCTGCGGGTACATGCGCGGCTCATCAGGCAACTGGAAGGCCGGCGATTCTGCAACAAACAGCGAGACCCCGGGCTAGATTATTATTGAGTTGAGTAAATCATCGGACTTTCTTACAATATATAATAACTTGGAGAAACTTTCAGAACTCATAACATCGAAGACATACGATATATGAAGTACGACGAAACATAGAAATTTTTGTTAAAAAAAAAAGACTTCGAAAAACGCAAAGTTAATGGTCCGATTGCATCAGTAAGTGCTTTAATTTTTATTAACCTAAAGAGACTTAAAATTAAACGAAACGTTAAACAAATATAATAATTTTTGTTGCGCTGCCAACTGCAGACGTGTGTTAGTTGTTACTCCGTATAATTTTTTAATGTTGTGGATTACAAGTTAGTAATACATAGGCATTTCAAAAATGACCCGTGGTCAAAGTGCTGTATTGCAAGATACAGTTATATTCTTACTGTCAAACAACTCATTTATTGACAAATTACTCAATAAAGTATATGATGAGCTGAGTTGATTTTGAATGAAATAGAAAAATCGGAAGAGAAAGTTTATTGTGTGAGATTTGTATATGATAAAAAATTAAAAATAAGTAACACAATGATGTTTATTCACAAATTATACTTCTTTTTAATTACACGTCATATATGATATATTTGACAGATATATAAACAACTTAACAATATATATATATATATATATATATATATAAGTTACAGAACACTCAACCACCATAAAGTGCTGAGTCGGACATTTCTCAGTACTTTTCCATGATATAGTAAACTGTAATAGTATACCTAGTTTGTAGATGAAGTATGATAAATGTATTGTAAGTTAGTTTTAGTCTAGATTCAGAACTTGTTGTATTCACACGTACTCTTTTATGTACAATAAATAATTTTTTAAAAACCCAATCGAAAAGTCTTGAAACTTAAGTGGCGCAGTCGGTAGGATTGTCGAAACAGATTAACGAATATAATTTGTTTCACATTGTGATTTATTCGACAACCGAACAATTTCTACGTGTTGTAAAATCAACACTTCAAGACAACTTCATTGGACATCCTGCATCTTCCGTCAGCTGAGCGAACATCAACTGCCGAGAAGAACGAGCACAAGAACGTTTTCCCATCCACTGAGAGGACATCAGCGAGCACGGGACCGTCTTGTTCGACTACAACGCCAGTGACCATCTTCAACGCACATGTCGTGGACACTGACGCTTTTGTGAGTACACATTTATGTCATTTCGGGAAATAATTCCTTTATTAAACTCATCAGAGTCCAGTTCTGAATCTGACTCCGATCCGGAAGATCGTAACTTAAATCCAATATCCCCATTAAATAATCGAAATTTATTAAGAAACCCCTTGTTAAATATGGCTCTCCCTTCAAAAAAGGAATACTTGGACATGATCCCAGATTTCCACGGAGAAAGAGAATTACTCTCTAGATTTTTAGATATATCACAAAAGTTAGTAACCAAATTTTATAATGTAGCTGACCCTAATGACTTTCAAAACGAATATTTGATGAGTACAATTAGGTCAAAAATTAAAGGTGAGGCAGCTGTAAATATTGCTAGTTGCACTATTGAAACATGGGACCATTTAAAAGCGTCGTTAATAAATACGTACGCAGACAAAAGAGACTGGTTTACCCTTAATATTGAAATAACTTCATTGAAACAAGAACCAAACGAATCCGTATTTGATTTTTATAGCAGGTTACAACACTTGTTAAACTTACAAATATCTTATATAAGTACAAATGCAACCCCTGAAGCTTCCGTCATAATGATAGATTATTTTCGGAATTATGCTCTCAGAATTTTATTAAAAGGTTTGAAAGAACCAATAGGCCAATTAATGCGGGCAAAGAACCCACCAGACCTAAATTCCGCGCTAGGAATGCTTGCAAATGACTTCCAATTCGAATATGTTTCGAAGTCATCTAAAAACACCTCTACAAACACTCACAAGCCAATACAAAAATCAAATACACTAAACACTCAAACATATAATAGATTTAAACCATTCCAACATATCACTCCAAATAATTATTATCAACAACCAATTAATTCCATCCCTGTGAGAACTCATAATATACCTAGTATTCTACCCAAATCTAACCCTCAAAATGCGGTGAACAGAAACCCAACTGTCAACCAAAGATTCTCTAAACCAGTTCCTATGAGTATCTCCACACGAAATACTGCACCTTATCAAACTAGACAAAACCCCGGACCATCCCGGCAAACTCAGAATTATCGCAGTAATAATTTTTCTAACTTTCCGAAATATATCGCGGAAGAATTATATAACATAAACGATGCAGAAGCAGTAAATGATGAAATTTATAATGAATACCAATCTGAACAAAATACTGATTCAAATGTTGCTGTTATCACGGATTTCGAGGAAGCAAATCATGATAATAATTTTTTAGAGATAAATGCCTCGGAACCAAATATCACCCACACATTGAACTAATGCACCTAACTAATTACCAAAGTAAACTCCCATTTATAGTAATACCAGAGAATAAATTAAAAATTTTGATTGATACGGGAAGTACGAAATCATTCATCAGACCTGACGTCGCATTTAAATATTATAAAACTCATATCATAAACGACCCGTTTCAAATTACAACAGCTCACGGAACGTCCACCGAGTTGTATAGCACGAAGGTACCCGTATCAAAATTATTTAACATTAAAGATCAACCAAATTTAGAATTAAAATACCATTTATTTAAATTTCATGATCAGTTCGATTTACTTTTGGGTTTAGACAACTTGAAATTGTTAAAAATTATTATAGATATTCATAACGATTTAATTATAACTCCTAATTGTAAAATTAAAATTCAGTATCACGATCACCCTGAAAATTCAAATAATAATAATAATATACCGTTTAATAATAATAATACAGTAGAACCTAACACCGAAAAAGTTATAAAAGTCAAAGTCGACGTTGAAAACGGAACAATCTTAATACCGAGAATAAAAACTAAAAACACATTAATACCTGAATGCGTCTCTGTCGCAAGTAATTTTCAAGCATTTTGCACCCTTATTAATTTTTCTGAAGAAAAAATTAATTTTACACAAAAAAATCCTATAACTGTTGAAAAAATGAATCAATACGAAACATATAGTAGTCCTAATTTAAATTTTAATTATTCTGTAAAGTCATATTTTGATATGTCCAAAATTAAGTTAGATCATATGAATGTAGAAGAAAAAGCAGCAATAGTACAATTATTAGATGAATACTCTGATATTTTTTACTCAGAAGATCAAAATTTAACTTTCACTAATCAGATTAAGCATACAATAAAAACAAGTGACGAATTACCAATTTACACTAAATCTTATAAATATCCAAACATTCATAAACAAGAAGTTAGATCTCAAATTCTTAAAATGCTTGACCAGAATATTATCAGACCCTCAAATTCACCATGGTCCTCGCCTATTTGGGTTGTACCAAAAAAATTAGACGCGAGTGGAAAAAAGAAATGGCGAATCGTAATCGACTATAGAAAACTTAATGAAAAGACAATCGGAGACAAATATCCTTTACCCAATATTAGCGACTTACTAGACAAATTAGGACGTTGTCAATATTTTACGACACTCGACCTAGCCTCGGGATTTCATCAAATAGAAATGGACGAGACTGACATACAAAAAACCGCGTTCAACACCGAAGACGGACACTATGAATTCTTACGCATGCCCTTTGGATTAAAAAATGCACCTGCGACATTCCAAAGAGTAATGGATAATATTTTACGAGGACTGACAAACGACAAATGTTTAGTTTACTTAGACGACATAATTGTTTTCAGCACAAGCTTACAGGAACACGTTAATAATTTAAAACTCGTATTTGAACGCCTTAAAAATGCAAATTTCAAAATTCAGATTGACAAATCAGAATTTTTAAAGAAAGAAGTCGCGTATCTTGGACACATAATTACCCCAGACGGTGTCAAACCGAACCCTGATAAAATTTCGGCAATTCTAAATTATCCTATACCAAAAACCACAAAACAAATAAAAGGATTTTTAGGACTTTTAGGCTATTATAGAAAATTTATAAAAGACTTCGCTAAAATTACCAAACCATTTACAAAGTGTTTGAAGAAAGATTCAATAATTGACATTAATAACCCTGAATACAGACAATGTTTCGAAATTTGTAAAAATCTTTTGACTAACGAACCGCTACTCCAATATCCCAACTTTGATAAGGAATTCAACCTAACGTGTGACGCCAGCAACGTCGCCATCGGAGCTGTGCTATCTCAAGGCAGCCTGGGTAACGACCTGCCCGTCGCTTACGCGAGCAGAACTCTTAACGACACAGAATTAAACTATTCCACCATAGAAAAAGAATTGTTAGCAATAATCTGGGCAACTCAGTATTTCCGACCATACCTATTCGGCAGAAAGTTCAAAATATATACAGACCACCGACCACTCCAATGGCTTTTTTCCCTTAAACAATGTAGCCAAAAATTAATACGTTGGCGGTTAAAGCTAGAAGAATTTGACTATGAAATAATTTATAAAAAAGGAAAACAAAATACTAATGCTGACGCTCTAAGCCGAATCCATCAAGAAAATAACGATAAAATTTCAAACACCTTACAATTCTCTGACAATGACTCTCCCTTGGCCTTATACCAAGACTATTTAGATAAAAAGCAAACTCAAAATTTTGATTGTAAAAATTTACTTGAAGTAAAAGGAGATTTATTTGACGCTCCAACTGATAGTAGTTTAGCGCACTGTATCAGTAAAGACTTAGAACTATCTCAAGGCATTGCATTACAATTCAGAGATAAGTTTGACGGAATTCACTTGTTAGAATCACAAAATCCTAAACTTCATCAGGTATTATATTTAAAAGATAACAATAGATACTTAATATATTTGGTAACGAAAGAAAAATATTTTAAAAGACCATCATATCAAGATTTATTTTATACATTATTGAATTTAAGGAAATTTTGTATAAAAAATAAAATCAAAAATTTAAGTATTCCAAGAATGGCTTGCGGATTAGATGAACTGAATTGGAATGAAGTCAAAATTATGTTAGAGTATATTTTTAATGATACTAATATACTTATAACCGTTTTTAATAAACCTGACGACGAAATTACCCCCATGGAATTAAATATAAACGAATCAGAGAATTTTGAACATCTTAATAAATTCATGGATAACTTTTATACCGAATTAAGAAATAATAAAGAAATTGACAACGAACAAAATTATAATCATTCACTAGCGGTAGAAGTAGATAACGCACCAAGACGTGATAGCGAAAGTGATGAATCGCAAGATGATAGCGATGTAACAGTACATTCCAACCAAGAGAACCCTATCGTTGGAATACCGATAACAGAATCCCCAGTAAATTACGGAAAAAACCAGATAATAATATCCGAAGTCCAGTATAATCCTAAACCCCCCAAAATATTAAAATTATTTAATAATAAAAAACAAAGATTTTTAGTAGAATTCTCTAAAGATGATTACGAAAAAGAAATGATAACATTTATTAGAGAATATATAGCCCCAAACGTTAAATATCATATTTATTTCGAAGATGAACTATACGAAAAATTTAGTTCAACACTTCAAACCCACTTTAAAAATTCACAAATTAAAATGATTAAATGTACACAATATTTAACTGATGTTACTGACGAAGACGAAATAATCCAAATAATATCAAATTACCACCACAGTAAAACAAATCATAGAGGAATCGATGACACAGAAGCTCGTGTCAAACGAAATTATTACTGGCCAAATTTAAGACACTCTATACAAACATTTATTAATAATTGTGAAATATGCCAAGTAACCAAGTATGATAGAAGACCCCTAAAATTAAAATTGAACATCACTCCTACAGCAACAAAGCCATTTCAAATCATCCACGTAGACAGTATAACTTTAGATCACGCTAAATTTTTAACTATAGTGGAATCATTTTCAAAATTTGCTCAAGCCTATAAATTAAATTCGGGACAGGGAATAGAAGTTGTTAACAACTTAATAAAACATTTTTCACATCACGGAATCCCAGAACAAATAATCTCGGACAACGGACTTGAATTTAAGAACTCAGTAGTAAAAGAACTTTTAGAATTACATAAAATAGATATGCATTTCATCAGTTCCCAACATCCTCAATCCAACGGAATCATAGAACGTTTTCACTCAACCCTTATAGAGCATATTAGATTGTTTAACAATCAAGAACAATACAAAAAGGAACCTATAGAAATGAAAGTAAATTACGCGCTTTTGGCTTATAATAATACAATTCACTCTGTAACTAAATTAAAACCATCGGAAATAGTTTCTGGGCACCTTGATACGAAATCCCCCTTTGAAATTAACGTTAATCAACAATTAATAAACAATTATATAGAAAATCATAAAAATAAAACTAAATTATTATACGAAACTATAAATGATAAAATTAGACAAAATAAAGAGAAAGTAATTGGTAAATATAATGAAAATAAAGAAGAACTACCAAATATCCCTAAAAATGTGTTTGTTAAAAATAAACAAAAACAACAAAAGACTAAAAATAAATATAAGCCCGAAAAAATAATTAAAATTAATAAACATCTTAAAATCGGAAGAATATAACCAACACACGGTAATACCACCGACAACATTCATTTCTCAAATATAAAACGCCCTAAGAAAAATACCTATAAGTTTAAATCACTTCCAGGTTGCTCGCACTGGGCATCGGACAAGGAACAATAATAGAGAACATAACGGAAAACCTTGGAATCCTTCCCATCAACTTAGGTCCTGCAAAACTCGAGAAGACAACACACACTTTTGTTCACTATCACAATCTCAGTACACTCATCGAACAATATGATAATTTGAATATCCAACATACAAATCTTAAAACATTTATTTCTAATAATACACATTTCACATATGAACTTCATAATTACAATAAAGTATTAGAATTTCTTCAAACTAATATAAACACAAAGCTCAATCACATGGGACTTTACACTACTAAACGTCGAAACAAAAGAGGGTTGATAGATGGACTAGGAACAGTATTCAAAGCTATTACTGGTAATTTAGATGCCCAAGATGGCAAAAGGTATGACAAAATTCTGATGCATTTGCAAGAAAACGAGCATAATTTAGAAAAGCAATTAAAACTATCATATTCCGTAAACCATCAAATAATAAAAAAATTTAATAACACTATTTCAGAAATTAATAAAAATCAAGAAATTTTAAAATCACACATAATACAACTTGCCAACCGCATAAATAATTCACATATTGAAGATATCCTCTTTGCAAAAAATATTTACGACCAACTATCTACACTATATAATTCAATTTTTAGTACATTACAAGATGTAGAAAACTCAATCACATTTTGTAAATTAAAAACTTTACATCCAAGTATAATACAGCCAATAGAATTATTGAACGAATTATTAAAAGTCTCAGACCATTACCATTTACAACTGCCATTCACACCTAAATTGGAAAATTTACTTGAATTCGAATCGTTATTAAAGGTCAGCTGTAAAATTGAGCCTACTCAAATATCATATTTTATTTCTACACCCATCAACTTTGAAAAGAATTTTGAGCTTTATTATCTATATCCAATCCCAACAAAATATGATTCAGAATTTGTGACAATTATTCCAAATTCAAAATATTATTTAAAATCCGATAACGAAATAATTCCCATAAATGACATGTGTGTTCAAACAAAAGTATACCAGTGTTCAACCAGATACTACGGTCACTTCCACTCAACTTGTGAGAAAGAAATTCTTCAAGAACATACTTCAAAACAATGTCATTACACGAAAATAAACATGAAGGAAAATCATGTAGAAGTCATCCCGGAAATCAACAAGTACCTAGCAATCTTTCCGATAGAAGAAAAAATTATAATTAAATGTTTAAAGGAAACCAACATTAAGCCATTAGTTGGAATCCACTTAATAAAGAACGAAGAAGATTGCGAAATCAGATTCAAGGAACAAAAATTAATATTCCTAGACACTGAGCAAGGAAACCCATTACTCCTACCCAAATTAAACTATAATATCCCATCACATAAGATCTCTAATTATTCCATAAATTTAAATCCTGTAAAACTTAATGATATATCCTTCAATCCAATCGTACCAATAAATGAAGATTATACCCAAATGCATATCCCAAGCCTTTGGACAATACTGTTGTATTCCCTCATCGTCCTAACCATGGGATACTTCGTAATAAGAAGATACATGCAGAGATCCAGACTACTACATGTGGTTTCACTTTTTGGAGTTTGAGCCATTGGCTCCCTTGTTCCGAATTCATTGTTTGAGTATTTATGATACGGGCTGCTATAGCCCTTCCGGTTTAGTCCGGATGGCACTCAGTGATGTACGTTTCTCTGTTAGTCACTGAGAAAATGTTTCGGGCGCCGAACCCTGTACGGTGCCATCTCGTCGTAGTCGACTGACTGTCGTACGAGAATGTTTTCATGCACACTCATACCACCAAATACTTTGGTGGCTTGTGTGAGCATGAATTCACGGACCGTTGTGACCTTTAGGTCGCGGTGAATATTGGCGTTGCGGACGTACCAAGGAGCGTTGGTTATTACCCTCAGGGCTCGGTTTTGAAAAACCTGAAGCTTTTTCATCTGCCGTGGAGTAGCGCAGCCCCATGCTGTTGCCGCGTACAGCAGTTGAGGTCTGATGATGGTCTTGTAGACCCTCAACTTATTAGCGAGCGATAGTTCGCTCTTTCGTCCGATCAGCGGCAACAGCTGCATCATGGTTCGCTTCGCTTTCTGCACGGCAGATTGAATGTGGCTATGGAAATTAGCCCGTTTGTCTATGATTGCTCCAAGGTACGTCACCTTGTCGCGCCAGGGTATCGGACGCCCAAACATCACTAAACTGCCATGCGGTTTGCGCCGCCTCCTGGTGATGAGGATGGCAGTGCTCTTGTCCGGATTCACAGCTACCCTCCACTTGATGCACCAGCGCTCCACAGCATTGACTGCTTGTTGGAGTCGCTTTGTCACAAGTTTCGGGCTGTGGCTCTGGCTAAGCAAGGCCGTATCATCTGCGTATTGCGCAAGGCTAGTGTTGTCCTCCATCTTCGGCATGTCACTGACGAAGATGTTGAAGAGGAGTGGTGAGATCACCGAACCTTGCGCTACGCCCGCTGTCGCTGTACGCTCGTTGGAGAGCGCTCCGTCGAACCTAACCCGAAACTTCCTCCGACTGAGGTAAGATTCAATAACTTGCACCAAGTACAGTGGATACTTGAGCTGCAGCAGCTTCGCTAGGAGCCCTCTGTGCCACACTTTATCAAACGCTTTGGCTACGTCCAAGAACACACCACCGGTGGCCATCTTCTTGTTAAGCCCACTCGTAGCATATTCCACGACTCGCACTAGTTGGTGCGTGGTGGAATGCTTATCCCTAAAGCCGAACTGTTCCGGAGGAATTATATTGTTGTCGACCGTGTGCTGCAGAAGCAGCTCATGAAGAACCTTCTCGGCCACTTTGGCCAGCAGGTTCAACAGGCTGATTGGTCTGTGATTCTCCGGAAACTTGGCATCTTTGCCTGGCTTCGGGATGGTGATAACAGTGGCTTGTTTCCAAGAAGATGGAAAGTGTCTCAGACGTAGTGTAGCATTGATTATGTTTGTCAGTGCGACAACAGCTCTGGGTGGCAGAGCTCTAAGCGCAGCGCCTGGAATCCCGTCAGGGCCAGGCGCTTTGCGGATTTTAGTCTGCTGCAGCAAGTGTGCAACTTTCTTGGGCGTGGTAAATTTTATCGGCGAGTGCTGGGTTTCTCGCATTTTCCTGGCAACTTTACGATTTGTGCTGATGATGAAATCAAGATCAGCATGTTCGTAGTTGGGCGAACATTGGCGCTCGAGGCTCTCTGCAATAGCTTCGGCTTTATCTGAAGCCGTATATTGCAGACCTCCAGTGCTGTGAATCACTCGGGCTGGTGCCTTTTTGTGACGCAGCGCTTTGCTGAGACGCCAGAACTTGGTGTCTTCATCATCAGCTGATGCCAGGCATTTTTTCCAGCACTCGTTACGATGTTGACGGATCGCGTCTCGCAAATCAGTGGTAGCTCGGTTGTAGATCCTCTTGTCTTGAGGATCCCAACTCCGCTGCCAGTTTCGCCGAGCTAGCCTACGTTCCACGATGAGACGTAGAATTTCAGGGGGTAGTTTTGGACCTGGAGCCGTCCTGGTAGGGATGGTCTGGCTACAGGTGGTGATGGCTTGTTGGATCTTTTTAGTAAGATCATCAACAGCAGCCTCAAGCTGTTGCACGGTGATTATGGCTGGTAATGGACCTAAGTCTCTTTCCAGCACATCCGTGAACAGCTGCCAGTCAACCTTGCGGCTTGTGTTTGGCTGGTTGATGCTACACGCACCAAGCTCCAGGTCTAGCACTATGGGGTTGTGGTCCGATGACAGATCGTTAACTGTCTCTAACGTATAGTTACAGTTAACGCTCCGAAGCACGGCGATGTCGAGAATATCAGGGGCGTAACCCCTAGCGTCATAATATGTTGGTTCGTCCGGACCGACAACATCAAGCTGCTGTTGAGTAGCTACTCTGAGCAGGGATCTACCCCGCCCATTAGTTACTCTACTCTGCCATGCCGGATGTTTGGCATTGAAATCACCAGCCAGGATGACCGGCAGGTTGTCCTCGTTGAGGATGGACCTAATGTCATCTGGCTCTAGTGGTTTCGATGGCGAGTTTTAGCAGCTGACCACGCGAACGGGGCCCAGCCTTTCAGTGTTCACGACCACACCGCATGTTTCCAAGTTAATTAGTCCTGGAGAATCAACGCCCGAGTGTTCGAGCGTCCTCCGGACAAAAACAGCGGTGCCGCCACCGTTTCCATCACGGTCTTGGCGGTGCGTCGTGTAGTTCCGAAGACTGCGCGTGTTGTGGTGTGGCTTTAGGAAAGTTTCCTGCACCAACACTACGTCGGCCCGGAGCCTATGACACAGCTCTTCGAGTTCGTTTAATTTCTCGTGAATGGAATTTGCATTCCACGAGACGATCCTCAGCTTGCTAGCGGGGTTTGTTCTAGTTGCTGCCATTTGTGAAGGTAGCAAGTAGAGTAGGTAGCGTATTTAGCGCTAGTTTCAGTAGGTCGCCAGTGTTTTTGACGCTGGACAGTTGCTGCACGAAGTCGAGCAAGCTGTTGCAGACAGCTTCCAGGTTAATGCCGGACAGCAAGTCTATCAGCTTGTTGAGGCTGCTGCTGTCGTTGGTGCTACTGGATTTGCTGCTGCTGATGGTTTTGCTGCCGTTTTTGCGGCCGCTTTTACCTTTAGCAGCAGCTGGCTTCTGCTTAGGCTTTTTGGCCTTGAGTTTAGCCGCTGATTTGATAACCGTTGCAGTAGCTGTGGATGCAGCTTGTGCAGCGATTGGAATAGCAGCCCCAGTGACTGCTGGTGCAACAGCTGGAGCTGCTGCGTTGGGTGCGGCGGCGGGAGAAGTGGCTTGAGTGCTTGTTGTTTGACCAACTGCGGCGGGTGCCGTTTTGGCAACAACTTTAGCGTAGGAGCGCTTGCTGTTGACCTTTTTATGATCAACAGCTTGCTGGTACACTCTGCAACCACGGTAGTTGGCAGTGTGCTGCTCCTGACAATTAGCACATTTAGCGGTGTGCTGTTCGCGGTCCGTCTTTGGACACTCTTGGGTGGAGTGCATTTCACCACAACGGACGCATTTCCACGCCCGGTTGCAGCAGCTAGATGCATGTCCGAAGGACTGGCACCTATGACACTGCCCGGGAGCAGAAGATTTTCTCTTGGCTTCTACTGAAACCTTCAGAAAAAACAGATCAGTTAAATTAAAAATTGATCTGTTCGTCTCGTTTTTTTCAAGTAGGACCGCTACTAAATTCTGGGTTTTTCCCAGCCGGTACGCGTTTATGGGTGAGAACCCTTTGTCGCGCAATTCGTTTATTATGTCTTCGACAGACAAAGACTTGCAGAGATCCAGAAGACAATCGAACGAAGATACATCGAACACCCGAACTACCCCTCGGACTACCCCAATCGAGCTTCCAGGAGGAGCGCCATTCTGATAGGGGAGGAGTTACAGAACACTCAACCACCATAAAGTGCTGAGTCGGACATTTCTCAGTACTTTTCCATGATATAGTAAACTGTAATAGTATACCTAGTTTGTAGATGAAGTATGATAAATGTATTGTAAGTTAGTTTTAGTCTAGATTCAGAACTTGTTGTATTCACACGTACTCTTTTATGTACAATAAATAATTTTTTAAAAACCCAATCGAAAAGTCTTGAAACTTAAGTTATATATATATATATATATATATATATATATATATATATATATATATATATATATATATATATATATATATACCGTGTGTCTGTAAGTTGTTGCCAACACGGTACCCGCCACAATTGGTCAAACAACAAACCCACAAACCACTACTCCCGCCACCGCACCAAATGCAGCAGCTCCAGCTGCTGCACCAGTGATCACTTTGAGTGCTATTCCAGTCGCTGCACAAGCTGCATCCACAGCTACTGCAACTGTTAGCAAACCAGCGGCTAAACTCAAGGCCAAAAAGCCTAAGCAGAAGCCAGCTGCTGCTAAAGGTAAAAGCGGCCGCAAAAACGGCAGCAAAACCATCAGCAGCAGCAAATCCAGCAGCATCAACGACAGCAGCAGCCTCAACAGGCTGATCGACTTGCTGTCCGGCATTAACCTGGAAGCTGTCTGCAACAGCTTGCTCGACTTCGTGCAGCAACTGTCCAGCGTCAAAAACACTGGCGACCTCCTGAAATTAGCGCTAAATACGCTACCTACTCTACTTGCTACCTTTACAAATGGCAGCAATTAGAACAAACCCCGCCAGCAAGCTGAGGATCGTCTCGTGGAATGCAAATTCCATTCACGAGAAATTAAACGAACTCGAAGAGCTGTGTCATAGGCTCCGGGCCGACATAGTGTTGGTGCAGGAAACGTTCCTAAAGCCACATCACAACACGCGCAGTCTTCGGAACTACACGACGCACCGCCAAGACCGTGATGGAAACGGTGGCGGCACCGCTGTTTTTGTCCGGAGGACGCTCGAACACTCGGGCGTTGATTCTCCAGGACTTATTAACTTGGAAACTTGCGGTGTGGTCGTGAACACCGAAAGGCTGGGCCCCGTTCGCGTGGTCAGCTGCTACAACTCGCCATCGAAACCACTAGAGCCAGATGACATTAGGTCCATCCTCAACGAGGACAACCTGCCGGTCATCCTGGCTGGTGATTTCAATGCCAAACATCCGGCATGGCAGAGTAGAGTAACTAATGGGCGGGGTAGATCCCTGCTCAGAGTAGCTACTCAACAGCAGCTTGATGTTGTCGGTCCGGACGAACCAACATATTATGACGCTAGGGGTTACGCCCCTGATATTCTCGATATCGCCGTGCTTCGGAGCGTTAACTGTAACTATACGTTAGAGACAGTTAACGATCTGTCATCGGACCACAACCCCATAGTGCTAGACCTGGAGCTTGGTGCGTGTAGCATCAACCAGCCAAACACAAGCCGCAAGGTAGACTGGCAGCTGTTCACGGATGTGCTGGAAAGAGACTTAGGTCCACTACCAGCCATAATCTCCGTGCAACAGCTTGAGGCTGCTGTTGATGATCTTACTAAAAAGATCCAACAAGCCATCACCACCTGTAGCCAGACCATCCCTACCAGGACGGCTCCAGGTCCAAAACTACCCCCTGAAATTCTACGTCTCATCGTGGAACGTAGGCTAGCTCGGCGAAACTGGCAGCGGAGTTGGGATCCTCAAGATAAGAGGATTTACAACCGAGCTACCACTGAGTTGCGAGACGCGATCCGTCAACATCGTAACGAGTGTTG
Organism: Poecilus cupreus; assembly: GCA_963942605.1. NCBI lineage: Eukaryota > Metazoa > Arthropoda > Insecta > Coleoptera > Carabidae > Poecilus > Poecilus cupreus. The sequence continues at coordinate 27,124,812 of OZ012718.1, forward strand.
GAAAAAATGCCTGGCATCAGCTGATGATGAAGACACCAAGTTCTGGCGTCTCAGCAAAGCGCTGCGTCACAAAAAGGCACCAGCCCGAGTGATTCACAGCACTGGAGGTGTGCAATATACGGCTTCAGATAAAGCCGAAGCTATTGCAGAGAGCCTCGAGCGCCAATGTTCGCCCAACTACGAACATGCTGATCTTGATTTCATCATCAGCACAAATCGTAAAGTTGCCAGGAAAATGCGAGAAACCCAGCACTCGCCGATAAAATTTACCACGCCCAAGAAAGTTGCACACTTGCTGCAGCAGACTAAAATCCGCAAAGCGCCTGGCCCTGACGGGATTCCAGGCGCTGCGCTTAGAGCTCTGCCACCCAGAGCTGTTGTCGCACTGACAAACATAATCAATGCTACACTACGTCTGAGACACTTTCCATCTTCTTGGAAACAAGCCACTGTTATTACCATCCCGAAGCCAGGCAAAGATGCCAAGTTTCCGGAGAATCACAGACCAATCAGCCTGTTGAACCTGCTGGCCAAAGTGGCCGAGAAGGTTCTTCATGAGCTGCTTCTGCAGCACACGGTCGACAACAATATAATTCCTCCGGAACAGTTCGGCTTTAGGGATAAGCATTCCACCACGCACCAACTAGTGCGAGTCGTGGAATATGCTACGAGTGGGCTTAACAAGAAGATGGCCACCGGTGGTGTGTTCTTGGACGTAGCCAAAGCGTTTGATAAAGTGTGGCACAGAGGGCTCCTAGCGAAGTTGCTGCAGCTCAAGTATCCACTGTACTTGGTGCAAGTTATTGAATCTTACCTCAGTCGGAGGAAGTTTCGGGTTAGGTTCGACGGAGCGCTCTCCAACGAAAAAACAGCGACAGCGGGCGTAGCGCAAGGTTCGGTGATCTCACCACTCCTCTTCAACATCTTCGTCAGTGACATGCCGAAGATGGAGGACAACACTAGCCTTGCGCAATACGCAGATGATACGGCCTTGCTTAGCCAGAGCCACAGCCCGAAACTTGTGACAAAGCGACTTCAACAAGCAGTCAATGCTGTGGAGCGCTGGTGCATCAAGTGGAGGGTAGCTGTGAATCCGGACAAGAGCACTGCCATCCTCATCACGAGGAGGCGGCTCAAACCGCATGGCAGTCTGGTGATGTTCGGGCGTCCGATACCCTGGCGCGACAAGGTAACGTACCTTGGAGCAATCATAGACCAACGGGCTAATTTCCATAGCCACATTCAATCTGCCGTGCAGAAAGCGAAGCGAACCATGATGCAGCTGTTGCCGCTGATCGGACGAAAGAGCGAACTATCGCTCGCTAATAAGTTGAGGGTCTACAAGACCATCATCAGACCTCAACTGCTGTACGCGGCACCAGCATGGGGCTGCGCTACTCCACGGCAGATGAAAAAGCTTCAGGTTTTTCAAAACCGAGCCCTGAGGGTAATAACCAACGCTCCTTGGTACGTCCGCAACGCCAATATTCACCGCGACCTAAAGGTCACAACGGTCCGTGAATTCATGCTCACACAAGCCACCAAAGTATTTGGTGGTATGAGTGTGCATGAAAACATTCTCGTACGACAGTCAGTCGATTACGACGAGATGGCACCGTACAGGGTTCGGCGCCCGAAACATTTTCTCAGTGATACATAGAGAAATTATCACCACTGACTGCCATCCGGATTAAACCGGAAGGGCTATAGCAGCCCGTATCATAAAACCTATCAATCAATGAATTCGGAACAAGGGAGCCAATGGCTCAAACTCCAAAAAGTGAAACCACATGTCTCCGTGTGTCTGTCTTAAAGGTGTACATAGGAGATTAACATGGGAAATCAGTTTTTTGCGTGCTGTTGCTCGATGTTTGATTGTAGTACCAATCGAAAGATATTATTTTTCTGAACCAAACGATGTAAAATACACTACTATTTAGTAGTAATTTGGTTCCGTAAATTAATTTTTAAATTTTGAGAATTCTCCGGTTTATTCAATTTTTATAATCAATATAGTCACCTATGACTGTTTTGTTTTGATTTCTGTCGACAATTTAAGACAATTTGTAAAAATATGGCTAGTTATACTACTGAAGAGCGTATTTTTATAGTAAAACTATTTTTTGGAGGAAATAGTTAGCTCAGAGTGCGAGATCTATTTTCTATTAAGTTCGACCGAATCCAGGTGCAACCACAAATGCCAGTATCCATGAAAAATACACGTGAGATTAGTAATTGCAATTTAGCAAGAGCAGAAAAACGTGCTTTATTGGAAGATAGGGTTTTAGTAATGATACATGTAGATCCTTCGTATAGCACTAGATTTTTTGGAAATGAATTGGGTGTACATCGTTCATATTTTGAAAAAAAATGTTCTTATTATTCCTACAAAATGCACTGCAATCAAGAACTTTTTCTATTTGACGTAAAAGTGGAAGAGAATTTGGTGAAGATATACAAAACCGCTAATAAAAATGAAAATTTTTGTCATCGATTTAAAAAAGTTAACTCTTAATAAATTAATATTATTTAAAGAAAACTGGTTTTTAGACTGAAATTTATTTAATAAAATCTTTACGCAAAAATTATAATAATACGCTTGTCATTACTGTAAATAACCATATTTTACAAATTGACAGAAACGTCAAATAAATCACTTACAAGAAATCAAAACAAAACAGTCATAGGTAACTACATTTATTTTCAAAAAAACTAAATAAATTGGAGGATTTTCAAAATTTTAAAATTAATTTACGGACTAAATTGCTACTAAATTGTAATGTATTTTACATCATTTGATTCAGAAAAATGATATCTTTCGATTGCAACAACACGCAAAAAACTGATTTCCAATGTTAATCTCCTATGTACACCTTTAAGACAGACACACGGTATACATATATATATATATATATATATATATATATATATTGTTAAGTTGTTCATATATCTGTCAAATATATAATCTATGACGTGTATACCACTGCAGCGGAACCTATATATATATATATATATATATATATATATATATATATATATATATATATATATATATATATATATATATATATTGTTAAGTTGTTTATATATCTGTCAAATATATAATCTATGACGTGTATACCACTGCAGCGGAACCTATATATATATGATCATTTGTTCAACCATCCGATGACTGGATGTGGAAACGAAATCCATCACATATTGAACACACAAAACTAATAATTCCATTTTTTTCAAAAATAGAACCGTAAGATGTTAGCAAAATTTTTTTTCTACAATCGTTGCACAATATCGACATTGTTATTCCATTTTTGGTTAGGAAATGTTCAAAATTGTCGCTCTAGGGCAACAAAGTGACATATTGTCGCACTAGTGCGACAAAAATAAAACAAAAATAAATTAGGTAAAAGAAGTAAATGATGCATTGGATTTTTCTGGTAATAACCTTGCTATTGAAAATGCAGTTGGTATATATGCACATACACTTCAACTTAATCACCATAAACGTATTCACTCTGTAGATTTTATGTCAAATGTACTCCATATGTCAAATGTACTCCATGTGTCAAATTATGATTTCTTTGAAAATTTTTATTTTGTTCATTAACGTTGTCATGATTACGGTGACATGGGTAACTACAATTTTACTGAATTGTTATAGGCGTGACCAAAGATAATTTTTAAAATTAATTTTTTTCTACAACTTGACATTGTTCAACGATTGTAGAAAAAATATTGTGTGTATCTCGTCGGATAGAGCTTGTTCGGTGCACTTGTCGAGTTGTTGATCTCGGCTTCGCCTCGATCAACAATTTCTCGCCGCGTGCAACAAACAATGCTCTATCCGCACTTGATACACAAATAACTATTGTAATATAATATTTTATTTGCACTTTTCTTGTTTATGCTTTTAACTTTGAGAAAAACAAAATTACATTTTTAATAATCATCAATAATCTTAGTTACAATGGCAACAAAAACTAAAATATTTTTAACATCTATGTGTCAAACGTGTCAAATAATTGTGGTGTCAAAAATATGTGTCGTTTGAAATATTATAAAAGCAATATTTGTTTTATCTTTTAAAAATTTTTTACAGACTATTTATTAATTAAAACCTATTTTAAAATAACTTTATGGTTACGAGAAGAAAAAATTAAACAAGTTTATCATCTATAATAATTATAAAAATAAAGTCACACAATGAACAAGTCATACGTATTCAGTTGGTTTTATATGTATAAGAAAGTAATGTGGTGCCCACATCAGATTTTTAAAATATTTTTTACGATTTGCAAGTTAATATTGCGATCACTCATCAAATTAAAACGAAAAATCAATAGCACAACAATTTCTATGCCATTTACACCTATAATGGCTTAAAATAACATATTTTAAAGGGAACATTGATAATTTGAATGCGCGCGTTTATTATTGGAAAGGGTATAATTAAAAATTATTTCGTCTTTGACATATGCGTGTAACCTCTGAATTGCCCATATATCAAACTTGTATCAAGTGTAAATTATTAAGTAATTAGAAATTTGTGTGGTGACCACAAGAGATTTTCTAAATTAAACTTTTTACATATTTATTGAAGTCTTTCACAATAGTGGTAACTATTTCTGATAAATGTTCTGAACCACAGCGGATTATCTGTTGCTTAATATCAAATAAATATCCTGTTTTTCATTACATCTAGAGTTTCTTCTGCTAGTGTATTATAAACAAATAGGTAACAGTAAAAAGAATGTTATATTGACGTTATTGTACACTATACAACGTGTTTCAGTGTCGAGGCTCGCGATTGGGATCTCGAGAACTGTGAGAACAACGACTGGTTAAATCAGATAAACGTCGGTACACTAACAGACCAATTAATTAATGTTTTTGTTTACATGAAAGAATACATAGGTCAGTAGATATGAGTAACATAACCTATTACCGTAGATATTTTTATTTTTAATTCTTTTCTAAGCTATCGTATATTTTAGTTGTTTCAAATAAGAAAGGTAAATAATTTTACTGTCTAATCAGTAGAGTAGAAAAATATTTTTTCTGTGGTTTATATGCAAGATATGATACATACTTTGTGACAAACCAGATTTGTCACCTTTCTTTTCTTCCTACAAAAATAAACATTTGTATAGGTTATAAACATTTTACATTTAAGCAACTAACTTACCTCAAAGTAATTACTGTATTGTAAATGTTCACTTTTATTATTGATGTTCATATTCAATCCATATTGCCTTAACTCATGTAAATATGTTGTTACTTAGGTTAATTAATTAAGAAAAGAATCTGAAATTTAAATTGTCACATAAACACATTCACTTAACCATACTTTATGTCTACACGTCAAATCTGACAGTTACTTTATTGCGAAAGAAAGGTCGAACTTCCAAAATGCGGCCGTTTCCCAACAGATGGCTCGCGCTGTCTTTAATTACCTCTCGAGTACACTTACCAATGCCGAATTAATAACTCGACATAAAAGGTACAAATAAAATGTCTTTTCTTGTGTCGAAGATAGACCATCTTAATAACTCGACTTGTCCGTCAGTTATTAAATAATATTTTTGTCTTGTCTTCTGTCTAATGTTGAAAGGCCATATTAACTCGACTTGTTTGTCAGTTAATGTCAAGTGTCGAAAGACCAGGGTTTAATAATTAATAACACGACTTGTCCGTCAGTTATTAAATAATATTTTTCTCAAATCTGTCGAATGCTAAAATTGTAGTGTTCATCTGATTCAAGAGCTCGACTTGCCTGTCAGTTTTTTTTTAATCATCTTTGTTCTCCAGATCATATTCGTCTAGACTTGCACTGTCAGACGAATTGTGAGTTTTTTTTACCCAAAGAAACAAATCAAGTCACCTACACATATTCGCGATTCACCTAGACTTGCACTGTCAGGTGAATCTCCTCTACATATCCAAGGTATTTCCTTACATCCTCACCATATTTCAGATTCACTGCAAAATGTTCAAATAAATTTAAGCTAACCTTAAAATTGTAACTTACCTTTTTGAACAATAATAATCAATTTTATTTACCATTATTAAAACAAATATTTTTATTTCACTAAAAACTCGTTCACGGAGAGACCGGACCCTAGTCAGGATAGTTGATTTTACATTCACTCAGATTAGTTATAAATGGCGCCCGAAGAATCTACATAATCAGCTGTCAGTGAAGTTTAGTTTTGTTCTATCATTGAGAAATCATCCGTTGGCAAATTCAAATCTCCCCAGTTTTAATTTTTATCGGCGGGAATTTTAAATCTACAAAAATTTAAATACTTACCTGCTGCTTTTCTCACATGTCACAATTCTAGTATTTCATGTTTTATGTTAATAAATCATTTATTACAAAATTTTGGCATTTTAATTTCACAAAATAATACATTATTACAACTTATAATTTTTTTTAATGAAACCAATAGTAAAAAACTATTTTAAATATTTTAATGATGTATAACTATGTACGATTGGACGACATTAATTCCACTCCATATTTTTCACAGTTTTTTTTTTTTTATTATTATATTTATTTATTTTTCTGCAGTTTTTTTCTATATTTTTTTCCAATATTTCCATTTTGTTTAAAAAACTGGCAACTTCAAGCAATTAGATTGTTAAATTTAGGTGTGTCTATTCAAATTTCAACATCAAGTCTGTATTGCGAGACAGGGTGATGACTGATACAGCCGATCATAGGCCATTTACATGTGAAACAATACTTGTGTAATTTCCTGCTTCTACAATTATTTTAAAGAAAATTTGTTCAAATGAACATTGATGAGATTTACTATCTGCTCCTGAATCAGTGAACAAATTTCATTTTTCCTTTGTTTTAAAGCTAAAAAGACGTTCAATTATTACAAAAATTCAGTTTTTGTTATGAGTATTCATGAAAATGGAATTGATTTCGATCAAATATTTAACGTAATTTTATTTATTTATTTATGTTTAAAAAAACCCAAATGATATAATTAGCAGACAGTTGACATAAGTATTTTAACAAACTTAAATAATTAAAAATAGTGAATATAATATAACAGAAGTTACAAAATTATTAATTTTAACAAACGATTAAATTTCGACTCGTTAACATCAAATAAATCGATTTCATTACATATATTGTTACATGATCTTATGATTCTCTTTACTGCCGAATTAGATCCATATAGGGGTATATTCTGTAACTTACCTGTTAGTTTTTAACGGCCAGTTAAAAATTTTAACCAATAAAAATAAATGTGTCAAATGAAATTTTCAATTTTTATTCAGTGACGTCTGTTATCATTGGTCAAAATTTTTAACAGGCTGTTAAAAACTAACCGATAAGTTACAGAATAGACCCCATAAAGTTCTAAATTTGTGGCAAGTTAGGATTTCGCTATTTATTGTACTATAACTAGATATTTTAAAGCTAATTGACTGCAAAATAGCTGGTGAAACTATTTTACCATGAATTAATTTGTACATAAAGTGAATTTGCACAATTTCTCTACGATCTTCTAATGTTTTTAAAGTCATCATTTTCAACCTATCATTATAGCAATACAAGTTTTTATTGATTTTGAATTTATATAAAATGTAATTAACAATTTTTTATGTATTATCTCTATACGTTTAATGTAAGTATTATAATAAAGGTTCCATATTATATTGCAATATTCCAAGACGCTTCGTACAATCGAGTTGTATAATAAAATAATACAATTCATATTAGTGAAATCCTGAGTTTGACGAATAACAAATTCACACATTTGACTTGCTTTCCGTATAGTTATTTCAATATGAGGTTTAACTATTAGTTTAGGATTATTGTTACTCCTAGATCTTTGATTTTATTTACATTTTCAAGTATGTGACTATCAATAATGTAATCAAAATCTACCACAGATTTACTTCTACTAAATCGTATTACTTTACATTTAGATAAGTTTAAAAACATTCCATTATTTTTACACTAATTGGAAAATTGGTAAGAGCAGCGTGAATATGAATACAGTCTGATAATGATTCAATTTTCAGAAATATTTTGATATCATCATTAAAGAGTAATATGTGTACGTTATTAATTTCTTTAATTTCGTTGACTACATCATTTATCAAGAGATTAAACAGTACAGCGCCCAATATGGACCCTTGCCCAACTCCTGACCTAACCTTAATTTGTTTCGAAATAACATTTTTAACTTTTATAAATTGTGTTCTATTTGAAAGGTAACTTTCAAACCATTTTAAAATAGATCCAGTGATACCATAGTATTCCAGTTTTTCTAATAATAATTTATGATTAACTTTATCAAAAGCGTCATTGATATAATTAGTAAAAGCTATTAAGTTAGTATTGCAGGATCTACCTGCACTACAACCATGTTGATTCTCAGATATAATATTTTTTGTTAAAATATTCAAAACATTTACAACCAGTGATTCTATAATCTTAGAAAAACCACACTGAATAGATATTGGTCTATAATTTGAGATTTCATTCGTTTTCATTTTTAAAAACCGGTGTTATATATGATTTTTCCATATATCAGGAAATTTACCGACATTTAATGACAAGTTAAATAAAATTCATAAAGGTTGGACAAGGGTTGGGCTACAGTTTTTAATAAAATATATAGGTTTATTATCTGGCCCAGCGCCTTTACTGTCATCAAGATCTAGTAGACTGTTAAAAACAGTGTCAATATCAATTTTAATTTTATTAAGCACCACATTGATGTTACCATTTTGATAATTGATTTTAGATTTCAATTGATAACTTTGTGATACATATACTGATTGAAAAAATCTGCGAACATAAGTAGTAAGTGATTATACCCTGAGCGCCCCATTAATTATCAGGATTGGCGATCTTAATGACATCTTAATTAGTTTTGAAAAATTTATCAGGATTGGCGATCTTAATGATCATATCTTAATTAGTTTGAAAAAATGTGTGGTATTTATAATATGTAATATTTAATTATTTTTAGAAAATTTAATGTTATTGAACCAAAAATATGTTTCGGCCCAGAATTAGAAGATATTTGTTTATGATAATATACTTAGCGATGATGATTATCAGGACTGGTAACCTTAATGATCATAGCTTAATTAGTTTGAAAAATATTTTGCGATTTCAGTTATCCAAAGTTAATATTGTCCGCTTCATTTCAAGATGTGACATTATGCTATTTTCAATATATTTTGTGTTCCATTACTTTTATTCTTTTAATGATCCTTTTAGAAATTATTTCCTTGTTCCATTAGTTATAAATACGTTTTAAGAAAACTTACGAAGCGAGGCGAAACTTGGAAAAAGAAGAAACGCATATTAGTACAGACCGATGGAGCTTTTCTGCCATTTTTATTAGCACCACTTTTAACCGGAGTTCTAAGTAGTTTATTTAAAAAATAATATGGAGCACATGGCAGCTATTGGTAATGAGGTTTAAATGTATTTATTTGAAGGTAATTCTAATGTAATGTTATTCTGGTTTGCTAGTTTTCCTCATTTAGGGAAATAAAATGTTTAAAAGTTGCGTTTGTACATAGTTTCAAAATTTCATAATTTATTTTGAAAATTATCGATTCGAGTGTTTCCGGGAATTATTATATTTGTATGGGAAGCATTTGAAACTGAAATATTTAAATTTTTGGCAAAATATGCCATATTGGTTACTCTTTCGTACGTCACGTGATGGGGTGATGATTTGAAAGACACAGTGAAAACTTCATCGTATATTTTCCAGGGTGATTCGATTATTTATGCAATGAAGAAATAGATTATTTGAAATAGTCTGTAAAAAATATAGGTCTCTAAAACATTTCAGGAATAATTGACTATGTTTCCGGTAAACAAGTCGGTTTAATAGAGTTTGTCCAGTTGTTTTATAGAAGCATTGTGAAATTTTCCTGTATATGATATTTGTTTATAAGCATAGTAAAGTTATTTGATATTTTATTAATATGTTGAATGTAAATAAATCCAAATATACCTGTCATTTTGTTTATAAATAATTACTAGAAAAATATTTGATTTTTGGCTTGCATGTCTTAAATAATTTTAATGAGGAAACCAGAAATTAAATCTCTGTACATTCTTGGATAACTTGGCTTTAATTATAATTTATTAAAAATTATTGTCTATACATAATAATTTTAATGATCAAAAAATTTTCTAATACCGTAACAATGACTGAGACTTGTGAAAATATTCTTCGATTAAAAGACGAAGAGACTAAATTTTGTAATACAAAATATATACTTGCATTTTCAAAAATATTCGAATATACCTACATCACGTGATAGGTGATGATTTGTAAGGCAAAGATATTTTTATATTTATTTTAAACTAAGGTAATCCGTATTTTACCGTTTGAATTTCTGTATAAGAAAACCTCATGAACAACTGCAGGTTTTAAAATTTCATAAGATTACAGACTGATTTGAATACTTTTATATTGTTAATAAAGTTATATAAAGTTAAAAAATATTATTTAGACCGCATTGACCATAATTAGTTAGTCAGTAAAAAATATTATTAGACTACTCACGGTATAAATGTAAGAATGTCAGAAAATACTATTTAAAATTGAAACAATTGCAAACGGCTTTTAAATCAGTAATACATAGTGCACACAATATAAAATGTATTGCAATTACATTACTTTTAACTATTAATTTCAAAACAAAACTTATTTGTTAATATTTGCTTGCGACAAAAGGGTCTCAGTAACCCAACACCAAAAGTAGTATAATTATGATAATAACAATTTTCGTAGGAATTGTAAAATATTTATTTGAAAGAAATGACAAATATTAGCGAGTACACATATTTTTTTATTATAAATCAAAAATTTCTTTCAAAGTTAATCACCATAATTTATTTTGTAATACCAAATATTTATTTGAATTTGTGAAATATTACTAAGTATGTTGCATTTTGGTACTGTAATTCATTAATTTTTATCAAAATTACTGACCATAACTTTAAAGAAAATTATGTTGTAGACTGTTTCAGCAAAATACTTGTTTGACAATCATGTAGTGCTAAATTGTTGTTTCTGATAATTAGTGAATTTAGTTAAATGATCGAAATACCAAGAATCATTTAATTCACAAATTCTCAGAATTCACCTACAACTAATTACATTTCTCTTTCTGAAACACCTGTAGATAACGAAAGATTATTTTCTGAACCTATATTCCAAAACTTTTGTTTCTCAAAATTTTTTCAATAAAATTTAATATTTTCTTGGTGTTTTAATGTTTTACATTATTCAATTAGATTATATTTGAAAATAAATACTTATTTTATTAAACAAAATTATAAAAAAAATTAGCATAACTTTTATGTTTTGGTAACGGATTTATTTCTGGGGTTGTTTCCCCAACGAATAATAACAAATACATTTTGTTGTGAAATTAGTAATTAAAAATATCTATATTCAATTGACAAGTACTGTACAATTGTGAATAATTATTATTTGTGCAAAGAAAATGTAACTTATATTTCAGCATTATAGACTTGGAAAATATTTTAAAATACAGATTTGCTTCTCAATAGAACTACGGATAATAGTACATTTGTCATTATATCAGACGGTAAAAATTATAACAAATTTCTGCAGGAGGTAAATTTACTTAATTTAATTAAATATGGTTATAAACACAAATTCCAGTTTAAGTAATACCTGGTATTACAAAATTTAGAACAATTTTTTAATCGGAAAATATAGTAAGATATCGCAATAATTGTTACTGCCTTAGAACATTTTGGATCAATCATATTATTTATTTTGAGAATTTAGTTTAATAAAATATTTCCTATGTCGAAAAAGTATATACACGTAGTGGTATTGAAAAGCAAATGTGACTAAATATTCTAAATCAGTGCAGGTTTACAATTTTTAAAAATAGTTAGTCTAAAAGAAAGTGCAGCATTGCGGAAATGGACCGAATTATTAATATAAGTAAAATAGATTTTAGTATTTTACCAAATAGACAATTAAAGTGTAGGTTAGGAAATATATTTATAGTTTTGAGTAGCGAAAATGTACAAAATATTATTAAATTAGAATTAGTTATTAACAATAAGTTAAGTATTTTAAATACGTGTACATTTGTTTTAATATCAAAAATTTACAAATAAGTATAGACTAATAATTTATAACGTACATAGTGTTATATTTATTAACTTGTGTGAATAGAAAATAATTGTTTTCATATTATTGAAAACTATTTTCTTACACCGCAAATATGATTTTGAATCTCAGCGAGTTAAAGAAAAATAAATACTACAACTCATTAAAATGGCATTAAGTTAATTGGTATGTGAGTTATAATACTAGTATGAACATATATAAGTATTCCGAATCATTTTTCTCTTACAGAAATTCTGTAGCCCTTGTGCTTGAACCTTTCGATTTCCAACTATTACAATTTAACATCACTCACTCCGTCATGTACAAAGTAAAGAATTTGAAAAACGAAGACAATACTGAAATCAAGATGTTGCATCCAGTGCAACATTACTACGTTGAATCGGCCGAAATTGGGACGATAACGACAACGAAGGCAACACGAAACCAGTGCAGAATCACCATGTGAAATCACTGGAAAACTTGGACGCTGACAACACCCAACCCCAGGATCCAACCCCCATTATACAATATCATGTTGAAAGTACAGAATCCTGGGACGACTTTGAAAACGAAGGCATCGCCGCGGGGTCTGACACAAGCAAACCATACAAGGTTGAGACAGTCGAATGTTGGGATGAATGTGACGAGCCATCCTATAATCCGACAGAGTACGTGGAGAATAACCCAGTAATTGTACCTCCGATGGGTTATAAAATGACTAAGACGGAGAAAAAGGCCTACTATCTCAAACAACGCGAACGGATGGCCCGTCTCATCAATAAGAAAAAACCATAGCTAGTTATGTTATATTTATATTGTAATTTTAAAATGAAATAAATATTTTATTTATATTTTCCGTTTTATATATTATGTTACTACATTACCTATCACCAGCAAACTAAAACTATAATTAGCTAAGAAAATGAGTTTTCTACAATGATTATTATGCTTCAAATTGTAGTTTCCCCTGATGGAAGTTAAGAGATTTAAGTAGATTTTGAAAAGAATGATAGGATTAGTTTTTGGTACATCAATTTGGAATAGAATTCCATTATGGAAGCTTTCAAAATCAATACTATTATAAGTTAATATTATGGAATATTTTCTCTAAAAAGATAAAATTAATAATTAAAACTTAATATATTTAATTTACGTATTCTATGAATTTTATATCATTAATAATTAAATAATTATAGTTTATTTGTACGAGGACCATTATTATTCTACGTCAGTGTTAAGAAATATTTAAAAATATTGTAAAAATATTCCAAGTAAATTTTATAGCATTTATACTTATTCGATAATGTAAAGTGTAGTGAGTGATTTTTAATCAGTTTTAGAAGATTTACGAGAGTTTGTTAATAAATTTGAAATTTTTTTGTATTGTTGTGAAATTAATAATAAAGAACAACTATATTAAATTTACAAATTCTGTGCAATATATGTAAGTAAACTTTAAGTTAAAATAATTTATTTGTATAAAGAAATATTTACGTAAAACACACAATGGGAATTATAAAAAATAAGTAACAACTCGTTACCAAAAACTTTATAAAGCAAATAGTTTAATGACAAAATACTGATTAGTATATTTAGCCAAATTTCCTTCTTAATACATCGATTTTTTCCGTAGCCGAGCGCTATTTCACCGTCTTAGAACATTTTTAGTGAATAAATATTGAGAATTTAAATAAGTTACACGAACTGCATAGAATTTTAAATTGAATATAGTTAATTTTAGTTAATAATTTCGCCAAAATGTCTGAATCACTCATAGGTATTAACACAAAAGAAACAAAACAAAATATTAAATAATAATACTACTATTTGCTTTATTTATAAAAATATTTCAGACATATGCATATTTTTACAATAATCCTACTATTTCTTTTGAAATTACTTACCATCATTTATTTTGTTATACTAGATAAATCTTTAAATTCGTGAAATAATACTTCTATTTCTAAATATATTCAAACATACATTTTTACGGTAATTTAGAAATTTCTATTAGTTATTTACCATAATTCTAAAGAATATTTCGAGTAAAATTTTTTTACAACAATATAGTGTGCGATTATACATGATAATTAGCGACTTTACTTAGTTCACCAAAACAATTTTACTCGCAAATTCTCAGAATTCATTTCTTGCCGTATTGTAGTGCTCGCCTTAATTTATCCGGACCAGAAGCTGAAAGTTATGTTAATTTAAATTGACTTAGAATATGAGTATTGATTTTGAATTCACAATTAAATCCTAATCCAAATTGATAATGCTAAATAATTTGCGAAAGTCAACATTGTGATATATTTTTGTATACAAAAATTATATTTTTAAAATATTTATTTTATTATTCATAGAAGATAATATATTGGAAGTACAGCTGAAGATTAAGATCTTTTGTTTCCTAAGTATACAAGGAAAAGTGACATTGGTAATGAATTCTGAGAATTTGCGAGTAAAATTGTTTTGGTGAACTAAGTAAAGTCGCTAATTATCATGTATAATCGCACACTATATTGTTGTAAAAAAATTTTACTCGAAATATTCTTTAGAATTATGGTAAATAACTAATAGAAATTTCTAAATTACCGTAAAAATGTATGTTTGAATATATTTAGAAATAGAAGTATTATTTCACGAATTTAAAGATTTATCTAGTATAACAAAATAAATGATGGTAAGTAATTTCAAAAGAAATAGTAGGATTATTGTAAAAATATGCATATGTCTGAAATATTTTTATAAATAAAGCAAATAGTAGTATTATTATTTAATATTTTGTTTTGTTTCTTTTGTGTTAATACCTATGAGTGATTCAGACATTTTGGCGAAATTATTAACTAAAATTAACTATATTCAATTTAAAATTCTATGCAGTTCGTGTAACTTATTTAAATTCTCAATATTTATTCACTAAAAATGTTCTAAGACGGTGAAATAGCGCTCGGCTACGGAAAAAATCGATGTATTAAGAAGGAAATTTGGCTAAATATACTAATCAGTATTTTGTCATTAAACTATTTGCTTTATAAAGTTTTTGGTAACGAGTTGTTACTTATTTTTTATAATTCCCATTGTGTGTTTTACGTAAATATTTCTTTATACAAATAAATTATTTTAACTTAAAGTTTACTTACATATATTGCACAGAATTTGTAAATTTAATATAGTTGTTCTTTATTATTAATTTCACAACAATACAAAAAAATTTCAAATTTATTAACAAACTCTCGTAAATCTTCTAAAACTGATTAAAAATCACTCACTACACTTTACATTATCGAATAAGTATAAATGCTATAAAATTTACTTGGAATATTTTTACAATATTTTTAAATATTTCTTAACACTGACGTAGAATAATAATGGTCCTCGTACAAATAAACTATAATTATTTAATTATTAATGATATAAAATTCATAGAATACGTAAATTAAATATATTAAGTTTTAATTATTAATTTTATCTTTTTAGAGAAAATATTCCATAATATTAACTTATAATAGTATTGATTTTGAAAGCTTCCATAATGGAATTCTATTCCAAATTGATGTACCAAAAACTAATCCTATCATTCTTTTCAAAATCTACTTAAATCTCTTAACTTCCATCAGGGGAAACTACAATTTGAAGCATAATAATCATTGTAGAAAACTCATTTTCTTAGCTAATTATAGTTTTAGTTTGCTGGTGATAGGTAATGTAGTAACATAATATATAAAACGGAAAATATAAATAAAATATTTATTTCATTTTAAAATTACAATATAAATATAACATAACTAGCTATGGTTTTTTCTTATTGATGAGACGGGCCATCCGTTCGCGTTGTTTGAGATAGTAGGCCTTTTTCTCCGTCTTAGTCATTTTATAACCCATCGGAGGTACAATTACTGGGTTATTCTCCACGTACTCTGTCGGATTATAGGATGGCTCGTCACATTCATCCCAACATTCGACTGTCTCAACCTTGTATGGTTTGCTTGTGTCAGACCCCGCGGCGATGCCTTCGTTTTCAAAGTCGTCCCAGGATTCTGTACTTTCAACATGATATTGTATAATGGGGGTTGGATCCTGGGGTTGGGTGTTGTCAGCGTCCAAGTTTTCCAGTGATTTCACATGGTGATTCTGCACTGGTTTCGTGTTGCCTTCGTTGTCGTTATCGTCCCAATTTCGGCCGATTCAACGTAGTAATGTTGCACTGGATGCAACATCTTGATTTCAGTATTGTCTTCGTTTTTCAAATTCTTTACTTTGTACATGACGGAGTGAGTGATGTTAAATTGTAATAGTTGGAAATCGAAAGGTTCAAGCACAAGGGCTACAGAATTTCTGTAAGAGAAAAATGATTCGGAATACTTATATATGTTCATACTAGTATTATAACTCACATACCAATTAACTTAATGCCATTTTAATGAGTTGTAGTATTTATTTTTCTTTAACTCGCTGAGATTCAAAATCATATTTGCGGTGTAAGAAAATAGTTTTCAATAATATGAAAACAATTATTTTCTATTCACACAAGTTAATAAATATAACACTATGTACGTTATAAATTATTAGTCTATACTTATTTGTAAATTTTTGATATTAAAACAAATGTACACGTATTTAAAATACTTAACTTATTGTTAATAACTAATTCTAATTTAATAATATTTTGTACATTTTCGCTACTCAAAACTATAAATATATTTCCTAACCTACACTTTAATTGTCTATTTGGTAAAATACTAAAATCTATTTTACTTATATTAATAATTCGGTCCATTTCCGCAATGCTGCACTTTCTTTTAGACTAACTATTTTTAAAAATTGTAAACCTGCACTGATTTAGAATATTTAGTCACATTTGCTTTTCAATACCACTACGTGTATATACTTTTTCGACATAGGAAATATTTTATTAAACTAAATTCTCAAAATAAATAATATGATTGATCCAAAATGTTCTAAGGCAGTAACAATTATTGCGATATCTTACTATATTTTCCGATTAAAAAATTGTTCTAAATTTTGTAATACCAGGTATTACTTAAACTGGAATTTGTGTTTATAACCATATTTAATTAAATTAAGTAAATTTACCTCCTGCAGAAATTTGTTATAATTTTTACCGTCTGATATAATGACAAATGTACTATTATCCGTAGTTCTATTGAGAAGCAAATCTGTATTTTAAAATATTTTCCAAGTCTATAATGCTGAAATATAAGTTACATTTTCTTTGCACAAATAATAATTATTCACAATTGTACAGTACTTGTCAATTGAATATAGATATTTTTAATTACTAATTTCACAACAAAATGTATTTGTTATTATTCGTTGGGGAAACAACCCCAGAAATAAATCCGTTACCAAAACATAAAAGTTATGCTAATTTTTTTTATAATTTTGTTTAATAAAATAAGTATTTATTTTCAAATATAATCTAATTGAATAATGTAAAACATTAAAACACCAAGAAAATATTAAATTTTATTGAAAAAATTTTGAGAAACAAAAGTTTTGGAATATAGGTTCAGAAAATAATCTTTCGTTATCTACAGGTGTTTCAGAAAGAGAAATGTAATTAGTTGTAGGTGAATTCTGAGAATTTGTGAATTAAATGATTCTTGGTATTTCGATCATTTAACTAAATTCACTAATTATCAGAAACAACAATTTAGCACTACATGATTGTCAAACAAGTATTTTGCTGAAACAGTCTACAACATAATTTTCTTTAAAGTTATGGTCAGTAATTTTGATAAAAATTAATGAATTACAGTACCAAAATGCAACATACTTAGTAATATTTCACAAATTCAAATAAATATTTGGTATTACAAAATAAATTATGGTGATTAACTTTGAAAGAAATTTTTGATTTATAATAAAAAAATATGTGTACTCGCTAATATTTGTCATTTCTTTCAAATAAATATTTTACAATTCCTACGAAAATTGTTATTATCATAATTATACTACTTTTGGTGTTGGGTTACTGAGACCCTTTTGTCGCAAGCAAATATTAACAAATAAGTTTTGTTTTGAAATTAATAGTTAAAAGTAATGTAATTGCAATACATTTTATATTGTGTGCACTATGTATTACTGATTTAAAAGCCGTTTGCAATTGTTTCAATTTTAAATAGTATTTTCTGACATTCTTACATTTATACCGTGAGTAGTCTAATAATATTTTTTACTGACTAACTAATTATGGTCAATGCGGTCTAAATAATATTTTTTAACTTTATATAACTTTATTAACAATATAAACGTATTCAAATCAGTCTGTAATCTTATGAAATTTTAAAACCTGCAGTTGTTCATGAGGTTTTCTTATACAGAAATTCAAACGGTAAAATACGGATTACCTTAGTTTAAAATAAATATAAAAATATCTTTGCCTTACAAATCATCACCTATCACGTGATGTAGGTATATTCGAATATTTTTGAAAATGCAAGTATATATTTTGTATTACAAAATTTAGTCTCTTCGTCTTTTAATCGAAGAATATTTTCACAAGTCTCAGTCATTGTTACGGTATTAGAAAATTTTTTGATCATTAAAATTATTATGTATAGACAATAATTTTTAATAAATTATAATTAAAGCCAAGTTATCCAAGAATGTACAGAGATTTAATTTCTGGTTTCCTCATTAAAATTATTTAAGACATGCAAGCCAAAAATCAAATATTTTTCTAGTAATTATTTATAAACAAAATGACAGGTATATTTGGATTTATTTACATTCAACATATTAATAAAATATCAAATAACTTTACTATGCTTATAAACAAATATCATATACAGGAAAATTTCACAATGCTTCTATAAAACAACTGGACAAACTCTATTAAACCGACTTGTTTACCGGAAACATAGTCAATTATTCCTGAAATGTTTTAGAGACCTATATTTTTTACAGACTATTTCAAATAATCTATTTCTTCATTGCATAAATAATCGAATCACCCTGGAAAATATACGATGAAGTTTTCACTGTGTCTTTCAAATCATCACCCCATCACGTGACGTACGAAAGAGTAACCAATATGGCATATTTTGCCAAAAATTTAAATATTTCAGTTTCAAATGCTTCCCATACAAATATAATAATTCCCGGAAACACTCGAATCGATAATTTTCAAAATAAATTATGAAATTTTGAAACTATGTACAAACGCAACTTTTAAACATTTTATTTCCCTAAATGAGGAAAACTAGCAAACCAGAATAACATTACATTAGAATTACCTTCAAATAAATACATTTAAACCTCATTACCAATAGCTGCCATGTGCTCCATATTATTTTTTAAATAAACTACTTAGAACTCCGGTTAAAAGTGGTGCTAATAAAAATGGCAGAAAAGCTCCATCGGTCTGTACTAATATGCGTTTCTTCTTTTTCCAAGTTTCGCCTCGCTTCGTAAGTTTTCTTAAAACGTATTTATAACTAATGGAACAAGGAAATAATTTCTAAAAGGATCATTAAAAGAATAAAAGTAATGGAACACAAAATATATTGAAAATAGCATAATGTCACATCTTGAAATGAAGCGGACAATATTAACTTTGGATAACTGAAATCGCAAAATATTTTTCAAACTAATTAAGCTATGATCATTAAGGATACCAGTCCTGATAATCATCATCGCTAAGTATATTATCATAAACAAATATCTTCTAATTCTGGGCCGAAACATATTTTTGGTTCAATAACATTAAATTTTCTAAAAATATTTAAATATTACGTATTATAAATAACACACATTTTTTCAAACTAATTAAGATATGATCATTAAGATCGCCAATCCTGATAAATTTTTCAAAACTAATTAAAATGTCATTAAGATCGCCAATCCTGATAATTAATGGGGCGCTCAGGGTATAATCACTTACTACTAACATATTCATAATTGTTTGACTATAGCTTGATAATATCATTATTGTAGGACATATTACTCGGTATATTAAGATTGCTATTATTTTTTCTTCAATATATTTCCAGAATGACTTAAGATTATAATTTAAGTTACTTTGAGTATTGTTCAGAAACAAATTGTAATCATTTTTAATTTTAATTTTCGATTCAGCTCTTAATTGTCTATATATAAATTTAAAAAATAATAATCATTAGTTTTCTTATATATGTTATAAGCGTGATTTTTCCTCTTTATTAATCTTTGTACATTTAAGGAAAACCAACACGGATACTTGTTACAATTAATATAAATTTTTGGAACAAACATTTCAATAGCACTATGTATAAAATTATAAAATACATTTAAATTAACATCAACATCTTCTACAAGTATGTTGTTCCACTCAAATTCATCTAAATATTTATTAATAATATCATAATTTGCTCGTTTAAAATTATACTTGCAGAAATTATTTACCACAAGCGGTGAGTTATTTACAACTAAAGGAAATTGAATTTGAATTTGCGGATAATGATCATCAGGTTTTACAAGATAATTGCAATCATTACTTATTTCTACATTACTATGATTACTAAAAATAAGGTCCAAAAGTACATTGTTTTTATTTAGTATATTATTATGCTGTTTAAGATCTAAATACGCCGAACTGTCACAAAGGATTCCTTCTGCTGTAGATATGATGGCGGTCGGGACGAGCGCTGCATCATCAGTGTCGTACTCATATGTTCTAAATAGTGACGCTCGTCGCACTGACGGGGTAAATACACTCCATCAATTATATACTCTTGGGAGTCAATCATTATTCACACAAAAATCTGTTCAATATCGACATCGATATTATTAATTTTAGCAGAATGCAAATTTGAGTTCACTGCTTAAGGACACCGCCGCCGCGACATTTAGAACTAGATGACTTATTTCTATCGTATCTGTACACAACAAAATTTGTTGAAAATAGTTCCGAGTCTAATATTCCATGTTTCTGTTAGAATGATAATATTGTAATTGTTATTAACTGTTTCATTAAAAAAATTTATAGTTTTAGTTCGTAGACTCCGCACATTTTGATAAAATATAGGTATTTACTGAACTACTTATTGCATCTTTATTTACGAAATGTATTATCAACTATTTTAGGAACACCATTTATATATCTTATGATTTTGTTATCGACGCCACTGTCTTTCGGATATTTTAATTTGGTTAATAAATCACGATAGTAGGAGCGCTGCGATGGTGTTTGATCCGAATTTATTTTAATATTATTACCAATGTTAATAAACTTCAGTTTATTTTTATTTTTTAGTATAGTAAGAACATCATTGCTATTATCAAGTGATACTTTAAGAGGTCTCATTTTGTTCTCATTATACGCTCCAAGGCGAAATGTTTTTATGTTACTAGTATCAATGTTATTAACTTCGTTAAAACTATTAATTATTTTAGTTTTATCATCTTGAATACGTTAAATTTTATCTGTTTTACTGGATTCCGGTTAATAATATATAATAATATTACGTGATCTTTTTTCGCAATCATTAATCTCAACAATAATTTGTTCATATGGCAGTGTCTTTCCTAAGGTATTTCCATCATCTGTACTATTTGGAAATGAATTGGTACTATTTTTTATTTCTTGTAATTGACATTGTAGTTCAGAAACAGTTTTTTGAAGCTGGATAACGTTCGATAGTTGTAATTTGCAATCACTACAAGTAGTACAGTTAAAATTAATTTTTCTGTTTTTATTTCTCAAACATCCTATTTCCCTTGATGACAGTCATGCACATTTAGTATGCAATAAATTCTTACTACAGTCGCAAGAAATTTATTCTTCTTTTAACAAATCCTCGTTGCAAATGAAACACACCGCCATCGAGAATAATAGTCGCACAAGTGAAGTGTGAATTAATTAAAATTGGATATTTAGTTTTATATTGAAAATTCGGATGGTCCACTGTTTTCACCTGTTGAAACCATTAGGTTATTGTTTTATGCGAAATTCATCTTTATTTTAAGCACGTGTTAATAATATTCTTAAATAACTATCGGCTCTATCATGTAACACATCGCTAATAATATGCGACATCGATAAATTTTAGCTATGGGTTGTATTTTTAAAGACTCTTTCTTATTTTGATATCATGTAAACCGTATTGCTAAGGTAGTCGACAATTTATAATTTTTATCGACATCGGTAATATACTAACGTTGCTAGCATTGGCAACATCGCATTTGTTCTGACGTTTGTCATATTTTGAGGTTAATTGGTTTCATGTAAATGTTAAAATCTAATTATAAGAATTTTTATAGTGTTGAAAGCCATTAACAGGACATCCAGAACTACAAGAAAACAGTTCGAAATAATGATAGATTTTATTTGTGCGAAGAAAGAAATGGTGACTCAAGATAAAGCAAATCCAAAAGATATCAGTACATATCAAAATAAATAATGCATGAGTATATTATTTGAGATGTTAAAGGATGATATATTAATGCTCTGGTTTTTGTAAGACATCTAAATCGTATTTTTAATAAGCAAATGCATCGTTCTACTGCATTTCTGACAAGGCAGTGATATTCTGTATATCTAGCTCTTGGTGTACCAGCTACTGAATTTTCAACAGGAGTTAATAACCACGGCTCCAACGGATAGTCCGAATCTCCTAAGAGCCATGAATTACTCTCTCCATTTTCATATTTTGTAACTAAATGTTTTCTTATGACTGATGTCGCCCATATTGCAGAATCATGACATGAGCCAGGTAATCTGGCATTTGAAGAATAATTCTTAAATTTGAATCGCTCAGGAGTTGAACATTAATACTATAAAAACCTTTTCGTTTAAAGTAAACTGCCGGTGCATAATTTTCATCTGTAATCGGTGGTGCTTTTATTGCTACATGCGTTCCATCGATGCAACCGAAAGTCCCACCGACATTAAATTTTTGTGCAAATCTGTTATTGAAAAATCAAACTAAAGTAACTATTTTTTTTAATTACTGAAGAACAAATTCATGCTGCTTGACAATAATAATTTCTTCATCAGTAATAGGAAATTTTACGTACTGCCCAAGTAAATAATTTACAAATATGTTAGTAGTTTTAGATACACAAGCACTAACTGAAGCTTGGAAGAGACCATTTTTTTTCTGGTAACAACCATGTTCAAAAAATATAAAACAGCCAATACCTAAAATAAAATTGCATTGTTATATTAATTATTCTGAAGAATTAGTCAAAACTCGAAGCATGCCTTTAAATGTTTAGGTATTTTTATATTCCGTACACTATTGATCAGATGTGGAGATATTATTTCAATATTATCTCTTGTCATATCTTTATTAAAACGGAATAACTGTTGGAAATAACAATTTGATAAATCAGAAGGGTTACTTAAATCTCTAATCATTCTTCTTTCTAATCTCATTTCATTTCTAAAATAAGGAAAATTGTAAGATATTGTTATAGGTTATAATTTTTCTAGATATGCATTCATTCTTCGATTTCTTGCAATTCTTCATATCATAGCATCAATAATTAATCTGAATGCTATTTCTACAGTCTCACTTTTAATTTTAACGTTAATTTCGCAAAATTTGCCGTATAACATACATCGTTTATTATTAACAACTGGCCGTGCACTGTCTTTAAAAATTAGAAATTTACCGATGTAAATAAGCGATCATCGTTATTGTAAATTGTTACATGATAGCTAAATTTAAATGTTGTCGATAAAAAGGAGTAGCGACGTCTTTAAAAATTAGCGATGTGTTACATGATACAGCCGTATATGAGTTTATAATTTCAAATATATCATCACGCCTTTTACCCATTATGGGTGTGGCACTCTGCTTGCGCAGATCTCAGTAAGTGATATATTTTATCTTATGAAGTGCGGTTACCAGCCGTCAAACCATAGCCCCCAAAGATGTTAGTGGAGGGGGAACCAAAGGGGTACATTTAAATTTGTAACAGTCGGCGGTGGGATCCGAACTGAGGATCTCACGATTCAAAGTCCGACACGTTACCACGGAGCTATTTACCCCATATTTTATTTTAGTTTATAATTTCATGTTCATATGAATATCATTATTAGGAATATAATATCATTATAATCACTTTATCACTTTTACAACTAATTAAATTAAACTAGAATCGTAAGTTTAAATTTAATGTTACACGGAGCACCTACTTATGTCTGTATACTTCAACAACTACTCTTAAAATTTTGTTACTATTCTGCTGAATTATGCTTCGGTAAATATATTTTTTGGTTAATTTTGCTTCGGTCTAGTGTCTTCGTTGAAATAATATGTTTTTCAGTGAACGTTCTAGCATTCGTCTGAAATGAGTATAATAATGGATCTATATGTTGGAAATTCACTTCATAGCCCGCCAGATTATAAAATAAAATATAAAATGTATAGCTATGGAAACTATAAAAAAAAAAATTATTATGACAGTGACATTAAATTATATGAATAAAATACAGAGTGTATAATTTAAAAGTTAAATAAAGTATAGTTATTTTCTTCATTCTCAAAGTTATTTCTAACAGGTTATGGGCCCAGACATCACACGCTCAAATAGTAATCAGTTTTGTTTAAAGGGAATGAATTAAATATAGAAAACGAAAATAAGAAATAAACGAATAAGAAAGTAAAACATGGACCCGAAATTAGGATTTATAAAACTGAACAATAATAATTATCAACCGTGGAAATTTAAAGTAAAAATGTTACTAATTCGTGAGGGCACATGGAATGTAGTAAATGATCCTGCGCCGGCTACTGTGACAGAGGACTGGGCTAAAATGGATGATAAAGCTCAAAGTACAATATCACTTTCGGTTGATGACGATCAGATAATTCATATTTGTAATTGTACAACTGCTAGACAAATGTGGGAAATTCTCAGAAAGGTTCATGAAAGAGCAAATTTAACAAATAAATTGTATTTGTTAAGAAAATTATACCAAAGTAAATTAAAATCAGATCAAAGTATGACAGATTACATAAGAAGCATTTTGGAAATAGTAGAAACCTTGAGAGGGATAGGTGAAACAATTAAAGAGTTTCACGTAGCTGCTTTGCTTCTCAGTGGTTTATCAGAAGAATATAGCACATTGGTAACTGCTTTAGACACCAGACAAGATGATGAACTGACTTTAGAATATGTAAAAGGAAAACTTCTTGATGAATATAATCGAAAGAAAGGAACTGCAAGACAAGAATCAGAAGAAACAGAATTAAAAACACAAAAAGGAAACTTTAAGGAAAATAGAGAATGTTTTGTTTGTAAAAAGAAAGGACACCTTAAAAAGGATTGTTACTTCTGGAAGAGAAATAATAAACAGTTTCAAGGAAGAGTTAAAGCGGCAGTAGAAAAAGAAGTAGAGATAGAAGATGAAGAAGTTTGTTTTGTTGAACCCCGATTAAATAACAACGAATGGTATATTGATTCAGGTGCTTCTAGTCACATGACTAGTGATAAATCATTCTTTAATAATCTTAAAGAAAGCAGTACTAAAGAAATAATAGTTGCAAATGGAAATAAGATGATATGTGCTGGTGTGGGGGATGGCTACATATTATGTAAGAATTTTAATCATATATTAAAGATAAAAGTTTGCAATGTTTTATATATACCAGAATTGCATTCTAATTTGTTATCTGTAAAATGTCTAACAGAAAAAGGATTTATTATAACATTTAATAAAAATATATGCTACATAAAACGAAATGAAGATATAAAAGCAATAGGTATAATTGAAAATCATCTTTACAAATTAAAAACAGTCCAAACTATGCAAGCAAATATTGCAAAAATAAATAAACATAATGAAAACTGTATTCATACATGGCATAGACGACTAGGACATAGAAATCCTGAGGATGTAAAGAGAACAGAAAGATTAGTTTCAGGAATGAAAATTGAAAACTGCAACATTTTATCAAAATGTATAAATTGTTTAAAAGGTAAACTTACAAAGAAGCCATTTCAGAAAGTAAGTTCAAGTAAGTCAAATCAAGTATTAGATTTGATACATTCAGATTTATGTGGACCTATGAAGACTTTAACACCTGGTAAGAAAAGATATTTTATGACATTAATTGATGATTATTCACATTATTGTGTAATATACTTTCTAAACAATAAAGCTGAAGTATCACAGAAACTAAACGAATATTTTCTAGCTATGAAAAATAAGTTTGGGAGATTTCCTAAAGTATTTAGATCAGATAATGGTGGAGAATATAGCAGTGATGCAACAAGGAATGTTTTAAGAAAGTATGGAATAAACTTCCAAACCACAGTTCCTTATTCTCCAGAACAAAATGGAGTCGCAGAGAGGAAGAACAGAACACTTTGTGAATCTGCTCGTTGTATGCTTTTTGACGCACAGTTATCTAACCAATATTGGGCTGAAGCAATTAATACTGCTAATTATGTACAGAATTTAATACCGACAAAGAATTTAGATAAAACACCATATGAAATATGGAACAACAAAATACCTACATTAAATCATCTAAAAAATTTTGGATGCAAGGCATATGCTTATGTACCAAGCGAAAAACGTACTAAATTGGAACCTAGGGCTAAAGAAGATATTTTTGTTGGGTATTGCGAGCATTCGAAAGGATACAGAATTTTAGATATAAAGACAAATAAAGTAACAATTAGCAGAACTGTAGAATTCATAGAAGATGCTGAATCATCTTTTCAAAAATTATAAAATTCAACCAATACAGATGATAAAGATATTGAGATTTCAATTAATGAAAATAATAAAACAAACAATGCAAAAAATGTTCATAATGAGAAGGAATTAATTCAGAAAAGAATTTCACCTAGAATCAATAAAGGAATTCCTCCTGAAAAATGGTCTTATATGGCATCTCTTCAAGTAAACAGAGAACCATCTTCGTGGGAAGATTTTTCAAATGAAGAGCGACAAAAATGGATTGACGCAGCTGAAGATGAAATCCAGTCACTCAAAGAAAAACAAGTCTGGGACATTACAGAATTACCTTCAGGTAAACAGCCTGTAAAATGCAAATGGATATTTAAAAATAAATTGAATTCAGATGGAACCATTTGTAAATATAAAGCACGACTTGTTGCAAAGGGATTTACGCAAAAATACGGAGAAGATTATGATTGCACCTTTGCATCTGTGATGAAACAGAGCACACTAAAAATTTTGTTGACAGTAGCAGCAGTTAGAAAATTAATCGTGAGACATTGTGATGTAAAAACCGCCTTCTTAAACGGAAATCTCGAAGAAGAAATATACATGTCTCAACCAGAAGGATATATCAACAACAGTAAACCTAACTTGGTTTGTAAATTAAAGAAATCAATATATGGCTTGAAACAATCAGCCAGAGCATGGCATGAAAAAATGAAATCCGTACTGTTTGATTACGGTTTCAAACAAAGTCAAAGTGATTCTTGTTTATTTACAAAAATTGAAGAAGACAGTCAACTTTATCTTATTTCTTATGTAGATGATCTATTAATATGCCATAAAAGTTTATCAGTTATAAAAAAAGTTGGCGAAAAATTGAACGAAAAATTTGAAATTAAAGATATTGGAAATGTAACTCATTTCTTAGGAATTCGTATTCAACGAGAGGAGGATGGCAGTTTCTTACTAGATCAGGAAACCAAAGTAAATAAATTAGTTCAAGACTTAAAACTAGAAGATGCTGCTGATGTTGCAATTCCCATGGATACAGAATATCCTAAACTTAGTAATGATATTAATATTTTACCAAACAATGAGAAGTATAGACAAGCAGTGGGGGCACTATTGTACTTAGCCATAACTACACGACCAGATATTGCATGTTCTATTGGGTACTTATGTAGACATGTACGTAAACCTTGTGAAAAAGATTGGAAGGCAGTAAAGAAACTTATAAAATATTTAAAAGGTTCAAATAGCATGAAACTTAAACTTACATCAAAAACAGAATTAATATTACAAGGATATGTCGATTCAGATTGGGCTGGTGACTTAACGGACAGGAAATCAACAAGTGGGTATATTTTTCTATTAGGAAATAATCCCATATTATGGACAAGTAAAAAGCAGTCTTCGGTTTCATTATCGTCTACAGAAGCCGAATATATTTCAGCTGCTCTGGCAAGCCAAGAAGCACTATGGTTGAAACAGCTTTTAAAAGACTTTGACATATCTACTAACCAACCAATCGTAGTTTATGAAGATAATCAAGGTTGTATTAAACTTGCAGAAAATGAAAAGGCCAGTTGTAGAACTAAACATATAGATGTACGGTATCATCATTTAAGAGAATTGGTAAACAAAGAAATCATAAAATTTGTTTATTGCAATACGAACAATATGGTTGCAGACGGATTTACAAAACCACTTCCTAAAGATAAATTCCTTTATTTACGAAAGAAACTTGGACTGATAGAAGGTTAATATGTCGAGTGGGGGTGTTGGAAATTCACTTCATAGCCCGCCAGATTATAAAATAAAATATAAAATGTATAGCTATGGAAACTATAAAAAAAAAATAATATTATTATGACAGTGACATTAAATTATATGAATAAAATACAGAGTGTATAATTTAAAAGTTAAATAAAGTATAATTATTTTCTTTATTCTCAAAGTTATTTCTAACACTATAAATATTAGATGTGGAATAAAATAAAATAATTAAATTAAATTCGATGAATATATTCTTAACAGTATAGGTAATAGTTTACGCAGCCAACTAATACAGTCCGTTATAATAAAATTTATCATTAATCGAATTGTTATCATTGATAGTTGCGTCAACAATAATATCATAAATAATAGAAATGGATACTGAGGAACAGCCGAAATCAAAAAGGCAATGAAGACAGGAAATCACAGACCGGTAGTACTATGACTTAAATTCTAATACAAATGAACCTATATGGGGTTAATAGCTCCGTGGTAACGCGTCGGACTGTGGATCGTGAGATCCTCAGTTCGAATCCAACATCTGACAGTTGCCAATTTAAATTTACCCCTGTGGTTCCCCCTCCACTAACATCTTTGGGGCTTGGCGGCTGGTAACCGCACTTCATACGCAAAAATATATCACTTACCGAGATCTGCGCAAATAGAGTGCCACACCCATAATGGGTAAAAGACGTGGTGATATATTTATTTTTTATTTATTTACTATATATATATATATATATATATATATATATATATATAATATCTTTTTATCTCAGATGTTGGGATTGTTGGAATAAATAAACCAAATTAGTTTCTCTGTAAATAAGAGGTTATAATTATAACTATATCATTAATTCCAATATATACAATATTTACAAGTTACCTGTAAATAAGAGAAACGACAATTACGGTCAATTATTCGTCTCTCTTTCACAACTCTGCTTTTATCACTTTTAATATTTATTACAATTAACTATCTTTATTCAATATTACTATCATGTGCTCTGACAATTCTTCTGTTTACATCTCTGTCTCTTTCTATCTACCTAGCTGCCACATTAACATAAAGTACTCGACGAGACATCTAGCAGGTGTCATAGAAGCGCGCGCGGAGCATACTAAGCGCGCTAAATTTAAAGAGAGTATATTCTCTTTACATCTACCCTCTCCTAGATGATAATTGCACAATATTTCAATCATCTTCATCTTCTAACATTGGAATTAGTTGTGTCACGTGGAATAGACTTGTGTCTTGATTTCTTTTTTCAGTTTTTATTTTAAAAATTGAGTTCGAAATCTTTTCATCTATTCTGAATGGTCCGATTCTTAGTTCTTCTAGTTTTTTCCTATTGATTTTATTCCCATTTTCTATGAATACCATATCTCCCACGTTGAATTCATGGTGTCCTCTATTTCTGTCAAATATGCCTTTATTATACTTATGTGATGCCAGTGTTCTTTCCATTGCTAATTTCTTATCTCTTACCCAGTCTTCTCCGCTTTTCTTCGTTTTTAGTTCTACCGGTATGTTACTGGTGTCTGTGCCGTATAATAAATACTCTGGTGTAAATCCTGTTATTGTATGTTCTAGACTGTTGTATTTATTCACACATTCTCTCGCTATTGATGTCCATGCCCTTTTCTTTTCCTCTTCGTTAATTTTACATCTTATTTTATTTACTAGCGTTTGATTGAGTCTTTCGTTTAAACCATTAGAGAATGGTGCATTTATTGCAGTAAAAATTAATTGTATTTCTTTCTTTTGTAAATAATCTTTAAATTCTTTCGAATTCATACCGGGGTACTGATCCGTTAAGATTGTTCCGATCTTTTCTATTTCTAGCACCTTTTGAACTAATTTTATAAAATCATTGGCGTTTTGAGTTTTTGATGTCAGAATAAACGCATATCTCGTGAAATGGTCGACAAGTAAATGCATATATTTCTTTGTCGATCTACTGCCTCCAAATCCTCCAATTGTATCTATGGACATCAATTCGAAAGGTTTAGTCGCTGGTCCTAATTGTGACATGAAACCGAATTTATGTTGTCCTCTCGATTTATTTTTAATACATATGTCACATTCTTGACATATTTTTTTTATATTCTCCATTAAATTTTTAGCAGTGTAATATGGGCTTATTTTCATACTTGTTTGTGTTATCCCTGTGTGACACCATTCCTTGTGTATTTTCTTAATTAATTCGATACTGAACTTTTCGGATAATATTATTTTTTCTTTTTTTTTTACTTTTTTATAATATATTCCATTTTTCTTTCTTAATTTTCCTTTTTTATTTTGTACTAATTTGTTATTCGTCTGATCTAATTTTATTTCATCTATCTCAATAAAATTTACCGTTTTCAATAGGTCCTCTTCTTCTTCTATATTTGATTCTAGCACGGGGTTTCTACTCAAGCAGTCAGCTTCTATATTATCTTTTCCTGGGACGTATCTAATTTTAAAATCATATTGAGATAGGTAGTGGGTTAGATCGCCTAATTCTTCGTCTGTTCGTGTTCTTATATTCATGTTTTCTAGTGGTTTGTGATCAGAATATATTTCGAAGTATCTCCCTATCAGCCAGTGTTGCCAGTGCATTATTGCCTCTTTTATAGCTAAACATTCAAGATATATTGCCTTTTTTCTTTTTTGAGTGTCATTAAGTTTCTTTGAGAAGTAGGCCACAGGCTTGTCTGTTCCATCCTCTTGTGTTTATTTTAATATTGCACCTATGCCTGCGAGTGACGCATCTGTGTATATCTTGATTGGGAGATCCTTGTCGAATATCTGTAACACTGGTTGGGAGCATAGCATTTCTTTTATCTTTCTGAAAGTTTTTTCACAGTCCTCTGTCCACATGAATTTTACATTTTTCCTTAATAGTTGATGTAGTGGATCTAATAATATTGAGCTCTTTTCTATATATTCATGGTAAAAGTTTATCTTTCCCAGAAATTGTCTGATCTGTTTTGGTGTGGTAGGCGTCGGGAAATTTTTTATCGATGTTATATTATCTTTCAGTGGTGTAACTGTGTTTTTTTCTATTACATGTCCTAAATACCTAACTGAACTAGCAGCAAACGTACATTTCTCAAATTTTAATTTGAATCCGTCCTTTTTTATTGCATCCAATACTTTCTCAATGTGATGTAGATGTTCATCAAATGTCGGTGAATGTATTAAGATATCGTCTATATAGTTAATTGAAAATTCAATTAGTCCATTTTTTCTCAGTATGTTACTCAGAATTCGTTGAAATATAGCTGGAGACGTTTTTAACCCGAACGGTAGACATGTCCATTGGAAGTGACCATCTTGAGTTACAAATCCTGTTTTTCTTCTATCTTCGATTCTTAGTGGTATTGACCAGAAAGCGGAGTTTATATCTAGTGTCGTGAAGTATGTACATTTTCTGGCTCTTATTATTATATCATCTATTAAAGGAAATGGTTGTGCTTGGGGAACAATGTTTTTGTTTAAATCTCTGAAGTCTATGCACAGACGTGTCTTCCCTTCATTTTTTTTATATGCTAGCGTGACAGGTGCAGCAAAAGGACTATAAGATTCTTCGATTAAATTCTTCTCTAGTAATTTGGCTACTTGTTTTTCTATTTCTTTTTTGTCATCTATATTACATCTATATGGCCTTTTACTGCAGTATTTTTCCACTATCAAATCAATTCTAGCTTTATACTCATTAACAGTTCCAACATCGTATTTGTCTATTGCGAACATTGATTTGTTGTTATTTATTAGTCTTTCTATCTTAATCTTTTTATTTTTATCTAAATGTTTTATTTTTGCTTGGAGTTTGTTTGTCTCCACATGTTTATTAAAATTAACCGAATAATTTATAGCTTTACTTTTCCTTTCACTTTGTAATATCCTTGGTTTTTTTATTTCTTCTTCTGTTTTCTGTGATACTTTTAAATTTTCATTCAATCTCAATTTGAACATGGGAATTAAATATAATCCTATTATAAAATCTTCGAAATCTTCTCTTTCAACTATGTATATGTCTACTTCTTTTTCTATATTAAATATTTTTATTCTTATTTTTACCATTCCATTTGTATGATTCACACCATTGACAGATCTTAAGAATATTTTGTTTACATCCTCACTGTTATCTTTTATCTTTACCCATTTGGAGTTTATTAAGGAGACTTGAGAACCTGGATCATATGTTCCCATTATCTCTATCTTATTCTCAACAAGTATCTTAAGTCTGATCAATGGTGTGACTATTCGTTTTTTTTTTTTCTTTACTTAGATCTACTTCTATTACTGAATTACTTCCTATAGCTTTAGGTTTCTCTTTTTTCTCTAGTTTAAACCAGCATTTCTCTTCTGGGTGGTATCTCACACCTTTACCCATATCTTCACATGTCTTGCATGGTTTTCTTTCTTCATTCCTTCCTTTGTGTTCTGCTTTACCTTCTTTTTTAATTATTTTCTTTTTGTCTGTTATTCGTTCAAGTTTTTGTAAATTATTAATTAAATCTTTTGTATTTTCTATTTCATCCCTATCAATTTTCTCTCTGATAAATTCTGGCAAACCGAATGCAATCCGATCTATCATTGTATCAGCATCCATGTTCTCATTAATTTCTAATAATAGTCGTTCTTTCTTTATTGCATATTGTACTAATGAACCTTCTTTGTACTTAAAATAATGAGCATATGTTCTGCTACTCCATCCTTTACTTGAAAAGGTTTCTATTAATGCCTGTTTCCATCCCTGCCAATCGTTTTCATGCTCTCTTTTTATTACTGTAGAAGTGTACCAGTCTTGGCAAGTTCCATCTAATAATACTCTCAATAATTCGATTTTGGTGTCATCTTTTTCTATTTTGAATCTCGCACATTCTTTCTCAAATGTGTCTAACCATTGTCTAACGTTAGATGTTTTATAATTAAATTTTTCTAATACAAAATTATCTACAATGTGTTTTAAGTTTCTGTCCTCTTCTTTTTTTTCTGATTTTTCAACTAATTTTTCCAATATCTTTGTCAAGTTTGAGTGTTCTTCAATCTTCTCTGGAAATATTTGTCTTAAATATTTTCCTCCAAACTGGATATTTCCCTGACCATCCGAATATATCTCTTGTAATTCTTTGGACAGTGTTATCCATATTTTTAACTCATCATGCCTTCTTTCTAATGAGTTTCGTACCTTTTTGAAAGCATCCGTCTTTTTTAACTCCTCATGAAAATCTGCATAGATGAGTTCCTCTGGTATAGCATATTTTTCTCCTTGTTCTGTAATAATTGTGGTTATGGCAATCATTGTAGTTTTACTATCCTTTGGAGAAGCCACAGCTTTAAACCCAAATTTTAATTTCATTTTGTGACGAAAATTGTCGTTTTATAATATCTTTTTATATCAGATGTTGGGATTGTTGGAATAAATAAACCAAATTAGTTTCTCTGTAAATAAGAGGTTATAATTATAACTATATCATTAATTCCAATATATACAATATTTACAAGTTACCTGTAAATAAGAGAAACGACAATTACGGTCAATTAGTCGTCTCTCTTTCACAACTCTGCTTTTATCACTTTTAATATTTATTACAATTAACTATCTTTATTCAATATTACTATCATGTGCTCTGACAATTCTTCTGTTTACATCTCTGTCTCTTTCTATCTACCTAGCTGCCACATTAACATAAAGTACTCGACGAGACATCTAGCAGGTGTCATAGAAGCGCGCGCGGAGCATACTAAGCGCGCTAAATTTAAAGAGAGTATATTCTCTTTACATATATATATATATATATATATATATATATATATATATATATATATATATATATATATATATATATGTTACATGGTGAGAACCCCTGACCTCAGCTGCTTCTCAGGAGCGTCAGCTATCTCCTGACGCATCATATTATATTTTACTTAGAGCTGGAATTGTATTTTATAATTTAGTCTGATGTTAGTCTTGGAACAATAAAGTACATATTGTAATCCATTATTATTTGTAAAGGAAATAAAAATCTTTTTAAAAAGTGTAACAGAAGAAGCAATAAAATAATTGGCGCAGTCGCATTGGATTCTGGAAGAAGATTCACCAAGAAAAATTCTTCAGTTTCTACTGTTAATCCAGAGAGAAGAACCACAGCCCGAAGAAATTCATCGTGAATCCATCGAGGTTGATATGAAGACTTCTTCTGTATTACTCATGTAAGTTGCTTTCCTTTCAAACAATCCATTTTATGTAAGACTCCTCGCGTTCATCTATCTCCATAGAGGAAAATAGTGAAAACGAGTTAGAATTAGAATATAAAAATAAAATTTTTGATATTGATTTAAGTTTATTATTTTCAACTTTACAACTAAAAGAGGGAGTTGCATTGCAAAACAATAGTTGTTCAGACATGTCGACAATCCCCAAATTTGATTCTAAACTGCTTGATATAGTACCAAAATTCGATGGTAACCCATTAGAATTATCAGCATTCTTAGACATTTCTAATACACTCATTAATAATTATTGGGATTCAAACCCACAGAACATACAATGTGTTCAAAATATTACAGTAATTTATGGCATTTATGCTAAATTAATCGGTCCAGCACGTGAAGTTTATTCTACTTGCACAACTAAAGACTGGAAAACAGTAAAAGACGCATTAACTGCACATTTTGGCGATCAAAGAGACGAAAACGGTTTATTGTTTGACCTTGATCAATTACGTCAGAAAGATAATGAAGAACCATTACAATTTTACACTAGAGTCATGTCGAATTTAAGTGCTCTACATAATTATGTTGACATCCACGAAGATGCGAATGTCATTACTGTTGTTAAAAAGAATTTTTATAACACACACGCTTTAAAAATATTTCTAGCTGGTTTAAAAGAACCTTTAGGATCAACGATCAGAGCCATGAAACCTAATACTCTAGCAGAGGCGAGACAGTTTATCATCTCGGAAGATAACATCCGTCATCTGCAAAGATCACATTTCAACAGAAACAAAATTCAAAATTTAAAGCCAAATTCAAATTTACCGATTCGTAAACAATATTCTTTACCTCCACCACCACCAAGATTTAATAATTATTATCAACCATTCCCGAGTAACCCTATCAACTTGCAACCCAGATTTAATCAAACACCACAAAGATTTCCCACTAACCAACAAGTATTTGGAAATAAACCCAAATCCAACACTGTTAATGTATGGAAACCCCAAGGCTCCACAAATCGACCTATACAACAAAGACCCACTCCTATGAGCGGAATATCACATGGTACCTTCCCAAAACCTAATACAATGATAAGTAGACCACCATACCAACAAAGACAACAAAACTATGTAGTAGAAGAATTATTTAATGTCGAACAACCGACACAGTACTATGAGGAAAATGACGAACCTTACGAGACAGATTATACCGACTATGACATACAAAATCAAATCTTTTATGCAAACGAAATTTCTGATAATAATCACGAAGAGACACCTTGCGAAAATAATCAAAATTTTCACGAACTGAGCCTAACAACGAACCAAACATAGAGCTTCACTCGATTTATGATAAAAAAGATTTACCTTACGTTCAAATTTCAAATCCCCCGTTAAAATTATTAATCGATACCGGCGCAACAAAGTCATTCTTAAACCCAGATATTGCTGAAAAATATTTTAAAAATCATATTAAGAAAGAAAATTTTACCATCTCTTCAATATTCCAAACAACTAAACGAGATTCTTGTATTGAAATCCCAGCATTCCCCGAATTTAATGACGACAAAAAAATAAAATTTTATCTTTTTAAATTTCATCATTTCTTTGACGGTTTAATAGGTTATGACACCCTTAAAAACTTAAATGTACAACTAAATATAAAACAATCTATTTTGAAAACACCGAATACTGAAATAAAATTATCTCATTACGAGGCAAAGAAAAAATTATTATTTTTTGCACGTATAGAACCACACACTTTAGAAACTTTAAAAATTCCCGTAAAAGTAAATAACGGTGATATATTAATACCATCAACTAAAATATTTAATTGTTTAATAAGAGAATGCATAACAAATTGTCAAGACGGATACGCACCCGTAGATATTTACAATATTACTAACGAACCCCAAGAAATAAAACTGTATGAACCCATAAATGTAAACACATTTAATGAGACAGATTTTGAATTATTTTACGCTACAACCTTTAATAAATCATATGAAAAATTAAACAAATCTGATATAGTAAATTTAATTCGTACCGAACACACTAACTTAGAAGAAAAATACCAAATTGAAAAATTAGTTAAATCCTATTCAGATCTTTTTCATCGCGAAGGCACACCGTTAACTTTCACAAATAAAATAAAACACAAAATAACAACCAAAGATGAAATACCTGTTCACACAAAATCTTATAGATACCCTTTTATTCATAAGCCCGAAGTTGAAAGACAAATAAATAATATGTTACAACAAGGAATTATTAGACCCAGCGACTCACCCTGGTCATCCCCTATTTGGATCGTTCCAAAGAAGGCCGATGCCTCCGGAAAACAAAAATGGCGAATTGTAGTCGATTATCGAAAGATAAACGAAAAAACTACAGATGATCGTTACCCAATACCAAATATCACAGACATCTTAGATAGATTAGGACGTTCACAATATTTTTCCACCCTCGATTTGGCGAGTGGATTTCACCAAATTGAAATGCACCCAAATGATATTCA
This sequence comes from Poecilus cupreus, assembly GCA_963942605.1. Taxonomy (NCBI): domain Eukaryota; kingdom Metazoa; phylum Arthropoda; class Insecta; order Coleoptera; family Carabidae; genus Poecilus; species Poecilus cupreus. Next base: position 27,162,127 of record OZ012718.1, read on the forward strand.
GAAAACCGCATTTAATGTTGAAAACGGACACTACGAGTATTTGAGAATGCCATTCGGACTCAAAAATGCACCATCCACATTTCAGAGAGTAATGGATAATGTTTTAAAAGAATTTATTAATAAAACCTGTTTTGTATTCATGGATGATATCATTGTTTTCTCAGCTTCTCTTCAAGAACACATGGTTAATTTAAAACAAATTTTTCAAAAATTACGTGAAAGTAACCTAAAAATCCAACTCGATAAGTCAGAATTCTTAAAAAAGGAAGTTACATTCCTTGGTCACATAATCACACCTGACGGTATTAAACCAAACCCAGAAAAAATCAGAGCTATACAAAATTATCCCCTACCAAAAACATCAAAAGAAATAAAAGCATTTTTAGGACTGTTAGGATATTACAGAAAATTTATAAAAAATTTTGCTAAATTAACAAAGCCAATGACTTCATGTTTAAAGAAAAATGCAACCATAGATATTCAAAATACCGAGTACGTTAATTGCTTTAATATTTGTAAAAATTTATTATCGAACGAACCAATCTTACAATTTCCAGATTTTGATAAACCTTTCATTTTGACAACAGACGCGAGTAATGTTGCAATAGGCGCAGTACTATCACAAGGAAAAGTCGGATCAGATTTACCGATAGCTTATGCAAGTCGCACACTCAATGACTCTGAAACTAAGTACTCAACTATAGAGAAAGAGCTTTTAGCGATAGTTTGGGCGGTCAAACATTTCAGACCCTATTTATTTGGACGTAAATTTCTTATTTACACAGACCATCGTCCATTACAATGGCTGTTCTCACTTAAAGAACCCAATTCTAAACTTGTTAGATGGCGCTTGAAGCTAGAAGAGCATGATTATCAAATAATTTATAAAAAAGGATCTTTAAATAAAAACGCAGACGCACTATCACGAATTCAAATTAATGTTAACGAAACAATTGAAGATTCAGGAGGAATATTTGATTTTATGAAAGAATTTAATAAAAGTTTTGCTGAAAATATTAAAGAAGATAAAAACAAAAAATTTGATAATAATTCATTAGCTGTTGAACATGATAACGAAATTATAGAAATCCCTGATGATGACGACACAGTGCACACAAACGTAGAAAATCCAATCGTAGGTATTCCAATTGTTGAAAAGCCAGTTAACTACGGAAAAAATCAAATTATTATTTCAGAAGTACATTACGATCCAAAGAAACCAAAAATTGTAAAACTATTTCAGAACACACAACGTATAATTATTCAAATCTCAAAAAATAATTATGTTAGAGATATAGTAAATTTTGTAAAAGAATATATTGTCCCGAAAGTGAAGTATCAATTATATTTTGAAGACCCAATATATGAAAAATTTTGTTCAGTAATTCAAAAATATTTTAAAAACTCCGAAATAAACCTTGTTAGGTATACTCAAAAACTTTTAGACATAGAAAATCAAGATGATATTAAACAAACAATACAAAATTATCATGAAAGTAAAACAAACCACCGAGGTCTCGATGAGACTGAAAATCAAATAAAAACACGATATTATTGGCCAAATCTAAGAAAATCTATTCAAACTTACATAAACGAATGTGAAATATGTTTGAAAACAAAATATGATAGAGTACCAATAAAACCAAAATTTAACATTACACCCACTCCAACGAAACCATTTCAAACATTGCACGTAGACACAATTTCTTTAGAAAAACAAAAATTTCTTACTATTATTGATTCATTCTCAAGATACGCACAGGCTTATAAATTAAACTCAGGCCAAGGTATTGAAGTTGTAAATAATCTTGTAAAATATTTTACACATCATGGCATCCCAGACCAAGTCATTTCAGACAACGGTCTAGAATTTAAAAATTCATTAATTAGAGAACTGTTAGAAGTACACAAAATTAAATTACATTTCGTCAGTTCCCAACACCCAGAATCAAATGGCATGATTGAACGATTCCATTCAACCCTTATCGAACACATCCGATTATTAAATAATCAGGAAGAATATTCTAAAGAACCTATTGAAATAAAAATTAACTATGCACTTTTAGCATATAATAATTCCATTCATTCAGTTACAAAATTAAAACCATGCGAAATAATATCAGGACATTTAGACTCTCATTCATTATTAGATATTGAGTTAGAAAAACAATTAGTTAATAACTATATTGTTAATCATAAAGAAAAAATTAAACTGCTTTATAAAAAAATTAGAGAAACAAATGAAAAATACAAACAAAAGACGATAAATTACGCAAACAAAAATCGCGAAGATCTACCGGAAATACCAGACACAGTATTCGTAAAGAATAAACAAAAACAAAGTAAAACAAAGAATTAATTTAAACCTGAACAGATTGACAAAATAAATCAGAAACTAAAGACGGCGGAAATTAAACCAGATCACGGTAATACTTCAAAAAATATTCACCTATCTAATATAAAGAGACCAAGATTAAAAACCTATCACTTTAAAAAGATAAAAAGTCGAGTTAAACCAAAAATAAAAATATTGGAACATAAATTATTGAAAAAGTCTCCTTTGTTACAGACTAGCGATCCTTCACATGACGAAGACGCAAATAGTACAAATACAGAATTTAGCGACTAATCCCGGCATCCTTCCATTTAAATTGGGACATGCAAAAATACAAACCTCTTCCCATACCTTCTTACATTACATTGACCTTAAGTCTATTAAAAATGCAATAACTTCAACAAATGAAATTTACTTACAAATAAAAGTAATAATAGACGCAGCTACCCCAGATCTTTATCATTCTTTACACAGTTATTATAAACGATTAGAAAATGAAATTAAAACTGTTAATAATAAAATTAATTTGTTTTATCATGAAAAACGTCAAAAACGCGGCGTAATCAACCCTTTAGGCTCAATTATAAAAATAATAACAAGCAACATGGATAACGAAGATGCCAATGAAATTCATAAGAATATTTTAGAATTAGAAACACATCAAAATAAGATCGTTGCAAAATTAAATAAACAAATTTCACTCTCAAAAATGATTATGTCTAGCATCAATGAGACAATGACTATAATTATGAATAATCAACATAAAATTCAGAACAAGACGAACGAACTAGTTCAAGCAATAAACAGTACAAACTATAATTTCTTATATTATACAGAAACACACGAAACTTTGGAACAAATAAAACTTAATCTCGATTCAATATTAAATTTCATCGTAGAAATGGAAAACGCCATAACATTTGCAAATTTAAAAATTGCTCATCCTAGTATTATTCCTTATCAAGATCTAAAAGAAATTGTTAATGAATTATATTTAATTTATAATCACAAACAACTGCTATTTTCTGATGCCAATGACCTCTTAAAATATTATAATGTCATAGAAACCAAAGTACATATTTTTGAAGAAAAAGTTATGTTTTCACTAGAATTTCCTCTAGTCCACCCAGAAAACTTCGAACACTATCATTTATTCTCAATTCCCAATGAAAATAAATCAATTATTATTCCACCCTCAACTTACCTATCATTAAGCAACAATGCATACCAATACAGCAATGATGAATGCATCGATCTGCAACCAGAATTTTTGTGTAAAAGCACAAGTCTCTTACCACTACAGAAAGAAAAAGACTGTTTAATTTCAATTTTGTCATCTGAAGTTACAGCAAATAATTGTCAACACATACCAGTAACAATGAATCAAGAAATCATTCTGAAAATCAATGAAGCACACTACATTGGAATATTTCCTAAACATCAGAAGGTACAAACAATGTGCAAGCAAAACACTATTGCTTCCTTACAAGGAACATATCTGTTCGTTGTTCCACCAACTTGCGGATTCAAAACCCCCTTTTATGTCTACTCCAACAAAATGAAGATAATACCAGGTCACCCACTAAAACTGGAAAAAATTGAGATGCGAAACTCAACCGTAGCACAAGTTGAAGAATTAAAATTGGATAAATTATCACTCGACAAGCTACACCAAATTCAACTTCAAGAAACTCAAGAAGTCCCCGCAGATCCAATCGATCTACAGATCCATTATTCAAGAGGATTGACCATTTATATCGCCATCTTCACGGTTATAATAATATTACATTTTATTGTAAAACTAATCAAAAATAAAATGTTACAGAAAGTTCAAGGAAACCCAAGGGTAGTTGACGAAACTCAAGTTGTTCCACCCTAGAGTTTCTGCTTAAGGAGGGAGGTGTTACATGGTGAGAACCCCTGACCTCAGCTGCTTCTCAGGAGCGTCAGCTATCTCCTGACGCATCATATTATATTTTACTTAGAGCTGGAATTGTATTTTATAATTTAGTCTGATGTTAGTCTTGGAACAATAAAGTACATATTGTAATCCATTATTATTTGTAAAGGAAATAAAAATCTTTTTAAAAAGTGTAACAGAAGAAGCAATAAAATAATTTATATATATATATATTAAAATTACCATATTTTATGAAAAAATTTTAACGTAAGTCTTTTCTAGTAACCACAAATTTGAAAATATTACCGCCTTTACTAACTTATATTACCCAAATGAACATTGTTGTTATTTGTATTATTTTTGTAATTAGGTATAATGTATTATCTCTATATTTTAATTTTTAAAGTCACAAATCATATACTTTTGCCGTATTTCATATTAAAATAAAGAGGATAATTGATATAGTTGCATTAGTATTATTTTAAAACATATATAGGTAGCAAATATTCTACACTTCATTACCTAAACTTAGTAAACATCTACAGGATGATTCATAACATAAGGAAAATATTTAATGCATCAGAAGTAATTATAATACTCGAGATAATTTTAATGTATCGACTTTTTATGTTATTATCGAAAAGTGAAATTAAAAAAAGAGCTGCAGTTACTGGTGACGTGTACAAGTTCTCTTTTTGAATGACAGATGAATTATCGACAGATAAATGTAAAAGTGAAGCCGAGATGTTCGTGATTTTTTATCCTGACGATTTGAATTTAAATCTTCGTGAAGAGATTGCACAATTTCACTGTTACATGCGCTTACAAATGAAACGGAACGATAATGTAAATTCTACCTATACTCTCTGATTCGTTACAGTCTGCATTTCCAAATGTGGAAATTGCGCTACCAATTTTTGTAACGTTAATGGTAACAAACTGCTCCACAGAACGATCTTTTTCGCAACTTAAATATCTAAAAATCCCTTAAGGACCACAATGAATAAAGGAAGATAAACTCGTTAGCAATCTTATGAATGAATATTAGTTCCGATAAAGTAGTAGAACACTTTGTGGCAAACAAGTATAATCTCCTTCTCTTCACGTCTTTTTGAGGTTAGGTTTTTCCATTGGTTGCCATAAACGACAGGTGGAAAGTTGTTGAATTTTGATGTTATTTTTGTTTGCCAAATTATTTAAATATCTAGTATGTAATAAAAAAATGTATCTTGTATGTTATATTAAAAATAAAATGTAAGAAATCATTAAAAAATAGATGTCAGTAACAGTAAATTATTATTGAAAAATAAATATTAATTTTGATATTGGATTGTAAGTTACTTATTTCTGACTTCCTGTTTACTACATATTTAAAAGAAATCTAACAGGTTATGGGTCCAGGACTAGATATTTTTTATTTAATTACATCTAATAGCTTGTTGATTTTTAGAGAAAATGTGTATGCTAAAATAGATTTTGAAAAGTTAACGGGAATAACTATAAGAATTGGGCTTTTTGCATTCAAATTTTATTGGAAGCCAAAAATGTTTGGTCTGCTATTGAACCTGGGTTTCCTAAAACTGATACGAAAAACGCGGAGCAAAATTTTGAGAGACAGAACAGCTATGCGCATTCTTTGCCATTGCATAGATGATAGCCAGTTACCGTATATTCGCGATGTTAAATTCATATAATTCATTTAAAACGAGAATTGTATGCATCCCGCTAAAAAATTGTTGAATCTATGATGGAATATTTTGAAAGAATGACAAAAATATCACTGAAACTCGACGCTGCCGGGTACGGATTGTCTGATGAAGAATTCGCACACATGTTACTAACGGTTCTTCCAAATGATTCCGATACTTTAGTTGTGGGAATGGAAGCTTCCGGTTCTATCTCCGTTTCAAAAGTCAAAACATTTTTAATTAATGAAGAATCAAGAACAGTGCCATATTATCCAATAGGCTGACTAGGCTAAAGCCTAGGGCGCATTGTAATAAAGAGGCGCCCGAAGCAGGAATTATGCTCTCGTTTTGGAAAGATATTTTAATTCGGTTTCATAGAACAAGCCAATCGTTACAAAAGCAAAGTATGGATGTATTGACAACTATTCAGTTATATGAGTCTTTAGTTAACTTTATAACAGAAATGAGAGTAAATTTTGATAAATATTATGAAGATGGTAAAATTCTAACAAAAAGTACAAAGAATACAAGAATTTACAGACACTACATATTCCAAGATATTTATTAAAAGTTATAAATGTCACTACAATAGCTCGATTTAGATGCGGCAATGAGGAAAGAAGGAACATGTACTGGTTGTCGGCAGAAGAAACGAGATGTAGATTATGTGGCAGAGAAGAGGAATCTTTAGAACATTTATGACTTTCTTGCGGAGAGACGGAAAGAAAAAGAAGAGATGAAATTTACTTATTAAAATATTTGTGTAAACCAGTTGTTCTCAAAATTGGGGTGCACTTTTCTTAGTAAATGGTAACCTATTTTTTTTATTTGCTTATTCGATTCAGTATTTTTTTCTGAATTCAACAATGTTCTCATGACCAAATAATACAAAATATTTGAGAAAAATCCAAATTAGGAATGTATCATTTAAATACGCCTACACAAAGTTTGTCATGGAAGAAAACCTGTATACAGGTTGTTCATTTTAAGTGGTACACTATTGCTATTTCGAGAACTATAAGAGATACGAGGGCGGTTAAATTAGCAAACAATTTCTATATTATAAGACAATTAAAATGAGCGAAACAAGAATTTTTTAGACCAGTGGTTCTCAAAATGCGGGGTGCAACTTTCTTATTTTAAATGGAAACCTATTGTTCTTATTTGCTTATTCCATTCAGTATTTTTTTCTGAATTCAACGATATCCACATGTAAAAAACCTAATATTAAAAAAATGTTCAAGAAAATGATGCAAACTTAAAAATGTATAATTTTTATTTAAATATGCCTATACAAAGATTACCATGGAAGAAAACAAATAAATCAAACAATTGTTTATAATAGTTTTTAGAAGTGTACTTCTGTATTTCTGTATTGTAACAACAAAATGAATAATTATTCCCATAATGAGAAGGTAGACATGAATAAAGTATACATTTTATGTAGAAAAAATTCTAATGCAGAATATTTTAGATGATTTACCAATGGACCTTCTAAGAGATATTCACTTTCAACAAGACGGAGCACCTGCACACAATTCAGGTTAAGGAATATCTCAACGAAATGTTTTCTGACAAATGGACAAGTACAAACGGTCCTATTCCGTGGCCTGCTAGATTTCCTGATTTAAGCCCATTAGATTTTTACTTATGGGGAAATTAAAAGTATAAAATTTATGATACCGTTTACAATAATTAAAACGAATTAAAAAATCATATTGAATTTGTTCTTAATAATGAGAATTGTAGTTGTGTCCAAAGGTTGTTTATTAAGTATAGGAAGTTTTGTCGGAAATTTGGACAGGAGTTAAACAAAAATCAATCTTCCATGTCTAACGTTTCAACTATAATATAGCCATCATTAGAGTTCTACAAAATAAAATAAAATGTTGTCAGGTACCAACATATGTTATACAATCTCATGAGATTACAATTTAAAAAGTTTGGTTAAGTGAAAAAACATTATATTATATATTTTATAACAAATTATGTATGATAAGAAAACAACAAACAAAAAACAACCTACCATTAGCATGGAAATTCGTTAAAGTAATATCTACAAACATCCTGGAGTATTGGTCCTAATTTTGCTGTGGAAGACAATAGAATTGATTTAGTGAAGAAAAAATTAATAACTGATATTGAATATTGTATTGAAAGTCAAGATACATTAACAACAGACAATAAAAATGAATTAAGATCTGCTTCAGTTAATTTAATAACTAACCATGTTAACAAACCCGTTAATGTCAGTCAATATAATGCACTAAATACACAATTTAACGAGACTAAGAAATATTTAAAGAATAATCAAAATATTATTGTAACAAAGTCTGATAAATGCAAATCTACAGTTATACTTTATAAAGATCATTACACTAACTCGTTAGAAGAAATGTTAAATGACCAAAACTTTTATAAACCTTTGACTAAAGATCCAACGGTCAAGTTTCAAAATTTAAATAATAAATTAATCAAACAGTTGCATGAAGATCAGTTTATAGATGAGATTACTAAGAAACAATTAACAATATACAATTCACAAATACCAAAGTTGTACGGTTTACCTAAAACGCCTAAGACCCACCGATTAGTTTTAGACCGATATTTATCAACTTAGTTGAATTTATTTTTGATAGTAGCTATTTTCAGTATAATAATAAAATTTACCACCAAATTTTCGGTTGTGCTATGGGTAACCCAGCCTCAGTAATTTTCGCAAATTTGGTAATGACCAAAGCTCTGAAAGAGATTATTGATAACATTCCGATTAAAATTATGTATATTAAGTTATATGTAGATGATATTTTTGCTATAGTATCAGAAAACTCCAGTAATCTCATACTAGACCATTTTAACAAATATAACGATAACTTACAGTTTACTATTGAATTGGAAAATGAGGGTAAATTACCATTTCTTGATATCTTGTTAATTAGAAAGGAAGATGGTACATTAATTTCGGATTTTTATAAGAAACCAACAACTTCTAATAGAATATTAAATTTCAATTCAGCTCACCCAATTAGACAGAAAATAAATACCATTAAAGCTCTTAAATATCGTTGTGTCAATCTATGTCATGATTCTTTCGTTCAAAATAATATTAACTAAACTAAACTAAACTTATTAGTAATAACTACCCCAAAGCATTGGTAAATAAAATTTTGTCATCTAATTCAGATAATAATAACAACAGAACTCCAGCGAATAATGTAAAAGTAGATAATAAGAAATATTTCAAAATTCCTTATGTAAAACATTTGTCTGAAAAATTAAGTCATACCTTTCATAATTTTAACATAGATCTTGTATTCTACAACACCAGGAAATTAACACAAATTTTTTCTAGTTTAAAAGATCCTACACCACTTGATTTTCAGACAAATGTCATATATGAAATAAAATGTAAAGATTGTAATCTTAAATACATAGGCCAGACTAAAAATTGGCTATGTAAAAGAATACAAACACATAAAAATGACTGTAAAAAACATTACATGAAAAAAGATAAGACTGCGCTAACTGCTCATCATGCAGAAAATGGACATCAATTTGATTTTGAAAATGTAAGAGTTCTAGATAAAGAATCTAATTACAAAAAAAGATTATTTTTGGAGATGTTACATATATCAAGTAACAATAATACTGTTAATTTCAGAAGAGATGTCCAATTTCTTAACAAAATATATTTCAATATAATTCAGTAGTTTAATAGAGTTTATTTATAGTAATTTTTCATATCCATTTTGTTAAGTTTTAGTAACTTTCATCAATTAGCTTGTTGTTGCGACTTGCAAGCCAGTCTTTAACATTTCTTCTAACGGTGAACATCTGTTTTTGCGCAGTTCTATCTTTTTCCATTGTATATTGTAACCAATACTCCAGGATGTTTGTAGATATTACTTTAACGAATTTCCATGCTAATGGTAGGTTGTTTTTTGTTTGTTATTTTCTTATCATACATAATTTGTTATAAAATATATAATATAATGTTTTTTCACTTAACCAAACTTTTTAAATTGTAATCTCATGAGATTGTATAACATATGTTGGTACCTGACAACATTTTATTTTATTTTGTAGAACTCTGATGATGGCTATATTATAGTTGAAACGTTAGATATGGAAGATTGATTTTTGTTTAACTCCTGTCCAAATTTCCGACAAAACTTCCTGTTCTTAATAATGTTGATGAAAGAACACTGCGATTAGTAAGAATTAGTTTTTCACAAACATTAAACTTTGTATTCATGACAATCATGGGAATTTTTTACAATATTTATAAATTATTTCTCTTCATATTGTATCTTGTTTATTAACTAATAATTATTCACAAATTAAAGAATATTATTACAGATTTAGCAATTTCTTCTGCATTTTATTTATTTGTTTTCTTCCATGGCAATCTTTTTATAGGCATATTTAAATAAAAATTATACATTTTTAATTTTGCATTTTTCTCAAATATTTCGTAATACTAGGTCATTACATGTGAATATTGTTGAATTCAGAAAAAAATACTGAACCGAATAAGCAAATAAAAAGAATAGGTTTCCATTTAAAATAAGAAAGTTGCACCCCGCATTTTGAGAGCCACTGGTCTAAAAAATTCTTGTTTCGCTCATTTTAATTGTCTTATAATATAGAAATTGTTTGCTAATTTAACCGACCTCGTAGCACTTATAGTTCTCGAAATAGCAATAGTGTACCACTTAAAATGAATATCCTGTATACAGTGTGTCCCATTTAAGGTACGAATGCATTGGGATCTCGAGAACCGTAAGAGATACGAAGTTAATTAAACTAGACGAAAGTTGCCTCTTTAGTAGAGCAGTTTGAACGTGTATTTGTTCTTCCAATTGAATGCATAGGTTACTAGATATGGCTAAAATGTAAATTTTGCGATTTTCTTTTTTTGCTGATAACTTTGTTGTATAACATAATACGAGATTTTGGTTTGCACTTTCTTATGACACTTTAATGGTGAATTTGCAGAAGTACACAAACATTTTTTTATATCTAAACATTTACGAGTTACTGGTATCAACTTTTCATATGGAGGTCATAGTAATCTATGACATTTTTGAATAGAGGTTTTTCTTTTCTTTACAACAATATAAAACATTAACAAAATAATTTTATAATTAATAGAAAAATTAACGAAATTTGTTATTTATAATAAAATTGAATTGAAAAAAGTGAATCATAGGCTGCCATGGAAGAAAATAGCAATTTCAGACAAATCAAAAATAATTTACAAAAACTTTTCCATAAATATTCTATTAATTGGCTATTTCGATTCAAGCACTTCTGTGTTTTTCATTCAGTTTTTTTTTCTATAGCTTACTTAACATTCTTGGATTAATCTGATTTTTAAATTCTTACTGTGGCATTTCGTAGCACATTTTCATTCTAATATTCAGGAATAAAGAGTTTATTTTCTCAGTAACTCTATAAAAAAATCTAATTGTGATAAATCCCTATCTATTGTCCTCCAAATCGGACATGTAATTATTGTACTATGACCTGTGAATTGTGAGCTGAAGCTCCGTCCTACCGAAACCACATATTTTGTATTTGATGAAGTGGCAATGTATCTAAAAATATCTGCAATATCATTTTGTTACATATTTAAATATCTAGGACTATTTAAATTTTCGTTAATTATGATTGGGCCAATTAGTGGAATTCTTAGTATACCACACCAAACAATGAAACTAAATTTAACTCGATGCCGAGATTCGATTTTGAATTATTAAATTTTTTAACTCGTAAATGATTAGATATAAAAAATTTTGAGTACTTCTGAAAATTCACCATTAAAAAGGGTCATAAGAAAGTGCAAACCAGAATCTCGTAATATGTCTTATAACAATGTTATCAGCAAAAAAAGAAAATCGCTAAATTTACATTCTAGCCAATATCTAGTGATCTATGCATTCAATTGAAAAAATAAATACACTTTCAGACTACTCTACTAATCAGGCAACTTTCGTCTAATTTAACCAACTTCGTATCTTTTACGGTTCTCGAGATCCCAATGCATTCGTACCTTAAATGGGACACACTGTATTATAATTTTTGTTTTAATCTGCTAACAACCTCTACTTTTTGAACAAAAAAAACATTTTTAATGTCAACTTTGATACGTGTCACAGGAGAAACGAAATTTTTTGTGGTTGGTGTTCCTGCATTATTTGATAAGAGATCTTTGGCTGGAGAAAATTAGATATATTATTACCATAACATCATGTTGTTTTAAAAATGCTATATTGTTAAGAATGGGGAGATGGGGGCAGTGTAAAACAAAATTTAATCTTCTATTTATATTTAAATTACTAATGTATGTTGAAATTAAAAAATAACCATTTAATAGTAGAACATCTTGTCTAAGAGAGATAAATAAAAATAGATTATAAAGAAGAAAAAAATTATAACATGAACACTAAAAGTGTTACAAATTGTCCCACAACAGGAACAGTTTTTAATTGCCACGGGGCAGTAAGGAACACATATAAATCAATCTTGAACGTTTGTAAACATAACCAAGAAAACAATAATTTACTGAAAAAATCTATCAGCAACTTAGTAAGACCTGAAATTTAAGAGAAAACTGAAAACCTGAGTTGTCGGAGCTGTTGTTCCACATCAATGGGAAACAGTAGTTATAAAAGTATGTCATCAGTTCTTACAGTTGCACTGTAAACTTGGGATATGGATTGAAGAGAGGAATAATCGGTACGGCCACGAATATAATTATATAGGTGGGAAAAATTGTTAAAAATTTTAATCGGTAGTATAACATTTTAACACAGAGTAAGTATAATGCTGCTGTTTAACGTCTTTGCCATCATTACATCATTCACAGCTCTCTGTGCATCTTTTCGGTTTTTAGCACCCCATTTGCTTTTATAATATTACACTGAAAATTTGTTTTAAACTGCCCCATAGATTGAAATCCAACACTCCTCCTACGACATGCATTCAATATTATGGTTATAATTTATAATCGGTAACTGTTAAGTATAATTATTTCAGACACATTAAAATTAATAGAGAATTTCTCAAATATTAATAATTAAACAATCTAAGTTTAGCAAGTCCCTATATGTGAAATCATAAATACTTACAATTTAGATGCACACACAGATTGCCACATATAACAGTGACACGCCATGCCGTACAAGTAAATATTTAAGTTTTATAAGAGCACCGTTCATTGAACAATTCATATAAAACAGATGGCCAGATAAATAAATAAGAGCTGTTCTAAACTGACCCATCTCCTATATTTGACACATATAAAAAAAATTACATTTTTTAAACATTGGTTTTTTTTTAAGCAGAGGCTAGCATATTCAATCGAAAATGACAGAATCTAATTTATCTTTACCATGTTGTAATACGTAAATAGTGACAGTAAGAGAAAATTGTTTCAAACGAAAATTCTAGATAATAATATTTCAAATATTATTATTATAACAAAAATTGTCATTTAATCATAATTTACTGAGATATTTCAAAATAACTTGACAGGGCTTCAAGTAAACTTCCTCTTCCGGTTATTGGATTATCACAAAAAAAATTAATCAGCTCTACCCAAATGGATACAGTTTATATACTTATACTAAATATGAAAATTTTCAGTATACACACACAGACATCATCGCGAAACTATTAAAATCGTATTCTTTTTAGCTTTATTCCTATATCTCCTATACAGGATGTGGCGGAAGGTAAAAAACAAAAATATTTAGTTTGCTGAAACAGCAATCGGAAATAGTATCATATTTTTAATATAAATTAAAATATTGTTACTGTAAATATCTATTTTCAGTAATAAACAACGCATTTTTTTTTCGTGTATTTATCTCGAATCGCTTCAATTTGAATAAAGTATCATTGTTAGCACACAGCTGTCACGGACGCATGTCGGTTTGTGGACCTAGAAAATAACATTAGCAGTCGGCTGCGGCAATCGGTTGATCTAACATTCCTCGATTCAGTGTGTTATCATGGAAATAACTTGTTTATTAGACTATTTGATAATAAATGGAAACAAACAAACTCCATAACACACATCCGTTTTAGAATCTTATTTCAGACCGCAAAATGTTATTTGTGTTTATCGAGGTTTCGAATTGCCTGAACGTATTTTCCTATATCGCATAAAATTAATGTTATTTTAAAATTTTTATTACAAAAAACTAGTAATAAAGTTTCAAGATTGTGACACACTGTTTACAACAATTAGATAACTTCAATAAGATCCCCAAAAACATTTGCATAAAGTTGAATTTTGTATAAATGTTTTTAACAAAAATTTACGCTATACCTAAATGCAATACAAATAATATAGTTTATGTCTCCGTTCTTATACATTATGTTTTTTTTTTTTTTAGCTCAAAATGGCCAAGAATAATAATGTTTCCGACCTTAGAAAGTATAGACTTGTCATGCTTGTAGGTTGACATCGTAATTGTGTAGCTTTGTAGGGGTAAAACATTTTGAGAGTGTGTGAGAGCTGATTAGATTTTGGGTGCAATCCATCAACCGGAAGTGGTAGTTTACTTGAAGGCATGCAAGGTTTTACAAACATATCTAAGTTTAAATTATTCATTTAGGATATAAATTTTGTTACATTCACAAAAACGTGCAGTACTACAATTTTAATCTGCGACTTTCTTTCATATTTTGTACAGTTTCGCACTCATAAATGTGTAAGTGTTCGCATCATTGAAACAAACAAATTATACTACTGCTAAATGTTACATAATTATGGTTAAATCTCAGTTCAAATGGGATTTCAGGTTAATACACTCAATGAATTCTATCAGAATTACAAACAAATGTTTCACTTCAGTGCACAACACGAAAAGTATCATCTTAATGTGTTCATTTAGCTAAATTGGGGAAAAGACTATCAACCAATATGCGTTCCCAACAACAGGCTTTTACGTCTACTTACACAAGTTTGTACACAATGCAATTACTTTTGTAACATGTTTCAAACAATTTGATGAAACTGAAATACATATTTCGCATGTCAGCTCTTCGTTAGTGTGCTGGCAAAAAAGTAACGCGGTTAGTTATGTGAGGTATGTTATACTCCAAACTAAAGTTCACTAAAACTATCAGGAATTTTCAAATTTTGTAAATAGAATGATAAAACATGTTTCTAAATTTTATTATTAGTCAAATACATTAAACAAATGGTACTTAGTATTATTTATTTCAAAAAGAGCAATACTCATAGTTACTAACATTTTGATTTAAGAAACAAAAAGAGTTGTTGGGGTACGACATACCCCACCACACTAACGAAGGGTTAACAATGATTATGTTTTCTTGACAAATCATAGAAATGGTAAATATTTAGTAATCGTAGAAATAATTATCTCTTTGGAGATCATTTAAAATTACCCAACATTTATTTTACATAAAAAGTATTCGCAAAGCTGTTTCTGGGCGTGAGGTGCACAAGTTTTTTGTGTCAATCTCGAAATAAAGTAGATTAATTATTGAAATATTAAATATTATGAATTTATTTATTATGTTGTTAACATCGGAAATTTTAATTATTGCTTTTGCTTTGTTGGTTTTTAGCGGGGTATTGCCATTCCAACCGACTTAGGCAGAATTAGCTATAATTTAAGATACAATTTCCGTCATTTGGACTAATCCTCTAATGATGTTGTTATTAATAATAAGGACTTTTTTGGCTGGATAATGAACAATAAATGAAACTTTTGAAAATCAGCCATTAGTTTATTGAACAGGTTGACAGGTCTACTAGTTTCGACGCCACACGCGTCTCCCTCAGGATGTGATTTTTCAATAACTGTTACAAAATGTTTAAAAATAACAAATATATAAATAAATAAAAATACACACAAAGATAAATCTCCTGGTCAATAATTTAAAAAAATCTGATGTGGCCAGCACATAACCTCCCGCTTAACAATTTTTTAAGGGTGCAAAATAGAAAAAGTTCCAAATAAAAATTGTATCCTATATTATTTAATATCTTTTTTATAAAAACTAAATTTATTCTAACTCAATTTTTTACTGAGATATGTTCAAGATGCCTTATGAGCCTTCAAGTTAACCACCACTTCCGGTTTACATATTGCTACCAAAATCTAAACAGCTCGTAAGCTCAAAATTATAATTTTGAATATGAAATTTCAAAATGATATCTTTATTATATTTTGAGTTATCGTGGACGAAAAATCGCCACACAGCTAACACACACACACACGCGCGCGCGCACACACATACACCCCCCCCCCACCCCCCCAAAATGTTCATATCCGTTGAAAACAGACTACCAAAAATTTTGACCCGTCACAATACCTCCCTCACATATATGTGCGGAAGGTGAAATTAAAAACATTAATAAATAAGTAAAACATATTTAGATAAATAAAATAAATATTTCGTATATTTCATTAATTTGAACAAAACTATTAATTTTTATCACAATAAGTTGTTACGGGAGAAACTTTTAGAGAATAGATCCAGTTAGAGGAGATCGGCTTGTTAGAGTTTATTAGTTCTAGAGTAAGAACAAATAAAATAAAATTTTCTTAATTGTGTCGAAACAAATTTATACGAATTGATTGAATTGAAATATAAAATTTTATTAGACTAAACGAAGACCTGACGTATAGCTAAAGTCTAAAGTTAGAGTCAATTCCAAATGAGGTGACCGTGGAGTGAAGATTTGAACGTCGGAGATAATGTGTAGCTTTACCAAATAAAGAAAAAAACTGTAATAAACGAGTGCATATGTCAGATGATGCAATTCACATAGTTATGAACATATTTAATACTTTCAGCACTAGCCAAAACTTCAACTTTGACAAAAGACCTCGGACTGCTGTGTAGAAAATTGTTTCAAGTGGTTTATGTGTTAAACGAAATAGAGTAAATAGTGGTACAGTTCAGTGCTTAAATAATTTTCAAACTGATGGGGATCGTCACAAAATTTACACATAAAAAGGAAAGATTTTACCATCGATAAGAACTCAAAAACAATGGCCAATGGCGACTGTAATATTAAATATTGCGTGGTAACCATACATAATGTATTAAAGAGTATTGGTTTTCGTATACTGTATCACGCGGCTAGAGAATATTTATCCTGTACGCAGCAAATGAGAAAAGATGGATAACAGATGGGCCGAAATATATATAAAAGATTTCAATATAGACTATCATGAAAATATGACTGCCGATATGTTTGAAACATGGTACAAATATCTACATTTCCTTGAAATATTATTGGACATAGTTGTACGAAAATTATTTGTATTTTAAAGATCCTACATGAAACGACAACCTATAGAAGTGATTCGTAGTACACAAAAACTAAATATTTATGATAATATAGCAAAAAATATGGTCATTCATTGCTGTAGAATTTTAAAAATATTTTTAGTACCTGCTTAAAAATAAATATGTAATTATATCATTTTATAATAATACAATTGACCATTAATGCATTTGTAATAAATTATAAGAAATGTATATTAATAAATTTGATTTTAATTATTTTTATTAATTTAATTACATACCTAATTCTATATTACACTTTAGCAATAAATTTAATTAAATTACAACAATAAAAATAGCTGGTAAACTGCCATGCAGATTGGCAAATCCAGGAATAGGTAATTAAGGTATATTATATTATCATAACTACATACCTCGAATAATCAGCACCAGAAATACAGTATAAAATATCAGCAACATTCTTGAGCTCGAACTTCTGTCTATGAAATCACCGAACATACTAGTGGCAGTTGCGTTCAAGCCTAGTTTATATCATAAATACGTGTTGATAAGAAAATACAAATTTTCCTTATACATGCACAGAACAATCAAGCGTCCGGTGTTCCGTGTTTGTAAATAAAATTCAATGCATCCCTGTGCAGTTTAATCCCTGGCAATATGCTAAATTAGATTTTCGTAATTTATACATATAAAGGGTTTTCATATGAAACTTGTCGAGTACAAAGGGGATACAAATTGACAATTTCAGTTTTCTCATAAGTGGCGCAGCAATCGGTACAATTCAGGGAAATTAATTTTCTTAAATGGAAACCCTAATTTTTATTGCATTTATAATTCTGTGCTAGCAGTACTTAACTTTTTTTTCTGATTCGTGGTAGATATCTATGTTGCTAGGAACCATCATGAATATCCACAGAAGGATTGCACAGTGGGTAACGCTAATGCCGACGGCTTGTACACTACTACGCACTCAAAGGAGTACAGAATTAAAAGCGCGTATTTCCAAAAAAAAGTTGTAGCAAAGAAAAGTTTATTTCATCAAAGTTCCGATGAAATGAATTTTACCCATTTCGCTGATTGCAGCGCAACCTTCGATGTTAATTAAGAAGAGTTTCGGACAAAAGTTAGTTGTTACCACAGAAACCTAATATTCTATAAAAAGTGGGAGTATTTATTAAAAAACTACGGCTGCCCTATTTTCGTTGATTACAGCGGCATTTATCACGAATCAGAAAAAAGTTAGGATTCATAATATACAATTAAAAATGGGTGTTCCATTTAAGAAAATTAATTTCCCTCAAGTTTACCGATTGCTGCTCCACAATTCATGGCCCATTTTGTTCCCGGCAAGTTTCATATGAGAAACTTCTTCCTAGAATGAGTATTTCTCGAGATATCCAGGTGTTAAGATTGAAATGGGACACCTGTTGGTATTTTCACAAGTACCAACCGTCAAAGCTGAATTACCGCGCAGAGCAATGTATGCAGCACACATTATACCAAGCGACTCGAATTAGCTCATCAGCTAATAAAAAAAATCTTGTATCACATGATCTCTTGCCGAAACAACTTAAAATAACTATAATTTTTAAACAGTTCAATATAGACAAGAAAGTTTCGCATCAAGTGTACAGCATATTTATTAATATCTTTTCCAGCTTTAAAATTTCTCATAAATCAACTTTTTACTAAGATATACAAGAAAAACCGAATGGGTTTAAAAATAAACTAGCACGAAGATCTAATCACCTTGTAACCTGAATTTTAAAGTGAGACCGTCGTTAGATTTTGAGTTAAACGAAAAAAATCGTCACACACAACATATGGACATGCACACACGTCATCGGTAAAATAATAAAATCGTATTAAAGAGACCCTATCACGTGCTTATCTGGCAAAAACTTACTATCTAAATTTTTGTTTCCTCACAATACCTCCCTTAGTTATGATAGGTAATTTATAGTAAATAGTTACGGTATTAATAAATATAATCATTAATCGATGGTGTTGGTGAAGGAATAATTTAATAAACAAATTATAATGGATTTTCCTGTGTAATACTGACAAGTTTCGTATCAATGAATAACAAAATACACACGCAATGAATACACCAGTCACTCTCTTTTGTAATACGTACTCTGTCACACCCAGTACTTTTCTAATATTTTTATTTTTCAGAAGATTATAAATTAACAGAAGTTTATGACGCTGTGTCCAGGGGTCGTGTGACTTCGGTGACAAAAGTTGAATTAAATAAATTGTGATGCATTTCATCATCGCATCATACTGTCAAACTAATATTTCTCTTCTGAACAGAACGTATTAGTTCCAGAGCATAACAAATTCACGGCATTAATTACGTACGTGGATGGGCGGAGTGGAAAAATATGTGGCGCACCAAACCATTTTGATTTTGTTTTTCGAATTTTGCAAATTATTTCGAATATTTTATTTAGCGATGAGATTGTTTTTTTTTTATGTTAAATGGCTACGTCAACAAACAAAACTGCCGCCTTTGGGGCGAAGAAAATCAACAAGCCTTTATAAAGACGGCGTTGCATAAACAAAAAGTCATTGTTTAATGTGCTTTACAGGCTGTTGGAATCATTGTTTCATATTTCTTCAAAAACGATACTGGACAAATCGTTACAGTGAATGGAAACCACTGTAGAGCCATCAAAACTGACTTTTTCGTTCCCCAATTGAATAGCGTTAATGTGGAAAGGCGGTGGTTTCAACAAGATGACACAGCATGTCACGCAGCGTGCGCCTCAATCGATTTATTGAGGGTCACATTCGATGAATGCATAATATCGCGCAATTAACCTATGGATTTTCCTCCAAGATATTGTGATTTTATTGTGACCTTTGGATCATTTTCTATGGGGATATTTGAAGTCGCTAGTCCACGCCAATAAACAAGAGACGATGGACGACATGAAATTCAACATTCGCCATGTTATTGCCGATATACAGCCCCAGCTGCCGCAAAAAGTGATAAAAAATTACACTTGTAGCTAGCACCATATTCAAGCCAGCCCATCTTTCCTTATTCAAACACAAATGTACGATTTGTATGTTGTTACGCTATAAAACCGTGGTGGTTATGCAGGCGTAACTTTGCTCCTTGATGGAGGCGGCTAGCTAAATAGAACAGTGGAGATGGGTGTGGGTCGATTTTTGGTTCTAGGAAATCGATAACAACAGTAATATTAGAGAGGGAGCCACGCGGTCGCTTTACAGCCAGCGGTACCCAACCGCGAAGGTACCAGGAGCAAAAACAATAATCTAGGCGCGCAGGAAGGTAACGGATACAGCGCAAGGAAATGGTATACGAGGAGTGCATCCGCTGCGCAACCGTCAGCAGCAACCAAGATGTTGGAGACCTGTTCAGAAAACACGACAAAACAAATAATACTAAATAAATATATACAACAATACCAGCGTGCTCAGTAACTCATCATACTTACCGTGATTTGTGTATCACAGAACGAGAGAATAATAATAAAGCAACACTCACTTTGTCACCACTGCTTGATTGGATAGGTTGGGTAAGTTTCTTTACATTCAAACACAGAAAAGTTAAAATAAAATATTTACTGCGTCGGATGAAAGTGTAATAAACAAAAACACAAAGAAAAGCTACGCACTGTGTTGGGGTGACGCGAGGAAGAGCAGCCAATGCTGCCTTGAGTAAATGACGTGAGTGAAATACCGTAACGTTTATACACTGCCCGCAGATAAAGTACAAAAGTTCTAAAACAATTGACCCTAGGTCGATCGACGTCGGTTTACAACAATGGGGTTGAGCGTATAAGACGTATAAGAACAATAAATCGATTCTCGAATTACCCCAGACAAGGCGTTGCGAAATCAACAGTAAATAATAATTGAAATTATAATAATTGAAATTACAATAATTAATACAAATGTGAACTCGTGAATTTATATAAAGCGACATGTAATAGAACTAATAACTAAACCAATCAAAGTGTTTCAGATAATAATTAAAACTGATAGAATAAATTAGACAACAATTGAAACAACGGACCAATCTCCATCGGCAACAATGAGATGGCAAATGGTTGCACAAATACACAAAATCAAGGCGATAAAGTTCGCGGGAGAAATAACAAGTAGTTAACAGTTATAATAGTTCACTTAGCTGTACGACGAGCCACTACTGGCCGCTGGAGTACCCCTTGCCCCTCGCTCCGCGCTCTAGTGGGCCGCCAATATCTGGATCACTGGATCTGGCTCGCGGCGGATGCACTTTGGCGGTCTGGGCTGAGACGCAGGACGCCGAAGGCTGCTGGTCGGGTACCAACGAAGCTGGGTATGCGCTGTTTGAGTTTGAGCGCATTCACGAGGCGTGAAGATGGAACAATGGCGGTCGCAGACCGTTTATTTTAAATCCTCAACAACGGAGCTATTCCGGAGAGTGCATACGAAATATCACACAACACTGCTCCCGAAACTACGTTTGGTGATTACCCAAAATCCCCAAAACTGGGTATTGTAGAAACAATATTAGTAAACAACCAAAACTCATAAACTCGGTACGACTTCAACTTGTTCTCGCTTCGTATCTTTTCTTTCAACTCTCCCAACTGCCAACTGACTTGTGAAAAATTTGAATTTGAAGAAAGAGAGAGATGGACAAGGACAGCTATACGAATTTAAGAAGAAAACAAAGAAAGTGTCAGAACACTAACGACAAACAATAAAAAAAACGGCAACTAAAGGCATGTATACAATGCACAATCTCGCAGGAAAGGCAGGCAAACAAGGGAATTAAATGTGAAAGGTAGTTTAAGGGTTATTATTAATAATCGAGGATGTACTGTAGTTTATGTTTTATAACGAAAATAAAGGTCTAAATATTTAAACTAAGTTTTATCAAATACGCGGCGCTATAGCTGCACCTTTATACGCTAGCTACGCTTGCGCATTTAAACAATTCTAAAGTGTCAACAAGATATCAACAAATAAGTCCTTGAAGGGAAAAAGGAAACTAATTCTAATATGTGGCAATTAAAGCACGGCAATAAATTAAATTTAACTATGGTAAATCAATACAGGTAAGTGTAAAATAAGAAATTATTAGATTATATTAATCAATTCTTTAACTACACAATTTTTCTTTTAGGTTAGTAGAGGAAAGGAAGCCAATAAATTAATGAGAAAGGAACTAAAGGATATGAACAAAAAAAATTAATGGGATACGAAATTGACACGTAACAAATCCCCCTCCTACTTCCTTGAGGTTTAATTCCGAAGGAATTAAATCTCACAACGAGACTCGAAAAAGGAAGAAGAATAGTCGCTCACGAGAAATATAGAATCATATTCCACTTAAACAACAAGAACTGGAAGTGAATTAAGAGGTAAGAAAGAACAAAACATAACCTATGTTCTAATTATATCAATGGAACCATAATTAAAATCAATTATTTGCATCTTCTGCAGAGTTTCGTTCTGGTCCAGGCTCTAAATCTTTCACATGCCAAGTCCCACATAAATTTCCGTCGTCATCCTCCAGTTCATAAACGTAATTCGAGACTTTCTTACGCACTTTAAAAGGTCCAACGTATTTAGCTGCAAGCTTACTTGCATAGTTCTCGGCAGCATTTGATAATTTAAAGTTCCTTCGCCAGACGACCTGTCCTACAACATATTCCACGGGTCGACGTCGAAGATCATAACGGGCTTTACTTCGAGCGTGGGCCTGATCTAAACGTTTTCGTATTTCGGTGCAGATCTTGACTAACTGAGCAGGCTTTTTCTCTTTCACATCGCCGCGGTCTACATCGATCGTGCCATCCTGATTCACGGCGTCTATCGCGTAATCCGTGCCTGTCAAAATTTGCTCTCGTCCGAAATTGGCAAAGTAAGGGGTGCAACCGGTAGCTTCATGTACTTGGGTGCGTATGGCGCAGCTAACCGAAGGCAAGTATAGATCCCACTTTTTCTGGTTGTCATTAACATAAGACGACAGCATTGTTTTTACCACCCTATTTACCCGTTCCGTGGGGTTGTTCTGCGCGTGGTACAGAGCATTAAACAATATGGTAACTCCATACTTTGCACACATCTGACGAAAATCTTCACTCCGATATTGCACTCCATTGTCGCAGATTAGATATTGTGGAACGCCAAATAAAAGAAAAACATCATTTTCGATGCGTTGGATAATTGCTTGACTAGTGGCACTCCGCAAAGGAAAGGTTAGCACGAATTTGCTAAAATAATCACAAACTAATAAGATATACCGAAAATTTTTAGAACTGGGAGGAAGCGGTCCAATTAAATCCGTGCTAATTAATTGAAATGGTCGGAAAACTCGAGGACGTGAACCCATCAAACCCGGAGTACTCTTCTGCTCAACTTTATGTTCCGCACACACCACACTATGGTTTACGTACGCCTTCACGTCGTCCTTCATTTTCGGCCAATAATAACGTGTACGCAGCCGGTGGTAGGTTTTATTTATTCCAGGGTGGCCGGAAACTGGTGAGTCATGAACTATTTTTAGGATTTGACGCCGTTGCTCTTTAGGAATCACACGTTTCCAGGACTCAACCTCGTCACTCAATGCCGGATTTGAAGGGCGAACATATTTGTAGAGCAAATTATCTGCAACTCTCCAAGAGGAAAACTTACGCGGCTGATTCGCTATACGCTGTCGCATTTTCTGATACCAGGTATCCGTGACAGGTTGAACTTGAACAGGATGGACGGTAACGTTGTCAATGAGCGGTACGGATCGAGACAGACAGTCAGGTACTACATGTTCCTTTCCCTTCCTGTGTACTATCTCGTAATCGTACTGTTGGAGTTTAACAGCCCACCTGCATAATCTGCCTGACGGATCTTTCAGGTTGTGTAGCCAAACCAGGGAGTGATGATCCGTTACGACCGTGAAACGAGACCCTTCCAAATAGGGGCGGAGCTTATCAAGCGCCCAAACTACCGCGAGACACTCGCGCTCTGTAGTGGAGTAATTGCGCTCATTTTTATTCAATGACCGACTCAAAAAGGAAATAGCCCGCTCACCTTCTGGGAAAGTCTGACACAGAACTGCTCCTAAACCAAATCCACTCGCGTCAGTCTGCACTACAAATGGCTTTGTAAAATCTGGACAAGTCAGGATGGGTGCGGACACTAGACATTCTTTCAATTTCTGGAAAGCCTCCAGACAATCATCCGTCCAATCCCATTTGCGCTTCTTCTTCAGCAAGTTGGTAAGTGGAGCACTAATAGTAGAAAAATCTTTAACAAATCTCCTGTACCAGGATGCCATACCCAGGAAGCTGCGAACCTCAGCCACACGTTGGTACAGGGATGTTCAAAATGGCTGTCACTTTTCCTGAGTCGACTCTGAGTCCTCGCCGATCCACCACGTAACCTAAATAATGCAACTCAGGTCGACAAAACATACACTTTTCCTTGCTTAACGTAAGTCCAGCTGAAGAAATACGGTCAAAGATCTTTTGTAAAACGAATAAATGTTGTTCAAAGTCCTCTGAAATAACAATAACGTCATCCAAATACACGAAAACATATGGTTCTAGGTCTGCCCCCAAAACAGTATCGATTATTCGTTGCCATGTAGCAGGCGCATTCGTTAGTCCAAACGGCATGCGTTTAAGTTGGTAGAGGCCACGTCCGGGCACGGTAAAGGCTGTGAATTCTCTGCTGCAGTCGCTCATAGGTATCTGCCAATACGCAGATTTTATGTCCAACGAACTGAGGTACTTAGCACCGCGTAAACGATCCAGAATGCTCGAAACATAAGGAATTGGATATGCATCCTTTTTAGTAACCTTATTGAGACGCCTAAAATCAACGCAGAATCGACGACTGCCGTCCTTTTTAGGGACCATCAGAACAGGAGAGGACCACGGACTGGTGGAAGGTTCGATAATATTTTCATTTAACATTTTCTCCAATTCTGCATCAATATATTTTTGCATTGCAGGCGAGACCGGATAATACCTTTGTTTGATGGGCTCTGAATCGGTGAGCACAATTTTGTGCTGTACTATAGTGGTACAACCAATCCCTGGCTTCATCCGTTCCCAGTTGTCATTTAAAAATGTTTGGAGTCTATTCTGCTGCTCGTTGGACAGGTGATATCCGGGAGTGTCAACTGCTGCTAAAGCCGAGAAATTCCACACATTATTTAGCAAGTCAGGAACAATGCCCATTGCGCACCAAAAATCCATCCCTAAAATGATTGATGTCGTGATTTCTGGCACTACCAAAAACGTTATCAGTTTTAACCGATCCAATAAACAAACAGGCAAAGTTACTGAACCTAGACAGGCACATTCATTTCCATCTGCAACAGAACACACTTGCACAACCGATTCGTTTAAAGTCACATTCGTCTTTTTCAAAATTTCCCAACCATCCTTGCCCAAAATCGATCTGGATGCCCCGGAATCGAGTAATCCCAAAAACTTGTAGTCGAAAATACCAATCTGCAAATAAGGACGTTGATCCTGATCTAAGTGGGAAATGATAAAATCCACAATAGCGAGATTCCGCTCATTTTGTGTCTGCTTGGCCGAAAGAGGAGTAACGGAAGACACAACACGGCCACCTAGTGTCTCCCTTGACCGTTTCCCGAGCACCGTGGGCAGTTTCGCATAATAACGCCAGCTCTACCACAACCAAAACAATGCTGACGAAAAGGTTCTGTGCATTCTTGTGCCTTATGACCTACACAGCGACAATTCCAACAAGTGAAGACTCTTTTTGGAGCCGAAGAAGAGGGAACTTCAGTGGTATGGACTGGGGCTGCTCGAGCACGTCCATGATAGGCTAAATCTGGTTCCAATAAATTTTTCCGATTACTTGGCGGAGGAGTAAACTTGTCAGCCATCAGTCGGTTCACTTCCAGCTGTTTACAGACACGAAGAAGCTTCTCAACAGACTCGACTGGTTCCAATCCAATGCCCTGGATTAAATATGGCAGAATGTTGCGACGCAAAACTTGCAACTTTTGATTTTCCGATGGTGATGCTGGTAATCTGCTAAAAAGATTAGCCATGCATGACACATACGTGCCAATGGGTTCGTCTGCGCCCTGCGTACGATTACGAATCTCGTTCCAAAGGTCCGCCTCATAGTCAAAAGACTCATATTCCTCACGCACCAGCTTCACAAAATCCTTCCAATTTTTAATTTGACTACGTACTGACCTGTACCAAATGAGAGCTCGACCTTTCAGCAGTTCAATAATGGAATCACATAATTCGCTCTCAGACACCATGCGAGATATCCGATAGTCTTCAATACGTTCGAGAAATGCATTGACGCTTATCTCAGCCTCCCCAAAGAAAGATATATCCCATCTTGCTATTGGAATTTGTTTTCTAGCTACTACTGGCTCAGGAGGTACTTCATGTTTTGGTTCTTTGAGTTGATCATCAGCTGTGTCGGCGATCTCCATAAGTTTATCTTCCGCTTCCTGAATGCGATTCTGTAACTGCGCAACAGCTGCTGTAACGTCGGCATTATCACTATGAATCCTAGCCAATCTGGAGATAAGATGTTGCATTTTAGTGGTAATCTTAAGAAAGGCAACACTTGTCGACGTGCCGGAAAACTCGTCAATCAGTCCCTGCAATAAAATAATCTTTTCCGTACATATATCCACTTCGGTGTTAGAATCAAGTGGGATAGCCGGGGTATTCGGAAGGTCTTCTATATCCTCGGTGGCTAGTCGTTTCAGCAGTTCTTTCCGTAGGCTCATAACCGTCAGACGATTACTATTAGCAACTCCTCGAACCCTAAGTTCGTATTCTAGTTCGTCTTTCAATAAGCGGTTTGGTTCCATGATAAAGACAAAAGAAAATAAAGCATAAAAACAAAAATTTATTATCACAATCCAAGACAATCTATGTATCTACCCTAATATTTATCAACAGAAAAGAGATGTAAAATCAGGCCTCGTAGTTAGTTGTCAAATTTGTTACGTTGCCCCACGTTTAGGACGCCAATTTGTTACGCTATAAAACCGTGGTGGTTATGCAGGCGTAACTTTGCTCCTTGATGGAGGCGGCTAGCTAAATAGAACAGTGGAGATGGGTGTGGGTCGATTTTTGGTTCTAGGAAATCGATAACAACAGTAATATTAGAGAGGGCGCCACGCGGTCGCTTTACAGCCAGCGGTACCCAACCGCGAAGGTACCAGGAGCAAAAACAATAATCTAGGCGCGCAGGAAGGTAACGGATACAGCGCAAGGAAATGGTATACGAGGAGTGCATCCGCTGCGCAACCGTCAGCAGCAACCAAGATGTTGGAGACCTGTTCAGAAAACACGACAAAACAAATAATACTAAATAAATATATACAACAATACCAGCGTGCTCAGTAACTCATCATACTTACCGTGATTTGTGTATCACAGAACGAGAGAATAATAATAAAGCAACACTCACTTTGTCACCACTGATTGATTGGATAGGTTGGGTAAGTTTCTTTACATTCAAACACAGAAAAGTTAAAATAAAATATTTACTGCGTTGGATGAAAGTGTAATAAACAAAAACACAAAGAAAAGCTACGCACTGTGTTGGGGTGACGCGAGGAAGAGCAGCCAATGCTGCCTTGAGTAAATGACGTGAGTGAAATACCGTAACGTTTATACACTGCCCGCAGATAAAGTACAAAAGTTCTAAAACAATTGACCCTAGGTCGATCGACGTCGGTTTACAACAATGGGGTTGAGCGTATAAGACGTATAAAAACAATAAATCGATTCTCGAATTACCCCAGACAAGGCGTTGCGAAATCAACAGTAAATAATAATTGAAATTATAATAATTGAAATTACAATAATTAATACAAATGTGAACTCGTGAATTTATATAAAGCGACATGTAATAGAACTAATAACTAAACCAATCAAAGTGTTTCAGATAATAATTAAAACTGATAGAATAAATTAGACAACAATTGAAACAACGGACCAATCTCCATCGGCAACAATGAGATGGCAAATGGTTGCACAAATACACAAAATCAAGGCGATAAAGTTCGCGGGAGAAATAACAAGTAGTTAACAGTTATAATAGTTCACTTAGCTGTACGACGAGCCACTACTGGCCGCTGGAGTACCCCTTGCCCCTCGCTCCGCGCTCTAGTGGGCCGCCAATATCTGGATCACTGGATCTGGCTCGCGGCGGATGCACTTTGGCGGTCTGGGCTGAGACGCAGGACGCCGAAGGCTGCTGGTCGGGTACCAACGAAGCTGGGTATGCGCTGTTTGAGTTTGAGCGCATTCACGAGGCGTGAAGATGGAACAATGGCGGTCGCAGACCGTTTATTTTAAATCCTCAACAACGGAGCTATTCCGGAGAGTGCATACGAAATATCACACAACACTGCTCCCGAAACTACGTTTGGTGATTACCCAAAATCCCCAAAACTGGATATTGTAGAAACAATATTAGTAAACAACCAAAACTCATAAACTCGGTACGACTTCAACTTGTTCTCGCTTCGTATCTTTTCTTTCAACTCTCCCAACTGCCAACTGACTTGTGAAAAATTTGAATTTGAAGAAAGAGAGAGATGGACAAGGACAGCTATACGAATTTAAGAAGAAAACAAAGAAAGTGTCAGAACACTAACGACAAACAATAAAAAAAACGGCAACTAAAGGCATGTATACAATGCACAATCTCGCAGGAAAGGCAGGCAAACAAGGGAATTAAATGTGAAAGGTAGTTTAAGGGTTATTATTAATAATCGAGGATGTACTGTAGTTTATGTTTTATAACGAAAATAAAGGTCTAAATATTTAAACTAAGTTTTATCAAATACGCGGCGCTATAGCTGCACCTTTATACGCTAGCTACGCTTGCGCATTTAAACAATTCTAAAGTGTCAACAAGATATCAACAAATAAGTCCTTGAAGGGAAAAAGGAAACTAATTCTAATATGTGGCAATTAAAGCACGGCAATAAATTAAATTTAACTATGGTAAATCAATACAGGTAAGTGTAAAATAAGAAATTATTAGATTATATTAATCAATTCTTTAACTACACAATTTTTCTTTTAGGTTAGTAGAGGAAAGGAAGCCAATAAATTAATGAGAAAGGACCTAAAGGATATGAACAAAAAAAAGGAATGGGATACGAAATTGACACGTAACAATGTTTTATTTCATTTTAAAGTTCTATAACTCTAAAACAACACGTCATAAATATGAATTTTCCTTAAAAAACAAACTTGTTTTTCACCGGAATATGTAATCATGGTGATATGGGAAGTTCAATTAGATTGTACAAGGATATTTGTTCTACCGAATGTTTGAACTGTTTAACCTTAAGGAAATATTATTAGCAATTTTTATTAAATTTCACTCACATTTCGCTAGATTATACTCATAAAGCAAAATGTACTATTCCAATATATTGTGCAGTAATTATTCTTGTTCACAATCACTATAATAATATGTCAATTCCTAACCTGTCCAAGGCTGGAAACGTGTGTCATTTATAACTGCAATGAGAATCTCACGGGAGGGAAATATTTTAAAATCCTGTGGGCGCGAAACGTTTATACATAGGTATATGGTTGCCTAGCAACACGGTCATAAATCTCTCTAAGTAAGGTGATCAATTCTTTCAAACATAATGATAAAATCTTATGCTTACATTTAAATAATATCAATATTGAACAGAGGCATTTTTATTATAAAGTAACATAAAATTTTAATGAAATGCAGTTTTATTGGGATCTGCATTTGAATTTCTTGAACTGTTGACGCTTATATCAAATTATTGAAATAAATTTAAACATTTGTTTTCATAGACTACTACCAGACATCCACTTAGTTTGTTGGAAAACGGCGATATACGAGTAGGATGAGAAGTTAATTTGGTAATTACGGATGATTGTGAATATAAATTATGAAATGCAGATCTTAAAAAAGCTGATTCAGTTACAAACTTTTCACAAGGTCTTCACATGTCAAACAAGCTTGTAACGTTGTTTCCGCTTCAAATAAACTTTCTAAAAATAAATTCAAAAAGTTTTATTATATATTTGGTATAGTTTGTAACAGTGAAAAACACAAAGTTACTCATCTAATTGTCGTATTTCTATATGTAAATTGGCTACTCGAAACAATTATAAGGTCTTATTTATATAGCCTCAAGTGTGTTTTGTGTTGCGCACTTTATATTTATTTCGACTAGCCAATTTAGGTCTAGAAAATATCACAATTAGATGAGTAACTTTGTGTTTTTCACTGTTACAAACTATTGTTGGCTACGCTACCAAGCCTGCGCCAATTATATAATTCAAAATGTTTAATTATACAATTGGCGTAAGATAAATTCTCTTTGCCAAATATTGATACATTATTAGATCATATTAGAAATCCAAAAATTTTTACAACTTTAGATTTCCATTCTGGCTTCCATCCAATATTAATAGAAGAAAAAGGTAGACCAAAAACAGCCTTTCCTACTGCTTCTGGACAATACGAATTCCTTCGTATGCCCTTCAGATTAATTAATGTCCCCGCGCCATTCCAAAGAATGATGAACGAAATTTTATCAGAATATATTAATAAAATGTGTTTTGTTTACATATAATAATATTCGGGAACACGTTAGAAGAACAATTACAAAATATAGAAAAAATATTTTCAAAATTACAGGATGTGTGTGTACCTTATAATTTAAACAGATAATTTAGAATTAAAAAAAAAGCTGAAACAGAAAACTTGTGTTTCATAATATCAAAAGAAGGACTTAATCCTAATAAAAAAATCCAGGCAATTGAGAAAATAATGATTCACTAAACTCGCTAAACCTTTCACGAAGTGCCTCAAAAAGGGAAATCAAATAGATATAACTAATAAAGAATATCGAGATTCATTTAAAACTGCAAAATAATTAATAAGTAACTCACCAATATTAGTATTTCCTAATTTTTCAAAAAAAAATCATGTTCACTACAGACGCCTCCAACTTTGCTATGGGATCCGTGCTCTCCCAAGTCAAACCAATCGCTTGCGCATCAAAAACATTTAAAACCGCAGAACAAAATTATAGTACCATAGGAAAAGAATTCAAATCAATCATTTGGTCAATTGATAATTTTAAACCATATCTATTTGGCAGAAAGTTCACTATCCTTACTGATCATAAACCCCTCACATGGTTATTTACCACGAAAAACGCGAATCAAAAACTATGCGCTGGAAGGTAGAAATAGGCGAGTATAACTTTAATATTGAATATTTTATAGGAAAAGCAAATAAAATAGCAGATTTCTTATCAAGACAAAGGGATGAATTTAAAATGGAGAAAAGAATAGGAGATGTAATACAGAATATCAAAAGATTTAAAATTAGTCTCAGAACAAAATGTCGACCTTTTTTTTAAGGGGTAAAAAATTTTCGGTTAACTTTGAATTAACGTTTCTTCATTTATTTGAAAAAGAAGGTGACAATCTAATTTGCTGAAATTAAATAACTTCCTACTTTGTATTTTAAACAATTTCATACTTTCCGAATATTTGGGGTGGGGGGGCGTATGCAATAAATTTTTCTTAAAAAGTTTGAGTACATAATAATTTGAAAAAATCCCGGGACCGTAGGTCAAGGGATATTATCTTAAATTATTATGTATGATAACACTTTTTTTAAAGCAAAATTTTATAAATAAGCAAGACATAAAATTTAATCCATTCAATTGATTATATCAATTTATAGTATAAACTTGAATATTTTTCGAAGAAATTGTATTAAAACGTTGTTTTGACACATTTTCACATAAATAAATCGATACACACATAAACAAAAAGCACCATGAAATTTTAATCACTTATCTAAAATGCACAACAATTGAAAACGAGATATTATGATTGGTCAAATTTTTAATGAGTGGAATAATCATCAAAAACATAGATTCATTATAAATATTCATAGAGATAAAAAAGAAGAGCAACTTTTAAAATTGTAGTATACAAAATATCGATCAACAATTTGTGCATTTATTACAACAAAATAATGACAAATCAATACACGTTTTTAATAACATACAGGTTGATCGCAGAAGAGCAGTTAACTTGGCTTTCAACATACGCGAAAAATTTTATAGTTATTTTAGCAATATAAAATTTAATTTTATAATAAAAATTAATAAATACAAAAACCAATGCATACTTATCACCAGTAATTTTTAATTCCATATCCTTCGCAATTTCATCCCATATTTTATTTTTAATTCAGACATTTTTGTAGTCGGGGCTAGAGAGGTCAAATAATACTTGGTGTTTTTTGACATTTTCAATTAGCCTTTCCGTAATGTCCATGTTTTAATGCCTCGCGATCTGCGAACAACTAGACGTACAGCGTTTGATCGCTAGCGCCGACTATCGCGCAATCGACCGCTGCACAAGCAGACTGTATCGCCAACAGATCGCAACAAGTCTGTGAGGATACACTTGCTTACGTAAGACGGATCCGATGGCCATCGCTATCGCAATCGTGGTCGCGATCGCGTATATGTGTTCCTAGCTTTACTTGCGTTATCGATTGAACCGGTTATATAGTACAGCTTTCTTGTGGTGCGGTTCACGTCACTATCTTCTTTCTCACTTCTGCTGATTTGCAAAGGTGGGAGAAAGTGAGAAAGAAGATAGTGACGTGAACCGCACCACAAGAAAGCTGTACTATACATTTTTTACTTTCTTATACAAAGTATAAAAAAGTATTGGAATCACGAAAAAAATCGCTGACGAGATTTTTGCGGAAATAAATATTTTAACATCCACTGAATCCGTTAACACCAATTTCTCAATGATGTCTGTGTGTGATAGATGTATGGATGCCTGTGTGCGCAATATCTCATGAACGAGACAAGATATGTAAACGAAACTTGGAATTTAAAAGTTTAATGAAAAAATGAAGAGCAAAGTTGATTTTAAATGAAATTGAAAAACCGGAAGTGGTTGTTCACTGGAAACATAAAACAATAAATTCATTTTTTTTTTTCAAAAATAGAATCAGCTGTGAGAAAAAGTTTCAAATGAAAGATATTAGCAAAAATATTTGGAATATGAAATGTTATTTGCACTTTTCTTGTACATGCTTCTAATTTTGAGAAAAACTAAATTATATATTTAAGAATATATTTGAATAATCTTAATTACAATGGGAGCAAAAACTAAAACATTGTTAATATCTATGTGTCAAACGTGTCAAATAATTGTCAAGTGTCAAAAATATGTGTCGTGGGAAGTAATATTTGTATTATTAGTTAAAAAGTTTTGAAGACTAGATTGATTTGATTGATTTCTATTTCAAAATAAATTCATAGTTACAATGAGAACAAAAAATTAAACAGATTTAACATCTATATATCAAATAATTGTCAAAATATAGTCATACGCAAGGAAAAACTCATGCATTATTATTATTATTTAATGATATATCAATAAAATATAATCAATATTTATTTCGTAGATGTTTCCAATAATATAATGGCGAATTTTAGATTCCTCTCTTTTCATTTCTTTTTGTTAAATAAATAGATAAATCTTAACCTGCTTTTAAAATGTCAAATATTTTTCATTTTTGTCTAATTTTCTACGGCCGTATTAAAACATTCCTAATAAACATTGATTTTAATTTGATTGATATATCGTAAAATATTAATAATCAAGTAACCAAATGGGCCTTATAAATTCAGAACAATTTTTGTATTTACATTTTTGCTGCAAAGTGAATATGTAAAAATTTAGTGCAATATTAAAAAAAATATCCCTATCCTCCAACATCACGCCACGCCACTCTATCGAACAAATTAAAATGAAAAAAAGTGAATGTAAGTTGTTTTTTATTTTACTTATTTTAATAAATGCGATTTAAATATCGCAAATGAGAAAAAAATATTATAAAGAAAAATAATATTAATAGTATATATATATATATATATATATATATATATATATATATATATATATATATATATATATATATATATAGTCAAATACCCCTTTACCGTTAGGTGTAGGGTTTATGTCTTTAATCGTGTACGAACTTTGACCACCGTTTCCTGTCTCTTGCACACACTTTTGCTTCTTGCACTGTAGTTCCTTTTTTAATTAACGTCTTCTCCACAATTCCGTTCCATTCTTCCTATATATTAATAGTGATACACAAATTTTCTATTTATATTTGCAAAAAAGATATCAACAGCCGTTATTATCTAATTTGAGTACATACTCATTCAATAAAGCATGCCTAATTTTGTCATATTTATATTTTGAAAATAATAATTTTCTAAGACTTTTTCAATCACCCTGGGTTTGTAATTTAAAAGTTTTCAGTTGTTACCCATTTTAATTACTGAATCTGTAATTTAGTATAACGCAAAATAATGGGGGATACTGCAGACAATTTACATAATTACTAATAATAATTGATATGTATGAAAGTATATCATGTTACTTTCAATTAGTTTTCATTGAAAACTTGCTTTTAGTTTTAAAATGTCATCCAGAACAGAAAAATTTATTCGCATGGTGAAGGAAGCTTCAAGGAAGGAATTGACTGTTACATTTATGTTATGAATCAACTAAAACCACTTATCCATATGACAGAGATAAAGTAATTACTGGTAATTTCTATGATATTGTAACGAACGCGGCAGCGACAAGTCGAAGCTTGTTGGCCTACGCCGCCACGCCGCGTCGTCGAGTGCATGACTCAACGCTTGCGGGTTCGAACAAGTCGTTTACTCCACAATAGGGAATGTTCCAGAAGCTTCCAGAAACAATGAACGTGCCGTATATAAAAGGAATCGCCGGCAGCCGTCAGTCAGTCTGTTAGATGACTTCCGAGCGGTCAGTCTTTTAGATGACTCCCGAGCGGTCAGTCTTTTAGATGACTCCCGAGCAGTCAGTCGTTTAGATGACTCGGACTCAGTTAGTCGAGTTGAGTCAGTAAGTCAGATGACTTAGTCGACTCCGAAGTTCTGCGGAAGAACTTGTGAATATAAATATACCGATCGGTGTGAATATAAATATATCGTCATAAATAAATATCGCTCGACTAGTTAATATAAATAATAGTGTTTATTTATAGTAGTGATAAGTGTTAGTGTATAAGTTTTTGTATTTGTTATTTTAGTGTTATATACCTAGTGTTAATTAATTCTTTACTATTTATTATAATAATTGTTTATTATTTGTTATTAATGATAGTTTTATTGTTTAAATAAAAAACCTTTGACACCAACGAACGTTACAATTGGTGTCAGGTGTGGGGTACGGTTAAAAATAAATAAACGCGTTATATGTAAAAATAAATAGTGGAATATTTAAATAAATAAGTGTTAAATGAAAGTGTTGTGCATCATGGCGACGAAAAAATTGATGAACTTGAAAGTGAACGCGAATTAAGAAAAAAGCTTGAAGAGAGAGATTTAGATTCGGCTGAAAAGAAATCTGTGTTGCTAGAACGTCTTCGAGCAGTGCTAGTGCAAGAAGAAGTCTTGAGACAAAATTAGAGGAAAGTTCCAGAAGTATGAAAAAGTAATTTCTCGAACATTGAAAGAAGATCTTGAAGAGTTGTCCAAGAGCGTATACGACAAAATACAAGATCTGGAAGAAGCTGCAAGCTCTCGAAATCAAAACTGACAGTTTACCAGCCGTTAATCAACCATCACTAGATACAACAACCCAGCTGCAAGAACCGAAAGTGACAACAGTCCCTGGCCGTCATGATATACCAACATACGACGGAAATTCATCATGGGAAGAATATTTGATTCTGTTCGAGACACTTTCCATTGTCCATGGTTGGACTTCAAGTGTTAAAGCGTCCATGTTAAATACATCATTACGTGGTGACGCTTTACGGGTATTACAAGCAATAGGGCATGTCAGAAATAAATGTGGCAAGCTCCAGAAAATGGAGAAGTAGCCGGAATACTGAAAATCGGCAATGAAGAAATTATTCTTCAACATACGGGCGGCTTGCGGGCTCGGCTAATCCTGGAAGAAGGCGTGACTCTTCCTGTTCGCAGTGAAGTGCTCGTAGAAGGAAGAACAGAAGAGGGTACGTGTAATAGGCAAGTGGCAGTTTTAGAACCAGACTGCAGTGACACAGGAACAGGACGAGGTGTGTTGGTTGTGAAAAGCGTTATTCTAACAAATATTAGAATACTAGTGCGACTATTGGACTGATGAACATCAACCATTACCCAGCAGTGCTGAAGGAAGGTACAGTTCTGGGCTATTGTTCAACAGTCACATCGATCACAAAACCAACAGATTAAAAACGGATTGACGACACGTTGGACACACTTGCAGGATCAAATTCTTTTCAACTTTGGACTTGAAAAGTGGCAAGTGGGAATGGAGCAAAAGGTTGTTGAGAAGACAGAATTTACTGTTGGATCTGGATTTTGGCATTTTACTGTAATGCTGTTTGGCTTTTGTGATGCTCCTGTAACATTTGAACGTGTGATGGAATCCGTTCTGAAAAGGTTAGCTTGGAAAACTTGTCTGGTATATCTTGATGATATAATTGTGGCCGACAAAGCATTTGAAGACCATGTGAAGAATTTAGAAGAAGTTTTCCAGAGGTTTGGAAGCGCCAACCTGAAGCTAAGTCCTAAGAAATGTAACCTGTTTCGCAAAGAAGTTCACTATCTTGTCTCTGGAAGAGGAATAGCTGTAGATCCAGCAGCTGAAAGTTTCGGGACGAAACAGACCTAAGGAGGGGGCAGTGTAACGAACGCGGCAGAGACAAGTTGAAGCTTGTCGGCGTACGCCGCCACTCCACGCCGCCACGCTGCGC
Source organism: Poecilus cupreus (assembly GCA_963942605.1). NCBI lineage: Eukaryota > Metazoa > Arthropoda > Insecta > Coleoptera > Carabidae > Poecilus > Poecilus cupreus. The sequence goes on from OZ012718.1 coordinate 27,199,196, forward strand.
GGCCGAGTGCATGACGTAACGTTGCGGGTTCGAACAAGTCGTTTGCTCCACAATAGGGAATATTCCCGAACCTTCCAGACACAATGAACGTGCCGTATATAAAAGGAATCTCCGGCAGCCGTCAGGCAGTCAGTTACTTGACTCCCGAGCAGTCAGTCAGTGAGAATCAGTCAGTCTTTTAGAAGACTCGGACTCAGTTAGTCGAGTTGAGTCAGTAAGTCAGATGACTTAGTCGACTACGAAGTTCTGAGGAAGAACTTGTGAATATAAATATACCGCTCGTTGTGAAAATAAATATATCGTCGTAAATAAATATCGCTCGGCTAGTTAATATAAATAATAGTGTTTAATTATAGTAGTGATAAGTGTTAGTGTATAAGTATTTGTATTCGTTATTTTAGTGTTATATACCTAGTATTAATTAACTATTTACTGTTTATTATAATTATTTGTTATTAATAATATTTCTTATTATTTAAATAAAAAATGTTTTGACACCAACGAACGTTACATTACTGTAATGCTGTTTAGCCTTTGTGATGCTCCTTTAACATTTGAACGTGTGATGGAATCCGTTCTGAAAAGGTTGTTCTGGAAAACTTGTCTGGTATATCTTAATGATATAATTGTGGTCGACAAAGTATTTGAAGACCATGTGAAGAATTTAGAAGTAGTTTTCCAGAGGTTTGGAAGCGCCAACCTGAAGCTAAGTCCTAAGAAATGTAAGCTGTTTCGTAAAGAAGTTCACTATCTTGTCTCTGGAAGAGGAATAGCTGTAGATCAACAGCAGGAAAGTTTCGGGACGAAACAGACCTAAGGAGGGGGCAGTGTAACGAACGCGGCAGCGACAAGTTGAAGCTTGCTGGCCTACGCCGCCACGCCGCGCCGTCACGCCGCGTCGTCGAGTGCATGACTCAACGCTGGCGGGTTCGAACAAGTCGTTTGCTCCACAATAGGGAATGTTCCAGAAGCTTCCAGAAACAATGAACGTGCCGTATATAAAAGGAATCGCCGGCAGCCGTCAGTCAGTCTTTTAGATGACTCCCGAACGGTCAGTCTTTTAGATGACTCCCGAGCAGTCAGTCTTTTAGATGACTCCCGAGCAGTGAGTCTTTTAGATGACTCGGACTCAGTTAGTCGAGTTGAGTCAGTAAGTCAGATGACTTAGTCGACTCCGAAGTTCTGCGGAAGAACTTGTGAATATAAATATTCCGATCGTTGTGAATATAAATATATCGTCATAAATAAATATCGGTCGGCTAGTTAATATAAATAATAGTGTTATTTGCAGTAGTGATAAGTGTTAGTTTATAAGTTTTTGTATTTTATTTTAGTGTTATATACCTAGTATTAATTAACTATTTACTGTTTATTATAATTATTTGTTATTAATAATAGTTTTTATTGTATAAATAAAAAGTTTAAAACCCACGAACGTTACAATATTTTTTGAGTATAATTTTTTTTTATCAAACGAATTATTGAAATACTTAATGTTTTGAGATCGGCTGAAATTTCAGAAAATAATTATTTTGGATCGATAAACCTATTTGGGTGCATAAAAATATATTCAATAACGGATGGTAAAGGTTTTTGAAAAGAAGAATGCGTTAAATGTATACCAAATAACGAAATTTTAGCTACTCGAAAATGGACGCATGTAAAAAAACACAAAAAAAAATTCAAATAAAGATAATTTTAGTTTTACACAATTTTTCCATGATATTGTTTTGCAGGTATGTCACTTAATTTTTATTAAAATGTACCGTATGTACACTAATATAAATATTGATTTTTTTTCTTTTATGTAAACTTGATATACTATCAATAAATTTCTGTTTAATACTTCTAACTTCTAAGTGAATATTTTATATATCCTAACTCAAATAATTTATCATATTCAGGGAAAATGGTACACTTTGTACATTTTTTTACAAACGTCGTTTAATAAAAGGCTCCTATTTAAAGTTGCTGTTGTATATTATACTTTTGGTAAGTACAAAATTACTAAATGCATGTTTATTAACAAGTTTGGCACTAAAATTGAGCAGAAACTAAATATAAATGAATTATTACAAATATTTAAATGGGTAATTAAATAAATATTGAGTAGTGAAATGGCTGAATGGGCAGTGTTCGTGAACTGCCCAACTGTTTACATAAACATTCCAATATTTTACTAACCATTTACTTGCTTGAGTATTTTTTGAACTGATATTGTAGGGTGAAATAGCCGATCAATCTTTTTTTTTACTACGGTTCATGTTTTACTATCACATTAATTTACCCACCGCCCAAAAATAAAATGACTGCCTGTTTATTTTTTAAACTGATCATAATTTCCCCACTGTTTAAATAACAGAATGGACAGATGCCAGCTAGAATATTAATCATCATTTAAGGTATAGTTTTGATGCAATTTTTTTTGTTTATTTTATTGATAAATTTATTCTCTAGTTAACGGGTCATTCAAGATAGCACCTCAAAATTAATATTTTTCAAATTTTTAAATTCCAGTAGATTGTGCTCTATTTGTGCTCCATTGTGCTGCTAATAAAAAAAATTGTGCTATTTTATTCGCGCAGAAATAAATATATTTATTTTTTAGCGCCAACCTTTGCACAGGACCTCAAATAATTTTTTTGCACAAATATTAACATTAGTGTTTTGTGCTAAGATTGTGTTCCTTTGTGCAGATTTTAAAATTTTGTACTAATTATAACAAAGTTATAATGTAACAGTTTTCTATGTGGTGCTAACGTAAGGGTTGTACCTCAGTTTTAGAAATGTCAAAATATTTTCAACAGAATATTTTGTGTTCAGATTGTGCTCCTTTGTGCAGATGTTAAAAAATTGTGCTCACTCTAATAAGATTATATTTCAACATTTTTCTATGTGGTGCTTCAAGATAGCTCCTCAAAATCAATATTTTTATGTCTTTTTCATTCCAGAAATTTGTACTCTATTTGTGCTCTAATAAAAAAAATTATGCTACTTTGTTCGCGCAGTAATAAATATATTTGGATTTTAGAGCTAACTTTGCCATGCAAGTTTATTTTTGAACACATATATTTACATGAGTGTTTTGTGCTAATTATAATAAGGTTATAAATAAACACTTTTCTAAGTGGTGCTAACTTGACATCTCAGTTTTAGAAATATCAAAATATTTTAGTAATAATATAACAAGAGATTGAGAATAAATTGAACATAATTTGACAGATCTTTCGAAAACTTGATGCCATGCAACAACCACGAAAACCCGGGGCTTGAGTGGCTATTGCCAAATGGAAATAAGTTTGAGAGAGATACTGGAGAATTGTTTTCTAATTATCGAACTCTCGAGTTATATTTAATTAGATTTTTTGATTTCATCAGAAGGCACATTTTTTACTTGTATTGATGATAACTATCTGATATCTGACATTTGTGAACAAAAACAAAAAAAGCTACAGAGATTATTCCCGGGAATAATCACTAAAGCTTTATTCTCAGTATAATAATGACAGGATTGGTTAAAACACAGGCACGTGACATACGTCAAAAAATATCAACTGAATTGATTGTGCTCAAATTGTGCTGCTTTGAGTATATATTAAAAACATTCTTCTCATTATAATAATGTTATATTTTAACATTTTTCTATATGGTTGCACTTTAGTTTTAGAAATAACAAAATATTTTAAACAGACTATTTTGTGCTCACATTGTACTTTTATCTGCAGATATTAAAAACTTTGTGCTCATTTAAGTATTGTACTTATAAATTAATAATAATTCGGGGGTTCTTATATCGTATTCTTGTCGGAAATATAAATTTATTTTGTAAAACAATATTTTAGTAAAATTTAAATAAACTCAAACTACATACATATATTTATAATTATATTTATTTTATTTTTTTATTGTATGTTTTGGAGGTTTTCAAGTACATGGTTATTAAACCCCGGTACTATACATTGTTTTATTTCATTGTACATAATTATGTTTTTTAAGTATTTGATTAGATTTTGGGTAGCTTGCGGATTGTTGGCCAGCGCTTCTTGGATGGTATCTGCTATTTGGTGTTTGTTTCTCTCATTTAGGTATCTTGAGCATTCTGCTATTATATGTTTTACTGTCATATTGGTGTTGAAATGGGTGCATTTATCTGGTTCAGTTTGGTTGAGTAGGTATCTGTGTGTTGCTTTTGTATGGCCTATTCTTAAGGTAAGCGTCCATTTGAGAGAAACTCGCGATAGTTACTCTCAAGTGCTTGTCTTCTTGAGAGTCTTTTGAATCTAGTAAGCTCTTCGATAGTGATCGGACAGCTTACTATCAGATATTTCTCTCAGAACTGTGTCCATTAATGCTCTCGAGATTTCTCTCGCGAATCAGACCAGAACCTAGTGAAAAATAAACATGGATGTGAAAAAAATTGCAGCTGCTATTATTGTATACAAAGTGTTGTCGAAAAGAAAAAAAGAAGTAACAATGAAAAGAATCTGCTCGGTGAAACCGTGGATTGAGCGTAGATCGGAACTAGGTGTTTGTTTTACGCTAACAAGAGAACTTCAAATAGAAGATGCTCAACAATTTTGCAATTTTGTCCGTATGAATGCAGTACAAGTTCAGTATATAATAGAATTAGTGGATCAAGGAATTGCAAAAAGAAATACACAAATGCGAGAAGCTATTTCTGTCTACGAACGCGTAATGGTCACATTACGATTTTTAGCAACAGGTTTATAATTTATACTTACATATAGGGACATGCTTTCATAATTATTCCTATAATTTTCAGGTGATTCATATAGCAGTCTGCAGTATTTATTTCGGATACCGGTTTGCACCATTGGCAGGATAGTAAAAGAAGTGGCCCCTGCTATTTACAGCGCCCTTAAGGAGAATTATATGAAGGTAAACATTTTTTCGGCTTTCATAAATAAATGTTTATTCTATTTATATTCTACATTAATAATAAGCAGTTATATAAAGTAACTATAAAATAACTAATACAAAACAAGTTACAAATCAGTGTAATCAAATGAACGAATGTAGTCTGCACTCATCGAATTAGGTTCGACTGGGTGCAATTCTTCTAGAGAGGAAGGTATCGGTGAAAAGGCACTTGAAAAGTCGGATGTTGATGGGGGCGGGGTTGGTACCTACTTGCTAGTGGATGATAAAGAATCAGTATCTAAACCGTCGTCTTCTTCTACTATACGAAGAATGATCTTCCTAATTTCGGTTTTTAATCTTTTTTTATTGAAGTTAGATTGCAAGCCTTTTAACTCCATTGCAACATATTGCCCAGAAAGATCATATTCGTTCGGTTGTTTTAAAAGAACTTCCGTTGCTTCTTTAAATATTTTTTCATCATCGTCCTCAATTTTTTGTTTGCGCTTAACTTGTTTTGTCTTTTCCGCCGAATATCCCTTTCCCTTATCTCCCTCATCAGGAATAGTGTTATCTTCACCTTTTCTTTGTTCTTCTGACTGTGATTCTGCCTAGAACATGAAGATTATTTAATAACTAAATTATTGCATTTTTGTTTCAGTTTCCAAGTTGTACAGAGGACTGGTTAATTATTATAATTATAATTGAACCCACAGTATTGATTTATTAGCTGTAGCTGATGCAGAGTATCAGTTTACGTATGTTGATGTTGGATGCAATGGGAGGGTATCTGATGGGGGTGTTTTTCAAAGTTGTTCATTAAGTGAAGGACTCGAAGGAGGCACTTTAAATCTACCTAATCCTGCCCCCTTACCTAACAGAGATTTGGCTGTCCCGTATTTTCTTGTTGCTGACGACGCATTTGCAATGAAATCTTATATTTTAAAACCATATCCATTTCGTGACCAACCTGCACCGAACCGAATATTCAACTACAGATTATCTGGAGCTGGGCGCTTAGTGGAAAATGTGTTTGGTAAAGCTGCAAATAAATTTCGAGTTCTTCGGAAACCTATTAATCTAAATCCTGATACAGTGACAGATATCGTTCTTGCAATATGTGTAATACACAATTTTTTATTATCCACCAAAAGATCACGCGCTAACTATTTACATCAAGGATTAGTAGATATGTAAGATCCAGATACATATGGATTAATCGCGGGAAGTTGGAGAGAAGAAACGATGTCAGAAAATGCATTTCTCCTATTACATTGGGGAAACCGAAATAACTATGCAACATCACAAAAACAAGTTAGAGATGAATTTAAGGAGTATTTCATGACACCTTCCGGTGAAGTTCCGTGGCAATATAGACACATATAATTTGTTTGTGTTTATTTGTATTTTGATATGTGTGTTAATAAATATTTTCACGTAGAAAAAATTGTTTTACTCACTACATTACTTGTCGCATTCAGTGAAGATTTTGTTGACATTTAGGATTTTGTTTCGTTCACAGTCAATAGAGGTATCAAGAATTTGAGGGCTACGAAATATGGCCAATTACTCACAGAAATGTCATCAATACCATCCCCGCTTTTTTTTTTAATTTTGTTTAGTTCTTGTGAGACCTGGAAGCACGTACTTTTTAAATTATTATAATTGCATTAAAGTAGATAAATATGGGTACCTGGTTTTTTTTTAATTATGCAACTTTCGTTGTATTTCCTCAGGAGTACAATTAAAATTTTCCGATATACCTTTCAATGTTTTTTCCTTATTTTCCCGATTACGGTGCTTCTTACATTTTGTATCCCATAACAGATAATTTTCCTCATAGATTCCTATTAATTGTATAGTTTCTTCCTTTGACCACACTTTTTTACAGGCGCCATATCCACAAATACTCTCAACAATTCGAAACGTGTTCGTATTTTGCGAGTTACTATCCAGTCTAAACAAATGATGCTTGTCCACTTGAAAGCAAGTCTCAACATGCTCGCTCTCGATAGCTGGCAGGCGCTCTCCGATAATTATTCTCAGAAATGTGTCCACTTGCAATAAATGCTCTCGAGAGTATTTCTCTCAAATGGACGCTTACCATTGTCTTGTTAAGATTATTTGATCCCGTTTTGTACGTGTTGTTGGCCATGGTTTTGTATAGCCTTTTATTGATTTTAGTTTGTTATTTGTTGTGCTGTTCCACTTTCCTTACCAGTTTGTTCTGATTTTGTTTTTAATGTGGTTTTTGAAGTCTTCGCTTGTGGTAGTTAGTTCTGTGATTTCTTTGGTGGTGGTGGCCTCTTTGGCTGCGAGGTCTGCTCTTTCGTTACCAGTTATCCCGATATGAGAAGGAATCCAGAGGAAAACTATTTTGTTCGTATATTGGGTATCCAATATGTGGAGTTTTTGAAGGATTGTTAGGTTTGTTTGGTTGTTGTTTTGTTTGTTTTGGATGGTGTGTATGGAGCTTAGAGAGTCTGTGCAAATAACTGTTGGTGTTTGTGGGGATTTTGTCAATATATAGTCGAGTGCTTTTTGGATGGCAAACATTTCTGCACCATAGATGCTAGTTAGCTGTGGTAGTTGATATTTTTTAACTGTTTCTGTTGTTGTGAAGGCTGCTCCGATCTTGTTGTTCGTTTTTGAAGCATCTGTATAGATTATTCGGTAGTTTTTGTATTTTTCCATGATTTCGTTGAATTTTTGTTGTATATAGTTGGGCTAGTGTTTTCTTTTGAATATTAGTTTAGTTCTGTATTGTATTCATGGGTATTTATTTAGATTAACCCGTATTTAAGTAAACCCATATTTTTGTCTACCTGTATTTTCTTTTGGAACTGTAATATTTGTGTCACATCATACAAGTTTTTTTTACCTCTCGTATGATTTAGTATCTTTACTACTAATTTTTAATAGTTGCGATGATGCTTGTATGTATATATGAATGTGTGTAAGGATCTATGGAGGTCACATAACTCAAATATGGATTAACCGCAAATTTCTATGTTTGCTTTTTACATTACTATACATTTTAGAAGAGTTGAAAATATGTTACAAACACATGAACCGAAAGTCATAGTTTATTTAAAGAGTAAATAGGTTTATTTTCCAAATTTAGATGAATTATGTATTTATAATACCTGTATATTATCATATTGCAAATAAAGGAAAATTTTATTTGCACAAACGTTATTTCTAACATTTTTCTCTATGCTAATGTTAAAAAAAAACGACGTAAAAAATATTAACATTAAGAGAAGTATACATTAATGCAAATTATAGTGATTTTATAGTCAATTTTATTTCTTTAATGGAGTTTTAAATTATTACAAATAATTGCAGTTCTTTTTTTTCCGCTATGTTGTTGCTATTGGTCATGTTTACATATAAAATCCATATCGACCTGTCACTTTACTGTCAGACTTTACTGTGCTCCTCGTGGTCCTGTGTTTTGTAACATGTATGTATAAATATTGTATATATTGCAACAAATCACGTCTAAAAATGACGGCACGTGTGATGCAACACGCATAGTATTTTCATTTCAACAAAAAGTCTTCTCCTGAAACATGTTTTACTAGTTTAACTAGACCCAGCGCACAGCTATTTATGGTGAAGCCAGCACTTAATCTAGTGGTATGGTGGGGTAGCGAGGTGTGACCAAAGTTGCTGGTGTAAAGCGTGTTGTATATATTTGTGGACCAGTGGGCGCATGCAATATTTTTGCCTTTTACTACATATTTATAATAGATAATATATAAGAATGAACAATATGAAGTAAAGAATAAATAAATGATCATTAGGATTTCTAATTATTCTTGTTTATGCTGATATAATTGTATGGCGCGAAATTCAAAAATTGATTATTGAAGTAATATATTTTTAATTTGTCGAATACAGTATTAACTAATATTATAAAGAGGAAAAATGCTTTTTTCGCCTGAATGACTCATCAACGCAGAGCCAAAACTACCGAAGCTAGGTAGGTAGGTTCATTTTATGGCCTAGGCAAGGAATATGAAAAGACTTAAAGAAATTAAAACCGGTAAGAGTGTAAAATATTGGTTGGAAGCTTGTATAGGATGAGTGAAAGAACATTGACTTTTGACTTGAATTTTTGTAGTTAGACTCTTTAATAAAAATAATGAAACACGTGTATCAGCATTTATTAAAGTTGATCATAAGGGTATAAAATAGGGGCTGAAAGTTTGACTGGAAAAAATATTTTTGTTTGACTATTGACTTTTAATGCACACATAATATGTCTATTGACCTGAAATTTAGCGCGCATACTCTTCAATAAAAATAATAAAACGCATATTACCGGTTTTATAAAAATTCATCAGTTAAGGGTGTAATTATTATACATACATGGAACAGTTCCGTAACTCACTGACAGACCACGCACAGACCAACCCGCTTGAAATGTTGACACTACATTCCTATAATGACATGGATAACCGCTAAGGAAGGATTTTTGGAAATTTCATCCCTAAGGGGGTAAATTGGAACACTCCAATACGTTTGTGGATATTTCGAAAAAACGTATTTATGATCAAATTTGGGTCATATTCAGAATACATATTAGTTACGTGAAGAGAATGGAAGCGAGGAACAACGGGATGAGCTTGCTTCGACAATATGCTGACATAGAAGCGAGGAACGAAGTGATGACCTTGCTTCGCTATTTGTTTGGTATCATTTGCAAGACATTTAAGAAAATATCTTCCTTGGCTAGTATTTACTTACTTACAGGGAAATAAAAAGATACCAAGAAAGAAACATATTAAAATTTGTTACGTTTCAGTTTCTACAGTGAAATTTTTTTGTTGTACGAATTTAACCCGAAAATGTAAAAGTTATTAAGAATATTATTATTTTATATTTAGCATCATCAGTCCAGGCTTTACCATTTGAAGCCTTCTTACATTTTGTATTTTTAGTAGTTATTTATTTAAGAAGTTAAAGACTTGTTGAATGATTTAGGTTAGTAAAATTTATCAGTGGTATTCAAACAGTTGACTAAAATAATTTTACAGTTTATTCATGTTTTCTTCTGAAATAAAATGGAATCATTTTAATTGCTATGGTGCAATGAAAAACAATTAAAGATTTCTGCAATTTAGTTAAAATTTCATAATTTAAAAAATGTATAACTCCAATATTACGTACAAAACACATTTGGTTGTCCCCTGTGTTCTATAAAATTTTGTTTATATTTCCATTTCAAAATGCTGCAAAACTGTTCAAAGATGAATGGCGCCCTTTGAAATGAGCTCATTTCCAACCAATAGGATTTCAGTACAACTGTAAAGCCTCGTACGGTCCTGCGAACGGTTCGGCGAACCGCTCGGAGAACCACGTCCACACCGGCGCAACAAAACGGCGAACCGAACCAAGTGCTGCAACACGTGCAACGCTTACGCGATCCATCCGTTGTCGGTATCAGACACACATTGCAGCTAGTGCGGACGCGACCGCGAACGTATACTTGCAACAAATTATTTAGTTTGAGGTAGATGTTAAATTTTCCTCTTCATTAATACTTTATTTATTACAAATATTTTAAAATTTATCAAGTTCTATGTAAATCACGATATTATTTGGAATCCGCAAAATAAAGATCATATGACATTTCCACCAACGTCTACGGCTCCTTTTTTTTACTTATTTTTATTACACACAAAACAATACATTTATTATTATTTTTTTAAATAGAATCAGATGTGAAAAAATGTTTCAAATTGAGATGTTAGTAAAAACCGAGGTAAAAACGTTTGGAATATAAAATGTTATTTACACTTTGTACATGCTTCTAATTTTGAGAAAATCTCAATTATATATTTAGTAATATATTTCAATAATCTTAATTTAAGGTTTAACATCTATATGTCAAATAATTGTCAAAATAGTGATATGCAAGGAACATGTCATACGTATTTAGTTGGTTTTATATGTGTAAGAAAGTTGTGTGGTGTCACACCAGATTTTAAAAAAAATGTAAATGAATATAAATATAAGATATGCTGCTGTCACGGCTTAAATATCCGTTTCAAAAGCAAATCTAACATGCATGTATCTGCAACAAAAATGGAAAAGCTACAAACATTCCCCCACCATCATCTGCCAGTGCTTGCCAAACCGTTCGCAAGTCTGTACGAGGCTTAACTGGACCAATTAGCGAACAGACATCCCCACCACAACCACCCGCCAAGCCGTCTGCGATCTTATCGATGCATCAGCACTTCAGATCGTCATTAAATTTGAGTAGAGTAGGACGTAGCCGTTCACATTATTTTGATTTTTCAAGTATATTGTATATTTTTTAAATTAAAGTGTCGGTAGAAAAAATGTCTAAATTAAATATTGAATCTAAGGTTTTCAAACCAAAGATTGATGTGTACGTTGATCGTAAACCAATATGTGAACGACTTCTTCATCTGTCAATGCGTACGGGTTACCCATGCATTCAAAGAAATGGCCAAAGATACTATGGACCTCCTCCAAATTGGGACGGAATTCCTCCAGAAAAAGGTAGGTAACGAAAAAGTTGTTTTTATAATTTAATATTTGATTAAAAATAGTATTTTCGATTTCATAGCTAGTTAAAAAAGTAATAAAACAAATGATTTGCGTAGAAAAACGTGATCATGATACAGAATTTAATCCTCTTCAAAATTTATTTGAAGCATTTTTTTGTAAAATTAGATGAGGGGGGGTTGTAAAACGAGCGGAGCCGTTTTGACTAATTTTAAACGTACTTTAAATAGAAACTAAACAAGATATATAATTGGGACAAATAGTATTCGATGCAGAATTTAATGCTCTACAAGTTTTACTCGTAGCATTTTTTTGTAAAATATTCAGGGTACTCACTACGTATTGTTTTTGTATTTTGATTTCTGGTACCGCGATGAAATTTGTATTGATTTCAAGCCGAATTAAAGCAGTGGAAAAACACATTAAGCTCGAAATACTACATGATCCCGATGCAGAATTTAATGTTCTACAAATTTTATTTCAATTTTTTTATTGTAATTGTTAGGGTAGAAATTGCGCCCCAAAATCTAACGAAACCCTTTCTGTACCTGTTTGTCAATAGTAACTTTACACCTAATTTAAACCTGAACTAAATATGCTATTTGAATGGAACAAACAGTATTTGATACAGAATTTAATTTCTCTACTAGTTTTATTCGAAGCATTTTTTCGTAAAATAATTGGGGTGTTTCGTAGGGGCGAAAAACAATTATCCTATTACACATTTAATTAGTTTTTGAATTTAATTGTACTCTATTATAGCAATTGCATAGTTTCATTACTGGAACACGCAGAATTTAATTCTGGATATTATTTCTATTACAAGTTATTTTTAAGTAAATCCAGAAACAAATGACTGAAAACAAAATCTGTTGTTTACTAAAAGCACTGTAATGCGAAGAACACGTGGGCAGAACATCTGCGCATAATTGATGCTCAACTGTCAGTCTAAGGAGATTTATTACCTACTGTGGCTGATAGTAATCCTTTATGACAAGAGATCAGTACATTAAAATTCTATTGGACTAGTGGTGTTTACAAACTTTGAACCTAAATATAATTCGTAGAAAATGTTGTTCAGTGTTTTTATTTTTAAGATTATATTCTTTCCTTCAAGGTTTTTATACTGATTTATAAAATAGTTGTAAACTAGTGTTACAATTGTAACACATGTTTTTCATACTACTGTTCCTGTTTCACGTTTACAAAATCAATTAAAATAAAAATCAATAAGTGCCTTTTCGTAAGTATTCTTAATAAATAAAAATGATTTACAGATTGACTATTTGTTATTACTTCAATAAAAAACTAAATGCAATAATTTTACGTGAGCCACAGGTCAAATTTTGATAGACTGACAATATTACAAATTATAAATTGTCCAAAAATGGTTTTATTTGGAACTTTTTTATAGTTGTTCTCATACTTCAAGTAATCCAGTAATTGTCAAATATTGTACAAGTTTTTTTAAACTATTTTTCCAGGATATGAAAACATTTAAGTTAGTTTTCCTCAAAACTGTTAGTAGATAAAAGAAAATGAATAAGAACCTTTTTTTGTTCCACAGATCTAAATTTGACAGACTGATAATATTACAAATAATAAATTCCCCAAAAAAGAATAAACTCATTTTTGTAGCATTGTTTTTGAGAAAAACAGTGTCACAAAATTCACTTTGTATACGTAAAAGAGGAAGGAGTTTTTTTTTAAGCTAGAGAGGAAAGCGCTTTTTCCCCACTCAAGCTCGAAGCGCTCATGGGACAATTCGAGCGAGAGTAGAAGTAGCGCTTTCTTCTCGTGTTAGACACAATATATTTTCACATGTTGGACAACTCAACACACAACTGACACGTCTACAGTTAGCTTATCAGACGCAAGTCGATGTAACAGTGTTGTCAATGAACCAAACAAAATTAATCTTGTCAAATTATAATTTAATTTAGAAGAATATAAACTAAGACTTAATTGTAAGATAATGTAAAGTATATCAATGAAATAAGGATTTTCAATAAAATTAGAAAATTATTTATAATTTTTGCAATATATTTTCAATTTTTTTCTGTAGAGAGGAAAAAGTCATTTTCCTTCTTTCTCCCATTCGAGCTCATAGTTTGCCTCCCCCCCTGAGCGTAGCGAATGAGGCAATTCGAGTGAGAGTGGAAGAAATGCTTTTTTTTACGACATGTTTCTAAAAACGATTTGCTCCTTAAATACACTTTGACAACACAACACACAACTGACACGTTATATATTTTCCTCTCTAAAGAGGAATAACACATTTTCCTCGCTATTTCGGGAGAAGAAAAATGGGGCTTTTTGGCAAGTCGAAAATAATATTTTTCCCCAGGTTTTGAGATCTTTATCGGTCGTCTTCCTTGTGACTGCTTTGAAGATGAGCTCGTGCCAATTTTCGAGACAGTCGCACCAATATTCGAGCTAAGAATGATGCTGAACTTCACCGGTTACAACAGAGGATTTGCTTTTATCACTTATTTCAATTCCAATGATGCTTGGCGCGCAATTCGAATTCTTAACAATTACGAAATTCGCCCAGGTCATAAATTGGGCATATCCAAGAGTGTCGATAATTGTAGATTGTATATAGGAGGAATTCCATTTGTTAAAAGCAAGGCAGAAATTTGGGAGGAGCTGACGACAATTTGCTCGGTACGTATTAAAAAGTATTTTTTGTATTTATATGTTTTTCTTCAAACCGGAAGTAGACACAAGAAAATTTAAAAAACTTTTATGTGGAAAATTTTATTGGGAACAATTTTTTTTGTACCTTGCACCATTTTTGAAATAATTTAATTTGTTCGTCCTGTAAACTTAAAAACTAAACATTATTTCGCTCTTCTGGTAAATAAGCATGTAGAAAATTTAATAGCCACTTCCGCTTGACCAAATATCATTTTTCTTATACAAAAAAAAACCTTCTGAATGAAATTTAAAGTTCTCAGTCCTCCAGCTCTGCTAGAAGTTGAAGAAATTTTAAGAAATGTTTGAATTTTTATGCAGACAGTAAAAGAAATCATCATGTACCCTAATCCCGAAGACCGCAAAATGAACCGCGGTTTCTTGTTCGCGGAATTCGAGGCCCACCGCACTGCTGCCATGGCGAAGAGGATGATGGCCCCCGGAACCACCAAACTTTGGAACCAGGAGGTCATCGTCGACTGGGCTGATCCAGAACCTGACGTGGATCCCTCCATCATGGCTACGGTAAATTTAATTTTGTTGTTTGATATTTCGAGGTATTTTGTTTTTTTTTTTTTTCATAACAGGAAGTAGATAACGAAAATTGATGAGGACAATAACTTTATTTGAAACTTATTTATATAGCTGTCCTCATATTTGAAATAAATTGAATTAATTGACACGCTAACGTTATTGAACATTTAGGAGACCGCAAAATTTTAAGTTAGGTTTATGAAAACCGGAAGTAGGCAGGGGAAAATTTTTTAAGGCAATTTTTTGTTCTAATGCCATTAAAACTTTTTTATATCTGTCCTTATACCTAAAATAATCCAGTAATTGTTAAATATTGCATGTATTTTTACTTTATTATATAAAGTATTATAACAGTACTGCTCGATGAACACCGAGCAGGTGCTATAAATAATTAATTTTGAAATTGATTTCGAAAAAGGTAACGTGAAATCAGAAGGTAGGTTTTGTAGCCCTGAATCGAAAATTATAATAAAAAGAAACTTATATTAAATTAATTTAATTAAATCAAACACATAAAAAATTATTAAAATATATAAAATAAACTTATAAAGTACAAAACCAATTCCAAGTATACAAATTCGTCTGCAGTATCACAAAACTCTCCAGAGTTCAATATTATCAATAATAAAATAAAGGATTAACTTACTTGATTCCAAAACAATGATTTTATATAAAACAAAAAACGACAGGATGGCGACTTGAGGCCCTCTGGAGGTGGAGACAGAACTTCTATTAACTTGAGTTGATGATATTCTAAATTCAACTGACTTGTTCGCTCCTCGGGAGCGAGAAATAATTTACAATTTCCCCCTCTCTCAAGCTTGGACGCTCCCGCGCCAAGATGAGCGGTTCTGGATAATACGTTACGGGGTGAGGTGTTACAGTATAAAGAAGTATTGGAATCACGAAAAAAATCGCTTGCGAGATTTTTGCGGAAATACATATTTTGACGTCCACTGAATCCGTTAAGACCAATTTCTCAATGATGTGTGTGTGCGCAATATCTCATGACCGAGAAAAACGAAACTTGGAATTTATAAATTTCATGAAAAAATGAAGAGCTGAGTTGATTTTGAATGAAATTGAGAAACCGGAAGAGGAAGTTTACTGGACACAAAATAATATATTTTTTTCAAAAAAAGAATCATCTGTGAGAAAAAGTTTCAAATGAAATATGTTAGCAAAAATATTTGGAATATAAAATTTTTTATTTGCACTTTTCTTGTACATGCTTCTAATTTTAAGAAAAACTAAATTATATATTTAAGAATATATTTCAATAATCTAAGTTACAATGGGAATAAAAACTAAAACATTTTTAATATCTGTGTCAAACGTGTCAAATAATTGTGAAGTGTCAAAAATATGTGTCGTGTGCAATATTATAAAAGTAATATTTGTAATATTAATTAGAAAGTTTTGAAGACTAGATATTAATTGATTTCTATTTTAAAATAAATTCATAGTTACAATGAGAACAAAAAATTAAACAGGTTTAACATGTGTATATCAAATAAATGTCGAAATAAAGTCATACGCAAGGAACAAGTCATACGTGTTCAGTTGGTTTTATATTTATAAGAAAGTAGTGTGGTGCCCACACCAGATTTTTCTTACTGATTTTTTCTGGATCATAAAACTTAGTTTTTCTGTTGTTTGTTCCAAATTTCATGACGAACAAGTTTTATTTAAAACTTTTTTTAAAGCTGCCCTTATAGTTGAAATAATCCAGTAATTGTTAAGCCCCGTTCTTGAATTATTATAGATCACAAAACTCTTTCTCCGCAACATAACTCCATCGTTCACCATCGACGCCGTCCGTCGAATTCTTCAGGAAGTCGTGCCAATGTCAGCGAATCGCCGGATCTACGTGGCTGGCCATTACGCGTTCGTGCACTTTGATACTCGAGTTCATGCCCAGTTAGCCAAAGACAGGCTGTCTGTCATTCATTTAGAAGGAGAGATGTTGGAGGTACACTGGGCAAGACCGAAGTACTTTAGGAAAACTTCAAATTCTCATTGTCGGTGAGTGTATATTTTATTTTGATCTTGTTTAAAGACAGTCGCTTCCTTTGAGGCTAACTTAAGACATTTGACATCTAGTTAAAGACAGCCAAGCTCAAATCATTCTTAAAGCCAGCAGTCACATTCCCAAAATCACTCAACCTTTTAAAAATATTTGACGAAATATTATTCCGCTTCTTAGCGGTTTAAAATGTCAGGAGGCGACGCATCGCTCGCTGAGATCCCAACCAGACAAAGCGGACTCAACACAAACATGAAATTGTATTTGAACATTGAACACAGTTGAGGCTGGCGGAGCTCTTTTCTCAGTTTTATTGGCATTTTAAATCTAACTTAAGTTATTTAAAAGCTAATTTAAAGCATTTAAATGTTAGTCAAGTCTTCAGCAAGGTGATTTAAAGACAGTTGAAGCTAGCTTAAACCATTTAAAACCCCCAAATGTTTTAATTTCTCTTTTACAGCTCTCTTCCCCCCAGATTTCGCCGGAACCGTCTCCCACCGCAACGGGAACCTTCACCACAGCAGGACCAGGAGTTCATGGTCCCACCCATGGTTACAACGCCTGCACAACACGTACCAACACGTCCGGTGCAAAATGTCCCCATTCCATTACAAAACACTATTTCTGTACAAAATTTAGTACAAATACCAGCTGTTGAGATTAATAATAATAATTTTGAGGGTAGAAACCCACTTCCTTCTGTCCATCAGTGCGCCACTGTGCAGTATCCCTACTACCCAACACCCCAGATTATCTACCCACAGAATACTGTGCCGTTTTATACCCAATAATGGGCATAACATTTTTTTTATTACAAATTTTATCGAATAATTTTTTTTACAATTGCATGTACTTTCTTGGTTTATTTTAGACCAACAAAAAAAAAAACAAAAACTTAAAATATTTTTAGGCTAGTTGGGAATTCATGAAAATAATTATTTTATGTTTTTAAAGTTTCGATAAATTTTATACTTGCGTTCTTAATAATTTTTATTTCAAGATTATTTATAATTTACTAATCTGTAAAATGCGAATTTATTACAAAATTTATTCGAATGATTTTTTACGATAGCATGAACTTTTGTGGTTTTATTTTAGACAAAAAGAAACTATTTTTTAGGCAAGTTGAAAAATCATAGATATAATTTTATATTTTTATAGTTTCGATAAATTTTGTAGGCGCATTTATAATGATTTTTATTTCAAGATTTTTTATAATTTAAAAATAATGTTCCTGTAAATCCTATTAATTTAATATTAATTATAATTATTTATGTTCAGAATAATTTTTTTTGTATTTGTGTATATTTTGATGAAATAAATTATTTTCTACAATTCTAATGAAGCAACGAAGGTCAAATTTTATATTAACATGGTCAAGTTCCTAGCTGATTAAATTTTGGTGATAATCCATCAACCGGAAGTGGTAGTTTACTTGAAGAACAAAACAGTTTTTATAGAATATCTCAGTAAATAATGAGTTAGAGTAAAATTAATAAGGAACAAAAAGATGTATAATAATATTGACTACAATTTTTATTTGAAAGATTTTTTGATATTTAGTGCCGTTCACAAGTTATCACCAATTTTTTTTTTTTGAAGTTTTTTGTTAACATTAAAAATTTGTATTTAACGCTACTCTATATGGAAGGGTAAAGACATGGCGTGGTACGCTTTTCTGCTTGCGTCCGCCATTAGTCTGCCAAGAATAGCATGTATTGCAATGTTTAGTTTTTGGTTCGTGTTAAATGTTGTTTTTCGCATAAATTTTTATGTATTTGTGAGATTTATAGTTTGAAAAAGTTTACGAATATAGTTTAATAGTTTATTAACAGTGTAAGTCATATTATTTATAATATCGTAGAAACCTAACTCTTAGAAATTACTAAATTTATATTATCTTTATATTTATATAATATTTATAGTGCAATAATTTCAAATTTCTTTATAATACAACATTAATTTTGCTACTAATAAGTAGGGAAATGTAAAAACAACGCAGTCCCAGTCAATACATTTGGCAGACCAATGGCGTCGACCCTGACCATGTCTACCCTTGTATATAGAGATACCCAAAAGCTAAGAAGTTCGAGTTGCCATCTGAGATTTTTGGTCGAATCCATCAACCGGAAGTAGTAGTGTTTTAGGCATATCTTAGTAAATATTTGAATTAGAATAAATTTTGTTGGTATTGGCTATTAACTACATTAGTTTTAGTTCGCCTTGTCGCCACTAGATACTTCCACATCGCGAAGGCTCAATTTTATTATTAATGGGGTTATTTACTAGAATCACAAAATGTCACATAAGTCATTTCTATTATGACTAGAGCCAAAAACATCGTACTGCTTATAAGAAGTTTACAAAATATTGGTAATTATTAAGATATTTGAGTTTTAAAATCGTTTATAATGACGTCAAAGTGTTATGCCGCAGCCGTATATCTATTCTATTCTGAATTCTTTGTACTTCTCCTATTACTGAGCTGTCGAAGTGACAAAATAGTTGGCTACTAATTTGAAGGTTTTTTGATTTACTTTGAATTCTATTTTATTTATTTGTAACTAATAAATATTACTTTAGGTCGACTCAACGAAATTAAAGACTTGTTGAATGACATTTAGGTTAGCAAATGTATCAATGGTAATCAAACATTTAACTAAAATAATCTTACAGTTTAATGTTTCCTTCTGTAAAAATGGTGCTACGTGTTTGCACTCGGCGTGCCAATGTTGCTATATCGAACCCGGGATCTTAAGGGTTGAACCTCGGCTAAACTCAGTGAAGACGGGGTGAGTCGGGGAATGTTATTGTTGAGGGCGCCAGTCGGCCAGAGCCTCAAGCGGTCCAACCTAATTTCGTTGACCGACGAATAAATCGAGCTCGGATTAGGAAGGGGTGAGAAAATGGCAATCAAAATAATATTACGCATTCACGAGTAAACTTGACAGCTATATTAATTTAAAGAAAAGCAAGGTAATTATACAGAATATTAAACAAACTATTAAACTTTTCCGTAACGAATCTAGTCAAGAGGAAAATTAATGTAGAAAAAAAAAACAAAAGAAAGTAAACTGAAGCAGTGGGTCGTTGTGTTTCAGTAGTGTCTAGGACGGCTAAGTTGGCGTAGTTGCCTAGATGAACAAAATGCGCTAATAACAAAATCACGGCGGCTCGGTGGTACCAGCGAACGCGACGCGAGCGCGGAATTAGAGCAAGCGTAGCCCTAATCACTATCACGACGCACGAACAACACACTAACCGTGCATCAACGCACAAACAAATTTGATCTAGTGAATCAATATGAAACACTTGACTAGACCTAACAGTCAGTGAGCAAATTAACATAAAATAATTAACGTAATAAACTGTCAATGGACGCTGAGCGTCAAACATAAATAATAATAAACAGTTCAAAATAAATGAGAAAATAAAATGGTTCGCTTAGCTGAGCTGAGATCCAGATGTTGACAGTGAACAGCGCTACGGACAACGAGGCTGAAGGCCGGTTGGCGGATGAGCTCGAAGCTTCCCGAAGTGGCAATCCGCTGACGAATGATTTCCAAGATGGCGCAAGGCTCGTAGCGATGGAACGATGCTCGAATCGAGGTGACGTCATTCGCAAGATGGACAATGGAATGATTCGTACTCGTAATGGTTAAGTTGAATACGAATTCACGATGTAGAATTGGTGAACCATATGAGTTTCGAAGGAAACTCAACGTATATCAAAAAAATAAAAATATACGTAAAAGTAAACGTAAACGTAAATTAAAAACGTTAACGTAAGAAAAAAAGCGTAGAAAAAAAAGCGTAGAAAAAAAAACCTGAAAATAAATTTGTAATTAGGTCAATGTAAAAAGGCGGGTCTTCGCAGCAAAACGGGTTTTTAAATTAATTTACCTGAGATCTTGTGCGGTTTTAAAGCGTAGAGACTTATCTTGCTCGAAATTTAATCCGGATAAATCCGTAGAATTATTCAAAATACTCAAACAAATTCCAAATGGTGGTGCTACTTCGAATCCCAACAATGGTTTTCAAAATGAACGCAAACTAATTGCAAATCACAAAATTGAATTCTCAAAAAAAATAGCACTACTTTCGAGGTTGAAAGTACTCAAAACAATGGCTGATAAAAACCGTTAAACATAATTACTTGAAAGAAAATCTAGTTTTGTCATGCATTTTACTAATTAAATTTAATAGGTTGGCAACAAATTGCTGCGTCGAACCAAGGGCTTTTTTACATTATAACCCAATCACGAAGAATGAAATGCATCCCGGTAAGAAAGGTTGCTTCAATTTGGGTGGAATAAACGAAGAAAACGAATTCAGAAAATAAATACAAACACAACAATCGATGATTGTAATATTCACAACTTCAGGGAAATAGGATAGGATAATGGATAAATGCAACTACTTAAAATGTAAAACTAATATCTTTGACCAAATGTTATTTTAAATAAAAATCGCTACAGTACGTGGCGCGCTCAAACAGCAACGGTAAAACAAGGAACCAAATTAAATTAACAAATGTCAACAACAAAATTAATTACAAACAAAGAATTAAGTAAGTGAAGCTAAGTTATAAAAATTACAAAATGAAATGACGTTACGGTGAAAGAGGAAACAAAACTAAGGTAGGTGTTATTTTAATTGTGAAATACTACTGATTTTATTTTACTAAGTTAAACTATATTTTTAGGTTAGAATGAAAAGATTGAAGGAAAGGATAATATTCTAGGATTTGGAAAATAGGATCAGAGGACGAAATTGGAACGTTACAATGGAATTTATTTTAATTGCTTGCTTTGAAAAGTTATTTTAATTCCATGTAAATAGTTTTCTATACAATAACTGCAATTATTTACAATCCCTACTGCTTTGAGATCCAAAAACACCTTTATAATGACGTCACAAGTCACAACCATTAAAAAAAATCATTGTGGCGCAATGAATAACAATTAAGACTTTTTAAACGTGTAGATAGTCAACAATTTAGTTAAAGTTTAATAGTATATTATGATACAAGTGTTGTGACGAAACGTTTTCGTCACTCGCAGTTTAGATTTACCGATGATTCCGGAAACGTCCGGAACACCGGCAAATCATAAACTGCTCTCGTTTCAGCGGGAATGAGAGCAACCCCAGTTTTTTGTTAATAACTCCGGCTGTCTGTAACCGATTAAAATAAAATTATACTTTCCTAGCAGCAGAATTACAGGGCTAGCGATTGATGCTAGTATGAACTTCGTAAGGACACGAGAAACCCTTTCACCAAAGTACTGTAAGTTAACCCTATGTAAATACATGGTAGCGACCACGGACAACCCGCCCGAACATCCATAACAGTTTTCAACCCGATTCATTAACTTTTTTTATATAAGCCGAGGGTCCGCGAACCGAAAACACAGTAGTTTACCTCATCTAATGAGAGATAAATCGAGCAACACACCAAGAAGAAGCCAGCCAGCAAAATTCACCAGGGTAAGAGATACCATCTCTGTTTCCCGTCTTACCGTTCCCGTACCGTCCCGAGCCCTTCAGGCTACCTAGTTTTCACCGACATTGCGACTTGGAGGCCCTGACTGCGAGCCATCCTCGAGTTTTCGGACTGGAGAGTATCCTCGACTCGCGAGGGTGGAGAGCATCCTCGACTCGTAAGAGTGGAGAGTATCCTCGGCAGGCTTAGTCCAGGTTACAACGCGGGTCCGAAGAGATCAGAACACCAGGTCTCTTATCCCCCCCCCCGCACCGCACCTCCATCCTCGAGTCTGACGACTGGAGAGCGTAACCCGTCCCCGTCCTTCCGTATCTCTACCACCTTCCTCGGGTTTGTGAACCCGAGAGCACCAGGTCGTATACCGACGGTCCGTCCACCGTGACGTCACTCGCCGTGACGTCAGTTTTACATTTTACGGCGTTCTGGCCGAACGGCGCCCCGCACTCCGAAACTGCGACCGCCACCGACACCGGGACGTACCCCCGCCTAACATACTGAAAATCATTCGTCGCGACGCCGGGCGTCGATTTTGAGTTAGCACCGGGAACCCATCCTAACAGCTGTCAGCAGTTGATAGAGACCGACGCCGTCGCGACGCCGAGCGTCGTTTCCGAGATACGGCCGGTTTTAGTTTTCACTACTCAGGAATCGACTTCCCCAGCCTCGGGAAGACCGAGAGACCTAGCGACGTCGCGACGCCAGGCGTCGTTTCAGCGCAAGTCATCAGAACGCGCCGCGCTTTTCAGGGCCGACTCACAGCCCCGCTAAAGACCCGTCCGACACTCCGACGCCCAAAAACCCTCCGTTTTGGGTCAGTACGCCCTCAAGGGGTGCTCCGAAGCCAAAATCCGTGGCCGCTACCAAACCAGACACGAGAAAAGCAGTGTACACCGAGATCTACAAAATAAACCCGAAATCTAAAGTCAGTCGTTGTTTCATTTCTGTACCCTGGACAACACCCCGACACAGCTATCCACTACCGTTTGGCGCCCGAGCAATCTTCGCCAAACTCCTTGTGTCCGACCAAACATCGTGACATATCAATAATTTTATTGAGACTTTACTAGGAGTAGAAGCTACAGGGGAACTTAAAAATAAAAATGCAGATTTGCATCACATACAAGAGTAAGAAAATATAAATATTTTAAAGTTATTAATAAGTATTTTTTATAGTTTACACGGAATAGTTATTCTACAATGGCTAAATGGTGATATAAATTAAACATTGTATTTAAAACATCCTTACATTTTAAAATACACAAAGAAGTGACTGAATTAATGAACATCTTTGTTTAATTTTGTATGAATTTTTTTACAAAAACCATTTTTGAAATATTTGACAGTTAATTATTCCAGATGCATGAAAAGAAATTCGGTGTTTGGTGAGTGAGATTGAGAAGAATGTTGTTAAGAAAGTGGGAGTGAGTCAGTTGAGGTGGTTTGGACATGTTGAGCGAATGTCGAATGAAAGGTTGGTGAAACTAATATATGTGGGTGAGATTGAAGGTGAACGATTGCGCGGGCGTCCGAGGAATAACTGGTTGGGTATGATTGACGGTTTGTTGCGTGAACGAATGATTCCCAGTGTGAAGAATAAACGAGCATGTGTGAATGTGGACGAAGCGAAAGTGGTGTGTCAAGATAGGAATGTTTGATTGTTGGTTGACTGTGTTTCTGGGTTCGTGCTACCCCACTAAGTGGGACATAGCGTGATGTTATGTATGTATGTATGTATGTATGAAATCGTACGAATAATAAAACAAATGGATTATTGGGAAAATAAAATATGTAAATGTACCAATACGATTTACAGACGCAAGAAAACATTGGCTGGTACCACGAGCTCTGTTTTTGGGTGTTTTGGGCTCGGTTTTAGCGCTGGGCAATGTTCTAAAATTATTTTATAAAAAAATACTGCAAATATAGAACTTACAGAGAAATGTATTATCCACCACTTTCATTTGAAGTACTTTTTTATAAAATAGTTTCAGAACATTGTACAGCGCTAAAACCGAACTTAAAACACTGCTCCTAAAACACCTAAAAACAGAGCTCGTTACAAGTGAGGACATGTTATCAATTCAATTCACTCTCACAGTAACGCACAAATATGTATCTCTAATTATATTAATAGCGCTTCATTCACACGTCTATACACATACATTGATAATACCAGACTACCGAACCATCGACTTGCAACTCCAAAAGTAAACTACCTTACACAATACTAATTAATTAATCTACTGTTGATGTAACTCTTGACATAATCGTTAACATTCACATTAATATTATAAACATCATAGCATTATTGTCATGTCGAAATGGTCTTTTTGCAATTAATATTTTTCTTTCTGACTGACATTTTTTCACATCCAAGTATTTGTTGATATTCGTGAAAACGGAAATTAAGGTTATGTATGAGCAGTGTTGCCAACCGAGTCAGTCAAATAATCCCTAAACCATCGCCCAAATATCCCTGGAATTCCCTAGATTTGCAATATGAATAAAATTTCAGTGTTGCGTTATTTTACCATAACAAACGTTCTCCGCTCACATAACTACTAAATTATATAATAAGTATATATGTCAAAACACAGGGTAAATTAATGGCGACATTGATATAAAGTAATTAAATAATTAATGTATTGAAAAATAATTACATGCAACACAACGTGACAATAGATAGCAGCACAATGTTCATTTATAAAGCGTAAATAAAAGGATATTAGAATTATTTTAAATATCAAATTAAATAATTTTCGACACAAATTATTTTTAGTTAAATATCATACTAACTTGTAAAATTCCCTAGATTTTACTAAAAATTCCCTATTGTTGTCAAAAATCCCTAGATATAGGGAAAAATCCCTAGGTTGGCAACACTGTGTATGAGTTGGCAATTGCTCAAACATATTTGTAAAGCTTATCCTATCAAATCTTACATTTAATTTTATATTCCATTAAATATTAAATAATTATTTTAAAGGCTTCATCGAAATCATAAACAATTTAAAACAACGTAGTTCCACTCAAAGGTAAGAAAAAATGGTACAGTCTTTGCCATAGTAATTATAATTGCGGCCACAACCGTTAGATGCCACCACATGTTTTATTTATACATATTTTAAATATATTTATAATTATTTTATTCAAGACAATAAAAATAAAAGTCACATATGACAAAAATAATAGTATATTGAACAACTAGTGTTACAATGACCTTTTTTGTAATACGAGTATAGTTTGCGTAAACGAGCCGCAGGCGAGTTACGCAAAATACGAGTATCACAATTAGGCATTGTAACACGAGTTGTTCATACTATTTTTCCTATTTCACGTTCATAAATTCAATAAAAATAAAAAT
Organism: Poecilus cupreus; assembly: GCA_963942605.1. Taxonomy (NCBI): domain Eukaryota; kingdom Metazoa; phylum Arthropoda; class Insecta; order Coleoptera; family Carabidae; genus Poecilus; species Poecilus cupreus. The sequence continues at coordinate 27,224,744 of OZ012718.1, forward strand.
AAAATAAAATTGTACGGCAAGTTTAATATACCACTGGTCACCAAGGAGCTTTGCCCGCGGGGCCTATTGAAACCCAGGCCGCAATCCCGACACAGGGGCTCCGATTCAATAATTTTACGTGAGCAATGACACCCCCAAGTTTGACAGGCTGTTAATTTTGTAAATAATAAATTCCCCAAAAACAGTTGCACAAAATTCAATTTTGTAGCATTGTTTTTGAGAAAAACAGTGTCACAAAATTGACTTTGTGTACGTGAAATAGGAAAAATATATTTTGGAAGAATTATATGCAAACAAATACAACGTACAATACCAGTCTGTGCACTAATAATAATGTCACATTCCAATTCACGTTTACAAGTTAGGTTAACTTCATATTTATTAGATTTGCATTTGCGATTTTTGTAAATAATGTAATATATGATTATTTCTACTTTATAACTTGAAGAAAACATCTCTCACACGTCTTTTAAGCAATGTTCCCAAACCTACTAAAGAGAAGAAAACAAATATCTATTATTAAGGTCAAACATACGCGTTTCTGAACGGATTTTTGAAATTGTTATCGTGTTTGTAGGGCTTCTTATGTTCCTGACAAGAATGTATAACATAACCAATCACAAAATGTCTGTAGATACACTTGGTAGGGACATTGGCGCGCGTTCAAAAATACCATAAATTCGAACATGTAATCACAAAAAAATGTATATTTATATAAAAAATGTGCACAATGGAAAATAAAAATAAAAAATTTAAACATAATTAAATACAAAGGTAAGTAAATCTATTTGATACTAGCTACCGAAATTAATAAGTACTTGCTATTCATGAAACATCGCATTTCTTTCAAGATGCTTCATGTTTTTTGTATCATAAATATAGGTGAATGATAAATCAACTGGTTCAAAGCGGCTTCATCGTGGAATGGAGAGAGCGGTGGTTAAGTGTACGACCACATCGCACAGCTAGCAGTGCAAAAATGCATTTGGTGTAAACTTTTCGGAAGCAACCAACAATCTCGATGTCCGAGTGCGACATGGTGATGATTTCATGAATTTTGTCGCCTCGATGCCGGCAGAGATCTCTTATGTTCCAGGAGGCGAAGTAAGTTGGATTTTGAGAGAATTTGTAAACAAGAGTTTGTTAACCACTGTCTGAGAATTATATTGAGCATATTTTGGCCAAACAATATACAAACCATGAACTATGCTAGAGAACCCACAACGGAGAACATTATGAAGATGTTTACAAAACATGGGCGGAAGTAAAACATCTAGCCAGCAACAGAGTCAGATGGAGGCACTTTGTAGAGGTCCTATATTTCACTGAGGACTTACAGGAACATATATAATATGTTTGTACATATTCATGTAATTTATTAGTAGCTTTAAACTGTATTACATACCTAAACATAACACAGCAACAATTGTTTATCTAGGATGTTTCTTTGACAAATTGTGCAATTCCAATCATTGGTGCATTATTCTTACAAATATTCTGAACTAAATATCAACATTATAAACGTTGATTCTAGTGTAATTGTCCGACTCGCTTCGCTCGTCGTTCAAACTTACATGCTCAGCACCCAAAGTATCACATTTACTCCTAATAACACAATATACTATATTTCTGAACAACAATTAATGATATTTATACCTTGTACCACGCGATCCAAATAATGCATCTCCATTATAGCGTCGTATGTTATTTTGCCGTCATGTTTTTTCAGCACGCGCACGATTTCTTCTCTGACTTTGTTTTTAATTGTTTGGTTTTGTGATAATTCAAACAAAGTCCAAGTCATTGTTGTTGAAGAAGTATCAAATCCGGCTACAAAGAATAAAAACACTTGCGCAGACAATTCATTCATGGATAATTTATCTGCTTCATTTTCTTTGTCATCTTGATGTTCCTTTTCGTGTTCATCATCTTCTAAGATTCCGTTATTTTTAAGCTGAATTAAAAGTTGTAAAAAATCATTTTTAATTATGTTATGTTTTTCACGATATTTAACTGTTTCTTTGACAAGATTTCTATAGAAAATATCCATATCCTTGTTGGTAATTAGAACTTTGAAGAATTTTGCAACTTTTGGTAATAACATACAAAAACTTATTCTTACTCTATCGAGTCCAACTGGCTCAAGTGTTTTCACACCCAATTTACTGAATTTCGTGTCAGGATCTTTAAAACTATTGCATTCGATTCCAAACGCACAAGACCCAATTACATCAGTTGTATATTGAACTAAAATTTGTTTAATATTAATTGGTTCATTTTTACGTATCGATTCATTTAAACAATGTTTCAGTTCGACACTGCACTCCACTAAAGCTTGAAACATTTTCCTCAGTTTTGTAGTACTAAACGTAGGACTAAACTTTGCTCTCAAATTTTTCCATTTCTGTCCTTCTAAAGTAAACAAATTTGCAGACAATGGGTCGTTTTCTGCATCGTGGAAGTGTCCTCTATCGTTAAAGTGTCCGAAATCTCTAGATAATATAAATTTAATTAATTCGGTATCCACGGGCACAAAGCATGGTTTGCAGAAAACGTATGTGCCGAAATATCTATGGCCTTTTGCTTTCATTTCATTGTAGTAATTAGTTAGTACGAGCGTAGGGTGCTACTACATGTGGTTTCACTTTTTGGAGTTTGAGCCATTGGCTCCCTTGTTCCGAATTCATTGATTGATAGGTTTTATGATACGGGCTGCTATAGCCCTTCCGGTTTAATCCGGATGGCAGTCAGTGGTGATAATTTCTCTATGTATCACTGAGAAAATGTTTCGGGCGCCGAACCCTGTACGGTGCCATCTCGTCGTAATCGACTGACTGTCGTACGAGAATGTTTTCATGCACACTCATACCACCAAATACTTTGGTGGCTTGTGTGAGCATGAATTCACGGACCGTTGTGACCTTTAGGTCGCGGTGAATATTGGCGTTGCGGACGTACCAAGGAGCGTTGGTTATTACCCTCAGGGCTCGGTTTTGAAAAACCTGAAGCTTTTTCATCTGCCGTGGAGTAGCGCAGCCCCATGCTGGTGCCGCGTACAGCAGTTGAGGTCTGATGATGGTCTTGTAGACCCTCAACTTATTAGCGAGCGATAGTTCGCTCTTTCGTCCGATCAGCGGCAACAGCTGCATCATGGTTCGCTTCGCTTTCTGCACGGCAGATTGAATGTGGCTATGGAAATTAGCCCGTTGGTCTATGATTGCTCCAAGGTACGTTACCTTGTCGCGCCAGGGTATCGGACGCCCGAACATCACCAGACTGCCATGCGGTTTGAGCCGCCTCCTCGTGATGAGGATGGCAGTGCTCTTGTCCGGATTCACAGCTACCCTCCACTTGATGCACCAGCGCTCCACAGCATTGACTGCTTGTTGAAGTCGCTTTGTCACAAGTTTCGGGCTGTGGCTCTGGCTAAGCAAGGCCGTATCATCTGCGTATTGCGCAAGGCTAGTGTTGTCCTCCATCTTCGGCATGTCACTGACGAAGATGTTGAAGAGGAGTGGTGAGATCACCGAACCTTGCGCTACGCCCGCTGTCGCTGTTTTTTCGTTGGAGAGCGCTCCGTCGAACCTAACCCGAAACTTCCTCCGACTGAGGTAAGATTCAATAACTTGCACCAAGTACAGTGGATACTTGAGCTGCAGCAACTTCGCTAGGAGCCCTCTGTGCCACACTTTATCAAACGCTTTGGCTACGTCCAAGAACACACCACCGGTGGCCATCTTCTTGTTAAGCCCACTCGTAGCATATTCCACGACTCGCACTAGTTGGTGCGTGGTGGAATGCTTATCCCTAAAGCCGAACTGTTCCGGAGGAATTATATTGTTGTCGACCGTGTGCTGCAGAAGCAGCTCATGAAGAACCTTCTCGGCCACTTTGGCCAGCAGGTTCAACAGGCTGATTGGTCTGTGATTCTCCGGAAACTTGGCATCTTTGCCTGGCTTCGGGATGGTAATAACAGTGGCTTGTTTCCAAGAAGATGGAAAGTGTCTCAGACGTAGTGTAGCATTGATTATGTTTGTCAGTGCGACAACAGCTCTGGGTGGCAGAGCTCTAAGCGCAGCGCCTGGAATCCCGTCAGGGCCAGGCGCTTTGCGGATTTTAGTCTGCTGCAGCAAGTGTGCAACTTTCTTGGGCGTGGTAAATTTTATCGGCGAGTGCTGGGTTTCTCGCATTTTCCTGGCAACTTTACGATTTGTGCTGATGATGAAATCAAGATCAGCATGTTCGTAGTTGGGCGAACATTGGCGCTCGAGGCTCTCTGCAATAGCTTCGGCTTTATCTGAAGCCGTATATTGCACACCTCCAGTGCTGTGAATCACTCGGGCTGGTGCCTTTTTGTGACGCAGCGCTTTGCTGAGACGCCAGAACTTGGTGTCTTCATCATCAGCTGATGCCAGGCATTTTTTCCAACACTCGTTACGATGTTGACGGATCGCGTCTCGCAACTCAGTGGTAGCTCGGTTGTAAATCCTCTTATCTTGAGGATCCCAACTCCGCTGCCAGTTTCGCCGAGCTAGCCTACGTTCCACGATGAGACGTAGAATTTCAGGGGGTAGTTTTGGACCTGGAGCCGTCCTGGTAGGGATGGTCTGGCTACAGGTGGTGATGGCTTGTTGGATCTTTTTAGTAAGATCATCAACAGCAGCCTCAAGCTGTTGCACGGAGATTATGGCTGGTAGTGGACCTAAGTCTCTTTCCAGCACATCCGTGAACAGCTGCCAGTCTACCTTGCGGCTTGTGTTTGGCTGGTTGATGCTACACGCACCAAGCTCCAGGTCTAGCACTATGGGGTTGTGGTCCGATGACAGATCGTTAACTGTCTCTAACGTATAGTTACAGTTAACGCTCCGAAGCACGGCGATATCGAGAATATCAGGGGCGTAACCCCTAGCGTCATAATATGTTGGTTCGTAGGGTGCAGTTTTAGAGTTATGGACTCTTTGTAATCGCCAAATGGGAACTTCGGATTCAGGTAGGGAACGCCCAGATTCTTCCAATGCGTGTAGCGATACTTGAAGTATAAATAAACAGCGCAAAACACAGAAACTATCACAGCTATTATATCATACAACGCGTACCCTGTTAAGAACACCATGTTTGTAGCTAGTTACATAGATATTGCGATTATGTGACAAATTCTTTGATTTAATATGACTCTGTAGAGACCTTGGCTGCAAAACCAGATCACGAATATTTTAATTTTGATAACAAACTGGTAGGCAATATTAGAATTCAAGGATCTTTTTTTATATATAATCTTCCGCAGTGTTTTTGTTACAAAATCTGTGAAAATAAATTACATTTCATGTAGGGTTAATTATATACAATTATTAACTAAATTACAAATTTATTGATTTATAAATAAAATGATTATAATAAACAAAATACAATATTCTAGTTCCATGTTATTGAGATAATTTATGAAGCTCCTGTTGATAAAATCACGCGTATCGCGATTTCTTTGGTTGCGTCGGACGTCGGACCATCTTCGTAGGAATCTAAATAACACCGGAAGGAAAAGGCATCCCTAACTCCTTTGCGCGTTTCTCGAAATATTTTAACAAACGGATTCCACACCTGAACAGCAAGAACATTCATTAGTTTCTGTGTTTTCTTCCAGTGTATACCCCGCTTTACAATAACACTTACTTATATACAATTGCCTCGGAATTATTGTAAGTATCGCAGTTCTCAAAGACTAATGCTGAGTCTGTCATCACTTCGGCATCACATTTGTATTCGCCCATGTTTAGTTTGTATCTTATTTTGGCGAAATCCATTGGCTTTGTAATTATTTCATAATAATCTGGCACCTATATAAAATCAATTTGTATATAAAACTTTCTACTATCTTCGGGGTTGTTATTTGACGGAGGTGCATGTGCAAAAATATATGTCAACAAGTAGAAAAACATCTTTTTGTTTCTGCAGTAGCTATAATATTATTAAATGTAGCTATAATAAATTAAAACAGAAACAACAAAAAAGGAAATCGAGTAACTACAACGCAAAAACAATTTTTTTTAGGAAATTGTAGTTAATCTGCGGTTTTAAATAATCTTATTTGTTATTCATGAAGCCGCAAGTTTTTTTAACAATGTTTTGACAGAGTTGTCTTAAGTTGTAGATCTCAAACTGTATGGATTGTAAATAATTGTAGGCACATAAATGTTCTATTTTATTAGTTAGAAAATTATTTAAGGACCGGTATTACTTTAGATAAACTAGAGTTTTATCAAAATCACAGCTCAATAATATATTACACATTATGGGGTAAAAAGCTCCATGGTAACGCGTCGGGCTGTGGATCGTGGGATCCTCAGTTCGAATCCCACTGCTGACAGTTGCCAATTTAAATTTACCGCTGTGGTTCCTCCTTCACTAACATCTTTGGGGGCTATGATTTGCCGGCTGGTAACCACACTTCATCTGCGTAAACAGAGTGCCACACCCATAATGGGTAAAAGGCGTGATGATATATTTATTTATTTTCTTTTAAGGGAGAGAAGTGTATGATTTTTTCCCGCGAAGTAAATTGAAGCGTACACTTCTCTCCTCTCCTGGGGTGTATATAATATTTTTTTCACGACCCCAATGTTTATTATGGTTTTTATGTATTCCAAAATTATTTGAATTGTAATATAATTTATGATAAGTTACCTTTGATTTGTTTAATTTTATTCCCTTTTCACATTATTTGAGATGGTAGAGAAAATGCACAAATCTCCCGTAGTTAGGAAAGTGACTGTTTCTGTCATGACGTAATAACAAAATTTAATAAAACTGAAACGATCACTAACGTTGAAAATGCAAGGCGAGAGAGACAGTTTGTTGAGGGCTATCTGTCTTTGTCGCACAATATTTTTATATAGCAACCGTTCTACAACCAAGTGTTGGCTCATATTTCACTTTCGTAAAAGACTGATTATTATTTTAACTGTCATCTTTTGAAGCTATATTTTTGTTTATTTCATTTTTAAATTACAAAGTTACAAAATTCCGGTCCTGAATGGAATTAAAATAACTTTTTGTGGTAAATAATTAAACTTGATTTTAAGCGATTTTCAGATTACAGAAACAATAAATTAGTGGCAATTAATGACTGACGTCATGTTTGGTGACTGGCCGAGTAAAAGGCAACGCATCCTTATGTTTCATGACATCAGAAAGAAGTTCTTGCAGAGCAACATTATGTAGAAGCATATCGTCATCCTCGCCGGTTTTCTCTTGGGTTCTTCGTGCGGATCGCCTTTGAGGAGCTTCTTCACTGCTGCTGGAATCTACAAGAAATAATGAAGAATTCATTACCAATCGGAGTACTGAGTGTATCCACAGAAGTTAATAGAATGTTATTTACATAACTACAAATGTATTAGTAGCGGATTAAAAAGACATAAGCGCCCAATGCGAATCATAATAATTTTTATTTCGTTTGGGCGCCCCGGTTAGAAGAAATCTTTTCAAGTTATACAACAAATTTCTTGTCATTGTTTATTATACTCACCTAACTTTAAAAGATTTCTTTATCAAGCACAACATCAATTATAAATTAAACACTAATATTAAATTCAGATGGTTACGCAGAAAAACTTTCTTAAAATATACAATAAAAATTCCGTTCCAATTTTTTTCAGATCAATTTTGAAGGTTTTTGTATCTAATTTATAGGAAATATATATTTACGATTAAACAGGATAAAGCATAATTAAGAAAACGCATGTAATCACCTAAGTATGCAAGGTGTTCGAAAAAGTACTGATAAGTTTCAGGTAGAACGATTTTTTGGATAATTTCGCGTTGAAAATTCTAATGAAAAAAATTGTACGGCCTTTCGTAGTCGCGTGAGTTACTTAAAAAAAATATAAATTTGGAAATAATATTTGAAACATTATTCTAGTAACAAAATTTCTATTAAACCATAATTTACTAAAATATTTGAAAATAACTTGATAGGGATTCAAGTAAACAAACACTCCGGTTATTGGATTATCACCAAAAACTAATGAGCTCTTCCAAAGGGGATACAATTGATATATACAAAATATCATAATTTTTATTTTAGTAGTTTTTGAGAAACCGTAACTACAGAGATCCACACAGGCTGACAGGCAGACATCATCGCGAAACTATTAAAATCGTATTCTAGGGACCCTAGAACGTGTTCATCCACTGAAAACTTACTGCCCAATTTTTAGCATGACTCCTATACCTCCCTTACAGGATGTGGCGTGAGGTAAAAATACGTTTGAAGAGGAATTTAAAACTTAAAAGCTTTGGTATTGAACGATTAGTTACATCAACGCAAATTTACACAATTCATATTCAATGTAAACATAAATTTATAATTTCGGTTTATTATAATCGTACATTTATAAGTTTGAATTATCGACTTAACCAAAGAAACGTTCTACAGTAGTTTCCCGAACACTCGTATTTTAATGGCAATGAACGTTGCTTCTTAACTGAAACTCACGGTATATGTTGGTAATAGATTTTTACCGATTTTGCAGTAAGTTGAACCAACTTGTGACAGTTAAAGTTTCTCTCGGGTGAATAATTGAAATGAACGATGGCTCTAACGTACAAGAACTCGGTACGAGAACCCACCGACAGAGGTGCGAGCGTACGAATCCGTGAATCTTGTAGCAGATTTATTTAACTTTAGACACATCGACAGTTCCATTGCAAATATTTAAAGTTACAATTCTAGAATGAATGTCTCGTACCTGATCCTGAATGGCTACTCTTGTCTCCATTTCTGCATTTGTGACTCGACGGAGGACGGGCTGGGTACACTTCAAGTGGTACACTTTGGGACAAAAGTCACAGCATATGACATGGCCTCCTGAACCGCACTCTTCACATACTTCAAACATCGTTATATCCGTTGGTCTACAAACATTGACAAATCTAATGTGCTCATAGTTATTATCTAGGAAGTGATTAGTGGGATGTCTTCCTTGGTTGTTTCATTTGTACATGGATGTTGTTACGAAAGGATGGTGTGCGCACTGAAATATAGTCATTCTGGAACGCTCAGTAACGTTGAAAATGCGAGCCGAGAGAAACAGACAATCTATGGTAATAAATAAAACAACTACTTGGAGATGCAGTCAATATAGTAAAATTAATTATACACCAACGTTTCGACTGTTTATCAGGGTGATAATTAATAACTTATAAGATAACACTGTTTTGAAAACTACGAATTCTACAACTAAAAATTGTTATGGAATCACTAACATTCCATACGCCGTTACCAGAGCGCGATATATGAAGTATCTTGATTCAGTTACTTTGGTTACGTGTGTTTTAATTTAATTTTTTGAGTTTGGCGTTTTCAACCGTTTTATATTTGTATTTTTTTGTATAATTTCCAAAATCTTGTTATAGAAAGTATAGTCTACAACATGTAACGGAATGGCATATCCCACACTCGCAAACCGTAGCCCTCGCCTTCGGCTCGGACTACAAACTTTTTGCTCGCGTGAAATATGTGCCATTCCATTACTTGTTGTAGAATATACTATTAGAATATTGATTGATTTGGTGACTGATTGTAATGTTTATATATTATATATAATGTCAGCAGGGTGCAAGGTATTGGGAGCTCTGGGTACATTTGCTCGAAACGTGAACGTATCTAGAGATGCTCGATTTAGTGTATAATGGTGTGTTAGTGCCTACATTGATGTATGGTTCTGAGTGTTGGGTGTGGATGAAGAAGTATGAACGACTTATAATTGTTGTGGAAATGAGGCTTTTGAGAGGAGAGGAATACATTGATCAGAGTGTCTACTAATTAATAAAAACGAAATTCAAGGATTTTCCCAGGTATTCCAGGATAATTTCTAAAGAATTCCAGGCGATTTAAAGAAATACGTACTGGATGGTCCATCGGATCGGTCTGTATTTTTTTTTTATTTTATGCGATTATTTTAAATATTACAGAATTCTTTTCAAAGTTTATTTTGTGAGATATGGGAAAATGTTGTTAAGAAAGTGGGAGTGAGTCATTTGAAGTGAAAGGTTGATAAAATTAATATGTGCGAGTGAGATTGAAGGTGAACGATTGTGTGGGCGTTAGAGGTAAGTGGTTGTATATGATTGATGGTTTGTTGCGTGAACGATTGATTCCGAGTCTGAAGAATAGACGAGCGTGCATGAATGTGAACGAGACGAAAATGATGTGCCAGGATAGGAATGTTTAAGAGATTTATTGTTGGTTGACTAGCTGGGATTTTTCAAAATGTATTATTAAATATATAATTTTTAAATTTTTAAGACGAATAAATTCCTGTAAAATATTTTATTTAAATATAACGTTGTCTTTTTTATTTCCCTGGTGAGTTCTAAAAGTTTTTTTCAACTTATATAATTTGTTGTTATCAAGACAGGAAGCAATTACAAGAAAATAAAATAACAATTTTTTACATAAAACTTTTTTTGGCAGCTGATTTCATATTCGAAATAAATTGAATTTATTATATTGTGTCACCACTTAGTGTTTCACAATTGCTGCTAAAACCAACGTTTTTTCGCATTACCAAGAAACTTATATTTATGAGGATTCGTTGCTCTATTTTTGCTCGTTTGTGAATTACAGAACATACGAACACATATCCATCCAAGCAACCACACACACGAATGACAAGTACTTACTTTTCGGCGTCGGCGTCTTCTTGTTCCTCTTCCTGTTGGTCTTTATCCATCTTCCTTGTTCTCCGCGATTCTCGAAGCAATGGAACTTTTTCCTCCGGTTTGCATTTATCACAGAACCAATCACCAGATGGAACAGTCTACAATGTAACACACAATTAATAAACAATTTACTGAGTTGAATTCGTAACTTACGGTGAGTTTGGGCTTGAGGCAGTATAAATGGTGTCCCTTGTTGCAGTTATCACAAAGTAGCATGCTTTCTGGGTCGCTGAGTCGGTGACAGATTCGGCAGCGGGCTTTGAGAACACTTCTCCCCCACATGATGCAGTTATCCAGCGTGCAGTAATGCAGAAATACTTGCGAGTAACTGGTTCAACACAATAAAGATTGTTCCCATTTTTCCAAGATGTCAATGATATTTTTCTTGGATTCTTTTTCCTTTTTGTTTTTCTCCATGGCGTGACCTAATGGTTTTTTGAGGTATTTGGACTCAACCGCTTGAGCAACTTGAGCTAGAGCTATAGCTAGCGACTTTGCAGCTAGTTGTTGTTCGGCGGAAGCTGTTGTTGAGATTTCTTCAGCGTCGAGGTCGTTATTTCCGTTTAATTCAACTGTTGACGCAAGATATCGTCCTGGGTCTTTATACAAGCTGTCAGGGGTACCAGGTCTACTGTTTTCTTTTTCTTCTTTTAACGTATCTTCTTTTTTAATCAACGTCTTGTCTAAATCGTTAAACTTTCGATCTAAAAGATTATTCCTCCACCTCTCGCGGTCTTTAACTTTTAAGTGTCCTAAGCCCCCAGCAAAAACTTTCTCTTCCATTTCTAGAATGTTGTCTACTAACGACAGATTAAGTACTCCAGAAACCTCAGTAACATTTGGAAAACCTAAATTCGAATCTTCATATCTGTTTTTACTTTGTACTTTTTTCATTGGTTTAGTTGTTTCAGTTTCTTCTAATTTCTCTATAGTTGGGTTCAGTCTTGAAGCGTTTGTAACCGTAATCAAATTCTCAATATGTTCTCGATCGGTTTCGAGGACTTGCCTAAGTTCACTTTCGCGGATTCCGCGTTTATTTAAATTAGAAATAAGAGTCTGTACATCGTCTTTATTGTGGTAGAATGACCACGATGGTTTATTTTCTCTCGAGTGTACCGGACATGGATGATTATTGGCTGTACACAACATAAGATCCCTTGCCAAATTAACATCGCTATCATTTTTAACTGAATTTCTAATTCCGTTCACTTTTTTCGCATTCTTTTTGATTCCGTTATCGTTTTCTTTATCGCTTCCGTTGCATTCTTCATATAACTTTTTAACGTAATCTAAAGTTTTTGCTTTTTGTGCATCAACTAATTCTGGTTTTTGTACAACGATTCTATCCAGACAAATCCCAGGGTATCTTTCATCGTTTTCGATGAAAAATCCAGGAACTGATTCAATTTTCACGTATTTCCGGAAAGCTCGATCTGATCCTAACACAGTGTTAAACTCTGAGAGGGAAGTTAACACTTCTTTGGTTCGATATTCTACGTCACCTCTCTTTTTTGCAAGATCTGCTTCTAATTTATCGAGTTCCTTTTTTATTTGCTCGTCATTTCCTTTATTTTCCCGTTTGATTTTCATTCTTGTAGAAATCAATTCTTGTTCGAATTTTTTTTCGGAAGCTTGAAGCGACCTCAATTCAGCTTTGAATTGTCTTGATTTATCTAAACGTTCTTCAATAGTGTCTCTAACATCTGCATAAGTCAACAGTTGATCAACTAAGCAAGTTAATACTGTAATTTTGTCCCCAAGTGGCAATTGATTTATGTTGTGTACAGATAAAGCTTTTAATATGTAAGGTTGTTTGATTCTAAGACTCAAACCCGGGTCATCCTCGCTCATGTAGCCGCCTCTTTGCTTGTACCGCCACTTCGTAGCGTTTTCGCTAAGGCGAGCTCCAGAACTTAATAAATGCAAGCGAAGAACTTCTGAAACTGTTAACGGGTATAAAGGGAGCTTGCTTATCTACATTCCTTGGTACACTTTGCTCCAATTAAGCGCTAAAGTTGCTAAACGAGACGCTTCGGATAATGTCATGGATTCTGTTGTGTCGTCTGTGTTTACCTCTGAAATCGAAGAAAATTATAATACAAAGGACTGCTTGAATTGAAGAGTTATTTTGCTGCAACTATGAGCCAAATCCCAAATGTATCTAATTTATTAGCCCACGTAAAAATCTAATCAACAAGTAATTGAATATTATTTTTAGTCATTACACATTTAATATTATAAATAAGGTTGAAAAATATTTTCATTATGGGACGTGGAAGTGCGTCAGGAGCGGATTTACGAAAAAGTATTGTGATCCTATTAGGACAATAATTCTTATAAATATCTATCGAAAAATTATCATTTACCTAAGAGTACAGTGCAATACATAGATGACGTAATAATTTAGACTTTTATGGCGACAATAACAGCGTGAAATAAATAATTATTATTTTAGATTATATCATATTTTTCAGTTGGTACGAATATATTGGGGGCTCGTATATAACGAATGACTTCGATATAAGATTGAACTGGATTTTCGCGCTATTCAATAACATTCATATTTTAATCTTTATAGTATATTGTACAACGAGCATGGAATGATACTCATTTCCTACGAGTATGAAATGAACATTTCATGCGAGTTGTACACTATACTTTTTCTACGACCACGATATTATTTCAAAATTAATTTAATTTTAATAATAAATTTGTCCCGCTTTCACCATTCCAATATTTGCCAATTCTAAATAAGTATCCTAGCAATGGCACCTGTACTTAAATGAACTGATCTGTATTGAAATACTCAAAACAAATTCATTTCGCATGATGCTTGCAATGTACCTCATATCCCTAGCAACAACAAACATACAATGAGCAGATTTCTCAGTGTTCGTAGAAGAAATATTTTAATAATTAAATGAAATTTAAAAATGAACACAACGGGATAGTGTTACAAAAAGAAAATGCTACAAGAAAATGTGCCTTTCTGTTATTTTGTAGAAACTATGTAATGTTATTGTGCATGGGAAAGATATGGTTGAAGCTAAACAGTATGCGATGCAAGTTGCAAAAGAAAAATCATTGACCTATATGAACGGGTATGATCATCCGCATATTATGGCTGGACAAGGGACAATTGGTTTAGAAATCATCGATGAAGTTCCCGATATTGATGCAATTATTATTCCAGTAGGAGGTGGAGGCTTAATTGCAGGTATTTTTTATGGAAATATTAAATTGTTTTTATCACTACTAGCTTAGCAACATGCCATATTATTGAATTCGTTTTGGATCGCGAAATTGTTTCTTTATCTTTAGTAACGGACGATAATGTTTATTGTCTTAGGTTAACAATTAAAACTGTTTCTTTTCAAAGAAATTCAAGCTTTTGAATTTATTTCATTTAACATATTGAGAATGAAGCATTACTTGGTTTAAGAGTATGCTTTACTTACCTCCTGAAAAATATGCTATAATCAAATGCAGTTATATATTTTTCACACTGTTATTGTCGCTGTACAAGTCTAAATTATTACGTCATCTACCTATTGTACTGTACTCTTAGGTAAATGATAATTTTTCGATAGATATTTATAAGATTTACTGTCTTAATTGGGTCACAATATTTCTAACGCACTTCCACGAACTAAAATGAAACTATTTTCTAACCATATTTATAATATTGAATGTGTAATGATTAAAAACAATATTCAATTATTTGTTGACTAGATTTTTCCGTTTGTTTTAATATAAATGCGAATATATGTATTTAATTATTTTTGAACCGCGCATAAAATATTGTTATAATGACAAATTTCTTAATAAATAATACGTGCCCAGTTGCCATGCATTGTGCCAAAGATAATGGAAATTAATTTTTATATTAATTAAAATTTATTAAATATGAATCAATTTGAACATGAGCTCGTGTATTACATACTCTATAGTTTTAACAATATTAAATAAATACAATATTGTATCTGCTGGAAGAAATGCATGTTTAATTCTTGATCAAAATACCGTCCGCTATATTATTGTCTTAATATCTTATAGAATACTTAAAAAAAGTGAATAAAAAATTGTTGGTATGTCAAAGTAGCAAGATTGTGGAAATAGTACGCGTTAAGTTTTTACCATTTGATATACGAAAATCTATTGTTTCTGTTCATCAAAATAGATTTTCTGGACATCAGTTTGCAAAGAATTTAAGTACTCCTCAAGGAATGGTAAAGTAATCTACATATATTTCTCATTCTATAAATAATTTCAACTAAGAATACTAAATGTAACTTTTGTTCAATTCATGTGTGACTGGGCTCCTATATTCCGATTTAGTACACTCGGAAAATATTAATTATTAAGAATATATTATACGTTCGGAAATAATTAACCTGTGTCAAATATTCGTATTTTGATTAAAACATATCTAATTTATTAGCCCACGTAAAAATCTAATTAACAAGTAAATGAATATTGTAACAAGTCATTTTAGTTCACGCAATGATTAAGTAAGTAGGTCAGCTATTGTTTATTTGTGACACTTATTTTGCTGACTTGTACAAATATATATATATATATATATATATATATATATATATATATATATATATATATATATATATATATATATATATATATATAAGGTAAGTAAGTAAGTACAGTAGAAGATAGTAAGCTGTAGAGTAAGTTCATCATTGGTTATCGTACAATAAAGAAGATGTAAGTAGTCTACGAATACAAGTCGTTTTATTATTTCTGACTCCCAGTGTCGACAGGAGCCACTTTTATTTTCTACCCTTCTATGGGGTGTTAGATCATTACACATTCAATATTATGAATATGGTTGAAAAATATTTTCGTTTTGCTCCGTGGAAGTATTTTGATCCCATTAAGAGAGTAAATCGTATAAATTATCATTTACCTAAGAGTACAGTGCAATACATAGATGGCGTAACAATTTAGCATTGTATATCGACAATAACAGCGTGAAAAAAATTAATAATTAAATTTGATTATAGCATATTTTTCAGGTGGTACGAATACATCCTTGGCGTTGGATCCGTATTGATAAATGTTCGAAAAAAGTTTATTAAAATATTATTTAATTATTTTACATTGTACAAGCTCAAAAAATGAGTACAATTTATTATTTATTTACAGAAGAAATTTGCTCCAAACAATGTTACTTTCTAAAATGAAATATCAAATTAAAAAAAAATGTCCAAAACGAAAGAATTTGATTTTTGCCTCCTCAATGAAATATAATAATACTGGAACCCTAACAGACGTTGAGAATACGAGCCGAGAGAGACAACTAGTTGGTGGGCTATCTATGTTTATTGTACATTGTTTTTACATAGCAACCGCTCTCCAAATAAATATTAAGACAAAGACAGGCTCTTTTTCAGTTTCATAAAAGTCTTCAGTGTCAAATTGCTTATGTAATTATTAATATAAAATTGGTTAGAAATAATTTAAGAGCTAGTAGTGAAAAAGCAGTATAATAATCATCTTATCAACCTTTGTTTATAATAAACTATATTGCAATACAGGTGTGGCAACCGCAATAAAAGCGTTATCCCCAAACACAAAAATCATTGGCGTAGAATCCGAAAGATGTGCCAGCTTTTCCCGAGCTTTAGAAGCAGGAAAGCCCGTCTACGTCCCAATAGAAGCAACCTTAGCTGATGGTTTAGCAGTTCCTACAGTTGGCTACAATGCTTTTGAAACCGCTAAAGATTTGGTCGACAAAATAGTCATCGTCAAAGAAGAACTCGTTGCAATTTCGATCCTCGCGTTGGTGGAACAAGAAAAATGCATAGTGGAAGGTAATTCTACTTTCCGGAGGCAACATTGACACCACGATCTTAGGAAGATGTCTCTAGAGAGGTTTAGCAGTTTTAGGTCGAATTGTAACATTTCAAGTGACTGTAAGTGATCGGCCAGGAGGTATTTCTGAACTTACGGAACGAATTCACAAAGTCGGAGTCTCTATTAAAGATATTATGCACGAAAGGGCTTGGGTCACTACGGATGTGTTTAGTGTACAAGTTAAAGTTATTTGTGAAACTCGGGACATTAAACATGCGCTGGAACTGAAGGAAATGCTAAAAAAGTTGATTTTACTCATTTTCCCGATGTTGAAATTGCTACATCGTTAGGAATTTAAATGTGTTGCCTTTTTTAATTTTTATAAATAAATGTTTGCAAAAACAAAGTGTAAATTAAATCTTATTCTTATTTCACCTATTAACTGACGAGTTTTAAAATAATATTAATGATCTGATTTAAAGTAAATATCTTTTTGAATAC
Organism: Poecilus cupreus; assembly: GCA_963942605.1. Classification (NCBI taxonomy): domain Eukaryota; kingdom Metazoa; phylum Arthropoda; class Insecta; order Coleoptera; family Carabidae; genus Poecilus; species Poecilus cupreus. The sequence goes on from OZ012718.1 coordinate 27,241,778, forward strand.
ACCATAATTTACTCAAGTAGTTTCTGAGATCTGCTCGAAATATCTGATAGACCTACTAGACCACTTCCGGTTGATAGATTGCTACTAAAATATAGCCAGTTAGTAATACAGGCTGGTCATCATCAAAAGGTAGGTTATTTTTTCAGATACAGGTAGAGTGAAAATATAAATATTAGTGTCAAAAAATGTACAATAAACTATTTAACTTTTTTATGTAAAATAATTAGGGAAGCCAATAACTGAACATTTCAAAAATAGCATTGAATACGCTACGGTACGTCCTTCGATTCAACATCCTGTATATGAAATTTGAGAATAATATTGAAATTTTAATTGCAAAATATTAAATTAAACTCCCGACGAAACAACTTTTAAACTGTGCGAAAAAGAGAAAAATGTTTCAAATTAAAGTTGTGTACAATATTATTCTACACCTTTTTAAATAGGACAAACATTAGTTTAAGTCGATTATTTTTTAAGATATTCCTTAAAACTGATAGGTCTTCAAGTAAACTACCACTTGCTGTTAATAGATTGATACCAAAATCTAATCAGCACGTAATATGAACATGTAAAACATATTTTAAAATATGACTTCATAAACTTGTAGTTATCCTGGACGAAAAATCGTTACAGACGTGACAAAAATAGTGAATTCTAGGGTCCCTAAAAATAGTGGAATCTTACCTGTTTCGCTTTTTCGATTTTCGGCAGTTTCCTCCTCTTGAACATTGAATAAAGCGGTTAGCAACATCAGAACTATGTCGGTAAGTGGACCGGCCACCTGTTCAAAATTATTCCGTTAATTAATTTGATTTAATATTTAAAAGAAAATAGTTTCCAACAGCGCTCTTTCAAGAAGATCTATGGTCAGGCCACCAGGAAACAAGTCTTTTGTAGACAAAAGTGTTGAAAAAGAATTTACAAATTCTAAAATCATTAAAGCGTCTCCGAAATATTTCGCAGGAATTTTAGTTTGTACTGGAGTTGGAGTTGGTAAACACTGCAAAATTATTAAAATTAATTTTTTATGTTCATTAAATATTAAAATAATTACTTTTTGATCCTCAAGTTCCAAGTCGTCCCTGGGTTTGTACCATTCTCTAACATAACTTGACACCTTTAAATTTTCCTCTTTGCGTTTCTGCTTTTCTTTCTCCTTTTCCTCCAGCTTTTTCTGTTTCATTTCTTCAACTTTTTGTTTGTACTCCATTTCTTTTCTCTTCATTTCCTCCAGCAAAGATTTCGCATTGACAGTTGTAGCATGAATAGTTTTATCTAAATATTTCGACAAAGTTTCTTGTCGGACTTTCTTTCCATTTATAACTGATGATTTTGGAATTATTATTTTTGGAACTCTTTTAGTTTGTTCAAAATCTGGTAAAGGTCCATCAAAAATTTGGTCAAACTTCACGTTGTCCAGTTTATATTTTCGTTTGATCGATTCTTTAATAATTTTTTAATTATATAATTAAAAACTTCATTTGTTTTATCATCATTTGACAATTTTATTTCTACTACAATTTTTAAATTTTTATTTTTTCTTACTCTTTCTTTGTGGTAGACGATAGCCATTTATAGAATGTTACGTTTTGATGTAGTTCATAATAATCGTCACTTTGAAGACCGAACTAGATCTCCGAGATCCTCCCGGTCAAATGACAGCTACAATTTAAATGTCAAAAATTATGAAACATCTAAATTTAGAAATATTGGTTCTGTAATCAAAATCTGTCAACTAAATATTGAAGGAATTTCTAAAGATAAAAGCCAGTATCTCTCCAGAATCGCTAAATGTATGGAGTTTGATGTTATACTTCTCCAGGAAACCCATGCTGCAACAGAAGAACAACTTTTTTCGAGAGGAGATATTTCTGGGTACATCCTTATTGATTTCCTTTGTAGTCCAATATATGGCATGGCAACTTATATCAAGCAAAATTTATTAAACTACGAAGCGGTAGAAAAAATGCTAGTGAATGACGTACATGTTATTGTTACGAAAATTGCTGACTTACATATTGTTAATATCTACAAACCACCTACTGTTAAATGGCCAGAAGAACTTGTATTACAATATTCACATCCTACAGGATTCATTGGTGATTTCAACTGTCACCACAATTTATGGGGATATGCAGAAAATGACCGAAATGGTGAGCTTTTACATACTTGGATGGAAGCAAACAATTTATTCCTCGTTTATGACGCCAAGGACAAGAAAAGTTTCCATTCTGCTCGCTGGAGGAGGGATTATAATCCTGATTTATGCTTTGTTACTTTAGATGAAAACAACGATCCTTTACATACTTCACATTCTGTTTTAAATACATTTCCTCATAGTCAACATAGAACAGTTCTAGTTAATATTGGTATTCAGATTCCATTGATTAACACTATCCCAAAAGCACGTTGGAATTTTCTAAAAGCTGACTGGGAAAAATTCACAGCGCAAGTAGAAAGTAATCTTCGATGGATTCCGCCAACATTAAATAGATTCGTTGGTGTTATCAAAGGTGCAGCTAAAAGAACAATTCCCCGTGGTTTTCGTACAGAATATATTCCATGCTGGAACAGTGATAACAGCAGATACATTACTAAATTCTATTAACAGTTCGAGAAAGGAAAAATGGAATGAACTCATGGAAAGTATGAACTTCACTCATTCAGTCGTAGTAGTTGGAGTTTACTTGCTAATCAACCATCAAAACCAAAGCCTAGAATAAGCCCGAATGTTTTTGCTTCACGTTTGGTAAATGTTTCAAATTTGGTTAAGTTGAGCAAAAGTGAAATTAAAACTATTAAACGTGTCCTTCAAAAACAAAGAAAATCAGCTCCAACATCTGAATCTTTAGTTGCATCTTTCACCATTGAAGAATTGAAATTAGTTATTAAATCAATGAAAAATCGTAAAGCTGCTGGTTCTTTCCTGAACTTCTAAAACACCTGGGAATTATAGGTTTAAATTGGCTTTTATCATTTTTTAATAATATACTTCTCCTAGGTAAAGTACCTCAAGAATTTAAAAAATCTAAAGTCAATGCCATTCTTAAACCGGGAAAATCTGCTGATGAAGCTGCAAGTTATAGACCAATTTCACTGCTCAATGTTTGTTACAAAACTCTGGAACGACTTATTTATCAAAGAATTTCACCAGTAATTGAAGAAAAACTCCCCGTCGAACAAGCAGGCTTTAGACCAGGTAGAAGTTGCTGTGATCAAGTATTAGCCCTCACTTCTTATATTGAGGCTGGTTACGAACGTCATTTAAAGACTGGAGTTGATTTTGTTGACTTAACTGCTGCTTATGACACTGTTTGGATGGATGGTTTAATACACAAACTTTATAACATATTACCTTGTGGTAAAATGGTGAAACTTTTAGAAAATATGCTATCGTACAGAAAATTCAGAGTTTTCATTGGAGATAATAGTAGCAAATTTAGAAATTTAAACAATGGCTTACCTCAAGGATCCGTTTTGTCTCCATTATTATATATATATATATATATATATATATATATATATATATATATATATATATATATATATATATATATATAACAAAATTTTAAGTATAACCTTAATACCCTACCTATATCAAATCACTTCAATAAAAGTAGCAGCTCAACGACATCTTATATACAGTAATAGAAGTGCTAACCTGCAAACTGCAGGTAGCAACAATGATATCGGTTGCAGGCTAATACCTTCGTGTACTTTGGGCTTCCGATTCTAAGGGGGTTTTTTCCCATTACTTGGTCTGCTACTGAAAGATTTAAACATTTAAAAATGAATCACCAACAACAAACCTACGCCCAGAAAACAAATAATAGAACACAACCAACAACACAAAAATTTCCTTCTAAAGATCAAGCTATTTTACTAAACGCTGTAGGTGACATCGCTATTAAAGACTACATTATAGCACTAGGAAATGTAACAGACCCGAAAAACATTATATTCGTCTCAAAAATTTCGAATAACAGAATATGCATTTACTTAGCAAGTAAAGAAATAGTAGATACATTACTTGCAAATCACCCAAGTATTGAAATAAATAACCATCACATAGCAATACGACGACTTATAACACCATCTATCAAACTAGTTTTATCAAATGTATGCCCCTCAATTCCACATGAGTACATTAAAAATCAATTAATGAAATACGGTATACAACCGGTATCACCAATCTACTTTCAAAGAGCTGGTCTTCAGGAAGACATATATTCCCACATATGTAGTTTCAAAAGACAACTTTACATATCACATCAGAGCAGCACCGTACCAGACAGTAGGTATCCTTTTCTCTTACGAAGATACTGACTACAGAATTTTTCTGTATGGTGACAATATACGCTGTCATCTTTGCAGTGAAACCGGACACGCTTCCTCTAAATGCGAAACACAAACTCAAAATACTGCCAAACAATCTGCAATAAATCAGAAGGGAACCAAAAAACGACCATTACCAATAGAACCAGATATTGATAATAAATCTAAGACTACAGCTGACGAACAACTTAGCCAAGATCAAACAAATCCGAACATAAGTACAAAAAACTCTACGAATAAAACAAATAATAGTCAACAAGAAACCATGCTTAAAGAAAACATGACTGGAACAAACAAACCTGAAGATGACTCTAAACAACCTAGTAAAAAAACAAAGAAAATAGCCCAAAACCGACAATCAAGATCTAGATCAGAAAGCCCGGTAAGTGAACAAACAATTGATCAACAACTACTACCACTATATGAAGAAATATCCCAAAATCCAGACAAATATGTTCTAACCTACGATGAAATGAAAGACTTTCTCCAAAATGCACATAATTCAAACGAACAAATTAATATAGCACAAGAATATACAGGAGATGTATACAAGCTAGTCGAAATGTTAGAAACCACAAAAGACGTAATAACTAGCAGAACCCTTAAAAACAGAATCACACGCATCACAACAATACTAAAAATTCATCAGTTCAACGCAAACAAAAAAAACATAAGTTCATAATGAAAATTATACAGTGGAATAATAATGGCATACAAGCACATCTCCCAGAACTTCAAATTTTGATCCACCAACAAGAACCTCACCTTGTATGTATACAAGAAACAAGACTACAAGAACAGAAAAACTTTAAAATAAAATATTATGAAATATTCCGCAAAGATAGGCCATATGAGTTAATAGGAAGTGGAGGTGTTGCAATTTTGTGCAAAAACTCCATACAAGCACAGGAAATAAAAATTAACACAAATCTAGAAGTGGTTGCAATTAGAATAGATTACCCGATACCTATAACAGTGTGTAATATTTATATACCTCCAAATGAAACTATCGGCGCAAATGAAATAGAGAACATAGTTAAACAGTTACCAAAACCTTATATCTTTCTCGGTGACTTTAACGCCCACAACGTACTCTGGGGGACACAGTTCACAAATCATAGAGGAAAAATTATAGAAAATACACTGTTAAATAACCTAATATTACTAAATAATGGCTCACACACTTACATGTCCCCCCACACAGGTAATGGAAGCACCATAGATTTAACATTCGCGGATCCTAGACTAGCAACAAGTATGACCTGGCAAACACTCCCCTTACTTTTTGGAGATGGTCACATTCCCATTTTAATAACATACTCTACGAAAGACTCGGACCAGGAAAAAGCAGCAGAACACAAAATTTGGAATTTTAAAACCGGAAACTGGGAAAAATACCAAAATAACATAAAATACATAAAGAAACAAGAAAACGTACATAATATTAATCAAGTAGTACAAGACCTAACATCTCAAATAACAAAGATTGCAGAAACAACTATAGGTTATAAAACTAAAAAACGTAAACACAAAAACGTACCCTGGTGGAATCCAGAATGCGAAATGGCAATAAAGAAACAGAAGAGAGCACTCTATAAATTTAGGAAAAATAATAACCCAGAAAACCTTCTAGAACTACAGAGAGCAAAAGCCAACTGCAGACGAATAATCAAAAGAAGTAAGAAACAATCCTGGCAAGAATTTGTCTCAACCATACGAAAAGACACACCAGCGAAAATAGTATGGAACAAAGTCAACAAAATTAAAGGTAAAGACTCCCCCCGTGAAATAGTAAGCCTAAAAGACAACAACAATATTATACAAAAAAAAGTGAGATTGCAGATTGTCACACGTTAATTTGGTTCCTGCATTAAATGAAATTTTAGTGAGACTTCCAATACTTAATTTATTAAATTGTATATTGTTTTGTGCGTAAATATTTTGTGCAGTTCTTTTAATTATTGTAATGTGAACTCTCTGACTGTGATCCAGTTTAAACCGTTTTTTTATTCCATCTGTAGTCTAAATTTGGGTGTTTTCTCGTTAATTTTAATTAAACAAACTTGTGCGTGTGTGCTAAGTCATCTGTTGGTTCTTCTGGCTTAAACGTCTATAAATTATAGACCTTCCGTTACAACAAAGAAGCGATTATGTCCACATGCACAGCTTGCTCAATCAAATATGATACAAACTCATCCATCAAGTGTTCTGGTTGTAATATTCAATTTCATGCGGATTGTGTCGATATTTCCCAATCTGACAGTAGAATTTTGCGCTCCAAGAAGAATCTCAAATGGTTCTGTAATATATGTGAAACCGCTGCAGAATTGAAATCTACGGAAATTTCTGAATTAAAAGAACTAATTCTTAGTCTTCAGTCTGAAATTAAGGAGTTAAAGACTGAATGTACTTCAGTCAAAAAAACTAAATTAGATGAATTTATCGACGTTGAGAATATTATTTCAGAAATAAATGATCGAAATAGTCGCCAAGCAAACTTAATCGTATTTAATATACCCGAGAGTAACTTGTCTTCATCTAACAGTGTTGGCTCAGACTCTTCTATTGTCGGTGAGATTTTGTCCATAATCACATCCAAAACTGTAACGCCCACAGATTTTAAGAACTTTCGCTTGGGAAAATTTGATCGCTCTAAAAAGTCACCACGACCGATTAAAGTTATTTTAAAAAATGTTTCTAACGCTGCCTACATCTTTAAAAATCTAAAGAAATTGGAAAATTCCAAATACAGTAACATCAAAATTGTAAGTGATAAAACTCCTAGACAGAGAGCATATCTCACTGAATTAAAAATTGAACTGGAAAGGCGAGCGAACAAAGGCGAAAAAGATCTATGTATAAAATATCTCAACGGTATGCCACAAATTACTGCTTCAAAACCAAAAAACTAAGCAAGAGCGTATCAAAAACAATAACATTATATTATCAAAATGTGCGCGGACTTAACACAAAGCTCCAAGAACTTTATCTCAATGGTTTAGCCACAAACTATGATGTCCTTGTATTTACTGAGACATGGCTTAGTGCGAACATATCGAACAGTGAATTACTTGATGCGCGATACTCCGTCTTTCGAAGTGACCGGGACCGTGTACGAACTGGCAAAAGCCGAGGTGGAGGAGTTCTCGTTGCTGTGAACGACTTGTTCAATGCTCAAATTATAGACATCAGCTGTGAACTTATTAATATTGACTTACTGTGTGTTAAAATCTCATCACTAAATTCATCAAGTGCTGTTTACATTTTTGCAGTTTACATCCCGCCCGACACAAGTCTCCTGGAATACTCTTCCCTTTACGATACTATCAGTTCACAGCCATTCATTTTTAATTCCAATACTATGATTATTGGCGATTTCAATTTAACATATTTAAATCAATACTATTGTAGAAACATTGCAGATCATCAAATTAACAATTTCATAAATTAAGTTAATTTTTTAAATATGTCACAAATTAATAATATACCAAATTTGAATAACAACATTTTAGATGTTGTAATTACTAATTTTAATTGTACTGTTAAGAATAGTATATGTAGTCTGCTACCTGAAGATACTCATCATCCTTCACTCCTTATTGATTGTACTCTTTTCAACAGTTCATATTCCAAACTTAAATCAAATAAGAATGTGATCTACAATTATAAAAAGGGCAATTACGATCTGTTATATAATTTACTAAGTGATGTCAACTGGCAGTCCTTAGAATCTTGTAATAATGTTAACACAGCTGTAGATGTGTTTTATAATTTATTGTATGATATATTAGATAAGTGCATACCGAAAATTGCAAAACGCAACAACAAGTACCCTATTTGGTTTACAAGTGATATTATTTCTAAAATTAAACTCAAGGAACACCATCGTAAACTAGATAATAAGCATGGATCTCAGTATCATTTAAGTGAATTTAAAATTTTACGAACCTCAATTAAGATGTTAATCAAAGAGGCATATCACATTTATATAAACTCTGTACAGGATACTATTGTATATGATCCGCAAAAGTTTTGGGAGTATATTAACTCTAAAAAGGAGAGCAACAAAATTCCAGCATCTATGAATTACAATGACCAAATATTTGAAACTGGTTCAGAAATCGCTGAAGCCTTCGCCACCTTCTTCAAGAGTGTATACAATGTTTCTGATGCTCACATTAATACTTCATATATTGAAATCCCTGCTTCAATTTGTAATTTGATTAATATACCTGAAATAACTGTAACTGATGTTATAGATGCTATAAATGCTCAAAAAAGTACTAAATCGGTTGGGCCTGATAATGTACCAGTCTACATATTTAAAGGTTGCTCTGAGTTTTTGGCGTATCCTTTGTACCTGCTTTTTAATCTAAGCTTAAAATCTAATTCATTTCCTGATTTGTGGAAAATGTCTAAAATTTGTCCTGTGTTCAAAGCTGGTGACAAGAATAATATAGAAAACTATCGACCCATTTCCTGTCTAAATTGTATTGCAAAGATTTTTGAATATATATTATTTAAACATATTCAGCATCAAACCATGAACTACATTAGTCCTTATCAGCATGGATTCATGCCTCGTAGATCAACTATCTCTAATTTAACTAATTTTGTGCAGTTCATATATGATGCATTTGAGAATAAAAAGCAAGTTGACGTAATTTACACGGACTTTTCAAAAGCCTTTGATTCTGTAGTGCACTCAATTTTGTTAGATAAACTAAAAGCAATAGGATTCTCTGATAACTTACACAATTTTTTTAAGTCTTATTTATGTAACAGGGTTCAGTACGTGCACTGTAATGGTTTTACATCTAAGCACTTTATAGCCTACTCAGGAGTGCCACAGGGTTCTGTCTTAGGCCCTTTATTATTTTTACTATTTGTAAATGACATTACCACAGTTATCAAATTTTCTAACTATCTCATGTACGCTGATGATTTTAAATTGTATAGGGTATTATCTGATCCTGAAGACTGTTATCTTCTTCAGCAAGATCTAGACGCTATTTTCAATTGGTCGCAGATAAATCAATTAAATTTTAATCTAAACAAATGTCAAATTATCAGCTACAGTAGGAAAATTGTCCCTATCACATTTCAGTACACTATGGGCAATAAAATCCTAAATCGTGTGAAACTAGTAAAAGACTTAGGTCTTTTTCTAGATGTTAAATTATCTTTTGTCTATCATGCTGAACGCACTATTGCGTCTTGCTACAAAGTGCTGGGTTTTATTTTACGCTCTACACAGGAATTCGGTAGTTTCTTATGTTATAAATCTCTATTTATATCATTAATATTATGTAAGTTAGATTATGGTTCTATTATTTGGAACCCTCATCAACAAAACATCATAAGCTCTCTGGAAAATATTCAGAAAAAATTTTGTAAAGCGATATGTTACAGACTGTTCCACTTTTGGCCGTTATCTGATTACTCACTATTGCTGAATAATTTTAACTTGGAACCTCTAGATAACAGGCGTAAGAAACAGCAAATTATCTTTGTATATAAAATTATTAATAATTATGTGGATGATATGGAATTACTATATCAATTGAATTTTTATATTAACAATTGTAACACTAGATGTGACTACACATTTTTCTGCAAGTCTTCCCGCACTAATTATTATTATAATTCTCCAATAAACACAATGTGTCGCTCATACAATTCAGTTTGTTCTGAATTGGATTTTAGTTTAAGACTAGCGTCGACCCCGCCTACGGCGGGGGTCTCAGCTAGGGCTCCGCAATCTCTGAAAATCTCACAAAATTTATGTATATAATAATATAATATGCGAAAGGTGATTAATACCGTATAGCGGTTCGACCTAATTCGCAGGTCGAATCCCTACGCTCCTCGACCTTGAAGAAAATTTCAACTTAATTTAAGGTCCAACTAAAAGTATGGGATAATAGTGCTTTGTTAATATCTCATATGAGACCATGCAATTGATGAAGAAAGGTCATCACTTCGTTGCTCCCTTTCATGTAACTAAATTGGCGAAGAAAGCTCGTCACTTCGTTCCTCGCTTTCATGACATTAACATTGACGAATATCGTCACATTGTTCTTCGATTCCATGTCACTATGAAAATTTGCGTGTCTCCCATATTTTTCATTGCGGGAAGTTGTGTGTCTCCCATGTTTTCCATTGAGGGAAGTTATGTCTTTCCCATTGATGGAAGTTTTGTGTTTACCACTGAAGAAAATTGCGTATTTTACCTTTATGGAAAGTTGAGTGATTTCCAAAGAGGGAAGTTGTGTGTTTTCTATCGAAGGAATTTGTGTATATTGCATTGAGGGAAGTTATGTGTTTACCATGGTAAAAAGTTGTATGTTTTCCATTGAGGGAAGTTGTGCGCTTTCCATTAAGGGAAGTTATGTGTTTTCCATTGAGGAAATTTGTGTGATTAACACTAAAGAAAATTGCATATTGGAAATTTGAGTGATTTCCATAGAGGGAAGTTGCGAGTTTTTTATTGAATACCCTATAAGTTAGCTTTCTAGTAATTTCTACAAAAACAATTGCCGATTGCAATCATTTGTGATAATGAATGTTCTTCACTAACATTCCTCAACTTACTGCTCCAAAAACATTTCATTTAATATCCCACAATTCAGATTTCTATGAAACAATAAAAAACAATTGCCGATCGTAACGATTTGGAATAAAAAAATTCGTCACTGCTGTCCTTCATTTCCTGCCATTTCTATGAAAACAATTGATAATCGTAAAGATTTGTTTTAAGGTTGGGTCATCACTACGTTCTTTAACTTCTCACATTTATAAAATTTCATTTGCTACCCCACAAGTCAGGTTTCCATGAATTTTTAGAAAAAACAATTGCCCATCGTATTTCATTTCATTTAATTTTAAGAAAAAAAATTAATATCAGTCGGTCCATATTTTTGACAATTCATTAGAATATGTCTATTCAAGACTTTTCATTTGATACCAAACACGATATATTTTTGATGACTTTTAGATAAACAATCGACAATCGGTCAACTTCCATTTTTTATATAATCATTTATCTCGTCTCTTCGAGACATTTCTATTGATACCCTATAAATGATTAAAAAAAAAATAATCAAACACAATTTACATTAATATTTGATCATGTAATAAAGACTTCTGTCAATCTGACACTTCTATTGTCATCTAGTCATTTTAAAAGTATCTACAGTCAATAATAATTTGCATCCTACATTAGCTTAATATTTCGCGGTTTTACTTTATTTTAATAAATTTAATCGTGTAACACCCACTTTTCTCAGGACGTCAATATACAATCAGTCAAAAATTTTTTTCGACATTTTTAAAATTTTTTAAATTAACGTTTCAAAAATTTGCAAAATATAAAACACGTTTGTTCTTTTATTCTAAATACAGATAAATTTACAAAACTTCTGCAACTTGTCTACAATTAATGTAATTTATATTTCAAATTTAAAACTGAACTGTCAAAACTGATAAGTTGTCATAGATGTTCATCTTAAAAATATCACGGCCACCACACTCTAAGTTGATTTTGGCCCAAAAATGCCTGTTTTTTCAAGTTTTCTCGCACATCATGTATAGGAAAAATATGAATTCATAAAAAGCACGCAGTACTAATCAAACTCTACATTTCTGTGAAAGTTTCATTCAAATCCGTCAAACCGTCTAGGCCCTAGGCTCGAACGAAATTCGTGATGAATCTATATATATATATATATATATATATATATATATATATATATATAGGCACCGAATTAGCCAAAATAGTATATGGATTTATCGAGTTTAAGAACAGACTCGATAGATTATTTTAAAGTATCTCTTGATTTATTGCATTATATCATATCAAACCTTGATTTTTTATGTATTTTGAAATTTTAAACCTTATGCATATATTTATATTTTTGTCTATTTATCTCACTTATTTATGTATTTTTTTTTGTATTTAACTTACTCTGTAATTGGGATTCGTCCTGTCGAGTAATAAAGATTATTATTATTATTATTATAACATCCTCGAAAGAAATTGCAAATACACTAGCAAAACATTACAAAAAAATGTCAAGCGATGACTTCTACAACGAAGAATTTCTACGATTTAAAGAAACATCAGAAAAAGATAAACTCAACACTAATACTGATAACAACAACTCACTAAACAAAAAATTCTCCATGTGTGAATTAACCATATCTATCGACACTATGAAAACAGAATGTAGTCCAGGACCAGATAACATACCACCACTTCTAATAAAATATCTCCCAACAGAAATCAAACAATATCTTCTACATATTTACAACTATATATGGACTTCAAATACGTTCCCGGATATGTGGCGTGAATCCATTATAGTCCCCATATTGAAAACAAACAAGAATAAGACGGACCCAATAAATTACCGGCCGATTTCCCTAACAAATTGCCTCTGCAAAGTAATGGAAAAAATGATAACAAGAAGATTGAACTGGTACCTAGAATATAACAACATCTTAACAAAAACACAAACTGGTTTCCGATCAGGATGCTCAACTACGGACAATCAGAAATACAATCTACTTTTAAAAATAAACAACACATGATCGCTGTAAGTTTTGATCTTGAAAAAGCGTATGATACTACATGGAAACATCACATTTTAAAAACGTTACAAAAATATAAAATTGAAGGAAATATGCGACAGTTCATCAATAACTTTTTAATAAATAGAAAATTTAAAGTTCGAGCAAACGGCCACTATTCTAACATATTCGAACAAAAAAATGGAATTCCCCAAGGATCAAATTTAAGCGTCACTCTGTTCCTGATCGCTATAAATGATATTGCAGAGTGTATAACAAGCCCTGCAAAGTCACTTCTCTACGCTGATGATTTAATAATATACCACAAAAACAAAAACATAGAACCTATTCAACACCAAATACAAAAAACTATTAATAAATACAAGCATGGTCCCAAAAAAACAGGATTTAAATTCTCACAGTCCAAGACAAAGATAATTCATTTTAGTAAGCATAGAAAAAGAATAGTAAACCCGGTAATATCATTACACGGAGCACCGATCGAATATGTAAATGAGATTAAAATTCTAGGCGTAACAATTGATAGAAAGCTAACATGGAGAAAACATCTAGTAGAAACAAGTACAGAATGTACCAGAAAACTAAATATTCTAAAAATCTTATCGCACTACGATTGGGGTGCCGACAGATTAACCATGTTAACTATTTATAAAGCCGTCATTCGCAGCAAAATAGATTACGGGGCAGTAGTGTACGGAACAGCCAAAAAATCTATTTTACGCCTCTTAGATGTATTTCACCACACTGCACTACGACTTATAACAGGAGCACTTCGCTCAACTCCCACAGAAAGCTTATACTGTGAAGCCAATGAACCATCATTATATGACCGAAGAAAGTTTTTAACGTTATCCTATATTACAAAAATAGCCTCAAAACCAAAACACCCAGTATATAAATTTAATTTTGATCCAACATCCCCTACAACATCCATAAAAAACTATAGCCCCTTCCAAAAGCACGTCAACCAAATATTAAACTCTATAAATTTTACTATACCCAATATCCAAATAAATGAAGAACCTAGCAGCCCTCCGAAATAAACTTTGACCTTCAAAAATATAGTAAAAAAGATACCAACCATAACATAATCAAAAACAAATTCAATGAAATTAAAGAAACCCATCAGGAAAACCAATTCATTTATACTGATGCCTCAAGGACAAACAATGAAGTAGGAATAGCGTTCATAATAAACGACGAGGAACATAAATATCACCTACCCGAAAATCTCAGCATCTACACAGCAGAAATGTTGGCAATATATTATAGTCTACAATACATAAACCAAAACCAAACAGACCAGCAGAAATACACTATATGCTCCGACTCCCTTAGCTCCCTATACTCCCTCAACACTATGTTTCCTAAAAGTCCTATAGTCAAAAATATCCATAATCTCCTTTTCCTTTTAACCGAAAATCACAAAAAAATTAATTTTATATGGATCCCATCACATATCGGTATATATGGGAATGAGCGTGCAGATAAAGCCGCCAAGGAAGCTATAGAGGACGAAATTATAAACGTACCCGTGCCATATAACGACGTCAAATCAATCACTAAAACAAAAATAAATGACGACTGGAACAAAAGATGGAAACTAATTACAAATAACAAATTAAGAAACATCCAGGAAAATATAGGAAAATGGCATCCAACTTCCCCCCATCGAAAGGAGCAAGTTATCCTAACCAGACTTAGAATTGGTCACACCAAAATGACCCACAAATACTTATTTGAACGAACCGAAGCTCCAGTTTGTGAGGAATGCAACAACCCACTATCAGTCGAACATATAATAACACAATGCCGAAAATATGAACAAAAACGAAGAGAACACCAAATACCACGGACCTTAAAAGAAGCACTAGACAACAATTATAGTTACAAAACTTTACAATATATTAAAGATATAAATTTAAGTAAACATATATAAATAAATGAATAATCTATAAGTTACACTATGTAAACGATTTGTACAGTGTTAATACCCTCAAGGGTGAAGCACATATATATTTAATAAAAAAAAAAAAAATAAATAAATTAAAGTTCTCAAATTGTGATTTAATCTAGAAAAAGAAAAATTGAAAGACAATTTAAAGTATGTGTATCACTAAAATATGGATTTTCAAAAAATTTGGCATTTATTTATGATTTTTACAATATATTTTTTGTAAATAACATTCATATTGGTAACATTTTTATATTTTTCTCTCTAGAGAGGAAAAACATATTTTCCTCAGTATTTCGAGAGAAGAACTGTGGGGTTTTCTGGCATGTCGTGAAAAAAGATATTGAAAATGTGTTATTCCTCTCTAGAGAGGAAAATATAAAAGTGTTACCAATATGAATGTTATTTACAAAAAATATATTATAAAAATTATAAATAAATTCCTAATTTTATTGAAAATCCTTATTTTAGTAATATACATACTTTTAATTATCTTACAATTATGTCTTATATTTTTCTTTGTCTTATTAAATCACAATTTGACAACTTATTAAAGGTATTTGAGATTGGTTCATTGGCAACACTGCTACACAGCCTTGTGTCTGATAAGCTAACTTTTAACATGTCAGTCTGTCAGTTGTGTTCTCAAAGTGTATTTTAAGTCCGAGCAAATCGTTTTTAGAAATATGTCGTGAAAAAGTTGTTGTGTCTAACAGGAAAGCTCTTCTTCCACTCTCGTACGAAATGCCTCATGAGCGCAGCTCGAGTGGGAAAAAGAAGCGCTTTCCTCTCTAGTTTGACAAATAACTATTTTCAAACTAGTGATTAAATTGCTTGTTTTACTCACTTTTAATTGAGCAAACAACATCAAAATTAAACGAGTGTGAAAAAACTTTTTTTATTATTTCACAAGTCAACGTTTTTCCCTTCACTATTAATAATATTTATTTATTTCAGCTAATTATCGGGAACTTTGGGTTAAGTATTGATCAAAGCAAAGCACAGATGCGCCACAGCGCCTGTGGGCCATCTTAGCGGCTCCTTTGATCATGTCCAATGACTTACGAACCATTCGGCCTGAATTCAAGGAGATCTTGATTAATAAGGATGTTATTGCTATCAATCAAGATGCTTTGGGTATTCAAGGACGACTTGTGAAAGAGGTAGATTTTTTTTATGGCGACCTAACGCTGTGAAGGTAGTTACTACTAAATTTATTCACGTATTGGGCACTCCTTATATAGGCTATTCCACGATACATTTTTTTTTATCTTGAAGTACTTAAAAATATGAGACCACATGTGAAAGTCCGTGTTAAAAATTCCTCGAAATAAGCAAAATATTAAGTTCTGAATTAAAAAAAAAAAAAAATTGAGAAAATTACAAAATAATAAATATAATGGGGTAAATAGCTCTGTGGTAACGTGTCGGGCAGTGGATCGTGAGATCCTCAGTTCGAATCCCACTGGTGACAGTTGCCAATTTAAATGTACCCCTGTGGTTCCTCCTCCACTAACATCTCTGGGGGCTATGATTTGACGGCTGGTTACAGCACTTCATACGCAAAAATATATCACTTACCGAGTTCTGATATAAGTATTTAAATTGTAATATACAGGATGTATCTAGGAAAACGGACCCTGTTAACTTTTACATTATAAGGTATAGAAAATTTTTCTTCACATAGAAGTTTTATAATATTAAATATAGTATTTGATGACAGGCACAGATTTTTTTTTTTATAAAGTCAGGTTTACATGATACGACTATCATTTTATTTTTCAAATGGGAACTTAAAATTGTCTGACTAAAATAAAGATCACCATTTTTTTCTCTTTTCGACGATATATTACTTGTTATAAATTAATATGAAAAAATTCGAGATATACAGGATGTTCATTTTAAGTAGTCCACTATTGCTATTTCGAGAACTATAAGAGCTACGAGGTCAGTTAAATTAGTAAATAATTTCTATATTATAAGACAATTAAAATGAGCGAAACAAGAATTTTTTAGACCAGTGGTTCTCAAAATGCGGGGTGCAACTTTCTTATTTTAAATGGCAACGTATTTTTTTTATTTGCTTATTCGATTCAGTATTTTTTCTGAATTCAATGATATTCACTTGTAATGACCAAATAATACTAAATATTTGAGAAAAATGCAAAATTAAAATTAATTTTCATTTAAATATGCACATACAAAGTTTGCCATGGAAGAAAACAAATAAATCAAGCAATTTTTAATATTAGTTTTTTGAAGTGTACCTCTGTATTTCTATATTGTAACAACTAAATTAATAATTATTCTCATAATTACAGTTTTTTCAATTATTTCTGCATTTGATTGGCTGATGAACTCAGCAGATGAGAAATTTTATGCATTACTGCTCAATAAACTTTAGTTAGATGATATTTTCGTAAAATAGGAGAGCATGTTTGTAACTTTCAAATATTTTACATTTATAACCTATGTTTACAAGTTTTGTGTTCATAATCTGTACTCTTGGATTTAATGCTATTTAAATTAATATAAATTCAATATTCTATAAAAATATAAGAATTACTTACCAAGTAAAGTAATTTTACAAAATAATGTAATAAATTTTAATATATAAGCGTCACATAAACTGTTATGTGACGCTTATATATTAAAATTCCACTGGGAATAAATAATTATCCCATCAAAATAAGCTAGGTTATTTTAACTGTCCATTTAAACATCGGTTAGCGCTAACCGAGGTTGGTGAAATGGAAATGTCGAATATATCTTTCGGTTAAATTAAACCTGCAGAATAAAATATTTTACCGTGGTTGGTGAAAACGGCCCTGAGTGGAATATAGCGTGACGTTATAGTATGTGGTATAATATTGGTTATAAATTTTATTAACAATTTTATCTATAATTTTTGTTCCTATCTTCACAGCGTACGATTCAATTGATAATATATATATATATATATATATATATATATATATATATATATATATATATATATATATATAGCTTGTTCTTATTGTTACTTTTATTATTTTTAGATTAATCGCATTCAGGTCTTCACTAAACCTATTGAACCAATTTTAAATGACGAACATTCTTTTGCCGTCGCGTTCTTGAGCGATCGAACAGATGGCAGTCCCTTCAAACAGTCGGTGTCTTTGGAAGACATTGGTTTAAGCAATAAGTCTGGTTATAAAATCGAGGTAAGTGCGCAAAATCTGCAAATCAACTTTATTTAAAAATTTATATTTAAAATTTAGAAGGCCGAGTTTAGATTTTGGTGGCAATTCTTAACGGGGATGGTCATTCAAGAAATACATACACCAAAAATATTATTTTTTGATCCTCACCCCCCTTCCGTACACTTTAGTAAAGAATGATATGGCCACCCCCTCCCCCCAACCCTGTAAGTATACATAATTTTTTTTATCGCCCCCCCGCCGTACACTATCGTACAATAATGATATGCCCCCCCCCCCCTACGATGTAAGTAAATATATTGAACAGCCCCCCCCCCCCTGAATAAAGCATAGTACACATGTAACACATTTAATAAATTAATAATATTTACAAATTATGAACAAAATTAAAATATCCAAAAAAATAATGTTGCACATATACGTATATTTTTATTCACCCCCTCCCTCCCCGCCTTGTAACACCGTACATAAGTGGCGAACCCCCTACCCCCCAGGACGCGTGTAAGTATTTTTTGAATAGCCCCTTACTTAAAAGCCACTCAATTTTTTTGAACATTAAATAAATGATTCAGAAAAAAATTATTATATTAATTAAATGAAGTTTTTTTTTAAACTTGTTTACGTTATATATCGTTTGGAAATTAAAATTGTAAAATTGTTATGTATTGCCCACAAGTGACAATGGGGTCCTCTACTAGAGTCACAAAAATAAGTCATTTATAACTCGAGGAAAAAAAAAACGCAGCACTTGAAAATGCACCATAAATGGCAAAATTTCAGAATGCCATAACTCGGTTGCATTTTGTGGAAATTGGATGATTCTTTGAGTTTTAGAAACTTTGAAATGTTCTCTTCAATGTGATGCTAGTCAATATGATACCAAATCCATTACACCCCCTCACACCCCATATAAAAAATGTTCCTGATGTCAAAAAATGTCCAACTTTGACAGCTCGTACATAGTGCCAAAAAATCGTAGACTCAATTGGAAAACCGGGCAATAAAGTTCAAACATTTTCCTTTAAGTCTCAAGTTTCAAGTACGTACGACAATTTGGCGCGAAATTGTGAATTTCTCAAAAATTTTAGTCTTTCTTTAATCATGTTTCTTCGTGAAATAAATGGAATTCGTGTGTATTTTAATTACTTACCACGAAAATTATTTTAGTTCTATTTAAATAATTTTCTCAACCATAAAATAGAACATTTATGTAACTACAAATATTTACAATCTCTACTGTTTGAGATTCACCAAAACTTTTACAATGACGTCACAACATTTTTAAATATTGATTATGGCCCAATGACTTACAATTAAGACTTTTAAAAGTGTATACACTTTTCAATTTATACAAAGATTCATAAAAAAAATTATACATGCACAAAGTTCTGTTTTTGGGTGTTTTAAGAGCAGTGTTTTAGGCTCGGTTTTAGCGCTGTAAAATGTTTTAAAATTGTTTTATAAATAAATGCTTCAAATAGAACTTACAGAGAAATGTATTATCTACCACAATTATTTGAAGTATTTTTTTATAAAATAATTTTAGAACGTTGTAGAGCGCTAAAATATAATTTAAAACACTGCTCTTAAAACACCCAAAAGCAGAGCTCATGGTACCAGCCAATATGTTTAACATACGCAATCAAAGTTTGGTGCACCTGTCTACCTAGCATACATTCATTTCTAACTTCATTGTTGTAGAATATTTTCGACCCGACTGAAGCTAGTTACACCGTGAAACCGGGCGACGATTTAACAGTGAGAGTAAACCCTACAGGTACAATTATTTTTTATTTTGTTACTGAAATAAAACTTAATATTAATATCATATTTTTTATTTCAGGTATTGTATTTTTAAAGGCTACAGTACTTAAAAATTAATTACTAGTTGAATTTTAATTGTTGAATTGTAATATTTTTAGTTATAGTAATAAGACTTTAGATAAATAATATTTATTTATGAATTAATTTACTATATTGTAATGAACATATTATAAATACAATTGTTTTCAGTGGATTTGTATTTTTATTCACTTATACGGTAGGGTTGGTATGTAGTGCTTTTTGTTTTCATTTTTAATTCAACTAGAAAAATCGAGAAGTAGGTCCTAATTTTGTAATGCTGTAGTTTTATGTTTTAATCAGAGACAAATATCTAAAGGTTTTAATATCCGATCGTTGCGTTATTGTTAAGCCGCGTCCACACCAAGTTTAAGTTTAAGGTCAAACATACGCGTCGAAGAACGAATTATTTATTAAAAAAAAAAGCAATTTCTGTATTCTTTATTTATTCTCATGTTCTTTATGGTCCAACAACCTCCATCCTCAAAATTACATTGATTTTTTACATTGCAATGTCAGATGAAGTACATATTTTCGTTGGGTTCGTTCACTCCCAAGAATTTTGATTTGCAAATTCAAATTTGAATAAATTATTTCTTACAATTATTCTTATCGAAAAACAAAACATTCTAGTATTTATGTATGTTGATGAAAAGGATAACTGAAACATTAAACTATAAAAAAATATTCGTTGAAGTCTAGTTGGTCAAAAATTCAGAATTTTGATACTGTATTTCTCATTCCCATGAACGACTACAATAATGAAAATACTTCAGATATTTGTAAATATGATCATCTATAACATACTAACTTTATTTTCAATTTGAATTTACAGTTTTTGAGAAACAAATAAAAATATACTAAAAAACACACTATTTGGTACATTTTTATTTGTTTCTCAAAATTTGTAAATTCGAATGAAAAATAATCTTAGTATGTTATAGACGATCATAATGGGCGCATAAACCATAAACGAAATATGAGCAATTTATATCAAAATCGTGTAACGCTTATGGAATAATTAGTAGTAAAGTATTTTTTTCTTTTAAATATTTTGCAGTAAAGCGATATAACGAACTGAACATATTTTGACGTCACAGGTACTTGCATTGGCCAGAAATATGAAAATTGCAAATCGCGCGTCTGCCGCTGCGCCCAACGTCTATTGTGGGCTAAAATAGAACTACGATATGTCATTTCATATTTTTGTTTGTTGGTATTTAAGATTATATTTGTTGGGTTTCTATTACTTGCTTTATAATTTCACTGTTTTATTGTGCTGTGTTGAAAATATATTGATTAAAATTGTGTGTTGAGGTTAGGTTACATCACTACTAGCGCCACTGTCCTCAAACTTTTGTTGTTATTTACTCGAATATCAAGTAAAATACTCTTAATGTTGTCAAAGGAATTTTGTCTTAGTTTATATTAAGTTTAATTGTTGTAAATTAAGACTTATAATATAAAAATATTATTTTTTTATTAAAAAATATATAATCTACTATCATAGAAAATCGTGTTTTTAGTGCCACTGGAGTAATACCTGTGACGTCACACAACGTCACACAAACTTTGAAAAATCATATCTCGGGTAATACATGAAATTTTCTCATCGGGTTTTAACTGATCGTCATATATTATAATAATGTTTCATAAAAAAAATTTTTATAAAATTGGTTTATGGGCCCATTATAAATATATAAATTTTTTGCATTACTGTAGTCTTTCATGGGAATGTGTGGCATATATTTTACTACTTTGGAAATTATGTTCATGTATAATTGTAAACAAAATTAGCTTTTTAAAATTTATTAAAAAACTTTGGACTTTTATCTACCAATGTGGGTATAAAATATTTTATCCAACACCTCTCAATAAATGCTCTAAAACTATGGCGATTTTAAACAAGCAAAGTAACAGTTTATCCACTAGTGGGTTAATTTTGAGGAAAGCCACTAGTGAGTATTTCTTTATTTATAAAAATAATAATAACGCACAACACCTTGGTAACTACTTCGATTGACATTTTAATTTAAAAATTGAAAGCATCTGTCACTGTCAAATAATATTTCTTTAATAAATTTTTCATTTATTAAGAAGTGTTGGATAAAACGTTATACTTCACACGTGGGCAAAGTGGAATTACCCACTCGATAAAATTATCTCACTCAGCCTACGGCTTCGTGAGCTAAGATTTCTCTCGTGGGTAATTCCTTACTCTGCCCACTTGTAAAGTAAATAACTATTATGTTTCACTTATTATAATTTATATTGTTTCAAATAAGTCATGTTCATGTTGCGCTATCTTCAGCCCGTATGGTTGACATTAATAGCGAGAAGTCAGCTTGGAATCGTGAACAAAATATTTTCAAGAAGGCGTTGGCAACACTAACTGTCAAATTTTCAATAAGATGACAGTATTTTAAATATAAACTGTCTGTATTCTTTAGTGCTGGTGTCATTATAATCAAGAACATTTCTCATATTTCAAGTGATGGTGTTGAACACATTCCTATTTCAAAATTAAAATAAATTATGAAGAATTCTGTGTGGGATGGACGACTTGGAAATTAGAGGAGTCTGAATGCATTAAGTAACAGGTATGATTATTTTAAACTAATTAAAATATTTCTGTCATCAATATCAATTTATGTGTATTAATGTGAAATGGATATCAAAAGATAAAAGTATCTCAATAATTAGAAATACATGATAAATAGGGAATGTAGGGAACTTTCAAAAATATACTAGCTGTCGTTCAAATCAGAACACCAATAAATATTGGGAATAAACTGTTTGTATTGGGGTAAATAGCTCAGTGGCAACGTATCGGACTGTGGATCGCGAGATCCTCAGTTCGAATCCCACTTCCGACAGTTGCCAATTTAAATTTACCCCTGTGGGTCCCCCTCCACTAATAACTTTGGGGGCTATGACTTGCCGGCTGGTAACCGCATTTCATACGCCAAAATATATCACTTACCGAGATCTGCGTAAGCAGAGTGCCACACCCGCAATGGGTAAAAGGCGTGATGATGATGATGATTATATAAACTGTCAAAATCTAGCTCAGAGGTTTTTTATTACTATTAATAGTAGAAGTGTGTTTTCCGCGCGGTATTTAGTTTCATGCCCTTTTGCCTACCGTCCATAGTTCTTCTACATTGTTTTTGGATACATTGCATTGCTGTTCCTAAGACCAATCGACAAATCTTTTAATCTGTAGAACGCCCGACCATGAAAGCTTAGGTATTTTGAATTCTGTGTTGATTAAACAATAGTCTAAGAGCGAGCTGCAGAAAACCTGGCCTATCGAGTAACAGAATAAAATGTTTTTAACTGTTAGTACTCACAGCGATCATAACAAAAATCACTGCGTGCCTGGCAGAAGATTTATATGGGTGTAGAATGAGCCATATTCCTAAGAGTTGCAGAAAATATCCGCCTAGCAGCGCTAGTAGTAGGGGGGGTACAAGTACAAGTTAGTAGTGATATGTAGTATGAGATTGAATAGTGTCAGTGATTAGTTTCTGAATAATTAAAATGTTTATGGACGAAAATTATGTTCCTAGGTCAATATTAAAACATTCTGTACCGACTGATAATAATGTATATGATTTAAAACTGTGGTTAACATGATGGTTATCGATGAAGGGAAAGAAGTGTGATTTAGTAAACAGGTAGTTTAGAATGAAAAATAAATTCTAATGAGATACATTTTAGACTTTCTTTATAGAGTTACAGACTATATGAAAAGTAAAAATGGTAATAAAATTATCCTATCAATATATTGAGGAATATGGTTAATATATATTCCAAAAAGTTACTCATATGCTCTAAATCACAAATGGATGGTTCAATTTCAAAGTATGCAATTATTGTTTGAATCTGATGAAGGTTAAACAGATCAATTTGTACTAAGTTACGGAAATTTTAATGCACTGCGTCAAGCAAGATTGTGTTTTAAAAGCAGTCATGTTATGGACCTGCAAGACAGTGATGACAGTTTATTTTATTAATTAAAAGCTACGGTAGCAGCTAGTTAAAAAAAACCTTTATCATGTTTTTGAGATATTCACTGAGAATGACAGTCATGTAGTAGAGGCCTCCTGTAATTGTAAAGCATCAGAATCAAAAAGTTGTTCACATATTGCAGCTCTCTTATTCGCCCTAGAAGATTATACTTTGGAGAATAACATACATAACCTAACAGTACATATTAAATTGTTCTGCTATTTCTTATTTCTTACCTCTTAAGTAGCGGAAATTGGACCCGAATATTCTGGCATAGGTCTATTTCCAACAACAAAATGTTTGCTACATATATACGCATGTTTTTTTTAACATTTTCTAGACAAACGTTTTGTAGTTTACATACCTGAATTCATCTTCTACATTTATTTAAATCTTAACATGGCTTCCCAAATCTAATATAATAAACTCCTACAGGATATCGACTGTCTGAATTACAAACACCATAAGAACAATGTTTTGTTGGCATTTCACTGACTTAAAACACAAAATATTTGAAATATACATGCTTGTCAAAAGCAATCTTGTACCCCCTCTCAAGTGTCGCCATCTATTGACGATAAACTGAATTAACTTTAGGAATAAGGCTCATTGAAATATGGAATATAGAGATAACAATGCATTTTTTTTTGACATTGTTGTAAATTTTACCTATTTACTTTACAGCAAAAGTGTTAAAACAAAAGTTGTTCAGAATTTATAAATGCTTGCAATAAGGCCCATTTGGTTACTAAATATTAGTATTTCACGATATATCAATAAAATAAATATTTATGAGAAAAAAATTGTAACACGGCCATGGAAAATTAGACAAACACGAAAAATATTTGATTTCCAGTTCAGGTTAAGATTTTTTTTAGCAGAAATAAATAGAATGATGTGAACTCTAAAATACGCCATTATATCATTAGAATCTTCTACGAAATTTCCACAGGAAATAATGCAACAATGTAATAAATAAATCTAAATCTGTTTTCCGAAATGTCAAACATTTTTAGTTCTTGTTTGATTTTCCAAGGCTGTGTTACAATTTTTTCCTAATAAATATTAATTTTAATTTGATTGCTTTTTCGCGAAGTATCTACTAATATTTAGGTAACCAACTGGGCCTTATTGTAAGCATTTTTGAATTCTGAATAACTTTGGTATTGACATTTTTGCTGTAAAGTGAATAGGTTAAAATTTACAGCAATATCAAAAAAATTGCATTGAAATTCCTATGTTCCACATTTCAATTCTACACCCATATAAATGTTTGTAACAACTTGTGCGCAGGCACGCAGTGAGTTTTGTTATGATCGCTGTAAGTACTAACAGTATAAAAACATTTTATTCTGTTACTCGATCGGCCAGGTTTTTGCAGACCGCTCTTGGACCTATAATATTCTGCACCGTCATGGAAAATTAAAATTGTGTCATAGTAAAAATTGTCTTACCACCGCTCTTGGACTAATATACTATTGTTCAACAGCCAAACTAAAGTTATATTTTCCATCTTAAAGATATTAATGTTTCTTTAACTTTGTGATATTAATTTTAAGTTTTGATATAGGAACTTGTATCGTTGTAAAACGACTACTTAAGGCTATCCATTCCAATAAAAAAGAGTACCCTTTTTCATTTAAGAAAATGTAGTTTTCATTCCCCCCTCGCCAAATTCCCCTAACAATTTATTTAACCAAGCATACAATTATGTTCCCCTTCTTGCTGTATAAGCTTGTTTATTTATTTTTCTCTAAAGTTATTAATTAGCCAACAAAAGTGATTGTTTTAAAAACTGCCCTTGTATATTTCGAAAAATCGACCTATCAGTCCGTACCATGTATGTTCTACGAGCGTTTCGATTAATTCGAGTTATAAAACTTATTCTAATATTCAATACTCTCTTTCAGATTAAATTGTAAACATGGCTAATTTCAAATTAAAAATTAAAATTTTAATTTGGAAGAACCTGAGAATAAGACGTAATAAACTACCAAGGACAATACTGGAAATTGCTTATGCATCTTTTTTTCTTCTTTTTTTATATTTTCTGCAACCGTCTATGACAAAGGTCTCTGAAGATGAAACGAAATATTTTCCAGTTGAAAGTGAGGCGACAAAAGTACCACATTTATTCTACACACCCAGAAATACTTTCGTTAACAATATAATGGAGAATGCAAAGGCAGTGCTCAGTCCTGATGGCGAATTTCGTAAGTTGGAATCATAATGACTGGTTTATACAGAATTTTATATACAAATTTAGATTTCATATTTACGATTTGTCTTCCTCGTTCATTGAATTTATTCGAGGGTAATATCACAAGACCTTCTGATTTTATCGATATATGTTTATTTTTGCACGAATTTATTTTGCTTAGCAACAATCACGAAAGCAAACTGCATGGTTAAACCCGATTTCGAAGGAGGAGGGGTTTTACCTAATGTCAGTTTGCTTGAGTGGTTTTGCTTAAAAGCAAAGGAAATGAGTGCTTAAAAATAAAAATTTATCTGGGAAAATCAGAGAGGTCGCGTGGTATTTGATAAGATAAATTCCAAAGACAAAACAAAATGTTACTTGAAATATTAATTAACTGTCACACTGACAGTGATTGACAGTAACAATTATTTGTTCCCTTGGTAGCGGGAGTTTTATCGCTGTAACCCTGGCAACGGGGTTTTACCGCGGTAAAACTCTGCTAAAACTCCCGTTACCCGGGCAACGGGGTTTTATCAGTATAAAACTGTTCCTTTTAGTTGAATTTTCAAGTGTTTTGCATTATGATTGGTTAAAAACTAGTCGTGGGAATTTATCGATCATAAATTTATCAATCAGGAATAGGCTAAAGATTTTTGAAATATTTATTAAACAACGACAAAAATAACCTGAATTCTTTTGGGATCTGACATGAGGGCGTGGCCTATCCAAGAAGGCGCCAATTAGTGTGAAGATTCGAATGTGACATTAGTTCTGTTTGCGTATAAAATATAAAAAATGAGTCTCACGATTAATGATATTTGCGAATACTCTACAACAGATCCTGCAAACTAAATTTTAAAAAACCTAGACATTTTATATATTTGACAATTGATTAAATGCGGGAAAAAATTAAATGAAAGTGGCAGTGACTGCAGTGGCGGATTTACGATTTTGCCGCCGATAGGCTGAAATATTTTGCCGCCTATTAGTCCGTGAGCCAGCTTCAAAAACTGCAACCCATTTGACCAAAAGTTTCAGTATGTTCTATGGAATCTACCCGTTTAGGTACATCGAAAAACGCACGTCTGCCATTTAGATCTGGGTGGAATTAAAAATGGCGTCCATTAAAGAAGGAAAGTAAAAGATGGAATTTTGAATAATGTGACCAAAATTTTCTTTTTTATCACATGATACTAGACGAAAATACAAATTAAAAGATACCAATCTGCCACTCGTATGTGACCGGGTTGCCTCAGCAGACGAATTTCAAAATATAAAATTTGTTGCTCGAACTTTGACTTAAATGACCAAAATTTTCGTTTTTATTTCATGATACTAGAAGAAACGACACCAGTCTGCCACTCGTACATGGTCGAGTAGTCCTGGCAGACGAAATTCAAAATTTAAAATTTATGGCCCGAAATTTCACTCAAATTACTAAAATTTTCTTTTTATCTGATACTAAACGAAAATGCAAGTCAAAAGACACCAGTCTGCCGAGGCAACCCGACCACGTACGAGTGGCAGACTAGTGTCTTTTAATTTGTATTTTCGTCTAGTATCATGGGATAAAAAGAACATTTTGGTCATTTGAGTCAAATTTCGATCAATAAATTTTAAATTTTGAAATTCGTCTGCTGAGGCAACCCAGCCACATACGAGTGGCAGACTGGTGTCTTTTGATTTGTATTTTCGTCTAGTATCATGTGATAAAAAAGAAAATTTTGGTCACATTATTCAAAATTCCATCTTTTACTTTCCTTCTTTAATGGACGCCATTTTTAATTCCACCCAGATCTAAATGGCAGACGTGCGTTTTTCGATGTACCTAAACGGGTAGATTCCATAGAACATACTGAAACTTTTGGTCAAATGGGTTGCAGTTTTTGAAGCTGGCTCACGGGCTATATTCTCAGTGGCGCATTTAAACTCTTTAGGGCATAGGCAAAATCTTTATTTTGGGCCCATACGTTAAAACATAAATTATATTTAATACATAGTTCGTATCAATTGGGTCTTTTTTTTTAATCTTTTTTTTATGAAACTTTATCTATATTGAAGACTATACATTTAAAAAGTCTTAATTGTTATTCATTAAGCCAGGGTGTACGGGCAATACCCGAATACGCAAAAACAGAATGAAATCTAACCGAATACGCATGCACAGAATATGCAAAAACCGAAAGGTTACAGAATGGCACCAAATATTTAAAAACAGAATATGCATTTCCAGAAAAAGTGGGCGTGGCTCTTTGGTTGGTCTAATCTCACCGCTAGATGTTGGTAGGAAATTAGTTAGGTACATTCACTAATAGATGTGACTTATTAATATGTCGATCACATCACAGACGTACGATTTGAATTGTCAAAATGACAGCTAAATTAAATAAAACCAATAATTATTTTTATAATTCAGTAAACTGTATGTAAAAACCATTGATGAACTAGAATTTTTGCGAGCACATTTACTTTCTATCAAATTAGAAAAACATTTATTTCGGTAGTGAAGTTCTGATTTACCTTCAAATATTATATAAATTAATAATGTCTCATTGTTTACAGATGTCTGTATTAGTGTGGAGATCTATAACTTTGTGCTTGTCAATATACCATGTCATAATAAATAGCTGATTTTATATAAACATAGGTTTTTCTGAGTTTTGTAAAATAATCTATATATCAATTATATAATTATTTAAAAATGTAACAATTGTAAAATTGAGTAGAATTTATTGAAATATGCAGCATTCGTAAACACCCAATTTTTCGGATAATTACTTTTTAGATATTCAAAGTAGAAAGGCGAATCAAAATGTAATTTTTATTATATTACAAACATTAACAATAATTAATAATTCATTATTAGAACCATGTTGATATTGTTGATTTATATAAATCTTTCGATTTTACCGACAAGAGGTTCTTTTGCTTTTGTCACAATTTCTTTAATATCTATTAGTGATTGTACCTAACTAATTTCCTACCAACATCTAGCGGTGAGTTTAGACCAACCAAAGAGCCACGCCCAGTTTTTCTGGAAATGCATATTCTGTTTTTGAATATTTGGTGCCATTCTGTAACATTTCGGTTTTTGCATATTCTGTGCATGCGTATTCGGTTACACTTCATTCTGTTTTTACGTATTCGAGTTTTGAAGACATTCCCATTAAGCCACAATGACTATTTTAAAAATGTTGTGACGTCATAGTAGAGGTGTTGCTGGATCTAAAACAGTACAGATTGTAAATAATTGTAGTCATATATTTTTTTACTTATTTTATTATTATTATTACAATAATATTATTATTATTAAAATAGCAACACCTCTACTATGACGTCACAACATTAAAAAAAAACATTGTGACTTAATGAATAACAATTAAGACTTTTTAAAAGTGTAGATAGTCTTCAATATAGATAAAGTTTCATAAAAATAAATGGTGAAAGACCCCATTGCCTCTTTAATCTACACAATAAAAAATTTGATTCGCGATTTGTTAAATGTGCTGTTAAGTATTTTTAGTAAATATTGATAAATATATTATGTTCAATTAACAATATGAACAAATATGACAATTTGTTAAATTAAAATTTAGTCAATTCTGCATTTTTAACAAGAAAAATTGTTGTTTATATTTATTTGGATTTATAAAATTTAACACATAGACTCGTCAATAATAACAAGTAAATTATCAATTTGAAATTATTAAAGAATAGTATATTGTACAACGAGCATGGAATGGTACTCATTTCCTACGAGTATGAAAGTTTGTAGCATTCGCCTTCGGCTCATGCTGCAAATCATACGAGTATGAAATGGACATTCCATGCGAAATGTACATTATACTTTTTCTACGACCACGATATTATTTCCTAATTCATTTAATTTTAATTATAAATTTGTCCCGCTTTTACTATTCCAATATTTGTCAATTCTAAATAAGTATCCTAGCAATAACACCTGTACTGAAATAAAGTGACCTGTATTGAAATACTTACTAAACAAATTCATTTCGCACGATGCTTGCAATGTACCTCATATCCCAAGCAACAACAAACATACAATGAGCAGATTTCTAAGTGGTCGTAGAAAAAGATTGTATCCTTTATAACAACTTAATTTGTTATAATAACTATGTTTTATTCTTCTGCTTCAATATAATTACTTAAATATTTAGTCAAAAGCACATAAAAATAAATGTTAATAATTACTATATTCACAAGTATATTTACTTACGAAATACACAAAAATAATTAGTTACTTGCTGACAAATTTCCAACTTGATAAATTAACAAAAATTGACGGTGGATCATCTGGGACTAAAAATTTTGTTAAAATTTTGTCATCTTTGACATAAATTTTTTACTGTGTAGGTTAAAGTCCGCCCCTGCCTATTCTTTTCTGAAGAGTAAGATTTAGCACATTTTTGAGCCTCTCTAAAAGCCGTGTACTTTGTAATTCTCCTATTATTTACAAATATTTACTGAGGTAAAGCATCTGAAATAAATCTAAAATTTTATATAAAACATTGAAAATAGAATATAAAAAAATTAAACTTTATTAGAATTATAAATCCGAAAATTTGCCGCCGTTAAAAATTTGCCGCCGTAGGCTTCAGTCTACTTAGCCTAATAGGAAATCCGCCACTGAGTGGCTGTGGGTATAGTGGCTGTGTGTATGCCAAAGTAGAATTTTCAAAGTGATCCCTATCAAATTAATAAGAAAATTGCAGGAGATGAACAAGTGATGAGTGTTGTTTGGTCCTGCATGGCTGGTTTTGGGTGAAAAAAGCCAAAACTGCATTGTTACGTTGTTGTACTCTTATAGGTTAGTTGGGCCGGTTTCTGAAAACATAATTATTTGTCCAGTTAATTTAACTCTTCGATAAACTTGCAAATGTGTTTCTGAACATCAAATTGGCATTTAACTGCCAAGTTAAGTTGACGGATCAAATTGGTCAGTTAAAATTATATGACACATGCGAATGCCTAGTTACTTGAAAAATAATTGACAATGTGCGCTTTTAATATTATGCCAATGTCAGTTGGTCTGTTACGTTTGAGTTCTTCGTTAATTGTATTGTTGATGGAATTCGCAAGTTCTAGTTCATCGTCAGATGAGGAATTATTTGACATTGTGGGGGCTGTGCAAAGATTCCGAGTATTTAGAAGGCGACGCAATCCCTTTGAATATTTAACATACCTTATCTTTGTGTAAATTACTTCGAGGTGTTTTTTTTTTTTAAGTTATCATACAGAGCATGAAGTTCGACAAAAATTGCTAACATTTTATGGTTATATGTTGGCATCACTTCACTAATTTTAGCTAACTTCTGACGCTAGAAATGTCAAAGTATTACATTGACATAAAAATATTATGGCAATATATCTACAATTGACTATTTACAATAATAGTATATTGTGTCGTTAGGAGTAAATGTGATACTTTGGGTGCTGAGCATGTAAGTTTGAACGACGAGCGAAGCGAGTCGAACAATTACATGCGAAGCACCCAAAGACACATTTACTCCGAACAACACATGCTATTTTTTCTTCAAACATAGAAAATAAAATTATAAAATTATAAAATGCTCAAAACTTCAAAAAATATTTTGTTTTATCTAGCATTTCAAGTTGCCGTACAATATGCTGTTTTGTTATTTTTGTTTATTTGTTTCATTTTTAACTGTCAAATTATTGAATTACAACCTAGCTATTTTTCATAATATTTTACTTTGTCCGCCGCCGGAGTAAATGTGTTGCCAAGGAAACACTTTTACGCCGGCGGCGACAATATTGAACTTCTGCTTGCTGAATACAAATACATAACAACGTACTTTTATGACGTTTGAAGAAAAACAGAATATTTATGGATTTTTAACATATTTGTAAGTAATAATAATTGAATTGCAGTGCAAAATCCAAATAAAAATATGTAGATATTTTTGGTTATGATATTGGAAAATAAACATAATTGATATTCAAATATTGTGAAGTTAGCAACATAAAAAATTCCCTGTCATTAAGAAAATGAGTAATAAATTAAATTTATTTATTAAATTTACATAATTTTTTTTGCATATTTTGCTGCATATATTGTCATATTTGTGCATATATATGCGCATATAATTAAATTTTTCCGTGCATATAATCCGCTCTTAGCTGATATGAACTAACACAAAAAATTGATACAAACAATATCTAACAAAAAACCATGTTCTCTATACCAAATGTCAAAATAAAGTTAGCTCTATGGTTAAGAAACACCTTCAGTGGTAGCTCTGCAGATAAACACAAACATGACGTCATATATCCCTGTCCGCTAGACACCACGACTGAATACAGAATTTATTGCCGGTTTAAAGCTAGCTCTAAAGTTAAAGAATAGGAGAGTCCGGAACACAACGTGATTAGATCAAGCGTTCTTTTATAGGTGGATTTGACACAGAAGCAGAAATGCTTTACTATGTGTTTCATGATAAGAAGGAAGGTTCAGCAGTTGGAGTTGTGTTCTACAATGTTCACGACGATAAGCTTCCCACAAATTTAAATTATAGAATCCGAGCAGAAAAGCCACTTATTAACATTGAATCATTATATGAAGAGTTCGATCCAGGTGAGTCACAGTTAATCAAATATTTTTACTTGAATGAGTGGATGAAGAAATACACTAGCGGTCGTTAAAATCGGAACACCAAAGAATAATAATTATTGTTACCTCCCGCTCCAGCCTACAGAGAGAAAGGGAGGTATTGTTTTTGGTCAAAAAATTGACTAGTGAAATATCAGTGAAAAAGAGCGTTTTAGGGTCCTTATAATACGATTTTACCTCGGATATTACTATTTTCGCCATAATGTCTGCATGTATGTGTATGGATGTGTGTGTGTGAGGGTAAGTGTGCGGATGCGTGTGCGTGAGTGCGTGTGCGTGCGTGTGTGCGTGCGTGCGTGTGCTTGCGTGTGCGTATGTGCGTGACTGTACGTGTGTGTGTGTGTAATACCAAAAAATATATTTAATGCATGTTTGCTTCTTATATTTATATGAAGAACTTAGAATTAGATTTGGAACAAGATTGATCAACCGGAAGTAGCAGTGTAGGTACTAGAAACCTTTAACAGTTTCCGTGAAAATACGCGGTTAAATTCAATTTTTCAACAAAAATTGTAAAATATTTAATTTTACATTTCTCGTGATTCCACAAATTTTATAAATTTTCATTAAATTTAGAGATAATAAAATATAAATAAATAAATAAATATTTAGGGGTCATGATTTGACGGCTGGTAACCGCATTTTATACGCAAAAATATATCACTTACCGAAATCTGCGTGAGCAGAGTGCCACACCCATAATGGGTAAAAGGCGTGATGATATATTTATTTTTATTTTATCTATATGTCAAATAATTGTCAAAATAAAGTCATACACAAGGAACAAGTCATACGTGTTCAGTACATGATAAGAAAGTAATGTGATAACCACACCAGATATTTTTTACTTGCATATGGATGTGATTCTACTACGTAGAATTAATACCGTCCGTTAATTTTTATTAATTTTTGGTGTTCCGATCTTAACGACCACTAGAGTATTTAAAAAAATAGATATATGAAGACAATAAATTGTCAAAGTTTCATAAAATTCAATCTCTGAATAATAACTAAGTTATTAAGTCACAGAGACCGGCCAAACGAAATAATCGGTAACTACAGACGCGTTTCGCTCTTATTGAAACTCATCAGCGTAGTGTAACCCGCCAAATAGATCGCTAGATATTGGCTAAAATGTAAATTTTGCGATTTTCTTTTTTTGCTGATAACTGATATATATATATATATATATATATATATATATATATATATATACAGGACGGTCCATCGATCTGTATTTTTTATTTTATGCGATAAAATGAAATAAATATATCATCACGCCTTTTACCCATTATGGGTGTGGCACTCTGCTTATGCAGATCATGGTAAGTGATATATTTTTACGTATGAAGTGCGGTTACCAGCTGTCAAATCATAGCCCCCAAAGATGTTAGTGGAGGGGGAACCACAGGGGTAAATTTAAATTGGCAACTGTCAGTTGTGGGATTCGAACTGAGGATCTCACGATCCACAGTCCGACACGTTACCACGGAGTTATTTACCCCAATTTATGCGATTATTATAAATATTACCGAAAATTTATTCAAAGTTTATTTTACATTAAACTGCCCATGTATCTGCAGTATAAGTTTTTCTACCGGCTGTTCCATTTTCTCACAATGATATGTAACTTTATAATTTTAAATGGAACGTCCTATATATTTTTGCAAAATTTGAAGGACCGTTTGTTTCTCTTTAAAATAGTTCTTATTCATTATAGTCCTAAAATAATCAGTACAGAAACTATTCACGTTTTTATTTTTGAAGAATCACTAACAGAAAGTATGCCATGAAATTAAAAACAATAAATGAATTTATCAAACATGTTCGAATTGAACATGAATTCAGTAAACTAAATAAAATATAACAAAAAAAGTTGTTAAACTAAGTGAAAATAGTAAATAATAATTATTAAATATCTGACAGCAACTAATCTGATTGTTTAAACATTCACCCACAATTATATGTCATATTTTCTGTGTGATTATTGAATCATAAAAACGTAAATAGTTTCTGTACTAATCATTTCAGTACTATAGTACAGGGGTGGGCAACCTTTTGTTTAACAGGGGCCAGAATAAGATTTAAATTTCGTATGCGGGCCGTAGTTGTAATTGACACATTTTTTTTACTTATAATTTTTTTCTGAAAATATAAAAAACAATAATAAAACAAAATTAACTAAGTACTACATTTATTTCTTAATTTAAACTAGACGAATTATATCGAAAATTAAACTGTAAATCTCCCTTTTTTCTTTATGTTGGGTTAAACCTAATTTAAAATTTTTGTTTTTAAAAATATTTTTTTTTTTCTAAAGATCTCGCGGGCCGGATTGGAACTTTACGCGGGCCGGAGCTGGCCCGCGGGCCGGAGGTTGCCCACCCCTGCTATAGTAAATAAGAACTTATTTAAAGAGAAATATTAGATCTTAAAAATTTTGTAAAAATATATAGGTGTTTCATTTAAAAATATTA
Source organism: Poecilus cupreus (assembly GCA_963942605.1). Taxonomy (NCBI): domain Eukaryota; kingdom Metazoa; phylum Arthropoda; class Insecta; order Coleoptera; family Carabidae; genus Poecilus; species Poecilus cupreus. Next base: position 27,277,047 of record OZ012718.1, read on the forward strand.
AGTTACATACTATTGCGCGAAAATGGAGCACCCGGTAGAAAAACTTATACTGCAGATACATGGACATTTTAATGTAAAATAAACTGTGTCTGAAAAAAATTTCGGTAATATTTATAATAATCGCATAAAATAAAAAATACAGACCGATGGACCAGCCTGTATACTATGTGATGACAGGTACATATATTTTTTTATTAAGTCAGGTTTACATGATGATACCACTATCAACTTTTATTTTTCAAATGGGGACCTAAGATTGTTTTACTAAAATAAAAACCACAATTTTTCTCTTTTCAACGATATATTGTCATAAATTAATATGAAAAATATCGAGTTAAATAAGATAATTGAGAAATATCAGAAATTATTTTTATTGAAATGTTTTAGGTGGCTATGCGAAATTAAACAAAATGTAACAATGTAAAACAACGTAAAATAATGACAATAAAGTAGATGTCTATTTGTTACCTGTTTTACGTGCTTTGTAAAGTAACTTTTATTTCATTTCGCATAGCCAACTAGAACATTTAAACAAAAATAATTTGTAATATATCTCAATTATTTATTTCTCGAATTTTTGTCATATTAATTTATGACAAGTTGAAAAGAGAAAAAAAGGCGGTTTTTATTTTAGTAAAGCAATTTTAGGTTCCCATTTGAAAAATAAAAGTTGATAGTCGTATCATGTAAACCTGACTTTATAAAAAAAATCTGTACCTGGCATCAAATAGTGCATTTAATATAATAAAACTTTTTTATGAAGAAAATTTGTCTATTCCTTATAATAAAAAAGTTTAGTGGCGATCCCTGTATATTTGTTTCATAGGCAATTTTCACTAATGAGGTAACTATGAACCTATTCACAACGTATACACTAATTATGTGCTTATTTTTCTAGAATATATGTACTATTTCCACTCCCACTTTTTTCCTGTACAACAAGCAGTAGATTCTGCTTTCATCAAACTACACAAAAATTGGGATTTTAGTATTTCTTGGCAGAAAATGCCGATGCTACCGCAAACAAAAGAAGTTCACAAAACAACGAAGATGTTTCTGTCACAGTATATAGTAATGGGTTTCATGGTATTTATACTACTTACGGCACAAGATATTTTAGAGGAGAAGTCAACCGGAATGACGGTATGATGTGTAAAGAGCTTCTCCTTGTCACTGTTTTTGTAACACCCAGTATAGTGTTTTGTAACATTACCGAGATCCGGCTGTAACTTTTAACTGTGATTATTCTATCTACCTCTTATGAGATACTTGTAAACCGTAAAACATGTTTTGTATATGTGCTGCTCTAGATAATAATTTTTGCTCCAATTTCGATTGTTTCGTCTAAATAACTGCGCTACCGGTTATCCGATCGACGTAAATTTATATTTGCCGTGATCCGCTTTTCGAGGGCTCGCGAATGAAATTAGTGTCGGCCGCGTTAATACATTCGCAACCCCTTTTCCATTTTAAACCACCACTGCCCATTTAAAATACACAGTAGCGACCGTAAGTTCATTTCTGAAAAATTAGTAAAAAGAGTATACCGTGTGTCTGTCTTAAAGGTGTACATAGGAGATTAACATGCGAAATCAGTTTTTTGAGTGCTGTTGCTCGGTGTTCTATCGGACAACAATGATTGTACTACCAATCGAAAGATATCATTTTTCTTAATCAAACGAAATACCCTACTATTTAGTAGTAAATTGGTTCCGTAAATTAATTTTTAAATTTTGAAAATCCTCCGATTTATTCAGTTTTTATCGTAAATAAATGTAGTTACCTATGACTGTTCTGTTTTGATTTCTTTTAAGTGATTTATTTGACGTTTATGTCAATTTGTAAAATATGGTTATTTACAGTAATGACAAGCGTATTATTATAATTTCTGCGTAAAGATTTTATTAAATAAATTAAAGTCTAACACCAGTTTTCTTTAAATAATATTAATTTATTAAGAGTTAAGTTTTTTAAATCGTTGACAAAAAATTTCATTTTTATTAGCTCTGTTTTGTATATCTTCACAAAATACTCTTCCACTTTCTTCGTCAAATGGAAAAAGTTCTTGATTGCAGTGCATTTTGTAGGAATAATAAGAACCTTTTTTTTCAAAATATGAACGATGTACACCCAATTCATTTCCAACAAATCTAGTGCTATACGAAGGATCTACATGTATCATTCCTAAAACCCTTTCTTCCAATAAAGCACGTTCTTCTGCTCGTGCTAAATTGCAATTACGAAGTTCACGTGTATTTTTCATGGATACTGGCATTTGTGGTTGCACTTCGATTCGGTCGAATCATAAACTTAATAGAAAATAGATCTCGCACTCTGAGCTAACTATTTCCTCCAAAAAATAGCTTTACTATAAAAATACGCTCTTCAGTAGTATAACTAGCCATATTTTTACAAATTGTCTTAAACAAGTCCAAAAGTCAGAAACGTCAAATAAATAGCTTGACAGAAATCAAAACAAAACAGTCATAGGTGACTATATTTATTTACGATAAAAATTGAATAAACCGAAGAATTCTCAAAATTTAAAAATTAATTTAGGGAACCAAATTACTACTAAATAGTAGTGTATTTTACATCGTTTGATTCAGAAAAATGATATCTTTCGATTGGTACTACAATCATTGTTGTCCGATAAAACACCGAGCAACAGCACGCAAAAAACTGATTTCCCATGTTAATCTCCTATGTACACCTTTAAGACAGACACACGGTATAAACCGAGGTAGAATCACGATTCAGGCACTTGATTTCCGATCATCAGCTCTCAGCGTTGCATCGAGATTTACTTTCTGAGCATCCGTTCATACCGTTCCAGCCGTTTTCAAAGCAGTGGTGAGCTCCGTTTAATTTTTTCCCGTTTTTTGTCTTGCAAGGTAGTGCGACTCGTTGAGCTGGCTTTTTAGCATCCTCGACGAGTAAACCTAGCTTGCAAGAAAACATCACCGTCCGTTTCCTTCCGTTTTCCGCCCTGGGAAGTAGTGCGACTCGTGGAGTTGGCTTTTAGCACCCTCGGCGAGTAAACCTAATTTGCAAGTTACCGTTACCGTCCGTCATTAGCCTTCCCCGTCCGTTAAAGCCTTTCAGGCTACCGCTTCACCGCGTCATCTTGTGCAGTAGCGCGACCTGGGCTGCGGTCCGATTCGAGCTACAGTTTATTTTTCTTGTGGTGCGGTTCACGTCACTATCTTCTTTCTCACTTTCTCCCACTATTGATACAGAAGATATAGAGATAAAAGATAGTTACGAGAACCGCACCACAAGAAAAATAAACTGTACCAATGTAAGAATGCTCACAGCTGGTCCGATTGGTTGAACGCGCTGACGACTGCTTACGACATTAACAATTCGGACCGCTCGTAAACGCGCTCACATCTTGCTTGTGATTTTGGCAGCGTATACATATGTTTGTATAACATAACTTTCATGCGATGAACAATGAACTGATGATTAAACAATAAGTAATTCTAGTAGTGCCAAATAACTCCGGATTATGGACAATTTAATAATGATAAATGATTATTAATTCCGCTGAATAGATAGGAATAGAAAAAAATATAATTTATTATAGTCAAAACAAAACCACACCAAACAATGACAGTTGTCAATCAACTGTACGCTCACAAGTACTCACACTGCCTTACCTCTTGACTATGAGCAGTGCTAGCGGTGCTAGCATTTATGATGACGTCACCCATGACGTCACAACATCTCGTAGTGCAAATTTTGAGCATTGTGACGTCATCATAAATGCTAACACTGCTTACGGTCAAGAGGTAGGGCAGTGTGAGCACTCGTGAGTTTTCTGTTGACAACGGCAGCCATTGTTTGTTTCGTACACGGAATAAGATATCGTGTTAAAAATGTGTGATAAAATTTCAAAAACACAAGTCTTCATAGAAGACACCAATAGCTTTATGGAACTGGAACTAACCAGAGATCAAATAGAAAAAGCTAACAGAGGTAAGTCATAATTATTTAATTAATAAATTTATTTTGTTGTGTTATTCTTATACAGGGTGTCCCAGATTTAAACGGCCTAACTTAAAATTAACATTAAACACCTAAGAATAGAGTGACAAGTTCATTTCAGCAAATGTCCGTAAATGCTTTATTCCAGAGATATTCATATTTTTCTTATTGAGTAGCGCTACTTAAAAAAAATCAACTTTATAACGAAATATCCAGTATATTATCTTATTAAGGTGAGACATAATAATTTAATTAAATTAATAATAAATTTGTTATTACTTAATTTTAATGCAAAATTTAGTTTGCTTGTACTAATGTCAAAGAAAAAATGAGAAACTATCAATGAATTTAAAGAAATTTTTTTAGGGTGCCATAAAAGAAAAAGTCCATGAAGAACCGACAAATAATTTAGACTCAATACCTAGAAAAATTATTCAAGTTTGCAAAACCATATCTCCGGAGCAATGTCACGCAGCAACCAATGCAGTGGCAGATCATTGTCGTGCCTGTTTACGTGCTGCAGGTGAACATTTTGAACAAATATTATAAAAGAAAAAATAGTTTATGAAGTTATGTTATTACTTTATTATTTTGAACAAATTTCTTTAAATTCAATGATAGTTTCTCATTTTTTCCCAGACATCAGTGCAAGGAAACTAAATTTTGTTTTGAAATTAGGTAATGAACAATATATTATTAATATAATTTAATTATTATGTAACACCTCAATACGATAACATTGGATATTTTATTATGAAGTTGATTTTTTAAAGTAGCGCTACTCAATAAGAAATACATGAATATCTCTGGAATAAAGCATTTACGGACGTTTGCTCAAATGAACTTGTCACCTTATTTTTAGGTGTTTAATTTATGGATTAAGTTAGGCCGTTTAAATCTGGGACATTCTGTATTTTGGTCGTTGCTTAGTAATTAAAATTTATTGAATTCAATGTTTTTTGTTTTCGTTGTTAGATGTTCTGATCGTTTCTAAAATATCCAAATTTATAATATAATTTATAATTCAATGGTTTTCGTTTATATATAAAAATAATCCTTATCTCAATTTTTAGATAATGATTATTTGCAACATTTAGTAAGTAAGAAACTATCTGAAACACCTGTGCCATCCACGTCGAGCCAAACATCCTCAACTATCACAACGGATCCAGCAGCACCACATAAGCCGTTTGAAGATGATGGTTAGTTTCTTTGGTTACATTCATATGATTTGTCGTGTGTTATACGTATTTGATAAAACTAATAGTTTACATATTTTCACAGAAACATACAAATCGTTTATTTGGAATGCACAGTGCATTAATTTATTTCTGACATTATTTGAAGAACACCAAGTAGAATTCAGTACAGGGATAAAAAGACATAAAAGAATTTGGGAGGATATCGCATTACAAATGCAAACAACAAATTCCAACTACATTTTGAATGGTACCCAATGCCAATCTAAATTAAATGGATTAAAAAAAAAAACATACAAAAAAATTATAGACCACAACAATAAGTCAGGGAACGATAGGATACTTGGCCCTATTTTGAAGTAAGTAAATTTATTACTCATTATACATTAATATTATTGGGGTATATTATATTTTTGTAATTAATGTATTTTGCTGTTGGTACTTGTTGGAACATATTTGGTTGTTCCAAAATAACAACTTAATTCCCTTTAATGGTATTTTGGCTTTTATCAGAAATAAGTTACAAATAGGCCCATGAACCAATTTATAAAAAAAAATTTTTATGAAAATTTATTAGAATATGTGACGATCAGTGAAAACCCGATGTGAAAATTTCATATATTACCCTAGATATGATTTTTCAAAGTTTGTGTGACGTCACAGGTATTACTCCAGTGGCACTAAAACAAAAATTTTCCATGATAGTAGATAATATATATTTTTTAATATAAAAATAATATTTTTATATTATAAGTCTCAATTTACAACAATTAAACTTAATATAAACTAAGACAAAATTGCTTTGACAACTTTAAGAGTATTTTACTAGATATTCGAGTAAATAACAACAAAAGTTTGAGGACAGTGGCGCTAGTAGTGATGTAACCTAACCTCAACACACAATTTTAATCAAAAGATTTTCAACACAGCACAATAAAACAGTGAAATTATAAAGCAAGTAATAGAAGCCCAACAAATATAATCTTAAATACCAACAAACAAAAATATGAAATGACATTTCGTAGTTCTATTTTAGCCCACAATAGGCGTTGGGCGCAGCGGCAGACGCGCGATTTGCAGTTTTCATATTTCTGGCCAATGCAAGTACCTGTGACGTCAAAATATGTCAATTCGTTATATCGCTTTACTGCAAAATATTTAAAAGAAAAAAATATTTTACTACTAATTATTCCAAAAGTGTTACACGATTTTAATATAAATTGGTCATATTTCGTTTATGGTTTATGCGCCCATTACGTGGTTCATAGAGTACCGGGTACCCGGTGTACAATATTTCCCAAAACAGGTATTGAAAGACCGCTGAACTTAGAAACGGTAAATACATAAGATCTTATTAACAGTAAAATTCATTACACCAAATGAATACCTGATGTACAAGATTTCCCAAAAAGAGGATTAAAGGGCCGTTGAAATTAGAAACGGTAAAGACATAAGATCTAAGTAACAGTAAAATTCATTAGCCTAACTAAATACATTATGTACAAAATTTCGCTAAAGGTTTATAATGCCGTCGATTTTACAAAGGGTAAAGACATATTTATTGTTCATTGGACTTTCTGCTATATCTGATGATAGTATAAAAAGCTGAAATACGTAAAAAGTGAATTAAATTATTATTTTAGAAATAACCAAGTATTTAGTTACTTTTTATTCTTTGAGAATTACTAATATACTTTTCTTTACAGAGAATAAATATAATATTTGGGTCCACTGGATGGGCGCAACCAAAAGCCTTGGCCTCAGAAGCCGGACCTACACCACCTGCCCCAGTGGAAACATTGGATGTGGAAAATGCACCAAAAAAAAAGAAAAATAGAGTCATTAGTTGAATCATTTTTAACGGAAACAAAAGAGGAGCGGCGACTACAATCCGAAGTATCGCAGAGCTGAAAAAATAAAAAAAAAGAAGAAAAATTCAATAAATTAATAGAATTAAAAGAAAGGCAACATAAAAAAAATGGAAGTTTTAAAAGATCTCGTCGATGTGTTAAAAATAGACCCTGTATATTTTTCCTTTTTTTGTGTATAATATATATTTCCTTTTTTGTGTATATATTTTTTCTTTTTTCTGTATATATTTTTCTTTTTGGATTTTTTTTTTTGCACAGAAAAATGTTTATTTTTGTTATTTAATTTTAAGTGGAATATATTTTATTTTTGACTATAATAAAATATATTTTTTTATTTTCTTATCCATTTGGCTCCTACTCTTTGGTTTAAAATTAATCTCTCCTAAATTTATTTGCAAATTTTTAATACACGGAAAATTAAAATATTTTTCTAGTCTTATAACATACATTATGAAATACCATATTATTAATTATATCTTATTACCAAACTGTCCATAATTCAGATTCGTTTGGTACCATCTAGCATTTTTTTATTCTATATTAATCTCTCGTTGATTTAAATCGTAAAATTTTTATTCCATGAACATACAAATTATAATATCAAATCTTAAAACAAATATGGAATACAGAATTATTAATTATATCTAATTACCAAACTGTCCATGACCCGGAGTCGTTTGGCACCAAAAGTTTTATTCAATAAACAAATTTAATCATGTTAAATGATCGCTCATTTATTTTTCAGTAAGTGACCGTTCTGAATGATCGGTCAATTTTTAAAATTCCTTTAGAATCACACTATTCTCCGCAGTCACAAAATAGTTGAATAAAAATAACTTACAAACATACATAGTACAAAGCTTTACCTATATTTTCGTTACTGTTAGTAATAAAAAATGTACAAATGAATAATTAAATAATAATTTTAACAATCGTTCAGTCAATATTGGTTTTTGAGGGATATGTTTATGTACCGTTTCCTATTGAATAACAAATCACCTACACACTACGCATGCGTAGTCACTATATAAATATAACAAGTTTTATAACAAATTATGAAATACAGAGTAGTAATTATTTCTCATGATTAAATTGTCAATAATTCGAAGTCGTTTAGCACCACCTTTTACTCTTTGATTTAAAATCAATCTCCCTCTTCTATTTACCCGTAAATTTTCTTCGAAAGGAAACATGTCTCCTCTTAAAATACAAATATTATGTAAAACACAGGTGGCAAGCAAGTATTCTGGAATTTTCTCCATTGTTACCATGGACAAACAGTCACGGATTCTGCGCCACCGATCTTTCCATAGTCCAAAAGCTCTTTCTATTGACATTCTTGCAGATGACAAACAAAAATTAAAATTCTTCTGTCTTGCACTGAGATGTCCATTATCTTTGAAAGGCACCATAATATTCGGGTGAATACCATATGCTGCATCACCAATAATATGGGAATAGAGTACTTGCAGGAGGCGTGGCCTATTTGGCGTGAGTCTGTTCGTGGGCGACGACCGTTCAGGTTAGCATTGAGTCTTATGGAGGTTTTGGTTCTTGTGACTTATTTTTGTGTTTTGTCGGTGTTGATTGCGTGTTTTGTTTATATTATATACTTTGTAAGAAAGGTAAATGTATATATAATGTATTTGCATTAAATACATATATGTAGAGCAGGTATATTTTAAATGAAATGTATTAGAAACACATTAAATGTATTGGTAAGTTGATGTATAGTATATGAATCAATACTGATAACAGATATTTTTTCCAAATATCACTCCTTAGATTCTACCGATAAAACTTTCACATATTCACTTAATTTACTCATCTAAAAATGAAATATAAATTAATATATTTTAAAATTTAAAGTTAAAGAAAACAGTTATATCAAAGAAAATAAATTATAATACTTGTCAAGTCTTACAATGCTAAGTCTTGTTAGAATTATGATGTTAATTGTCGAAACCCTTGATAACTGATTAAAAACTGTTTAGTAAATGAAAAACTTAACCAAAATCATTTTTTATATCCTCTTTTCATTTATTGTTGGGGTTGAAATTAGTAGTTGGTTTGAAAATTACTTTAATTGGTTTATTTTGGTAATAAGCAAACAGTTTTTTAATTTAGTTAGTTGATGCAAAATGTACTTCTCAAAATTTTCTTCAAATTGAGGTTAATTTCGAATACTTTTAAATTTCTGACATCTACATGGATTTTCACTAAAGGTTAAATAAATAAGCATATAACATTTCCTAATCTATCAGAAAATATACAAAATATGTTGAGAATATTACAGTTTTATAAATTGTTTTCATCAACATTTACGATACTATACTTTTAAAATACGATATTTTAAAATTGCTTTATATTTAGGAGAATTTTGTGTAACCAGTATAATTATGAACTTACCTTAATCAACGTCATAAGTTTTCTTTTTTCAAAACAAAGTAGAATACGAATAACAGATAATTTTACAAAAGTAAACATGAATACTTCATAAGACGCCATGTTAAAATTTTGTCTGGTTGCCCAGGAACAGGTTCGCGCGCTAAGTTTGTGACCTTGATGCAAGTACTCTATTATTCGGAAAGAACATTTCTGGTCTTTCAATATATTGTTGGACTGGAGACAACCTAAATACACGGGCATCATGAACACACCCTGTATTTCCAGCGAATACACTTGTGAACAGCCTGGAACAGACAATGTTATAAGTAATGATTGCAATTTCCCACAAAATAAAAGTTTCAAAAACTAATTAAATTAAAATTATCTGAACTTGGATAGAATTGCATCCTTTGCGATTGATATATGATTCAGCATCCTCTCTTGGAGCATTAATTTTGATGTGTGTTCCATCAATTGCTCCAGTAACTTGAGGAAAAGCACTATATCTTTCAAACTCTGCCATTACTTCTGTTGCTATCTCTCCTGCTGGCCATTTTATAAAACGAGGAGCTATACAATGAAGAGCATATGATACTCTTCTTACACTTCTTATGGCTGTTGTTTTTTCGACGTTAAATTTTTCACAAATGCATCTGCAATGAGAAGCATAATGATATTTTTTCATAAAAACTACCCATTAGACTTATCATTTCAATCAATATACCTGTATGAATCTGGAGTTCCCATAGTCCACAGTGTTAAAAGGAGTTGTTTCGTGGGGTCTATTGGTTTTCTTCCACCTACAGATTTAGTAGTGGAAATAGCAGATCCTATGATTCCAAGAATAAACTCAAATGTTTCTGGAAACATTCTGGAAAGGATACAATATTTTTATATAGCTAGTAAAATTTATTTTATTTTTTCATTTTTCATACCTGAAATGTGATTTAAATTCTTCGGCACTGTACCTAGGAATTATTCTTTCTACGTAATTCTCGATACGAGGTCTTCGCTTCAGTTCACCTCTTTTATTTCTTAGGACAAGAGCGACATATAGATTTCTTTCATCATCGTTATCATCACTACTTGAAGACGATGACGAAGAATCAATAAATGTTTCTAAATCACTATCATCGCTCTCACAAATTAAGGAAATCGCTTCCATCAAAACTACTTGAGTCATCGCACGAAGGTTATGTTACACGTACACGCTGTCAAAATTCACAAGCGAAGTGAGCGTGCTTACGAACGGTCTGAATTGTTAGCGTCGTAAGCAATCGTTAGCGCGTTCAACGAATCGGACCAGCTGTGAGCATTCGTAGCACTGTGAGCATAGATAGCGCGATTCGGACCGCTTTATTAGTGCACAGGCGTGAGTTTGAAGGCGTACCGTGACGTTACCCGGTGTGACGTCATCTCCGCATTTAACCGCATCCTCCGTGGGTACGGCTTCCGCGAACACCATCAGGGTGGCCTCCCGGGGGGTAACTTAACTCCAACCCCGCCGCCGCGACGCCGGGCGTCGAAGTTAAGTTACCCCCCGGGGTCGATAATAACGACTGTCAGGAGTCACCGACGACGATCGCCGTCGCGACGCCGAGCGTCGTTTTTGAGTTAGCGGACGTTCTACATTTCACTACGCGGGAATCGACTCTGATGGCCATTACCGGATGTTTACACCGACTGACGTCGCGACGCCACGCGTCCTTCTGGTCGAAGACGACTTTTCACCGCAAAAACACCAGGGACGCTTCGGAGACCTCAGATAACGTCTCCGGACCACCGACGACCAATTTTCGACAAACCGACGCCAGGCGTCGTTTATCTAAAAACGCCTGTTCCGACGTTAGGGAGGCTGGGGAAGTCGTCCCCGACTATTGACCGATACCTCCGACCGTCACAGACCGAAAACCTAGACACCGTGACCGTAACAGCACCGAAACTTCGCTTTTACTACGATTTTAGGGAAGTTAGGGACCTGTTACACATCCTCATTGTGATTCGCATCTGTAGACGACAAATACACATTTAAATAAACTACAGCATCATACGTCAACACTATTCTTATCATTTAAACTGTGGAATATCCCGATCCCGCTATCCGGACCGTTTGGCGCCCGAGCAACCTACGCCAAACACCTTGCGACATACGAGAGTACGTCACAAGCTATGTTGGTGGTTCATAATTAATTACATGAAAAATAAATCGACAAACTGATAAGCTTCTCTGAGGAGTGTGGCTTCGGTACGCCACACCTCAATTACTATGGATACCAGTTTATCACCATACTGTTCCAGATAAAATGCAACATTCGTTGTCAATGTTAATTTATAGGTGTTTACGAATAAATAGTAATTCAAATGGATATTTTACTACAATGTTTATAATGGGGTCTTTCACCAATTTTTAAATTTTTTTTATGAAACTTTATCTATATTGAAGACTATCTACACTTTTAAAAAGTCTTAATTGTTATTCATTAAGCTACAATGATTTTTTTTAAATGATGTGACGTCATAGTAGAGGTGTTGCTGGATCTAAAACAGTACAGAATGTAAATAATTGTAGTCATATATTTTTTTACTTATTTTATTATTATTATTACAATAAAATAGAACATTTATGTCACAAAAATTATTTAAATCTCTACTGTTTTAGATCCAGCAACACCTGTACTATGACGTCACAACATTTAAAAAAAATCATTGTGGCGTAATGAATAACAATTAAGACTTTTTAAAAGTGTAGATAGTCTTCAATATGGACAAAGTTTCATAAAAAAAAGTAAAAAAAAAAATGGTGAAAGACCCCATTCAGTAGATTATGATGACAAGTTGACTTATCACTGACAATCTATTTCGCATGTTAACTAGAACATTACGACCGTTTGCAGGATGTTTCCTTTAATACAACAAATGTATTCATGACAGTGACAGATTATAATATTTAAAACAAATTGCAGGCACTATACGTCAGTAGCAATGAAAAGAGTAGGCGGAAAATTAGGAATTATTATTATTATTAATTTCATTAAATTGCGGTATCAAAATAAATTAATCTGTATTAAATAAGATGTAGGGATATTGGCATCATTGTGATATAAAATTTGGATGCATAATTTTTGCCGGATACTTTGTAATTACAAAAAACTGATTTTTCATGTTAACCCTCTATTGCATACTGTTCCCGGTCGGGAACATAAAATTTAAAATTTATCTTTTCTTTTCTTATGCAGTTTACAATCATGGCAATCATGTTGTAACATTTGGGAACATTATATAAACTTTGTCAATTGCCAATTAGGTCATTCCTAGCAATTTGACCAACATAAAAAAAAAATTAACTGGAGAAAGGATAATTACCGAAACTGAGATATAAAATGTAAAATTTGAAGGAAACAGCTTATTACCTGCTGATATACGAGTATTACAGCTAAATACACCTTTACAAAATATCCAAATTTTTTTTTTTATCTGATTTTTCCTAAAGAGGTTGTTTATCAAACAATTTTGCATAGTACGCAAAGACGACTCAATAGACCAAAGTTCTATTGTAAGTTGAATTTGTTCATAATGTTCCCAATAGTGAACAAAACTTAAAAAAAAATAATTTTTATTTTTGGAAAAAATTTATGTAACACACTTATTTTAAATATATGAATATTTCTTTAGTAAAAATTAATGTTTTTGAGTCCTTATTTAAAAAAATAATAATTCATGCAATAGAGGGTTTACTGCCTATGCCAACATTTACGTAGGACACATGGTATACAATACATTGCCGGTTCCAATCATTAAAATAAGATTTTGTTCGGAACAAATGGTCGCTCTTAAAAGTCGCCTTTTTCAAAACAAATGTGTCCAAATATTTCTAGAACTAGTGATTGAAACGAAAACCTTATGATCCCTAGCATCACGAAGATATTAGCACAAGTTTTTTTATGTAATTAATATTTACACTCCATCATGGCTTGTCTACTTTGAATAAATAACTAAAATTGTAAGTTTCTCCTACAGGAATTAGAGAAAATAATGGGTCTGCAACCTTGGATGCTCTGGTTGGGCTGGTACCTCTTCAGTATGATGGTAATTGTCCCATGCGTGGTAGGAATGACAGCAGTGATAAAATTATTATTAATTACCCAATCTGATGCTTTAATCTGGGCACTTTTTCTGTTTGTCTACTGTAATTCAATCGTTTTCTACATATTCTTCATTACTACACTGTTCAACAAACGTAAGTAATACATTTCATATTTTATTAATTATTTTATATTTTGATTATTTAGCGACGATAATGTCCGGCAAGGTTTAATGGCAAACATACGTGTCAAAGAACGAATCCTTTTTTTTTTAATTGTTATTTTCATTTATTTTCATGTTCCTTATGGTGCACAGAAACATATCATTTTACCTGAATCTGTGAAATTTTCAATATGGATTTGTACAGTGACAGTTAAAGTACAGTTCACATGCTAAAAACGAATATTTCCATTAGGTTACCTTCACTCCCATGAATTTTGTTTAGCAAATTCAAATTTGAATAAATTATTTCTACAATTATTCTTATCGAAAAACAAAACAATTATTACTGTGAGGTCTTTGTACATCTAGTATTTATATATGTGGATAAAAAGGATAGCTATAACATTAAACTACGATGATGCAAATAATTTGTATATTTATAAATATGGTCATCTATAACATACTAAGTTCAAATGGAAAATAATTTTGGTATGCTATAGAGGATCATATTTATAAATATACAAATTATTTGTATTATTGGAGTCGTTTATGGGAATGTGTGACATAAATTTTACTACTTTGAAAATTATGTTCATGTATAAATTGCAAACAAAATTAGCATTTTAATTTATTACAAAACTTTGGACTTTTATCTGCAAATATAGGTATAAAACATTATATGTTTCTTTTATTATTATAATGATATATTGTTTCAAAAAAGTAATGTTCATGTTGCGCTATCTTCAGCCCGTATGGTTGACCTTAAGAACTGGGCGGCTATATCTACAACAGATTTCATTCTTAAGATAATATTATAAACGCTTGTAAAAAAATCTCACGAATTTCAGGTTAACTATAATATTGTGTTGAAAAAATATTATCATACATTTTTCGCTAGATTTGTATAATATTTTCAATATTTAATCTAATTTACAGCAATCATGGGGTCGACTGCAGCGTTAATCATCTGGTTTTTAACATATTTTCCAATCACGTATCTCAGCAAAGATGATGCCAATCATTTTTCGGGCATCCGATATTTGCTTTTAATATTTCCAAATACATGTTTGCATAATGGTGTACACACCATAATTGAATTTGAAACTATTGGTAAGGGGACTACGTCTTGGGCCGTAGAGGTTCTAATATAATTTGTGTTAAAAACTCATTGTTGTAATAGATACTGACTTCATAACATACTGCTTCAAAACAATAAATGCATTTAGATTTAGCTGATTAGATTTTGGTAGCAATGGGGTTATACTCTTAAAAAAAAGCTATGTTTTTTTACAAATTATAAAAATTTAGATTATTTCAGTCTCACATTATTCAATAATTCTTATAATTTTTTTACTTTTTATTCATAATTTCCTTTCTGAAATTCCGCGGTTGCAAAATCGTGACGTCATCTTGTAATACAATGTACAGTACGGCAAAGCAAAAAGAGGTGTTGATAACAAATAATAATTTGCTTTTCAGGGTTGTAATAATTACTTATTATTAGAAAGCTGATTTTGTTCACAGTGTACATATTTTAATTTTTGCATATCTTTAAATAAAATTAATTTCCTGGACGAATTACATTGATTAGAGTTAATTAATGCTAATTACTAATTGCATATATAGCATATTTGGGCATTCTTATGCATATTTTTACAAAAGTTGCATATAAGTGCATATTTCAATATAATTAAGACCTTGTCTAGCGATAAACATTCTGAAATTTCTGGTACTGCACATTGATTATTCCCAAATATCGGAGGAGGCCGCAATAAATAGAAGAATGCAACGAAAAAAGCAATAAACAATACAATAAGCAAATACACAAACCAATAAACTCTAATATTTCTAGGGAAATCCCTGTAACGGTAACGGTAGGTATTCATTGTATACACGAATGCTGGTAAAAGTGGGTACAATGAATATAAGACGGAGAATTCTCAGCTGGAAATATCTTTTACTTATGTTTCTTTTTTTTAGAAAATTTTGAATAATTTGTTATTGTAATTATGTAAATATGTCAATCTTATAATATCAAGTTTCTAGACTTAGTTTATATGTATATTAGTAATATATTTGTTAATTGTGAATCAGGATTAAGATTTTTTTGCATATTTTGCTGCATTGTCATACTTGTGCATATATAGTGCATATTTCCCAAAAAATCATTGCATATGTGCGCATATAATTCAGTTTTTTCGTGCATATTTATCCGCTCTCCACTTATTATTATTAAAATGAACACTCCGATAAATTAAATTAGGTATTCGTTAATTATAACGTTTTTAGACAAAGAGTTTAGGACGTGCTAAAATAAAAATGCTTTGATGTACTATACTTTGTCGCTTGTCGGTAATGTCGGTAGTCTCACTATCACACCTGTCAAGTCATATGTTGCAGCTAACAACGATTTTCAAGTTAAACGTATGTTTATTATATTTATATTATTTTGCCCAGGTAATGTCAATAAACTATATTTGTAAAAACCTCTCAGCAAATAACAATGACAGATGACAGTTAATCTGACAGTTGGTGTAGTTCCTCGCTCTCCGCAAGAGCGTGTTTTGTAGAATTACAAGATGACGTAGTTGCTGATGTCACAAGCGAAAAACTTGAAATGGGTTGCCAATTTCAAAAAATCGTATCTTAACTAAATGAATGAATGAAAAATGGTGTATGACTCCATTCATCATCCCAAAGGTTTAATTTATGGTCTATCTGTATTTATTGTGTATATCAGTAAATAATTGTTTTAGAATATATTTTGTTAAATTCAAAAAAATGTAGAACATTATTGGTCACAATTTTAATTTCACATATATTTTTTTGTATTTTGTAACGTTTAAAAATAAAAACTTGCAGGATATTTTTAATAAACTTTTGATAAAAGTTGAGCATCTTTGAAAATGGTTCTTTCCAAACCAATGAGATTTTTATAAAAGTGCTTAAAGAAACTTTGTTCCTTTGACTACAAAAATATATAATTTTATTTATTACAACAATTAAATTTGTTTAAAACAAATTATGTTCGACGGATCAAGTGTGCCTATCATCACTGGGTATGGTGTTAATGTAAATCTAATTATTTTGAATAAAGAAAATGGATTGCATTGGAATATGTTGTTCCAAGTCCCTAACGAGTACAAGATGTTCCATAGTATTGGCTCAATGGTTTTGGTGTTACTTCTAGAAAGTGTTATACTTGCGCTGTTGGCCTGTTATGTTGGAGCCGTCAATCCAGGACTATATGGAATTCCGAAACATTGGACATTCTTCTTACAGGTACTGTGCTACAAGATTTTAAGCAGCCTTGATAGATAATAAGGTCTGTAGCTTAAAGAAACCTTTTTCGCCACTTACAAATGGGCGCAATAACCATAAACGAAATATGACCGAATTGAACATATTTTGACGTCACGGGTACTCGCATTGATTCTATTGGCCAGCCTATTGTGGGCTAAAATAGAACTACGAAATGTCATTTAATTTGTTTTGTTTGTTGCCATTTAAGATTATATTTGTTGGGCTTCTATTACTAGTTTCATAATTTCGCTGGTTTATTGTGCAGTGTTGAAAATCTATTGAATAAAATTGTTTGTTGAGGTTAGGTTACATTCGCTCAAACCACCGCAACTGACTCACTCCCACTTTCTTAACAACATTCTTCTCAATCTCACACTCACCATACACCAATGTATTCCGGATACGATCACGTCTTGCATACTTACACACTCCTCTCAAATATCTCATTTCTACAGAAGTTACACGTCGTTCATGCTTCTTCATCCACACCCAACATTCAGAACCATACATCAATGTAGGCACCAACACACCATTATAAATATTCAAACGAGCATCTCCAGATACATTCACGTATCGAGCAAATGTAGCCAGAGCACCCAATACCTTGCACCCTGTAGACACTCCCCTTTCAATCTCCCTGTCAATATTTTCGTCCCTCGAGAACATACTACCCAAATATACAAATTCATTACTTGTTCCTGTCTCACACCATTCACTGAAACATTACAATCAGTCACCAAATCATTCTTCTCAAACACAAACACTTTACATTTATCGACATTCAATAGCAGATTTAAACCTTTCCCTTCTTCATCTACATCTACTACACAACATCAACCGCATAAGCTAACGCAGGCACTATACGTCCACCAATACGTACACCATCCGTTCTATTCAATGCCTTTCGTAACAACACATCCATATACAAATTAAATAACCAAGGAGACATTCCACAACCCTGTGCAACACCAACATCTATATGAAACAGTCACTTAATCACCATCAACTCTCACCGCAGCCTCACTTCCTTCATACAGCGCTTGAATCGCTCCCAACAAATTACCATCCACACTGTACTCCACAAGTACATCCTACATATGATAGTCTCTCGAAGAACACAGTAATACGCATTCTTTAAATCTAGAAAGCCACAGAACACCTTTTCGTTCTTATCAAGTGACTTCTCAACAATCGTTTGAAGAGAAAACAATTTATCCACACTACCTCTCTCAGGCAAAAAACCTCCTTGCATATTACTCAACATCGAAATTTGCTTGCACCTTATGAATTACGATTTTTCTATACAACTTCCCTACCACACTCAACAAACTTATCGCTCGAAAATTTGTACATTAACTCGAACTGCCTTTGCCTTTAAATAAAGGACAAATAACAGCACGTTTCCAATCATCAGGAACCACGTACCGTTTCAAACAAAATCTGAACAAATAAACTAACCAATCAAATAATCTTTCACCACCATATTTCAACAATTTATTGTGTTATTAGAAAAAGAAACAAACAGCTGCAGATGTTCCTGCAAGCTTTTCCGACACCCGACCCGAGGTGGAGCCTCCCGGGCCAGGTCTCCAATCCACAATTCAAATTCGAAATCTGCGTAAAAGGTTTGGTAAAACGTCGGCTCTGAATGGCTTGAGTTTGGACATTTACGCCAATCAGATCACAGTTCTTCTCGGACACAACGGCGCCGGCAAAACTACAGCTATGAACATTATTTGCGGTATGCTTTAAGCCGGAGAATAACTGTTTTAAATACTATTAAGATTTATAGGTATGTTGGAGCCAACAAGTGGAACCGTGGTTGTTAATGGGTTCAATGTACGGACCCAAATAGATAACATTAGGGAATCCCTGGGATTGTGTCCACAACATAACGTTTATATTAAAACTTTTTCAGTCCAGGATCACCTGATGTTCTTTGCTATGGTAAATATATCTCAAAACAATTATTGCTAAGTTGGTTGTTTCTTTTTTCGTTTCCATCTGTGTGGTTTTACTGGTAGTTAATTAGCGATAGCAGTCATTCAATAGCTCAGCTAGGATCAACACTTGCAAAAATAGTTCCTGTTAGTTAATTGACTTTACACTTTTTGCCACAATTTACAATAATGTATTTTTGATTTTAACATATTTATAAATTTATATTGTATGATACTTAATGGTATATACAATTGACTTCTAGTCTGAATATTGAAATTTATATAACATTGTTAAAAAAAATACTTTACACTCGAGAAAAAAAATGCAGCACTTGAAAATGCTCCAAAAATGACTAAATTTCAGAGTGCAATAACTCGGTTGCATTTAGTTGAAATTGGATGATTTTTTGAGTTTTAGAAACTTTGAAATGTTCTCTTCAATGTGATGCTAGTCAATATGATATTAAATCCATTACACCCCCTCCCACCCTCATATAAAAAAAATGTTCCTGCGACAATTTGGTGAATTTTTCCCAAAAAAATCGCTTTGTTATAACTTCGCCGATTTCGCACCAAAACCAATGAACCTTGGAATTCTGAGAAGTTTAAAAATTTCTCTTTGCGGTGCTTTAAAATGTTTGAACTTTATTGCCCTGTTTGCCAATTGTGTCTACGATTTTTTTGGCTCTGCGTACGAGCTGTCAAAGTTGAACATATATATCAGGAACATTTTTTCATATGGGGTTGGGAGGGGGTGTAATGGATTTTATATCATACTAACTAGCATCGTATTGAAGAGAACATTTTAAAGTTTCTAGAACTCAAAGAATCATCCAATTTCAACTAAAGGCAACCGAGTTATGGCACTCTGAAATTTATCAATTTTTGGTGCATTTTCTAATGCCGCGTTTGTTTGTTTTTTTTTTCTTCGAGTGTATTTATAAATTTATATTGTGTAATACTTGATGGTATGTACAATTGACTTCTAGTCTCAATATTGAAATTTATATAACATTATTAAAAAAAATACTTGAAAATGTAAATATGACTTTCCGAAACGTCGAAAAATGATAACATGAGTTTTATTATTTCCTGTTTTTGCAATTCAACTTCTGGACACGATTCAATTCATCTATTCTATACTACGCCGTTGAGCTTGAGAAGTTGTTAAGGCAGAAAGTTAGTTGTGTGTCTCTATTCAGCAACCAATACGATGACAAAGACAACTTCAGAGAGGGTTATGTATTTTGAAATCAATCCTTAAATATTTGTTTTAGTTGAAAGGGTTGTCAATGAAAGAAGCCAATAGTGAATCCTTGTACTATCTGCAGCGACTAAAGATGACCACCAAAGCAAAACTCACTCCTGTTAAACTTTCCGGCGGATTCCAGCGGCGCTTGTCTCTAGGCTTGGCTCTGGTGGGTTCCGCAAAAGTCCTCATTCTGGACGAACCCACCTCTGGGTTAGATCCAGAAAATAGAAGAGAAATTTGGGATATTCTAATGGTAAAAGATTTTTGTATTCTTTAATTTATCGTGACTGTATAATATGATTGTTGAACCATATGAAACTGATTATGTATACGCTATGTAAGCATCGACACCTGCGCCATCATGCGGCGCGCCGCCGCAATATTTCCGGGAATCACGCTGTGACAGCTGTATTGTTTAACATAGGGAAAGTGCGTGAAAATGAATAGTTCGGCCGGAAAAAGGAATCGAATAATTGTTGTAGTGAGGTGGGCTGCAGAAATACAAAGGGGAATACTTCCACTATAAAGTTTTACTCATTTCCTAAAAAAGCCTGGGAAATTGACCGAAAGAAGAAATGGATCGCTGCAGTTCGCCGATAAACGTAAGTTGTAATCGCTCTGTCAAGATTTCTTTGGGTCGTTTTGGCTTGCAAGTTCCCTTTCCTCCCTTACATGTGCACATGCAACTTATTATTTGTCTATCATCATTTAACTGAAAATGATTTGAAACAATTATTTGTCTTAAAATATCAAAAATGTATAAGTATTTTGTATTTAAATTGTATTAGATTAATGTAAATGTAATTATTAACAGTCAAATGAATAATTGCAATAATTTAATATATTTTATCCAACACCTCTCAATAAATGCTCCATAACTATGGTGATTTTAAACAAGGAAAGTAACAGATTACCCACTAGTGGGTATAATTTTGAGGAAAGTCACTAGTGAGTATTTTTTTATTTATAAAAATAACTCACAACACCTTAGTAACTCCTTCGATTGCCATTTTAATTTGAAAATTTAAAGCATATATCACTGTCAAATGATATTTCTTTAATAAATTTTGCATTTATTAAGATGTGTTGGATAAAATGTTATACTTCACACGTGGGCAAAGTGGAATTACCAACTCAATAAAATTATCACACTCAGCCTTCGGCTTCGTTTGGTAAAATTTCTGTCGTGGGTAATTCCTAACTTTGCCCACTTTTAAAGTAAATAACTATTATTAACTTGCATGAATCATTAATCACTGTTCCCTGTCAAAACACAACATTCATAGAACATGCATTTTTCAATTTGTAGGTTAGTTAATTTTTTCATTCGTACCTCAATGACGGGTTTATAAAAGTTTGTATTGTTCTTCGTCCTAATACCGCCCGGAGTTTCCCACATAACTGTTCCTCGCAATATCCGTCTCGAAACCTGAATTTCTTTCGTTCACGTGCCCCACATGTTTACTGTTTGACAGCTTGCGTCCTTTCATTGTATTATTGGTCCGAAATAAACTTATATCAACACTTTTCAACCCAAAGTTAATAATAACCGACATTATTTAAGTATAAAATCAGATTTCCCATTGTAATCCTGTATACAGTCTGCGATACTCCTCCGGAAAAACTTATAGCGTATGACGCTAGATGTCACCGTGCTCGAAAAGCACAGATGCTTACATAGCGTATTGTACATGTTTCGTAGTTAAAGAATCTAGCTAAAAAAATAAATTAATTTAACCCTTAAACCTTAAAGTGATAAAGAAATAATTTATTAGGATAACTAAGTTAACATCAGTAGAAGTAAAAGGCGTAAAATCAAAACTAAACAAGTTGTAATCAAAGCTAGTAATCAAGATTGAATATAAGAGAGAAAAATTGCCGACAAAGCCGCTTACGGACAATCTCGAGGGCGCTAAACATAGATTTAATAATATATTTACCGGAATTGATATCTTACAATTACAATCACAATCCGCTTCAGTGTTTTAAGCTCGGTTTTGGCGCTGTACAATGTTCTGAAATTATTTTACAAAAAAGTACTTCAAATAAAATTGGTAGATAATACATTTCTCTGTAACTTCTATTTGAAATACTCTTAATACAACCAGAAACAGAGCTCGTGGTACCCGCCAATCTCTTTTACAAGAAACAAATATTAATTATTTGGAAAATTAAACGTATAATATATGACTGATTTCACTAACAGATTTATTATACACTTCATTATATGATGTAAAGATACTGATAGGGCGAGTAAACAAAGAATCGATAAATCAATTAATCAATAATCCAATAACCGGTTAATCGACTAAACAAATAATCATTTAATCGATTATTTAAAAAAATAATCAAGTGTTCGATGAATCGATCAATCGATTACTGTTCCCAGCCCTAGTTCCGACAGGTTACTTCCTCGCGCGAAGTTTTAAAGCCGCTTTACCTTAATTTATTTGTTGTTTGTTTGCATAGAGCATGCGCGGCTCGCGGACTATTCTCATCACCACACACTACATGGAGGAGGCGGACGTCCTGGGCGACAGGATCGCCATCATGCACCGGGGGCAACTGCAATGCTACGGGACAACCATGTTCTTGAAGAAGTTGTACAGTAAGTGAAAGTGAAGTGATTTCGTGTCTTAGGAATAGTTATTACTGATGACACCTTTCTTAAGTTTGCATTACATTATACTTATTTCGTCCAGATTTATACTAGATTTTTGGTTCGATTTTCATTCGATTTATATACTTTATTTTAAAACCATTCGTTCGAAATCGAGTAATTTCGACGTCTTCCGAAGGAGACCAAGTTGACAAACTTTACAACTGAAACTGAATTACTGCATTTTGACACATTGTTATTAAAATTATTTAAACAATGGATAACTCAGAAAAACATTCTTTAAAAAAAGGACTACTATCAAACACCAAATTAAAAACTAACGACTTTATGACAAAACGTCAAAAGTTTATGGACCTCAAAATAAACAGGTTGGTGTACCTGATTTCTGACAGTAGTGTGCAAGCGTAGCCGAATCTAGTATGAAACTCGAACAGAAATTTCTGGTTTACATTATACTAGAAAGGACTAGGAATTTCTCGAATGAAACTCGAACGGAAATCTATACGAAAAAAATATAATGTACGTCAAGCTTTATTCAATGAGCGCAAAAACCATAAACGTAATATGACAAATTTATATCAAAATCGTGTAACACTTACGGAATAATTAATAGTCAAGTATTTATTTTGTTATAAATATTCTGCAGTAAAGCGATATAACGAATTGAACATATTTTGACGTGACGGGTACTCGCATTGATTCTATTGGCCAGAAATATGAAACGTGCAAGTCGCGCATCGCCTATTGTGGGCTCAAATAGAACTACGAAATGTCATTTCATTTATTTTGTTTGTTGGTATTTAAGATTATATTTGTTGGGCTTCTATTACTTGTTTCATAATTTCACTGTTTTATTGTGCTGTGTTGAAAATCTATTGAATAAAATTGTGTGTTGAGATTAGGTTACATCACTACTAGCGCCACTGTTCTCAAACTTTCGTATGATGTTTACTCGAATATCAAGTAAAATACTCTATAGTTGCCAAATTAATTTTATCTTTATTTATATTAAGTTTAATTGTTGTAAATTAATATATAAATATTATTTTTACATAAAACATATACCGGGTGTATATTGTAAGGTGAAACATAGGCGTTTAACATGGTAAATAAATTTTTCCGTTCGCATTGCTTCCCTAATTATTTTAGACAAAAATGTTTCAAATAAATGTTGTTAAGCATAAAATTCTACATCCGGATCAGTAAACAAAAATCATTTTAATTACTTCATAACTGCAGAAATTAAATTCAAAAGCAAATTCACGGAATTGCGAATTTATAGTAGCAGTCATGGAATTAAAAACAAGAGATGAACAAATGCGTAACGTTTTAAACGTCAATGTCAAAATAATAGATTATCAAAATCATTTATACGTAGATACTTAAATTATTTTCTAAATAAAAATTTAATAATAATAATAAAGCATAATGTATATTATAAGAATAATAAATATTTTAAGTAGCTTGTTATAAATGTTTAACAAATAAAATTAATAAAAAAAAACAGCAAGAAACTAAATATTCTTAAATTATAATAGATGTTCAAATAGTCCACCGTTTTGAACTAAACAATAACCCAATCTGTTGTAGAAGCTTTGTCGATTATTTATTTTCTGGAATTCTTGTGTTATAGCGTTTTTAAGTTCTTCCACATTCTGACATCTTTTTTGATAAACATTAGTTTTCAAATGACCCCATAAAAAAATCGCACGGATTTAAATTTGGCGACCGTGTTGGCTAGTTAACTGGTCCTCTACGTCCTATCCAGCTTGCAGGAAATGATTGGTTCAGATTTTGACATTGACGTTTAAAACGTTACGCATTTGTTCATCTCATGTTTGTAATTTCATGGCTGTTACTATTAATTCGCAATTCCGTGAATTTGCTAAATTAATTTCTGCAGTTATGAAGCCATCAAAATGAATTTTGTTTACTGATCCAGATTTAGAATGTTATGCTTAACAACATTTATTTGAAACATTTTTATCTAAAATAATTAGGGAAGCAATGCGAACGGAAAAATTGAATTACCGTGTTAAACGCCTATGTTTCACCTTTCAATATACACCCGGTTTAATATCTACTATCATGAAAAATCGTTGTTTTAGTGCTACTGGAGTAATACCGGTGACGTCACACAAACAACCATATCTCGGGTAATATATAAAATTTTCACTTTGGACAATTCAAATGAATAGCATTATTTTAAATGTATAAATCAACAATTATTCTACAAAGATTAGGATAAAAATTAATATAAAAGTGTGTTAGTATTTATCAGTAAAAATGTGAACATAATTATTCAAACTGGATTTGATATTGGATATAATCTTTCAACCTCAAACAATACTCAGAGGAAGGCAACTGGTGATGGCTGATCACGTCAAAGCTGTAAAAGAATTTCCAAAATCGGGACAAAGTTATTTGATAACAACGTTATTTAATAACAACGAAAGTTATTTGATAACAACGAAAGACAATTTATTATTTCAATTTGACACTTCTAAAGTAAGGTTATACATACTTTTTTTTCTTTTAACGGCTTCAATCCAATTTTTTTCTTTTTACCACTTTCCCACTTACTGTTGGAAAATTGTAATATTTGCACTTACTATTTCTACCTGTATTTATGCAATTAACTCCGAAACAACTATTATGAACCATTTTAAAATCATTTTTCATAGTAAAGTGAGCAACATGAGCATAATTAATGCTTATTTTATCCGCTGCTCTCGCTGCAGTCGAATCAATTACCCCCAACACATACTCTGCTCCCTACCAATATATTTTTAACTTATCCTCATCATTCAACCCACTAAAATATAAATTTTTCAAAAAATTTACCTCGTCCCCTTTTCCAGATTGTTACAATATCCTGCCTTTAAATCTATGACAAACCATAGATTCTACTAATTGAACAACGTTCAGATTTTTAGTTTGTTTTATTGGGATCTGACATGTAGCGATATGCCATCCAGCGGATTATTTTCGAAGACAAAGTAGGGTGAAGATTCCGTTAGAAATACATTGTCAAATGGGAACAATAATTTTTGAGACAAAAATGACCGAAATTGTAGTTAAACATCGCGAAAAATCGAAAAATAAAGTGTACTGTGCAGAAAAATGGCTGTAATAATAAGTCCTGTAAAAACCTGGACGTTACATTCCATTATTTTCCGAAGCTGGACAAATGTTTTATTTATAAATTAAACCAATTTGGAGTGCGAAAAAACTGTGGAAAAAACTAGCAAAAGTAAACAACATGAATGCGTTTACAATAAATAATATGCTCTGAATATTTTATACCAAACGGTTATGTATGTACATCTAAGTAATATTATGAGTGGGTTTCTTAATTAAACTATTGAGACTTCTTCTGAATAATGACTTTATTTATTTTATATAATAATTGACTGACTTGTTATAACAACCAATAACATAACTACCAATTCATAGCCTACATACATATTATTATAACAGCCTGATTTATAGATTGCATAGAATAGAAATGGAATAGAATAGCACAGGAATAGAAATTTAAAATAATGTAAATGCATACAACCATTTATAGATTCTATAGAATGGAATAAAGTGCACAGAATTTAACCAAATTTTATTTTCTATTCCTGTGCCATTCAGTTAGTCCGGTACAATTCGTGTTATTCCGTCGAAAGAATTACTCTTTTATTCATATCGTTGTCACTTTTTAAACAACTGCACCAAGAATCGTGAAGCAACAGTGATGTAAATAATTGAAAAAAATGACGTCATTCTATTCCATTCTTATACAAACTATAAATGTACTGGACAAGTTTATATTCCAAAACTATGCCTACGCTTATTCCATTCCTATTCTATGCAATCTATAAATCAGGCTATAGTAAAATTTTAGGTTATAATACGAATTTGCTTCGAAATCTTTTCACTTTGTATTTAACTAAGTTCATAAATAAAATTAAATCTGTATTCAAAGTTAATGTTCTTTAAATTTGTTCATTTTTAGTTATTTGTTTATTTAGTAAATTTACATCAAGAAACGTTCAACTAACCTATAACAGTACAACAACGAAGCAATGCAGTTTTTGACCAAAACCAGTCATGCAGGAACAAGCAGCACTCATCACTTTTTCATCTCCTGCAATTTTCCTATTAATTTGATGGAGATCACCTCGTAAATTCGACGTTGACACACAGAAAACCACTACACCCACAGCCACTTTCATTTAATTTTTTCCCGCATTTAATCAATTGTCGAGTATATAAAATGCGTTCAGCTTCTTTAAAATTTAGTTTGCTGGATCTGATGTAGCGCATTCGGAAATATTATAAATCGTGAGACTCATTTTTATATTTTATACGCGAACAGTACTAATGTCACATTCGAATCTTCACCCTTATTGAAGCCATCTTGGATAGGCCACGCCCCCATGTCAGATCCCAATAACATATATTGCAAAATTGCGCTTAGAGCTCTGCCACCCAGAGCTGTTGTCGCACTGACAAACATAATCAATGCTACACTACGTCTGAGACACTTTCCATCTTCTTGGAAACAAGCCACTGTTATCACCATCCCGAAGCCAGGCAAAGATGCCAAGTTTCCGGAGAATCACAGACCAATCAGCCTGTTGAACCTGCTGGCCAAAGTGGCCGAGAAGGTTCTTCATGAGCTGCTTCTGCAGCACACGGTCGACAACAATATAATTCCTCCGGAACAGTTCGGCTTTAGGGATAAGCATTCCACCACGCACCAACTAGTGCGAGTCGTGGAATATGCTACGAGTGGGCTCAACAAGAAGATGGCCACCGGTGGCGTGTTCTTGGACGTAGCCAAAGCGTTTGATAAAGTGTGGCACAGAGGGCTTCTAGCGAAGCTGCTGCAGCACAAGTACCTTCTGTACTTGGTGCAACTTATCGAATCATACCTCAGTCGGAGGAAGTTTCGGGTTAGGTTCGACGGAGCGCTCTCCAACGAAAAAACAGCGACAGCGGGCGTAGCGCAAGGTTCGGTGATCTCACCACTCCTCTTCAACATCTTCGTCAGTGACATGCCGAAGATGGAGGACAACACTAGCCTTGCGCAATACGCAGATGATACGGCCTTGCTTAGCCAGAGCCACAGCCCGAAACTTGTGACAAAGCGACTCCAACAAGCAGTCAATGCTGTGGAGCGCTGGTGCATCAAGTGGAGGGTAGCTGTGAATCCGGACAAGAGCACTGCCATCCTCATCACCAGGAGGCGGCGCAAACCGCATGGCAGTCTAGTGATGTTTGGGCGTCCGATACCCTGGCGCGACAAGGTGACGTACCTTGGAGCAATCATCGACCAACGGGCTAATTTCAATAGACACATTCAATCTGCCGTGCAGAAAGCGAAGCTAACCATGATGCGGCTGTTGCCGCTGATCGGACGAAAGAGCGAACTATCGCTCGCTAATAAGTTGAGGGTCTACAAGACCATCATCAGACCACAACTGCTGTACGCGGCACCAGCATGGGGCTGCGCTGCTCCACGGCAGGTGAAAAAGCTCCAGGTTTTTCAAAACCGAGCCCTGAGGTTAATCACTAACGCTCCTTGGTACGTCCGAAACGCCACGATTCACCGCGACCTAAAGGTCACAACAGTCCGTGAATTCATGCTCACACAAGCCACCAAAGTTTTTGGTGGTATGAGTGTGCATGAAAACATTCTCGTAAGACAGTCAGTCGACTACGACGAGATGGCACCGTACAGGGTTCGGCGCCCGAAACATTTTCTCAGTGATACATAGAGAAATTATCACCACTGACTGCTATCCGGATTAAACCGGAAGGGCTATAGCAGCCCGTATCATAAAACTATCAATCAATGAATTCGGAACAAGGGAGCCAATGGCTCAAACTCCAATAAGTGAAACCACATGTATTAAAATATCCATGTCAGATCCCAATGCTAGTGTGTATTAAGTGTGTTAGTTGCTTTAAGTAATATTAGGTTTGTTCCAACATACAGTTTGTGTATCGTTCATAGTATGGTTCATGAACTACTTTCTACGCAAGCGCCAATAAAGTACTAGTTTTGAACTGTTGCAGAATTGCGTTATGTTGGAACGGAGCATAACAGAGATTTGTACTGCTTGACACTGTCAAACGTCCATTGAAAAATAGAGAAAATCTTTGTAAAATGGAAAACTTCACTAGTAATAGGGAAATTTAAAAAACAGATGATTATCATAATTTGCTAAGGTTTCATCTAAAAATATCATAATTTACCCAATTACAATAATTATGTACATAATAAATGGCCCTTCAACATTACCTAAATAGTTTTCATTTTTCATTATTTTTTTTATCAGTTTTATTTTAATTTGACTTCGATAATCCTTATGGAAATAAAATGGCTGAAAAACATTTCAATACTCTGATACAACTCTTAAAAGCTTTAAAAATTTAGGTTTTCAGACTTTTTCAGATTTTTTCCGGTTATTTAAAATTTAAAAACTATAACATTATACAAAATACATATAAATATATTAGTCCAGGCAATGAGTACTTTCGGGGTTACAAAAGGTCAAGGAGTGTTCGTTTTTGGTAGATTTTTTACAGTTCGGTGTCCTAATTAATATTCTGAGTTTGCGACCTTGAGCGACCGCCGCTCGCGCCGCCATATTGAAAAAAGGTACTAAAAAACAGTTTTTCAAGAATATCTTCTCTCCAGCGCCACTAAAGTTGAATATAGTTATTACGAAAATTATAGAACATAAAATTCTCTAGAGATAAGGTTCTTAATAGTTTTTGTGTAAGTGTTATAGTTTTCGAGAAAATTGAGAAAATAAAAATATAAAATTTTCAGTCTGTGTAAACCAACTGATAAATTTGTGTTAATACACAAAAACGGCTGACATTTTTTAACGGACTGAAATATCGACTACCGGTTATCAACATTCGATTGCCCGGAAATTTTTGTATTAACACCATTATTTTTACACTTTAGAGAAGTCTAGTTCAGTTGTAATATATACATATTTCCCGAGGAAGCATAAATAAATTAAAATAATTTTCTTAAAATTTTGTGTTGAAATTACTGTAAATCTTGAACGGAATCAAATAGCGACATCCGGTTTTAGGCATTCGATTGCTCGGACAATTATCTATTTGGACAATTATTTTTACACTCCTGGGAGGTCTAGTTCAGCTGTATGTGTACACCTTCTTCTAGAAAACGTAAATAAATTTAAGTAATTTTCTTAAAATTTTGTATTTAAATTACTGTAAACCTTGAACGGAATCAAATATCGAATTCCGGTTTTCATCATTCGATTGCTCAGACAGTTATCTATTAGCACCATTATTTTCACACTTTTGGTAAGTCTAGTTCAGCTGTAATATATACATATTACCCGAGAAAACGTAAATAATTTTAAGTAATTTTCTTCAAATTTTTTATTTAAATTATAATCCAGGCAATGAGTACTTTCGGGGTTATAAAAGGTCAAGGAGTGTTCATTTTTGGTAGATTTTTACAGTTTGATGTCCTAATTAATGTTCTGAGTTTGCGACCTAGAGCGACCGCCTCTCGCGCCGCCATATTGGAAAAAGGTACCAAAAAACAGTTTTTCGAGAATATTTTCTCTCCAGTGCCACTTAGGTTGAAAATAGCTATTACAAAAATTATAGAGCATAAAATTCCCTACAACTTCTGTTATAAACATTTTCCAATCAGATGAGTAGTACACGAGTTATAACGGAGTTAAACGCTGCAAATTTCTGCAATTCGCAAATCGCTATATTTTTTTACGAAACAGAAAATATCTATTACTTAATACGCATTACTGTTTTCTATTCATTTGCGCACAACAAATTGATGGTATTTACAGGAGTTTTAGATTACATCATATGATTTTCTATTAGAACTAAACGAATATTAGCGAACAGGATTTCGGGATACATCAAGCGTTGCGAAATTATTGGCACACGAGGTCGAAGAAGACAACAAAGATGAAAACTCGGGAGAGGAGGAAATAAATTTACAAGATGTTGATATAAATGAGCCTGGACCATCTAGGCCTAGGGCATCGAAACGGAAAAAAAATATCAGTAAATAGCGAATTGTGGATTAGACCTACTGGGGATACTACATGACAAAAAAAAAAAACGCGCCTCTGATCTACCGCATGGTGGTGCGGAAATGCATAAAAAACGGTAGTACGTATTATGTAATCGATATTTGCTTAAATTTCGTGAAAAAGTATAGCGATTTTGCGAATTGTAGAAATTTGCTGAGTTATAACGCGTGAAATACTCATCCCATTGGAAAATGTTTAAAACAGAAGTTATTGGAAATTTTATGCTCTAGAATTTTTGTAATGACTATTTTCAACCTAAGTGGCGCTGGAGAGAAGATATTTTGGAAAAACTGATTTTTGGTACTCTTTTTCCAATATGGCGGCGCGAGCGGCGGTCGCCCAAGGTCGCAAACTCAGAATATTAATTAGGACATCGAACTGTAAAAATATACCAAAGATGAAAACTCCTTGACCTTTTGTAATGAAAGCCCATTTTTATGTCTTCATTGCCTGGACTATATATTCCACACAAAAAGTATTAACCCACCTTGCATACAGCTATTCATATAAGTGGCTTAAAATTTCTTAATAATTATTTACGGTAATCCTTAAAAAAAGCAACCCGCTCCCCCTCAACCTCACTATTTCTAGATCCGCTCTAAAATAACTGTTCTAAATTTTCATCGCCTGACGTATCAAAATCAAAAAATACTGAAAATCCCTCTGAATCACTCTTCGTACAAAATAAATGACTAATATCTAATAAAGTAATCTGAATAAAATAGGTTTGTATTTGTTTTTACGCAATGCGCATGACTCGGACTATCAGTACACCTAAAAATTCACTGACTAATTTGACCGTTCACGAACCAGTTCATGTACGGTCAATTTTGTGTTGGAACAACCAACGCCTAGTACATGATTTAGTCTAAATTTATGTTGGAACACTGAATGCACTCTATGTATGTACAGAACAGTTCAAAAACTAGTTTGACGGTCTGTTGGAACAAACCTATTGTGATCGTAGATTATTTTGTTTTATGTTTACTTTAGGTGCCGGCTACACCCTAACCATTTTACTTCGCCCAAAATCTGATATAAACAAAATAATAGACACTATAAATAGCTTCGTTCCTCATCCGAAGCTCAAACATGTTACTGAGAGCTACGTCACCTTCGAGTTGCCAACTAATAACACTGCCACGTTAACCAACCTTTTTATCAATTTGGAAAAAAAGAAAGAAAATCTGGGAATTATAAATTTTGGGGTGTCACTAACAACGATGGATGATGTGTTTATCAAAGTTTGTAATATGGCTGAAGACGTCTCTGAAAAGGTCACCACTGTTAACATAACAGCGAAATCAGAAAGTTTTGCAGTTGAACCACGACGTAAGTATTGAACTGTTGATTATTACTTGATTACGCTTTAGAAAATAGTAGAAGACACTGCAGGCGGAATATTTAAAAGTAAATGTCACATGGATTATGAAATTAAAATCTACCACATAATTTTCTGTGTATGTATATTAATAGAGAGCGGATTATATGCAAAGTACATATATAGGGTGTAACATAAATAAGTACATTATATTTAATCAGTGATAGAACTCGCCGAGAATAATAATTTTTCTTAATAAATTTTTTTTCTAAATCCCATTTTTTTAAGCATTTTTACCACCCTATAAATTGACGAGTCGTTCAGGTATATTCATAATTTGGTCCAATAGCAGTATCCATGGCAATATTATTGATCTTGACAAATGTCACCTGTCAACTTTTTCAAATAAA
The DNA here is from genome assembly GCA_963942605.1 of Poecilus cupreus. Taxonomy (NCBI): domain Eukaryota; kingdom Metazoa; phylum Arthropoda; class Insecta; order Coleoptera; family Carabidae; genus Poecilus; species Poecilus cupreus. The sequence continues at coordinate 27,309,691 of OZ012718.1, forward strand.
TTTTGACAATATCAAATAAATCAACTAATAAATTATTAAAGTAATAATATGTAAAAGTGCCGGATTTTCCGAACTGCCAATTCACAAGCATTCTGTTGAAGTTCAAGGTAACGCTGCTCCATCCTGTCAAATATTTTTAGAGCGTTTTCCAAATCATCATCGTACGAATGTTCGCACTGTTACACATGTTGTTTAGCTTATTCGAGATCATGAATCTTTTCAGTCAGTTCAAAATCTGGGTAAAATACGATCTGATCACAGCAAATATTGAACAGAATGATTTGGACTGTGTCGAGGGTTAGCCAGAGTCTAGTAAGTACTCGAAGAATAACACAACAACACACTTATGAAAATTACACATTAATTAATAGTACATTAAAAGACCAAAATCACGTTCTTACCTCATACAAAAAGTCTAGTGTTTGATACCAGAAGATTAACCTTGCACAGACGTCAATTTTTGCGAATGGATACTGGCGTCTTGATTTAGTTGGTAATAAATTAACAGTAATTAACGTTGGTACTTGCGTAATTTCTAGTGGTATTCTCAGTAATAATATAACAAGAGAGTGAGAATAAATAAAAAGAATAAAAATAATTTGACAGATTTTTCGAAAACTTGTTGCCAGGCATTAGCCACGAAAGCCCGTAGGGCTTGAGTGGCTATTGCCAAATGGCGACAAGTTTGAGAAAGATACTGGAGAATTATTTTCTAATTTATCGAACTCTCGAGTTATATTTAATTAGATTATTTTTTGATTTCATCATCAGGCACGGCACTAAAGCCCGGTATTATAAACGCTGGTTAAACAGCCGGTTAGCCAATATGCTACTAAATTTAATATGCTACTTAATATTTGTGTGGGTATTATAAAGCAAAATTTCATTTGCACTGAGAGAAATGTATATGTAAAACAAGTGTAATTACACTTAATTGAAAGAGAAAATATATTTAAAAAATCTGATGTGGCCAGCACATAACCTCCCGCCCAATACTACTCTTAAACGGTACAAAATAGTATTTGATGATACAGAAACAAACCTTCTTATTTGTTTACTTTCTATTTATATTTGAGAATTTTAATTTTCTTTCGTATATTTATTTAATTTTTTGACATATATTTCACTAAGAAAACAGCTTCACAATCACAATGACATGTGTCACATTTCGTAAAAAATTGAAAATTTTTAAATGTTTCCATGGTGTACTAGGAATGCAAAATTTTTGTGAAATCTAATTTCTTTATATTTTATTATCTCTAAATCTAATAAAAATTATTAAAATTAGTGTAATCAAAACAAATGTAGAATTAAATATTCTTCAACTTTCAAAATAACATAAATTGTTGAAAAAGGAAATTTAACCGTGTTTTTCACGAAAAACTGTTAAGGGCTTCAAGTAAACTGCTACTTCCGGTCGACCAATTTTATCCAAAATCTAATCAGCTCTTCGTTTAAATATAAGAAGCAATAATTCAAAAAATTGTATTTTTTGGTATTATAGTATTTGAGTTATGCGAGACGAAAAAATTGCCACAGACTACACACACACACACATACATACATACATACATACATACATACATACATACATACATACATACATACATACAGACATCATCGCGAAAATAGTAAAATTGTACTGTAGGGACCCTAAAACGTGCTTATTCATTGAAAACTCACTACCCAATTTTCTGACCAAAAACAATACCTCCCTTACCTAGAGGTAGGCGGGAGGTAAAAAGTGACAAGTAAACTCATATATTCAAAAATATAATACAAGTTTATTTGAAAATATGTATTAGACGCAAATATCTATATATTAAGATTATAATTTATTAAATAATAGATCTGAATCAAATATATATTAATATTAAGTATAATTTTTGCTCATAGTTAATATATAATATTTTAACGTTTAATATATAAAGTTAAAAATTAAATATGCAGTTTATTTCTCGCTCATAGAAAACATATTTAAATCAAGTAAAAAATATTTTAGTACTTACTAAATAATATATTTAATTAAAGAATATAATATACAAATGTAAATATTAATTATTTTAAGAGTTAACATAAGAGATTCTAAAATTTAATATGTAGGATTTTAATAATAAATATACGATTAATTCATAACAAAAATAAGATATATTTAATTCAAAGCAAAATAAAACTTTAGCTTAAAAATAAAATATACTAATATCTATAATATTAGTTACTCCTTATAAATAAACATTATTTATAAAATAAAAGGTATACATATTAAAACAATATAAGTATTTTTTAAATATGTATTTTTAATAAGTAAAGAAAACATAAATAACATTCTGAACAAATATTACATAAAATTAGGTAATTATAACAAAAAAATACTATCAGCTAAATGTAAAAAAATAGATTAATTTAAATTTACAAAACAATTAGTATTATTTTTTATTAACATAAGGGAGAATACGTTTACTAAAGATGAGTGTAAAATATAACTAAAATTATTTGATAAGTCTACCTGATATGAATACAAATGATTATTAAATCCAATAGTAATAAAGAGTTGAACATAGAATAAAACATCGATTTCTCATTCAAAATTATATTTTTAATTAAAGCGTAAACAGGCATTTCTTCTTTATAATCCATTACTAACACTTGATGAATTTGATCGAATGCCGTCAATGTTTATCCATTCGCATATCTTATAATAAATTCATCAGGTATTAGATTTGTTTTTTACATTTTTTACAAAAGTTCTAAAGCCAAGGGTAATAATTTTACTAAGACCTAGTTGTAAAACTAACCTGCGAGAAAAATTTAATTGTTGTTTTAATGATAGCGTACTGGCTATATTTATTCTGGAAGAAACTTGATTTAACTTGAGTAATTGTTGTTTTTCCTATTTTGGAATAAAAAGTCCACTGTGAGTGAGGCTAATTTTTGACGTTCAGAATAACTCAATATTTCCTTTCTTTTTCTCAACAACGCTTGCCCATCTAGAGTTTTATTTAATAAATCTTCTAAACCCTATAAATCAGAAACGAAGACTACATTACTAATCAATATAAATGTGTGTACAGGCGTGATAATTTTTTAAAATTTCTCATACTTACATTAAGAAAGACTGATAGTGATTCCAAAATTATTGGTAGTCTCTCTTGAATTGAAATCGTAATAGGCGGAGGTGGTGTTACCAAAGATCCATCAGAATTGCAAATTATAATATTATTTTATGCTTCGTCTATCAAATCAAAAAGATTTTCCTCATTTAAGCTAGCTGTTGAGATGGATGGAGTAGAATCATCAAGTTCATAATACTGATATTTCAGTCTAAAATGCATTTAGTTTTAGTATTAAGTACATACATATAATACATTATGTGCCATAAGTAATTATTCATACATACATTTTTTTTTTAATATATACAAATTATCTCATAAATGTTGTGTAATTATTTAGTTTGTTCTGTTTTACTACATCTACTGTACCTCTTCAAAATCAGTAACTATTTTTTTTACTTATAAATTGCATTTACATTTATTTTGTATATAATTCTAAAAATTAATATTTGACACGTAAATATCCAATATTAAAATTAAATTTATAACCTCTTTGTTACCAAAATAGCTTATAAATTTTGAAGATAATTTTAATCTTAGTCCAATTTGTGGGATTAATTCTTTTATAGCACAATCATCTAGTAATTTAAATGGTGTTTCGTCTATTCCTTCATCTATAATTAAAAAACTGTTTATGCTGCAAATTAAATAATCAGAACAATTAACTTACTTTAAAATTTTTTTTGTAGTTCACCGAATTCCCATTCTTGTAATATATATTGCACGAACAAATCAATTTTTCGTGTACAAATATAAATAATATATAAAACTAGGCACATTATGCAAGCAGTTACCAAACCTAAACAACGCAGAAAAAAAACAGTCAACCACTAAAAACTACATATCAGTATATTTCTTGGAATGAAATGCAGGTTTATACTTGTTCACCACCCGGCTAATACTAATGAAATTACGTGGTAAAATAATTCTACAATACACTGTGTTTCATTTAAGTAGACTAATATCATTATTTTAAACATATTTTATACTTCATATTAATATAATGTTAGTTAAATTTAATAATATATACAATTTGAAGATAAAAACTTAGTTGCTTTGCATCAAGTGGAAATTATATTAAAATTTAATATACTGTATAGTATATTCAAAAGTTTTTGAATCTTTAAGAAATAATATTTGATAAAATAAGTATACTTTATATTATAATAATATTTTAGTATAAAATATATTTATTCTAATGAAATATTTGTTAAATATCTATTATATTATTTTTTCAATATACAATTTATTTGTTTTGAAACAATATAATTTAGATATAAATATCTGTCTACTTAAACTAAGTGAAGTAATTTAAATATATTTTTTTAAATATACATTTCTCTCAGTGTGATTACCTACTTATTAGTTAATCGAGTCTCCCTAGAAAAGTTACCAAATCATATTAAATTTAGTTGGTAAGTTAGAATCCCTATCAGAAGTATACACATATTCCATGTAGATGGCGGCAGTGAAAATTAATATTTACTAATTAAAATATGATGAAATTAACTAAATGGAACAATTTGAAATAAAATAATACAAATATTTATTAAATCCGTTACATTATTTAATGATGAATGAGTGTATGAAATATGAAATTTGATATCAACATCAGTTACTGATACCAGAATTATATTCATCAAATATATTTTCAGAAAAATGAAAAAAAATTGAATAAGGTAAAAATTACAGTGAAAAATAAAAATTTAAATTACTAAAAATTATGTCCCAATCCAGGGGCATAATTGAAAAACAAAGAAACAGACGCAGTGGATATGCAGACTAAGACAAAAGTATGGGCAGATATAACCATATAAGTGTCTAATTTCATTCAATATACAGTTCAGGACATGAATTTGGAATATGGAATTTATTTAAAATTATTTTAAAAAAATATTAAAATAAAATCAATAACGCTGAAATCTAAGGAGAATATAACTGGATATTATTTAATATGGGGCACGTAAAAAATAGAATATATTTTTATTTAGGTAGAACTGGAGGAGATAATTTAAAAAGAAATAGCAGATGAAAACCTATCAATTGTTGAAACGCTATCAATCGATGATACTGACATCATATTCGAAATTCCTATATGTAAATATCTACAAAATTTTGAAGATTTAAATATCTTTAATATTTAACAATAATTGTGTGCATTTATTATCTTCCATAAAGTATTTGTAGATCAAAAATATAAAATAACATTGAAATATACTTTTAATAGTCTACTAACTAAATTTAATAGCACCAAAACTGTCCTGCTTATTTAATAAGCTTATTTAGTAGGAAACTAAATTTATATTACCTTTATAATACACTATTTGCAAATAGTAGGTTACTTAATTTATAAAATACGCTATTAAATTTTAACATTCGTTTATAACACCGGGCCTAAATCTATCTTTTTTGCTCATTTTTACTTGTGTTGATGATAACTATCTGACATTTGACATCTGTCAACAAAAACAAAAAAGCTACAGAGAAAATTGCCGGGAATAATCACAAGAGCATTATTCTCAGTATAATAATGACAGGATTGGTTAAAACGCAGACACGTGACATACAATAAAGCATTTCATTGGTTTTAAGAAACGTCAAAAAATAATCATTGGAATTTGTTCTTCAGCTTCAATATTGTTTGAATACATTTTTATTGCAAAAATACAAAATTTAGGTTAACTTTCACGACGCAAAAACAGATGTAATGCGCAGTAGCGCAGTGTTTACACTGTAGCACGGCGGGACGAGACTGAACTTAAGGTTGACAAAATAATAAACACAACACTTTTAAAATGATAAAGAATGGTATTTAATGAAATGATAAATGCTGAATTGAACAATTAGAAATAAATTACAAATATTACAGCGGCGACAACGTATGAATATGTTTAAAAGTTACAATTACCAAAACATATTTAGCAAAACAAAATTTACTGAAATTCTACATCTTGTAGAGTACAGCAGACGTCAGAAGACGTCTGCTCTGTTCAAAATCTAACAACTAACTCCCATTTGTGCTGGCCAAACACACGTATCTACCCCATAAGCGGGAACGCGGGGGGTAGGAAATCTCTTGAGGACCAACACAAAGATTACATAAAAACTAGAACACTTAAAAACTAAAACCATATCTAGGGTTCGACCAGGATCTGTAAATCTGTCAACAGCAGATGGCATCTCAAGCCGATATTTCAGAATATTTGCCGCGATAAACTCAAATGACTATTTATGATAACTAAATTCTAACACACATGTGTGGCAATAAATTAACCTCAAGAAAACAAGAACTCCTGTCAAAGCGATTTTCGATGCATTCATGTCCAAACGCAGTTTGAAACTTGATATTTTAAAATCGCTTTGACAGTAAATACAATAAATCGTATACTGAATGTTCGCCTTGTTACACCATCCGCGCCCTAAATACAATTATATCTTTGGATATAATTTATAATAACTTGACTAAAACAAGGTGACATGCAATAATTACATTAATAATTGTGCAGTACCTGCTCAAATAGCTTACTAATTACTAAACACACATAACGCACTTTTAAAACAACTATAACAATATAGCCCGAATTAAAAATACCACAAACCAATAACCAAAGGAAAACAATTCCGTCAAGAAAACCAAAATCTACAAATATATCATTAACATACATACATAAACATAATAGAAAAAAATACTTTAAAAAAAATTATTATCTGACGTAAAAAACAACTTAATCTCTAACATGCACATAAAAACACAAAACCAATAAAAATACAAAAATTAAAAATAAAATTGTCTGAAGGCAAGGGACGTGTCCGCGCGGGGTAGGGACACACAGCTGGAGGGCATAATGACCACTACACACCACTGTCACTGTCACATCACTGGGGGGTAAGGGGGTACAAGGGGGTGGTTCCTCACAAAACAAGGGTCGAAGACACTTCACTACGATCAGCTGACTCTGGTAAAACCAAAGGCAAAAGAACCAGCTGATCCCTCGCTGCTGAAATGACGTCAACACCTTGCTGGGCCGGAACAGAAGTCGGACTCTCACCTGGCGTGTGCTGGTGGAGACGGACTGGTGCTGGATGTTTCCTCCGACAGAAACCACGTTCACCGGGTGTGAACCCTGTTCACTGGTTGTGAACAGCTCTTCAGGTAGCTCGATGGTCTCTACCTGCTCCGTGATGCTGGTATCAATGCACGGTTCCGGTTGCTCTTCTCTGCTACCTGCCTGGGTATTCCCTTCTGATTCCTTCGCTGCCATGTCGTTTATCCGTATTTCGACTGTCTCCGTTTTCCCAGGAACAACAGCAACCTCGCGCTCAGCACGTAGCAACGCCTCAAAATCAGCCGCGCTGATTCGTGCTACCTCCGGCTGAGCTGGGATTCGATGGTGGAGGTTATAACCATAACTGTGTGGTGGCACCCGATACACTGTGGAACCACCCACACCAACTTCACCGCGCGTCGAATCCCCTGCGACCGACATCGGCATCGGTCTAGGTTGCTGCTGTTGTTGTCCAAACGAGCTCCACAACATCGGAGCTGGCGATGGACAGCCGTTCCACCAAAAACGACATGGTGCACAACCCAATGGAAAGGGCAAATACCTGTCGTACCCAGGCAAGGTATGATCCAACTCGTAACCGAGGTTTGGAAACATGGTTACGAGCGGATGTGGCGGCACAACAACACTCGGACTCCCGTACATTTTTACTCACACACTGAACTGCTTAACACTGAACTAAATATTTTTGGTAACTGAACCAACATATTCAGTACGTTGCGTCGCTGAACACGGAAAAAAAAAACGAAAATATAAAACGAACAAAACAATATTATTTAAACGCAAAACGAATCAAAACTAAATGACAAATGAACAAAATATAAAGTGACTTTAACACAAAATTACTAAAAACAAAATGACTTAACCAAAATGACTGCGCCAGTAATCACGATTGATTACACTTAACACTTATCATAGCGAACAAAACACTTTAAATGAACGAACGGGAACGCAAGAACTTTTTATACCGCGCGAATTTTAAACCGCAATTAAAACTCTTTAACGCGGTATCCTACCGACTGTTGCCAATGTAGCACGGCGGGACGAGACTGAACTTAAGGTTGACAAAATAATAAACACAACACTTTTAAAATGATAAAGAATGGTATTTAATGAAATGATAAATGCTGAATTGAACAATTAGAAATAAATTACAAATATTACAGCGGCGACAACGTATGAATATGTTTAAAAGTTACAATTACCAAAACATATTTAGCAAAACAAAATTTACTGAAATTCTACATCTTGTAGAGTACAGCAGACGTCAGAAGACGTCTGCTCTGTTCAAAATCTAACAACTAACTCCCATTTGTGCTGGCCAAACACACGTATCTACCCCATAAGCGGGAACGCGGGGGGTAGGAAATCTCTTGAGGACCAACACAAAGATTACATAAAAACTAGAACACTTAAAAACTAAAACCATATCTAGGGTTCGACCAGGATCTGTAAATCTGTCAACAGCAGATGGCATCTCAAGCCGATATTTCAGAATATTTGCCGCGATAAACTCAAATGACTATTTATGATAACTAAATTCTAACACACATGTGTGGCAATAAATTAACCTCAAGAAAACAAGAACTCCTGTCAAAGCGATTTTCGATGCGTTCAAGTCCCAAACGCAGTTTTAAACTTGATATTTTAAAATCGCTTTGACAGTAAATACAATAAATCGTATACTGAATGTTCGCCTTGTTACAACACTAACGCCATCTATGCAATCATATGTTCTCCATCCACGAATTCTATAAGTGGATAAATTTAATGTACCTATTTATGGTACATCCTGTATTTTAATTTTTTGCATATCATTAAATAATAGTTATTTTTGTATCTAGGCAGTGAAGTTTAACTTTTTATCACGAATATGGAATTTATTTGGCGAGGCCCGTAGGGCCGATGAAAATAAACCATGCGATTGAAAAGAAACTTCAGTGCCGCGGTACATATTAAATTTTAATTGTGTTAGGAATTCAAACTCAAATCATGAATTAACTATTTTATTTCTCTTGTTTGAGACACTTTTCAACAGATTCATTAGTTCTGTATTAGGATCAACGTAATTTTCTTCTGTCAAAATATCTTTTTCAAAATCAACAACCTTTTTTCATTCCCCTGCCAACCTTTTCTTATTTTTCATATTTTCAAAATTTTCAACCCCGTTACATTGATCCTGCTTTACAACATTTTTATTAAAATTTTAACAATTGAAATAAAAAATTTGAGAAAACTGTAAAAAATAATTATATAGGTTAAATTTATACATCTATCAGTTGTCAATTGAAACTGACACTCAGTATTGGGAACCTAGAACATTGAAGTTATCGTAAATAACACTCAACATTATGTGTTTTGTCCTCAATTTCATCATCGAAATTGAGTAGTTTATTCTTCTTGAATATATTGTTTCATTTTACGTATAAATTTACTACAATACGTCATATATATGCCAAAATTATCCTAATTGTACAATAATTATTTTACAGTTGCCAACACTGCGTTGCTCAAAATCGTCGTATAATGATACTTTAGTGACGATTTCTGAGCTTTTCGAACATTTTAATGTCGATTTCAAATAAAATCAATTTTATGGACGAATTACATTAATTAGAGTTAAATGCTATTTACTAATTGCATATATTGCATATTTGGGCATTCTCATGCATATTTTTACAAAAGTTGCATATAATTGCATGTTTCAATATTTTTAAGACCTTGTCTAGTGATAAACAATCTGAAATTTCTGGTAATGAACATTGATAATTCCCAAATATTGGAGGAGGCCGCAATAAATAGAAGAATGCAACGGAAAAAGCAATAAACAATATAATAAGCAAATACACAAACCAATAAACTCTAATATTTCTAGGGAAATCCCTGTACCGGTAATAGAAAGTATACACGAATACTGGTAAAAAATAAGACCGAGAATTCTCAGCTGGATATATCTTTTACTTATGTTTCACTTTTTTTTTTAGAGAATTTTGAATAATTTATTCTTGTAATTACGTAAATATGTCATAATCTTATAATATCAAGTTTCTAGACTTAGTTTATTTGTATATTAGTAGTATATTTGTTAATTGTGAATCAGGATTAAGACTGTATTGTGCGATAAAATGCACAATTCATTCATTAATACTTTTTATCTAATCATTTAAGATTTTTTTGTGCATATTTTGCTGCATATATTGTCACATTTGTGCATACAGGGTGGTCCATCGGTCTGTATTTTTTATTTTATTCGATTATTATAAATATTACCGAATTTTTTTTTCAGACAACGTTTATTTTACATTAAAATGCCCATGTATCTGCAGTATAAGTTTTTCTACCGGGTGCTCCATTTCTTCACAATAATATGCAACTTTTTAATTTAAAATGGAACACCCTATATATTTTTCCAAAATTTTAAAAACCTTTTTTTTTCTCTTTAATATAGTTCTTATTCATTATAGTCCTAAAATGATCAGTACAGAAACTATTCACGTTTTTATTTATGAAGAATCACACACAGAAAGTATGCCTTGAAATTAAAAACAATAAATATATTTATCAAAAAGGTTAGAATTGAACATGAATTCAACAAACTAAATAAAATATAACAAAAAAAGTTATCAAACTAAGTGAAAATAGTAAATAATAATGATTGAAGATCTGACAGCAACTAATCTGATTGTTTAAACATTCACACATAAAGGCATATTTTCTGTGTGATTATTAAATCATATAAACGTGAATAGTTCCTGTACTAATCATTTTAGTACTATAGTGAATAAGAACTTATTTAAGAGAAACATTAGATCTTTAAAATTTTGTAAAAAATATATAGGGTGTTCCATTTAAAAATACTAAGTTGCATACTATTGCGCGAAAATGGAGCACCCGGTAGAAAATCTAATACTGCAGTTACATGGACATTTTAATGTAAAATAAACTTTGTACGAATACATTTTCGGTAATATTTATAATAATCGCATAAAAAAAAATACAGACCGATGGACCACCCTATATATAGTGCATATTTCCAAAAAATCTGTGCATATATATATATATATATATATATATATATATATATATATATATATATATATATATATGTACATATAATTCAGTTTTTTCGTACATCTAATCCGCTCTTTATACAGTGTGTCCGAATGCATTGGGATCTCGAGAACCGTAAGAGATACGAGGTTGGTTAAATTAGATGAAAGTTGCCTATTTAGTAGGGCAGTTTGAACATGTATTTGTTTTTTCAATTGAATGCATAGGTCAGTAGATATTAGCTAAACTGTAAATTTTGCGATTTTCTTTTTTTGCTGATAATTTGGTTGTGTAAGATACGATAATAGGAGATTTTGGTTTGCACTTTCTTATGACACTTTTTAATGGTGAATTTGCAGAAGTACTCAAATTTTTTTTATATCTAAACATTTACGAGTTACTGGTATCAACTTTTGTTTTTCATATGGAGGTCATAGTAATCTATGACATTTTTGCATAGTGATTTTTTTGCTTTACAACGATATAAAACACTAATGAAATATTTTTATAATTAATAGAAAAATTAACGAAATTTGTTATTTATAATAAAATTGAATTGAAAAAAGTGAATCATAGGCTACTATGGAAGAAAATAACAATTTCAGACAATTCAAAAATAATTTACAAAAACTTTGACATAAATATTCTATTAATGGGCTATTTCGATTCAAGCACTTCTGCGCCTCTCATTCTGTGTTTTTCTATAACTTACTTAACATTATTGGATTAATCTGATTTCGAATTATATTGTGGCATTTTGTAGTACATTTTCATATTGCATAGCATTTTTTATCAACTTATGCAATTATAATTATTTATTTATTTTATTTATGCAGTATTTTATTTCTTTGTTTTTTTCTTTGATATTAATTCAAGTTACACTTTTTGAGCGTGGTGACCGATAAGAAAACAATTTTTTTTTCTTTTATTGAATAAATGAGTAGTTAATATTGTTTAAAATATTTTGATTATCTTACAATATATGTAGGTTATTCAGGAATTTTTATCCTTGAAACTATAGGTTTATGGTAACTGAAGTAAGAAACATAAGTTTGACACTTGATATCCTCTAAATATCTGGAAAATACCGCGCCAATGGCATACGTCTAGTCGCACGCACACAAACACCGTGCCGAAGTCTGCCGAACTGAAACGACGTTAGACGATGCACGGCTTTTAACGCCGCACCACTGTGCCGGTCGGAGTGGGGGGTGTCAGGTTTTTTTCGTTACGGAATTTCTTGATTCGGTCGCCGCGCTCAAAGCCCGCGATTAAAGCTATGCAATAGCTTAAAAATCTAATTGTGTTAAATCCCTATGTATTGTCCTCCAGATCGAACATTTAATTACTGCACTATGACCTGTGAATTGTGAGCAGAAGCTCCGCCCTGCCGAAACCACATATTTTGTATTTGATCAAGTGGCAATGTATCTGAAATATCTGCAATATCATTTTGTTACATATTTAAATATCTAGTGCTATTTAAATTTTCGTTAATTATGATTGGGCCAATTATTGGAATTCTTAGTATTCCACACCATACAATGAAACTGAATTTAACTCGATGGCGAGATTCTATTATTTATTAGTAATTTTTTCCAAAGCAGCCTACGATTCCCTTTTTTTATTTCAATTTTATTATAAATAACAAATTTCGTTAATTTTTCAATTAATTATAAAAATTTATTATTACTGTTTTATATCATTGTAAAGCAAAAAAAAAATCTATTCAAAAATGTCATGGCTTACTATGTCCTCCATATGAAAAATTAGAGTTGATACCAGTAACTCGTAAATGATTAGAAATTTTTGAGTACTTCTGCAAACTCACCAATAAAAAGTGTCATAAGAAAGTGCAAACCAAAATCTCGTGTTATGTTATATAACAAAGTTATCAGCAAAAAAATAAAATCGCTAAGTTTACATTTTAGTCAATATCTAGTGATCTATGCATTCAATTGAAAAAACAAATACATGTTCAGACTACCCTACCAATCATGCAACTTTCGTCTAATTTAACCAACCTCGTATTTCTTACGTTTCTCGAGATCCCAATGCATTCGTACCTTAAATGGGACACGCTGTATATCAATAATAAAGAAATTCGTAAGTTCAATAACTAACGATCGAAAAAAAAATAGACTCGTAACTCCATAATTATTAAAGCCATGACGATGAAAACTTGAGATACAAAATAATAAATTCAATTTATTTCGAAGATGAAATACGCTGCTAAAAAAGTTTCAAATAAAAATTGTTAGCAATAATCATGGAATGTAATATATTATTTAAAATTATATAGTATCCCATTCCGGTTTTGAGAAAAAGGAATTATATGTTTGATATTGAATAAACTCTTTCAAGTTTGGCATTAAATTTAAGGGCCAATGGGGTCAAACACTTAAAAAAAGTTTTTTTTTACAAATTATACGAATTTAGATCATTTTAGTTACATATTATTCAATATTTCTTATATTTTGTAACTTTTCATTGATAATTTCCTTATGAAATTTTGCGGTTGCAAAATCGTGCCGTCATCTTGTAATATAATGTACAGTATGGCGAGGCAAAAGAGGTATTGATAACAAATAATTATTTGCTTTTCAGGGTTGTAATAATTACTTAGTATTATTAAACTTAACACTCCAATAAATTAAATTAGGTATTCGTTAATTATAACGCTTTTAGACAAAGAGTTTAGGACGTGTTAAAATAAAAATCTGTTGTGGGCAGCACAATACCTCCCGCCATAGGTTTCTTATCGAACAATACATGAACACGGACCGCCACTATCAAGAAACGCTCATCCCTTCAAAAAATGATGTCCCATGTTAAAAAAAGACATTTTTCAACCGTTGTTTTGTTTTTTTCAAAAAGCACAGATTAGCAGATTTAAACGAAAATATCAAAATATAATTTTTCTTTAACGTGTTGTAATTCGTAAATGTTGACAGTAAGAGGAAAATATTTCAAATAATAATTGTAGATAATAATATTTGAAACGTTATTCTAATAACAAAATTTTCATTAAACCTTAATTTACTGAGATATTTTAAAATAAATTGATAGGGCTTCAAGTAAACTACCACTTCCGGTTATTGGATTATTACGAAAAACTAATCAGCTCATCCAAATGGGATACAATTGACATATACAAAATATCAAAATTTTCAGTTTAATAAATTTTGAGAAAACGTAACTCCAGCGACCCAGCGATCCACACAGCCTACCAGACAGATTGTGTAACTGACAACATCACGAAACTATTAAAATTGTATGCTAGGGACCCTAAAACGTGCTCATCCACTAAAAACTCACTACCCAATTTTTAGCATGATTCCTATACCTCCCTTACAGGATGTGGCGGGAGGTAAAAAGTTGTATGGTGCACATAACAGATTTTTTTTTGTGTGGCTTATAATTTGTGTTTATAAATATGATTTGGGTCACTAGAACATAATTTCAATATTTTTGTGGTAATGTATTGATGTTATAATTTACAAAGGCAAGCTACAAGCTTATTAGATTTTAATTGTGCTAATTATGTATTTCTCAAAAATGTCTTTGTTTGAAATACAATTCCTTATATTTCAAAGTTTTTTCTTGTACATTTTGTGCCATGTCCGTGTACCTGATCAGTAACCTTTCTGAATCCACGCTATTTTCAAAGGTGAAATTAGTTTAGAATATGCCCGGTAGAGGTGCAGCTTTTCCATTTAATATAGGGTACCTCTATATACAATATATGGGCAGGGTCGCCGCCATTAGTCATTAGAAATATGAAATTATTACACTATAAAATATAAATTTAGTTATTTTCAAGAGTTAGGTTATGAATAATAATATGACTTACACTGTAAATAAACTATTGAACTATATTCGTAAACTATTTCAAACTATAAATCTTATAAATACATAAAAATGTATGCGAAAAACAACACTTAACACGAACCAAACAATGCAATACACGCTATTCTTGGCAGACTAATGGCGGACGCTAGCAGAAAAGCGTACCACGCCATGTCTATACCCTTACATATAGAGGTACCCTAATTTATTATGACCGACTTATTTGGTAATTTGTTTGAAGTGATATTTACGTTCGTTGGGTTAGAAACCTGATTGGCTGTAAAGTAGAAGGTAATCTTCAAATGAGAAACTATATCATTAACATATGTCAAAGTTCATAAAAGTCAAAAACAAGTAAACTACTGCATTATAAAACATTACCAAATGAATCGGTATGAAAATAAACTGCCAGGTGAATACGAGTGTGTAAATAATTAATTTTTTTAATATATTTCAGGAAAATACAATACTGGTGCTGCGTTGGTTAGACAACAATTCAGGGCGCTTTTGGTAAAAAGAACACAGTACCACAAACACAAATGGTTGATGTTTTTGATAGCCGTAAGTCTATAATACAGATTATTTACAAACAAATAAATGATGAACATACAGGATAGCTTCCTTAATTATAAAAAAAAATTGTGGGAATTATTTGTTTGTTACCTGACACAAACTGCACATAATCTAATAAATATATCGTATGCAAGGAGCACCAGGAGCTAGCACTCATGTTTAAAAAATTGTACTGTCGTTGCCATGATAACTGTAATTGCGGCCACAACCGTTAGATGCCACCACATGATACATATTTTAAAAATATTTTTGTCCATTTGCACCACTCTCACTTAAACGTTAATGGCTGGTTTATACTGGATTTAATTTACATATTTAAATTTAGAAATTAATTTGAAAAATATAAAATACATAGAAATGCCTTTATTGGATTATGCTGGATTTACACATTTATAGATTTATAATTTACATTTAAAATATCACCATATTTTATATTCTAAATCTAAATTTCCAAATCCAACCAATCAACTTGACTGGGAAACAAAAAATTATTTTGACAGTAAAATGTGTCAAGATTGTCAATCAAACTGATTTATTTGTTATCACCATAAAATTTTAGGCTTCAGCTTTTTAACATATGCTTTAAACAACAACAAAATAACCTTAACTTGTCATATGTGATGTTCTTCAATGAAAGATATTAAATTAATATCATATATAACAGTCCCCACATCCATATTACAACAAAATTTTATGATCACAAATAAATTAGTTTGATTGACAATCTTAACACATTTTACTTTTATCAAAATTATTTTTTATTTCCCAGTCAAGTTGATTGGTTGGATTTGGAAATTTAGATTTAGAATATAAAATATGGTGATATTTTAAATGCAAATTATAAATCTATAAATTTGTAAATCCAGCATAAACCAATCAAGGCATTTCTAAGAATTTTATATTTTGAAAATTAAATTTCTAGATCTAAATTTGTAAATTAAATCCAGTATAAACCAGCCATAAGAGTTTCTTAAAATTCTAAGTAATTCTTAAATATAAAAATTTTGTTGCATCAGCCAAATTTTAGCACTTAAATTGACTTAAGGAATCCTTAATTTAACAATTTAGGTGTCCGGTATTGGCCACTTAACTACTACTATCAAATATTTGTATTTGTGGTTAGGAAGAATGTTCAATTATTATGATATTGATTACGACGATGACAATTTGGATGATTTGGAAGATATTCGATTTATAAATAATCGTTCGAGAATAATATATAAACGGTATTTGCGGCTTTGGCATTAAATTGATTGGCGATAATTTCCCATATTTCTTTTTATTTGGTATTACATTTGTCGTTTTATTTTTAATAATATTCTTATATTCTGGAACGTGTTGTAACAGAATAGTGCATTGAACAACTAGTGTTACAATCACCTTTCTTGTAATATGAGTATAGTTTGCGTAAACGACCCGCAGGCGAGTTACGCAAAATACAAGTATTACTGTATTTATATTTATTTTTTCTACGTTTTTCGGTCCCTTTACTAGGTATTTGCCTGTTGGGCAGTGTATTTTTAAATAAATAAATAAATAGCTTTGTGGTGACGTATCGAATTGCGAATCGATCCTCAGTTCAAATGCCACTACCAACAGTTGCCATTTTAAATTTAACCCGTGTTTCTCCATCAATCATACTCAACCAATTATTCCTCGGACGGCCACGCAATCGTTCACCTTTTAATCTCACCCACATATATTAGTTTCACCAACCTTCATTCGACATTCGCTCAGCATGTCCAAACCACCTCAACTGACTCACTCCCACTTTCTTAACAATATTCTTCTCAATCTCACACTCACCATACACCAATGTATTCCGTATACGATCACTTCTTGTTTACCCACACACTCCTCTCAAATATCTCATTTCTACAGCAGTTATACGTCGATCATGCTTCTTCATCCACACCCAACATTCAGAACCATACATCAATGTAGGCATTAGTAGTAATAATAATTTTTTTTTTTTTTGCTATAATAATCATAAAACCAAATTTTTTTTATAAAAACACATATGTCAAACTTACGTCTGCACCACCGTGAAACTACTAAAAATATTGTCATTTATAGATTTTGTTGCCGACCTTACTCCATATCCCACTAGAGGGTGCAACTCTTGGACTTAGCACAAAGTCAAATGCAAACATACTTCTGACCCTTGGAATGTATCCCACCGCCACTTCGTATTATTCTAGTGATAAAGACACCGATAACCTGGCTACGTATTACGAGAAGGCTGTTGGAGAGCAACAGTCAACACCGGTTCGCACTGAGCAGGTTATGCCAGGTACGTACTTATTCCTCAAATGGTTCTTAAATATACAGAGCATTTCCTTTAAAACAACCAGCGCTTTTTGGGTGAATTCATGACTTTAGAGAAAAATGTTATATAAAAAAAATGATCAGGAAAAAGGGTCCTATTTAATAGAAATAACAAACAGAAAATTAAACCAGTGGTTCTCAAACGATAGAATAAAATTCTATTTTTTAAAATAGTAACCTATATAAATTTTTAGTCTATTAGGTAGAGAATTTTTTTCTGATTTCAACGATATAAATATGATATGAGGTTGTATAACAATTTTTTAAGAAACATGGTATTAAAAATCAGAAATAATTTTACAATATTGAAATAGGCTATGCAATAGACAAATATTAATACGATTTTTGCCAATTACATGCGAAGCATCCAAAGTCACATTCACTCCGAATAACACATGCTACTTTTTCTTCAAACATAGAAAATAGACATTAAAACTATAAAAAATGCTCAAAACTTCACCAAATATGCTACCGTATCCAGTATTTCTTGTTGCCACAGAATATGTTATTTTGTTATTTTTGTTTATTTGTTTTATTCTTAACTGTCAAATTATTGAATTATATCTAAAAATAATATGTTTTACTAAACAAATTAATAATAATAAATGAACTACATAACAAAGAAATATCAGAAAATAATAGTAATAACATAAAAAGAAAAACAATATAATGGAAATTATTTACGATTTGAGCATCCATAGGTATTTTTGGAATATTTTTAAACCAAGTGTAAAATTTAACTAACGTTGGTGCATAATGGAGTTAAATGGAATTAAATCATCTATCATCAAAAAGTTGATAAAGTGCTAGACTGACACGTGGTGTATTGTGTGCTGGATAGGGCTGTTCGATATCTTGTTTTGAATATCGATGTTCGATGTTAAAAAAATATCGATAAAATCGATGTATCGATATAAGTGTAACGATGTTTATTATGCTACAGGCTTATTCTCTAAGCATTCGTTACGACTTTACGAATTGTTATATCGTTAAAATAACGAAAATCGCTAAGGTGCTAGTCTATAAATAATTATTCGTTATTCTATAACGAAAATTTTATTACGAGCTAACGTAAAGTCGTTAATACGTTAAAATAACGAATTTCGTTAAAATGGTATTCTGTAATCAATAAATCGTTATTTTGTAACGAAAAAATACTCGTAGTACGATTTTCGCAAATTCGTTATTTATGAACGACAAGAAAAAGTATTCGTTGCGGTAACGTTATATGTATTTTTAAATACTTTCGACAAACACTATTGTCATTATGATGAATGTTGATCCGGAATTATTAATGTTTTTTTCATTATTTAGAGGAAAATGATGAAAGGTAACATAATACTTCAAAGGTAGGTGTCAAATAATATCAATAACCTAAACTTTAATTTAAACAGAAAAAATCTGAGAAGAATTCATAGCAATCTGAGAGATTTAAGTGATCCATTTTCTATGCCAGAAGAAAATTTTCGTAGACTATTCAGATTATCGACAGCAGCCGGAAGAGATTTTGCAAATGAATTGTTACCATTCTTAGCACAAAATAGGAGAGCAACTGCTATTCCGAACTTGTTAAAAGTACATACCTATGCCTCAGATATAATAGATTCCATTTTGTTTGTTAAACATATTTTATTTATTTAGATTTGTACCGCATTGCAAGACAACTTACCAGTTTCAAGTGAAATCTCAAAAATCACAAAATAACTATGAACAGAAGTGTCAATCTCAAAACAAAACTTCATATTTTTTAACGAATTCGTTACGAATAAAATTCAACGTATAAATTTTTACGACCGCTGTTACAGAATACTAAAATAACGATTTTCGAAAATACGAGGTAACGAATCCAATGCTAACGAATTTCGTAGCGATAACGATTCGTTACACAAGTGTTTTACAGAATAAGCCTGTTAATCTGGTTTTGGAATATGCTGATACAGAGTGTTAATCAAAAAGCGGATCATAGGCATTTAACATATTAAATCAGTTTTTAACCAGCCGTCAAATCATAGCACCCAAAGATGTTAGTGGAGGGGGAACAACAGGAGTAAATTTAAATTTGCAACTGTAAGCTGTGGGATTCGAACTGAGGATCTCACGATCTACAGTCCGACGCGTTACCACAAAGCTATTTACTCCTATATTTTAGAGAAAATTACATCAAATAAAAGAGAATTAAATTCTTCATATAATTTTACAATTTGGTTTGAAATAATTTATGCCTAGCTCTGTCGATGTAATTACAAAAAAAAATTTTTTTAAAGTTATATTCAGTTCAGTACACAAAACAACGGACAATGGAGGCACATCTTGTTTTATACAGTCTGGACTATACAAATAGTCAACCATCCAAAGTAGATAGATTTTATAGAGGGAATAACAATGGTTCCGGATGTCTCTGTGAAGAGAAGTAACGGGTGTTACTAAGATGAAGGAGAATAGTTTGAACATCTGGGGTGTTTTTCTGGCGACAAGTCGAGGTGCCTATTCAGTCCCTTGCCAGATGCATAGTCCGACCGTCAGTTTAATTCAATGTACAGTTCAGGAAGGACAAAGATAAGGAATTTATTTAAAATTATTTTATGAAAATATTAAAATGAAATCAATAAAGCTGAAATCTAAGAAGAATATAACTGGATATTATTTAATATGGGGTACGTAAAAATAGAATATATTTTTATTTAGGTAGAACTGGAGGAAATAATATAAAAGAAATAAACAGATGAAAACCTATCAATTGTTGAAACGCTATCAATCGATGATACAGACATCATATTCGAAATACCTATGTAAATATCTACAAATTTTTAAAGATTTAAATATCTTTAATATTTAACAAGTATTGTCTTTATTTATTATTTTCCATTAAGTATTTATAGAAGGGTGTACGGGCAAAACCCGAATACGCAAAAACAGAATGAAATGTAACCGAATACGCATGCACAGAATATGCAAAAACCGAAAGGTTACAGAATGGCACGAAATATTCAGAAACAGAATATGCATTTCCCGAAAAAGTTGGCGTGGCTATTTCGTTGGTCTACTTTAGACAATCACCGCTACATGTTAATATGAAATTAGTTAGATACATTCACTAATAGTTTTTTGAAATTTGATTCTGTCACTGTTATACGTTTTATTTACATCATTTCAAAATACTGTTCTATATGAAAGAAGTGCTGTAAAATATTAAAGAAATTATGACAAAAGCAAAAGAACCTCTTTTGTCGGTAAAATCGAAAGATTTATATAAATCAACAATATCAAAATGGTCCTTTTAATGAATTATTTATTATTGTTAATATTTGTAACATAATAAAAATTGGATGTTTTCGAACGCTGCATATTACAATAAATTCTATTCAATTTTACAATTGATACATTCTTAAATAATTATATAATTGATATATAGATTTTTTACAAAAATCAGAAAAATGTATGTTTACATAAAATCAGCTATTTATTATGTCATGGTATGTTGACGAGCACAAAGTTATAGATCCCCACAATAATAGTGACAACTATATATCTAAAAACAATGAGACATTATTAATTGATATATTTGACGATAAATCAGACTAACTAAACTACAAAATTAAATGTTTTTCTAATTTGATAGAACGTAAACTGTTTACTGAATTATAAAAATAATTATTGATTTTATTTAATTTAGCTGTCAATTTGACAATTTAAATCGTACGTCTGTGATTTTATCGACATATTAATAAGTAACATCTGTTAGTGAATGTACCTAACTAATTTCATATTAACATTTAGCCGTGATTGCCAAAAGTAGACCAACCAAACGCCACGCCAACTTTTTCGGGAAATGCATATTCTGTTTTTGAATATTTCGTGCTATTCTGTAACCTTTCGGTTTTTGCATATTCTGTGCATGCGTATTCGGTTACATTTCATTCTGTTTTTGCGTATTCGGGTTTTGAAGACATTCCCTTTATAGAACATAAATAGAAAATAACATTGAAATATACTTTTAATAGTCTACTAACTAAATTTAATACCACCAAAACTGTCCTGCTTATTTAATAAGCTGATTTAGTAGGAGACTAAATTTATATTACCTTTATAATACACTTTTTGCAAATAATAGGTTACTTAATTTATAAAATACGCTATTAAATTTTAACATTCGGTTATAATACCGGGCCTAAATTTGTTAATGCTTGCAACGGAAAAGTCATTATTTATTAATAAGTAATTAAACAATTACGAAAACAAATACTTATTAACCTGTATCATTTGTTTGTATTTCTTTATTGCATAGCCTACTGCAATATTGTATAATTATTTCTGATTGTTAATACCATTTTTCTCAAAATAATTGTTATACAACCTCATCATATTTATATCGTTAAATTTAGGAAAAAGTTCTTTATCGATTGGACTAAAAATTTATATAGGTTACTATTTTTAAAAATAAAAATTTATTCTATCGTTTGAGAACCACAGGTTTAATTTTCAGTAATAATATAACAAGAGGGTGAGAATAAATTGAAAATAATTTGACAGATCTTTCGAAAACTTGTTGCCAAGCAATAGCCACGAAAGCCCGTAGGGCTAGAGTGGCTATTGCCAAATGGCGACAAGTTTGAGAAAGATACTGGAGAATTATTTTCTAATTTATCGAACTCTCGAGTTATATTTAATTAGATTATTTTTTGATTTCATCATCAGGCACAGCACTAAATCTATATTTTATGCTCATTTTTACTTGTGTTGATGATAACTATCTGACATCTATCAACAAAAACAAAAAAGCTACAGAGAAAATTGCCGGGAATATTCACAAGAGCATTATTCTCAGTATAATAATGACAGGATTGGTTAAAACGCAGACACGTGACATACTATAAAGCATTTGATTGGTTTAAATAAACGTCAAAAAATATTCAGTTTGTTATTTCTGTTAACCCAGATAAACCTGAAATTATTATAATTAATTTTTATAAAAAATGATTTTTTGTCAAATAAATATATTTACGAGTAGGTAATAATAAAAATGAAGTTAGCGCTAACCTCTTTTATGTATCTGCTTGTTAGAATTTTACACCAAAGTTATAGTATTAATGATTCTTTATATCTAGAGCAAAATGGATAACAGGACATTATTTTCAAAGTATATGTAGGAATATAATTAATTAATGTGCACTTTATAGAAGATACCCATAACCTGATACCATATTCATAATTTCGAAAATGTTAGGGCGTGAGCCAACTTCAATTTCTTACGCAATCGAGCCAACTTCAATTTCTTACGCAATCGAGACAAATATACAGGATGTTCATTTATGTGGTACACTATTGCTATTTCGAGAACACAATGAAAATGAGTGAAACAAGAATTTTTTAGACCCGTGGTTCTCAAAATGTGGGATGCAGCTTTCTTATTTTAAATGGCAACCCTTTTTTTGATTTGCTCATTTGATTCAGTATTCAACGATATTCACATGTAATAACCTAATACTACAAAATATTTGAGAAAAATGCAAAATTAAAAATGTATAATTTTTATTTAAATATGCCATGGAAGAAACAAATAAATCAAACAATTGTTAATATTAGATTTTTTGAAGTATACTTCTGTATTTCTGGATTGTGACAACCAAATGAATACTTATTCCCATAATGAGAGGGTACATAATGTATGAAGTATACATTTTATGTAGAAAAAATTCTAATGTAGCTATTTTATTCTATGCAGAATATTTTAGATGATTTACCAATGGAGATATTCACTTTCAACAAGACGGAGCACCTGCACACAATTCAGGTTACGGAATATCTCCACGAAATGTTTTCTGACAAATGGATACTAAACGGTCCTATTCCGTGGCCTGCCAGATTTCCTGATTTAAACCTCTTACATTTTAAATTACGGGGATATTTAAAGGATAAAATTTATGATACCGTTTACAATAATTAAAACGAATTAAAAAAATAATATTGAATTTGTTCTTAATAATATTGATGGAAGAACACTGCGATTAGTAAGAAATAGTTTTACAAAAAGATTAGAATTTTGTATTCACCTCAATCACGGCAATTTTTAACAATTTTTATAAATTATTTGTCTTCATATTGTAATTGTAATTATTTACAAGTTCAAGAATATTATTACAGTTTTGCAATTATTTCTGCATTTAATTATTTGTTTTCTTCCATGGCAATCTATGTATAGGCATATTTAAATAAAAATTATACATTTTCAATTAGGCATTTTTCTCAAGTATTTTGTAATATTATGTCATTATACATGTGAATATCGTTGAACTAAAAAAAAAAACTGAATCGAATAAGCAAATAAAGAAATAGGTTGCCATTTAAAATATGAAAATTGCTGCCTCATTTTGAGAACCACTGGTTTAAAAAAGTTCGTGTTTCGCTCATTTTAATTGTCTTATAAAATAGACGGACCTCGTAGCTCTTATAGTTCTCGAAATTGCAATAGTGTACCACTTAAAATGAAAACTCTGTATACAAATTATTAGTAATGTATGTTTTCAGAAATTCTGAAAGCCTTCAAGACACATAAAGACAGATACGAGAACCTGATAACAGCCGCAGAGTTGAACTCAACAGGAGGTAAAATGGTTTTAAACGCGATATACCATCCGAAGGCCGTACACAGCGGCGCCGTTTCCTTGAATCTGATCTCGAACGCGCTGCTTAAGTACGCGCAGGACGACGACAGGGCAACCATCACCGTGCGGAACAACCCGCAGCAAGTAATGCAATTGGGGATGACTTCCGTCGCTCTGTTTTGGGAGATGCTTATTCCACTCGGTAATTAACTGTGCGTTTAAATCATATGCAAGTTGACTAGATTAGCTTTCAAATTGAATAAAATAACACGAATACAAAATTCCTACAGTATTCACGGTACTAATACACGAGTCATTATTCGCAGGATACATGATGACAGAGACATCTATCGATGTTAATTAAAATTTATCAGTGTTTATTGGATAATTTAAATGAGTAGCATTATTTTAAAGGTATAAATCATCAACTATTCTACAAAGATAAGGATAAAAATTTATATAAAAGTGTATTAGCATTTATCAGTAAAAATATGAACATAATTATTCAAACTGGATTTGAAGCAATAGCTCACAATATAATCTTTCAACCTCATACAATACTTAAAGGAAGGCAACTGGTGATGGCTGATCACGTCAAAGATGTAAAAGAATTTCCAAAATCGAGACAAAGTTATTTGATAACAGCGAAAGTGATAAGACAAACGTCAATGACATTTTACATCTTACGAAACCTCGTTATATGTAATTCATCGTTGTTAATCACCTTCTGATTTTTTATCTCCAATAAAATGATCACTACAAATAATAGTATATTGTGTCATTAGGAGTAAATGTGATACTTTGGGTGCTGAGCATGTAAGTTTGAACGACGAGCGAAGCGAGTCGTACAATTACATGCGAAGCACCCAAAGACACATTTACTCCGAATAACACATGCTATTTTTTCTTCAAACATAGAAAATAAAATTATAAATATTATAAAATGCTCAAAACTTCAAAAAATATTCTGTCTTATCTAGCATTTCAAGTTGCCGTAGAATATGCTGTTTTGTTATTTTTGTTTATTTGTTTCATTTTTAACTGTTAAATTATTGAATTACAACCTAACTATTTTTCATAATATTTTACTTTGTCCGCTGCCGGCGTAAATGTGATGCCAAGGATACACTTTTACGCCGGCGGCGACAATATGGAACTTCTGCTTGTTGAATACAAATACATAACAACGTACTTTTATGACGTTTGAAGAAAAAAATCTATTGGTTTTGGGATCCTTTGTGATCCATCAAGACTATAACAATATTATTTTATTTCAATTTGACTTTTGTAAAGTAAGGTTATATCATACTGATTTTTTTCTTTAAACGGTTTTAATCCAATTTTTTTTATTTTTACCACTTTCCCACTTGCTGTTGGGAAACTGTATAATTTGCACTTACTATTTCTACCTGTATTTTTCCAATTAACTCCGAAACAACTACTATGATCCATTTTTAAATAATTTTTCATAGTAAAGTGAACAACATGAGCATAATTAAATGCTTATTTTGATCGCTGCTCAAGCTGCAGTCGATTCAGTTACTCCACCATATACTCTGCATCCTGCCAATACACACTACTGTAAATAAGTACGTACTAGCTATGTCCGAGCTTATATCGGCATTTTATTCTCTAACGTCATTGGTTTGTAAGAAAATACGTATAAGTGCGGCCAGATCCGAAAGATGGCTCGCTCATTACTAACCAAAGAAAACCTTCTAACACCATTTTATATGCGTGATTTGTAACTTTTGTTGTAGGTTTAACACTATTAGTGTGCATTCTCCTAATATTCCACGTAGATGAGCGCGTATCAGGTGTAAAACATTTACAGATCATGTTCGGAGTTCCGCGATGCGTCTACTGGTTCACCAACTACGTATTCGACATGGCTGTGTACGTTGCTGCCTTGCTGGGTGTTGTTGTTCTCATTGTAGCGTTTCAAGGTTTCATGTCACATCCTACAGCATTACGTAAGTCGATGATTGGTGCGGCGCTCTCGCCTGTAATATTTTGTTTGCTTTGTTTCAGTGGCGTTTGTTTTGGTGATGGTTTCATTCGGCTTAGCTATATTTCCGTTTGCCTATTTTTTTCACTATAGGCCCGATGCAACAAGTGCTACTAATTTTCTGAATTATAGCTATATGATTTGTTGTAAGTATCATGTGTAATAATTATAAGTGTAAAACTAACCGGACAAACGGTCACCTTCGTAATAAACTGTTAAAGTATTGAGTGGATTCGATTCAGTGGGCGGCAATGAAGAGTAAATGTAAAAAAAATGTGGCTTTGTTTTAATACACAACAATGACAGATCCACATTTTGCACAAGTCGTAAATAAAAATCGTGTGGGCTTAGGGTTTGTTTTCAATAAAACTCTTGTTTTTCGAAAGTACCTTGATTACAAAAATTAGAAAATTTCGTATTATTTATAGAACTTCAACCTCTTGTATTTTGGTAACTAGAAGGAATAGGACCTATATTCATATGACATTTTTGGCTCAAAAAGACCTCAGGAATAAGCTGTTAAAGTTTGTTACACTAGTCCTGAAACACCCTGTATATTGGAACAGTTATTGCATTTCTATATTTTTAAACCCATATGAACTACCAAAGACAAATTGGTCATTCCTTTTTACTTTTTCAGACAGTTTACAACGAGATTTATATTAGTATACAGGTTATAACGTAAATAAGTACATTAAATTTAACCAGTGAAAGAACTCGTCGAGAACAACAACTTTTCTTAATAACTGTTTTTTCTAAATATCATTTTTTTTTTTAGAATTTTTACCACCCCATAAATTAACGAGTCGTTTAGGTATATTCATAATTTGGTCCAGTAGCAGTATCCATGACAATAATTATTGATCTTGACAAATATCACTTGTCAACTTTTTCAAATAGTTTTTGACAATATCAAATAAATCAGCTAATAAATTATTATTATAAAAGTAGTGGCTAAGGTAACGCTGCTCCATCCTGTCAAATTTATTTGGATCATTTTCCAAATCATCATTTTACGAATGTTCGCACTGTTTCCCATTGTTGTTCAGCTTATTCGAGATCGTGAATATTTTAAGTCAGTTCAAGATCGGGGTAAAATACGATCTGATCACAACAAATATTGAACAGAATGATTTGGACTGTGTCGAGGGTTAGCCCGAGTCTAAAGTAAGTACTCGAAGAATAACACAACAACACATATGGAAATTACACATTAATTAATAGTACATTGTACATTAAAAAAGCAAAAATCACGTTCTTACCTCATACAAAAAGTCCAATGTTTGATACCAGAAGATTTACCTTGCACAGACGTCAATTTTTGCGAATGGATACTGA
This sequence comes from Poecilus cupreus, assembly GCA_963942605.1. Lineage (NCBI taxonomy): Eukaryota > Metazoa > Arthropoda > Insecta > Coleoptera > Carabidae > Poecilus > Poecilus cupreus. Next base: position 27,337,613 of record OZ012718.1, read on the forward strand.
CTTCTTGATATAGTTGGTGTGCTACCCCAGGTTGTGTAATAAAACACTAACTTATTCACAAACCAAAGATTTATTCCTTTTTTTACTAATCACAATACATATCACCATAAACCGTAAAACTATCTTTAATATTCGGCTGCTCGCACGTGACTGACTTCACTCGGTCCTTGCCCAATCCGTCACCGTCGCTTCCCCCCACTTTTTCATTTATTGTATCCAATCACAGGTCTCCACAGTTGGTAATAAATTAACAGAAATTAATTTTGCTACTTGCGTAATTTCGAGGAGAATTCTCATTGGAATTAGTTTTTCAGCTTCTATATCGTTTGAATATATTTTTGTATTGTAAAAATACAAAATTTAGGTTAACTTTCATGACGCAAAAACAGATGCAATGCGCAGTTGCACAATGTCTACACTAACGCCATCCATGCAATCATATGTTCTCCATAGGCGGGACATCCAAATTCTAATAAATTTTTTAAGAATTTTAACTCGAAAACTAGATGTTTTAGAAAAAAAAGTTATTAAGAAATATTGTTCCTCTCGACGAATTCTATAAGTGGATAAATTTAATGTACCTATTTATGGTACATCCTGTATTTTAATTTTTGCATATCATTAAATAATAGTTATTTATGTATCTAGGCAGTGAAGTTTAACTTTTTATCACGAATATGGAATTTATTTCTCGTCGAGTTCTATAACTGGTTAAATTTAATGTACCTATTTATGTTACACCCTACATTTTTATACTTACAGTGGACATGATTAACGTTGTTTGTTGTAAAATACAAACACAAAATATATAACTTCTAATTGTTCAAATAATACAATAGAATGACAAACCAAATATTATGAAAATCAAAAAACTGTCACTGACGGCCACGGTGACAGGGAGGTACAATCACAGTATAAGAATTCTTTTACTGTGCTACAATTGTGAGGCACTAGCGCCAACAGCAACTCTAGCGATGTCTCCGATAATTATAAACGTCGTATCAACAGTCCGTATATAAGTGGCAGCCGCCTGCTGCCTACTCCACTTCAGGAAGTGTCTGTTTCACAACGAATGCCGCCATGCGCTCATTGGTTTTAACTGAATTCATTGTTTTGCTCCGGTTAGTTTTACCGTTTTAATATCAACAATACTCATGTGTAATATCGTTCACTACCTCTTGCAGGCATGATACTTCCAGCTGCATTTTTTTTTTGGGAGTTCCGGGCCTATAACTACGGACAAGACGTGCGACAAGCAGTGCAGTATGTCCTGCTGCTAGTGCCCCACTATGCCGTGTCGTACAGCCTCCATTCGCTTGTGCCTCAAGCTGCTCAGATACGAGACTGGGAGAGCAACGACAAAGATATTCAGTGCTCCATTACCCCAAAGCTCCCTTGTTGTGGTAATTAATTTAGTTTTATTGGAGTATAAAATAAGTGGTTGGGTATGAATGATGGTTTGTTGCGTAAATGAACCAATCTGAGTTGTTATTTGAATAAGCTAGACATGTCAAATTTATTCGAATAAATTCTTATGGCTGGTTTATACTGGATTTAATTTACAAATTTTGATTTAGAATGTTAATTTTAAAAATATAAAATTCATAGAAATTCCTTTATTGGTTTGTGCTGGATTTACAAATTTATAGATTTATAATTTACATTTAAAATATCACCATATTTTATATTTTAAATCAAAATTTCCAAATCCAACCAATCAACTTGACTGGGAAATAAAAAATAATTTTGATAACAGTAAAATGTGTCAAGATTGTCAGTCAAACTAATTTATTTGTGATCATCATAAAATTTTGTTGTAATATGGAAGCGGAGAGTGGTAAATATGATATTAATTTAATATCTTTCTGTTAGAATTAATAGGTGTGCCGAGTGGCAGGAGAAAGACCATATGTTGATGAAATGTTATTTATTCTTGAAAAATATATTTTTATATATACAGGGTGTTCATTTTAAGTGGTACACTATTGCTATATCGAGAACTATAAGAGCTACGAGGTCGGTTAAATTAGCAAACAATTTCTATATTATAAGGCAATTAAAATGAGCGAAACAAGAATATTTTTAGACCGGTGGTTCTCAAAATGCGGGGTGCAACTTTCTTATTTTAAATGGCAACCTATTTTTTTTATTTGCTTATTCGATTCAATATTTTTTTCTGAATTCAATGATATTCACATGCAATGACCAAATAATACAAAATATTTGAGAAAAATGCAAAATTAAAAATGTACCATTTTTATTTAAATATGCATATACAAAGTTTGCCATGGAAGAAAACAAATAAATCAAATGCAGAAATAATTGAAAAAACTGTAATTATGAGAATAATTATTAATTTAGTTGTTACAATACAGAAATACAGAGGTACACTTAAAAAAACTAATATTAAAAATTGTTTGATTTATTTGTTTTCTTCCATGGCAAACTTTGTATATGCAAATTTAAATAAAAAGATATATATTTAATTTTGCATTTTTCTCAAATATTTTGTATTATTTGATCATTACATATGAATATCATTGAATTCAGAAAAAAATACTGAATCGAATAAGCAAATTAAAAAAGTAGGTTGCCATTTAAAATAAGAAAGTTGCACCCCGCATTTTGAGAACCACTGGTCTAAAAAAAATTCTTGTTTCGCTCATTTTAATTGTCTTATAATCTAGAAATTGTTTGCTAATTTAACCGACCTTGTAGCTCTTATAGTTCTCGAAATAGCAATAGTGTACCACTTAAAATGAACACCCTGTATAGACATGTACGTTCGTTATGTTATTAAAACAATACAACAATCACTATATAAACAAATAAACAAAAGCTTGTGTATGTGTGTTGCTGCTCTCTGGTTGGCGCCAAATTTAAATATGCATAAATTAAATTGTATTTCCAACATTTTCATTAAAGATCATCACATATGACAAGTTATTTTGTTGTTGTTTAAAGCATATGTTAAAAAGCTGAAGCCTAATCTTGATTGGCAGATTTCAAATTTAATAAATTCAGTATGAACCAGAAGGTAAATCACAGATTTCAAATTTCTAAATGTAAATCTGTAAATTAAATTCAGTATAAACCAGCCATTAGCACTCGTGATTAACTATTGAATAAATATTTTGTCCTCAGTGCCGGACAGTCAAGCATGCCGGGATTTCTACAATTTATATCAAGGAGAGAAACCCAAACCGTTGTTATATAGCATATTATTTTTACTGCTTGATGCAGTTGTGTACTGGGCGATTTTTCTCTATGTTGATTATGGCTTTTTAAGAATCTCAAAGAAAATCAAATCTAAAGAGGAAGATCTGGATTCGGATGTTGCCGAAGAAGCCAGAAGAGTTAACGAGCAGATCGATCGTAATTAAAGCTCTATTCACATACAACTTATTGCTGTTGCCTTGCCTTGCAGTCACTACTATACTGAAGGACAGGAAACTTGTGCGCGAGTTGCTTCCGTAGCAATGAAGTCGAGAGAAAGCGGATATAAGACGAGTGAGACAGAGCAATGAGTCTGAGAAATTCATAGGAGTTTTGGGATAATTTACCTTTTTTTTTTTGCTTTTGTAAATAGTATCTTACAAAATAGTTCAATCATAACTATTTTCAGAAACACATCTATTTTGTTAATATAAGATATAATTTTGAATTCCAAATTAGCAGTGCAAATAGATATAAAATAGAATATTACGGTCAATAAAAAGCTTAGAAATATTCGTATTATAATCAATATATTTTAAACAAAATACATAAATATATGACAAGATATTAAATAAAATATTTTTTATAAAAATTTTACAAAAAAAATGACTACCTTGTTTGATGTAAATCAAATGTGCGTATATTTATTTATGAAACAAAAAATGCATATTGGAAAAAAATTAGTCTCCTAATTAAAACTAAATAAATATAAAAATATTTAAATTATAACAAAGAATTCAGTTATATTATATATTATAATAAGAATACACATGAGTAACTAAATTGCATTTCGTATAATGACAGGTAAATATTGAAATAGTAAATTTCTAAGGTATTGAAAAATTTCCGGAAAATAAATAAGGGAATTAATCCACTTGTTTACATTTTATGTATGCTCATATTTACTTTTAATTTTGATTTCTAATAATTTTTCTGGATATTATTTATTAGTTACTAGCAAAAAACAAAGTAAAATAATATTGGGGGGCTCCCTAACAATTTACCAGATAATTTAACTATCACTTCACACGACACATTTACATTGAAACAGTTCTACCGGGTGGAACATCATACCTGTGTACATAGGCGATTAACATGAAAAAACCGTTTTTCCGTGCGCATTGCTCCCCAAATTATTTTATGCAAAAATGCTTTAAATACATGTAGTAGAGCAGAAAATTCTGCATCTAAATCAATAAACAGAATTACTTTAATATGCTTTGTAACGACAGAAATTAAATATGAAAACACTGAAAATTACCTCGAAAATATCAAATAGCCATGGAATTGAAACAAAAATAAATATATGCTTGACATTTGACAGGTGAATGATTAATTTGACGGGTAAAATATCAAATAGACAGAAAAATGACAAGCATTTATTTATTTTTGTTTCAATTCCATGGCTATTTGATATTATGAACGTAATTTTCAGTGTTTTCATATTTAATTTCTGAAGTTACAAAGCATGTTGAAGTAATTCTGTTTATTGATTTAGATGCAGAATTTTATGCTCTACAACAAGTATTTGAAGCATTTTTGCATAAAATAATTTGGGGAGCAATGCGCACGGAAAAACTGTTTTTTCATGTTAATCGCCTATGTACACAGGTATGATGTTCCACCCGGTATATTTTTAAATAAAAACTATTATTTAAAAAGAAATGTTTTTTTTACATACGGAAAAAAATTATTTAAATAAAAAAGTGTACGAATTTTATTTCACAAAATAATTATTTCAGCATCAAGGCACTAAAGTATAATTTTTTATTACGAATATGGAATTATTTTTTCGGAAATCGTTAAATTATTAATTAAAAAACATAAATAAATAGTATTATGTGTTTTTAAAACGTCAAATTTGGTTATAAATTTTATAATTTTTATTTCCTTAGACGTGGTCTGCATTTAATCTGCATTACATCCGGTAAATAATAAATAAATTCACCAATAGTAATTATAGAATAATATGTTTGTTATTTTATGCTTGTAATTCAAGTTTGACATAAAAGGCTGCGAAGTAAAATTTTGACATGAGTCGATAAAGTTTAACTTTTTAAAGTTTATTTTGGATATCATGCACTTCAGTACCAAATTCGGGAAAAAATTATTTTTCCTATTTCACGCACAAAAAAGTCAATTTTGTGACACTATTTTTCTCAAAAACAATGCTATTAAATGAAATTTTGTGCAACTGTTTTTGGGGAATTTATTATTTGTAAAATCAACAGTCTGTCAAACTTGGGGCTGTCATTGCTCACGTAAAATTATTGAATCGGAGCCTCTGTGTCGGGATTGCGGCCTGGGACCCGATAGGCCTCGCGGGCAAAGCTCCTTGGTGACCAGTGGTATATTAAACATGCCGTACAATTTTATTTTATTTTTAATTAATTTATGAACGTGAAATAGGAAAAGTAGTATGAACAACTCGTGTTACAATGCCTAATTGTAATACTCGTATTTTGCGTAACTCGCCTGCGTCTCGTTTATGCAAACTATAATCGTATTACAAAAAAGGTCATTGTAACACTAGTTGTTCAATATACTATTTTTCTTAATTTGGACATTTTCCTGTTTTCTTTGTGAAGGGGTTTTATATTAGATTGTCTTTGTTAAATATTGCCTGAGCCGCACCAATATAAATTCAATAACAATTCTAACTGCTCATTTCGAGCATGGAATAATGCAATTTTTTCTTTATTACTGTCATACCCATTTTTGTAATTGGGCGCATATTAATTAAATATCGCAGAAATACGAAAAACGTTAAAAGCAAACAACTCACTTCTATGTTGTACCAAACCCAAATCTAAAATGTCAGACTCATTTCGTTATCTCTCTCACTCAAAGTCATGCGTCAACCTAGCGGACACTCTGATGCTAGCGATATGCTGTGTTGCAGAGGGCTGCTTGTAGTGGTCTAGCTGTTGTGTTGCTAGCGTATGATGTTTGACAGGCGCTACAGCGTGCAGACGTTCACAATGACTTGTTGCTGTTGCCTTGCGTTGCATGAGTTTGTAAACTCCAAACTCAAGCAATGCAACAGCAAGGCAACGGAAGCAACAGAAAATCAGAGACCGCTATGAAAAAGAATAAATATGACAAGTTGACACTTAGCCTAAAATATTTTCTAATATTGTAACATTTGTATATGTACATACATACAATACAAATGCAACGCAACAGCAAAGCAAGACAACAGCAATAAGTTGTATATGAATGCAGCATAATGCATTTATTTTTGTTGTTTATATTGCTAGGCAAAAAAATTTGAAAACTTTTTTAGTTTTTTTGTTTAAATTAAGACTTCGGTTTTTGTTTATTATTTAAAATGTTATTGTGATTATTATTCTTTCGTTTTATCATCTTTAAATATTTATCAGACTACCATCAGACGTAGTATAAAATTTTATGGAAATTGTATAAAAGGCTCCCAATTATTTTACTTTACCACTGTATTTTACAATTTGTTTTTCTTTTTATTTTAGTCTCAAAGAGAATGGCCGCGGCGTCAACTGGTAAGTCTTATCGACCGAGAGCCAACGTTGCAAAATCGTGTAGTGATCGTCAGCTGGTCCAGTAGGTGGGACTCTCGGGCCCAAAGCGCACAGTTGGTCAATGGGCCCATAAACCATTTTTTTTATTCTATTAGATTCTATGACGATCAGTGAAAACCCGATTTGAAAATTCCATATATTACCAGAGATATGATTTTTTTTAAATTTGTGACGTCAATGGTACTGCTCCAGTGGCACTAAAACAACGATTTTTCATGTTGGTATACATTATGTATTTTTTAATGTAAAAATAATATTTACATATTATAACTCTAAATTTACAACAATTAAACTTAATATAAATAAAGATAAAATTCCTTTGGCAACTTTAGAGTATTTTACTTGATATTCGAGTAATCATCATACGAAAGTTTGAGAACAGTGGCGCTAGTAGTGATGTAACCTAACCTCAACACACAATTTTATTCAATAGATTTTCAACACAGCACAATAACACAGTGCAATTATAAAACAAGTAATAGAAGCTCAACAAATATAATCTTTAATATCAACGAACAAAACAAATAAAATGACATTTCGTAGTTCTATTTTGGCCCACAATAGGCGTTGGGCGCAGCGGCAGACGCGCGATTTACAATTTTCATATTTCTGGCCAATAGCATCAATGCGAGTACCCATGACGTTAAACCATGTTCAATTCGTTATATCGCTTTACTGAAAAATATTTAAAAGAAAAATACTTTACTACTAATTTTTCCGTAAGTGTTACAAGATTTTGATATAAATTTGTCATATTTCGTTTATGGTTTGAATGAGAAATGTGTCGTCAGCAATAACTATTCCTAAGACACGAGATCACTTCACTTTCACTTACTGTACAACTTCTTCAAGATCGCTGATTATTTATTATTTGATTATTATTATTAAAAAAATAAAATAAATATATAATTACGCAGATCTCGGTAAGTGATATATTATTACGTATTACGTATGAAGTGCGGTTACCAGCCGTCAAATCATAGCCCGCAAAGGTGTTAGTGGAGGGGGAACTACAGGGGTAAATTTAAATTGGCAACTGTGAGCTGTGGGATTCGAACTGAGGATCTCACGATCCACAGTCCGACGCGTTTCCACTAAGCTATTTACCCCACTGATATTATTATTTTGAAAATTCAAAATAGCTTACAAAAATACAAAATCTGTTGTGGGCATCACAATACCTCCCGCCATAGATTTCTTATCAAACACTGACCACCACAATCAAGAAACGCTCATACCTTCTAAAAAATTATGACACATGTCAAAAAATGACATTTTTCTGCTGTTGTTTGAGTTTTTTTCTAAAAACTGGTTAGTAGATTTAAATGAAAATATCAAAAAACAATTTTTCCTTAACGTGTTGTAAATCGTAAATGTTGACAGTAAGAGGAAAATGTTTCAAACAATAATTGTAGATAATAATATTTGAAACGTTATTCTAAAACAAAATTTTCATTAAACCACAATTTACTGAGATATTTGAAAATAACTTGATAGGGCTTCAAGTAAACTACCACTTCCGGTTATTGGATTACCACCAAAAACTAATCAGCTCTTCCAAAGGAGATACAATTGATATATACAAAATTTTCACTCTAGTAGTTTTTGAGAAACCGTAAACACACACACACACACACACACACACACACACACACACACACACACACACACACACACACACACACACACACACACATATATATATATATATATATATATATATATATATATATATATATACATCTTCGCGAAACTATTAAAATCGTATTCTAGGGAACCTAAAACGTGCTCATTCATTGAAAACTCAATACTCAATTTTTAGCGTGATTCCTATACTCCCTTACAGGATGTGGCGAGAGGTAAAAATATATTTCTTTATTTAAAATATGAAAGTTGCACTCCATATTTTGAGAAAAACTGGTTTAAAAAAAAAATTATGCTCATTAAAATAGTCTTGTAAAATTGAAATTGTTTGCTAATTTTGCCAACTTAAATTGAACACCCTGTATTGATTGGTGAATAAATATACCTATATCCAACACCTCTCAATAAATGCTCTATGGCGATTTTAAGCAAGCAAAGTAACAGATTACCCACTAGTGGGTATAATTTTGAGAAAAGCCTCTAGTCAGTATTGTTTTATATAACAATAATAATAACACAACACCTTGGTAACTACTTCTATAGACATTTTAATTTACAAAATTTAAACCATATGTCACTGTCAAATATGTGTTTAATAAATTTTGCATTTAATAAGAGGTGTGGGATAAAACGTTATACTTCACACGTGGGTAAAGTGGAATTACTTTCTCGATAAAATTATCACACTTAGGCTTCGGCTTCGTGTGCTAAAATTTCTCTCGTGAGTAATTCTTTACTTTGCCCACTTGTAAAGTAAATAACTATTTTTATACTATTTTATACGTTTAATTTGTGTATGTAGTTATCGATCCATTACCATATAAGCTCTATGACAATATCTTTCTTTTCAATATGTTTCTTTCTCTTTCTATCATGGTCAGTCATTGGCTGACGCGCACTTTACGTCAGGCACGTTTTATTTGGCGACGATTTAAACAAACTGAAGTTTAACTTGCTTCTGTTTTTAATAAAAACATAATTTTTAACTGAAAATCATATTAAATAATACGTTAGACCTTAATTTTTCGAATTATGAAAAAAAACGGCATGTTTAACTTTTTTGCAGTACCTCATCGCTAATTACAAATGGTACTAGAATTGCTTTGAAAGCTGGCTTATTTGATCCAAACGTAGCTTCAGCATTTCACATCTTAAGCGGGATTTATAATGAAGTAAAAGGTTTGTTCGAACCCGAAGTTCAGAACTGTTCCAGGATTGCAAGTTCCGCGCATGGCAACTAAGACAGCAAATTCGGAACAGTTCTAGTATGCACATGTTCGAACGCACAGCTCGATTCAAATTTGGCGGCATTATGTATGCGAATGTATTACACAGATATCATAACCTTAACCGATGTAATATCACACGTAATCACAACTATTATTTTGACGTATGATTTGCTAACCTTAAAATTAGAGAACCGTTTTAATTACTTAGTATTTAAAATGGAGATACAAAACAATGAAGAAGAAGATAAAAGTAAAAAGTAAAACTGTTTCATTAGCTCTATTATACCGAGTGGACTGTAAATGTAACCAAAGTACTTATTGAGTAATACAATATCAATAAACTAAAATACAATAAATTGGATGAGAGTACTGTGGGACATCATTTCCAACGAAATGAAATGGAATGGATTTGATTATAATTCTGCTAATTGTGAAAACAGATGAAAAATGTTAGAGAGAATTTGAAATACTTGCCACCTAACCAGAACAGGTAGAACCGTTCTAATAGAATTTGAACTACGAATTCCCTGCCGTTCGAACGCCGAACTAACAATTCTTAGAATTCGTAAATACGGAACTGCAAGGTTCGAACGCTTCAAGACCAATGCGCATGCTCACTAAGTTCAGAACTGCAGGTTCGAACAAACCTAAAGTAAGAAGTAACGCAAGATGCAACGCTGGGGTTACGCAGAAGTAAAGCAAGAAACTTCGATAGGTTTTATAATAAAGTATCTGTTGCTGCTTGCAGCCAATCACAGTGTTAGTGGGTGTTGCTTCTTCAGCTGTCAGTTAGAATTTAACGTTTATACTGTATAGAGAGAGCACTTGCTAGTCGTATGTAGAACTGAATCGGTTTTAAGTGGAATGCTAAAGTTGAGGGTGCTAACAATAAGGTACCCTTCAAAGGGAAGGGCTGAACAGGCCACGAAAGAGGCATGAAAAATTTCCAATTCCAACGTTCTGGGAGTTTAGGAATTTACAGATGTTCGCACAGACGGCAATGGGCGCATAAACCATAAACGAAATATGACCAATTTATATCAAAATCATGTAACACTTATGGCATAATTAATAGTAAAGTATTTTTTTTCTTTTAAATATTTTGCAGTAAAGCGATATAACGAATTGAACATATTTTGACGTCACAGGTACTTGCATTGGCCAGAAATATGAAAATTGCAAATCGCGCGTCTGCCGCTGCGCCCAACGCTTCTATTACTTGCTTTATAATTTCACTGTTTTATTGTGCTGAGTTGAAAATCTATTGATTAAAATTGTGTGTTGAGGTTAGGTTACATCACTACTAGCGCCACTGTCCTCAAACTTTTGTTGTTATTTACTCGAATATCAAGTAAAATACTCTTAAAGTTGTCAAAGGAAATTTGTCTTAGTTTATATTAAGTTTAATTCTTGTAAATTGAGATTTATAATATAAAAATATTATTTTTATATTAAAAAATATATAATATCTACTATCATGAAAATCGGTGTTTTAGTGCCACTGGTGTAATACCTGTGACGTCACACAACTTCACACAAACTTTGAAAAATCATATTTCGGGTAATACATGAAATTTTCACATCGGGTTTTAACTGATCGTCATATATTCTAATAAAGTTTCATAAAAAAAATTGGTTTATGGGCCCATTAACAGCTTAGGCGGCGATCTGTCTAACACTAAATGCCTTTACGAATACTTGAAAATTAACTAAATTGTCAATCAGAGCTGGGCATAAGTACACAAAAAAAGTACTTAAGTACAAAGTACAATTAAATTTTTTGTTTTGTACTTAAGTATAAATACAAATATTTTTGTACTTATTCAATTTTTAAGTACAAATACTATTAAATAATATTGAAATAAATTACATTTAAGGAAAGGTAGGCTTGTAGGTATATATTGATATTGAAGTACTGTACACTGTAAAATAAATAAAATAAAACTACAACAATAATAAACAAAGACAAACTTTATGTTTACCTAGTTATATACATTATATATTGTAAATCAAAAAGAATATTTATTCGAAAAGAGGAAAAGAAAAAAAAACAACATATTTTAAATAATATATAATATGAATAATAACTAAGGCAACAAATAGAGAAACAAAGAAAATAAATCTATACTGTTTCTCCAATTTTATTAGCTTTCAGAACAACAAATTTTTCAAAATTATCATCACTTAACGCGTGTCTTTTTGATGCATTGATGATTGTAGCAAATGAAAAATTCTTTCTACGGGTCCTGATGACGGGAGGCAAGTATTATATTTATAAAATACTTGTTTTAAAATGGGATAAGTATTTAACATAAGTTATATGTTTTCTAGAGTCGTCCAAATATTGTAGTACCTCTAATTCAACTTTAGAATTCACGTTTTCCGTGTGAATTGATTTTTCTTCATTAAAGTCAAGCAAATTGTCATCGTCACTCTTTTTTTTAATATTTGTATTTATTTTATTTCCATGAATATTTTGGATTCGACTAAATTCCCTATACTGAATGCGCAGGTTCGAACATGTTGTAACACACTACGCAGTAGCGCATAATCTTACTTAAATACACAAAAAGTACTTAAGTTCTTTTACAAATATTTAAATACTCAATTCAAATACAAAATTCAAATAATTTACAAATTTTGTACTTGAATTGAGTATTTAAATATATATTAAAGTACTTAAGTACTTTTACATATATTTTTCGCGCCGCCTTCCGACATTGATGCAATTACATATCTCTTAAAGCGGTTGAAAATCATGTTTTTGTCGTACTAGTTCGACAAAACTTGCTAACTTTTTATGGTTATATGTTGGCATCACTTCACTAATTTTAGACGTTAGAAATGTCAAAGTATTACATTGACATAAAAATATTATGGCAATATATCTACAATAGAGTATTTGCAATACAAGAAAGCAGAATATTTATGGATTTTAAACATATTTGTAAGTAATTATAATTGAATTTGAAGTGTAAAATACAAATAAAAATATGTAGATATTTTTGGTTATGATATTGGAATATAAACATAATGGACATTCAAATATTGTGAAGTTAGCAACATAAAAAAATTCCCTGTCAATAAGAAAATGAGTAATAAATTAAATTTATTTATTAAATTTACACAAATGTTGGCGCGAAAAATCTTGTGTATCCCTCGGTTGGAAACTATTTTGCGAATGCTCGTATTTGCAGGACTCGCCTACGGCTCGTCCTATCAAAATAAACTCACACTCTCAAATAGCAGTTTCCAACCTTGTGATACAAATAACTATAAATACTCAATTCAAGTACAAAATACAAATACTTTACAAATTTTGTACTTAAGTATAAATACAAAGTATTTTCATAATAAATGTATTTAAGTTCAAATACAATCACTTTGAAAAGTATTTAAGTCGTGATTTATAAGTACAATATTTAAATACACGCCCAGCTCTGTTGTCAATAGCTCAAACAAAAATCAAAATGATTACAAGTTGTGTTTTGAAACACAAACAAACATATCAGTAATATAGCTTTCTACACTGTATTTTGAAATAGTGCGTCCGAATTGGTCGGAGGTAAAAAAGTAACGCAAGAAGTTTGAAGTTGGTCAACTTTTGCGTTGCGTTGCTTCTTCGTCTCTGCGTTGCGTTTTGTTATAAAGCAGTATGTGCATCTGAACCACAAGATGGATCGCCTACTCCTATTGGGCTTCCAATATTAAAATACGCTAACTAGCGGCAGAATTCTGAACTACGTGTCGCGGTACATTGTGTTTTTGACGTTTATCCTGAGTTTTTATTTATTTAAAGAATTTGAACTTATTTGTTATTTTTTTCTAAATTTATATCAACAGTAGTGACTATAGAAGAATTTCAATGGAAGTATTACATTTATCTATGACGTATTATTTAAATAAGTACTACATATAATTTGTAGATTAGAGGTTAATGTAGTTTTCTCTTAAAAAAACCTGTTAAAAACAGAAAAATTTGCATTGTTTATGGCTGCAGTTCTTCTGCTAATAAAAGTCGAAGAGTTCGATTTCATTCATCCTCAAAAAAAGGTGAAATACTAGTTTGTGTGAAGAATAAATGGGGTGTCACAATGATGTGTGACTGTGTGACAAATTAAAAGCATGGAAAAGAGCATTGAAAATTGCGATGATATTGTTGATGTACTTCCACATAATATTATGTGGCCACTATTTATTATTTGCTGGCCTTCTACCATGCTTCTAGAAGATAAAGTGCAACGTGCGAACTTACATATACTATCTAAATCTAAGCAAATAAATGAGTCCATACTACTATTTAAACTAAAAGTAAAATAAAACTACTGAAAACAACAACAAATAACTACAAAAATATTAATATTAAATACTACTAGAAAATATATACAACTACAAACTAATATCAACAAAGAAAAATGATAAACTAACTAAAACAAAATAATGCTACAGTTAATAACTACTTACCTACAATAAAAAACTACAAAACTACTAATGGCTAATGTAAATATAACTATAGTCAATAATTAATAATAATAAAATCTAAACAAATCTACCAAATACACTAATAAAACACAAATTACCAAAACTAGAGCACGCATTCGCCATAGAAGACCATACAAAATGAATCTGACATGTACCGCTAGAGATTTGTGTACAGCGCCATCTCTTGATAGTTTGGAAGCCCAATACCAATACAACGTAAGGGGCTGTCTCCATAGAAATGTCAAAATCGCTGCTGGTGGACTGTCTATCTCTTTCTAATAAATACCTTTGCGCATGCGTTACAAATATACAGTTAAACCTACCATTGTTGACAATGTGAAAATATATAGTAAGAACGTTTTAGTGTGGTTGTAGTCATTTAGTCGTCATTGCTTTATTGTCAGTGCGTCACAGAAACAGTATCGCTTAGTTTTTCTTGTTGCTGCTATATTGTGCTTTTGATTTTACAAGGGTTTTCAAATGTTTAATTTTTGTTTGTCTGTATTATATATCGTGATTTTGTTTATATGATTGTTTTGTTTAATATTCTTTGTATATTGTAAATGTGTCAATAAGTAATTTTGTAAAAATACTTAAAATTTACTACTGTATAATTTCATTTTGAACTTCAATTTAAAAACATAATTAAATTTTGATAGCAGAAATATTTTTCAAATACCTTTTTTTTTAAATTTTATTAATTGTACATAATATATAATACCAACCCTAATTTTGTTTACATGTTTGTTTAATATTCTTTGTATATTGTAAATATGTCAATAAATAATTTCTTAAAGAAAATGCTTGTACTTATAATTAAAAAATTCGCTACTGTATTATTTCATTAATGAACTTCAAGTTAACATTTTTAAATTTTGGTAATAGAAATAATTTTCAAATAATAGTATATTGTGTTATTAGGAGTAAATGTGTTACTTTGTTTGCCGAGCTTGTAAGTTTGAATGACGAGCGAAGCGAGTCGGACAATTACATGCGAAGCATACAAAGTCACATTTACTCCGAATAACACATGCTATTTTTTCTTCAAACATAGAAAATTGACATTAATACATTAAAAAATGCTCAAAACTTCAACAAATATTCTACCGTATCCAGTATTTCTAGTTGCCACAGAATGTTATTTTGTTATTTTTGTTTTTTTTTTTGTTTTATTCTTAACTGTCAAATTATAGAATTACAACCTTACTATTTTGCATGATATTTTACTTTGTCCGCCGCCGGAGTAAATGTGTTGCCAAGGAAACACTTTTACGCCGGCGGCGACAATATTGAACTTCTGCTTGTTGAATACAAATACATAACAACGTACTTTTATGACGTTTGAAGAAAAAACATTTTTAAAGCTTATCGTAATAAAAATAACATTTTTGTGGCCACTGGATAGAAAAAGTCAGACAGTGCACCAACGAGCGGGTTGCATAAAATTTTTTGGAGGCAAGAAATATACTCAAGTTGCCAATCCATCTTGTGGTTCAGATCATTGATGTGCAGTCCCGTACATTTAACTTTTGCGTTTAGTTTACTTCAACTGCGTTACTTCTTGCGTTACTTCATTATAAATCCCGCTTTTTCATCCATAGGTAGGGATGACTGCTATCACTCCCACTGTGTAGATGTTGACGTCCTCCTGGTGTCGAACCTGCGCAAGCACTTCGGTTCGTTCCCGGCCGTCAATGGCTTAACTTTCGGAGTGAAAGACAGCGAATGTTTCGGTTTGCTGGGGATCAACGGAGCAGGAAAAACTACTACTTTTAGAATGTTATCCGGCGAAATCTTCCCAACCACTGGAACTGCAAACATCTTGGAATATTCGCTATCCAAAAACAAGAGAATGGTAAGAAAGTTCATACTGGTATTTTGAAATTAAGGGCGCACTGCAGCCAGTTTGAACTTTACTTCTGTGCTACTCCCCTTACGTTTCCACACTTCAGGGGCGGAACTTTCAATGTGCAAGTCTGTTTGTGCGGGGAGAAGTAACGTCAGAGGTAGCAAGCCAATACAGTGGACCATGCAAAACATATTTCAAATACGCTCCGCTGAAACTTAGCCAGTAGGCAGTGTTTTGTACCGTTTAGAATTTTGGTAATGGTATATAGTTTTCAGTGTTTCAATTCGCACATTTTAAAAGCTCTATAATACTTAATGTTTGCATTGTTCATTTTATAAAATAAACATTGACAAAATAAACAAAACTATCCAACACAATTTATAAGACAAACAATCAATTTATTACATAAAGTGTAAAATACATCTTGAACTTGTTGTGGAAATGTATAATTAAACATCTCAATTATACATATAAAAATACATAGTCACACAAAATAAAAATTAATATTACACACATTGAATTCATTTACAACAGCCTAGGAGAATAACCCATGTGAGTAATAAAAAATACTTTAGTGCCGTGGTATACATTATATTTTTTCTGAAATCGTTAAATTAATAATTAAAAACATAAATATATACTGGCAAACTGTCAAATTTGGTTATAATTTTTTATTTATTCTTAGACGTATTTTGCATGTAATCTGCATTAAATCCGATAAATTATTATCAAAGGTAAATAATAAATAAATTCACCAATAGTATTATAGAATAATTAGTTTGTATTTTAGGTTTGTAATTAAAGTTTGATATAAGAGTCTGTGAAGTAAAAGAGGCGATAAAGTTTAAATTTTTCTACTATCCAAAAATATTGCTGAAATCCCGCCACTGTCGAATATATTGTATGGTCCACTGTTCTATAATGCCGAATTGAAATAGTTTGCAATATGTGCGTCATGGCAGCACTGCACCGTTATGATTTTTGTGAATTTAGATGTTTACTATTTGCTATATTACACCTTTCTAAACTAATTTATTATACAATTTTTTATGTTGTATTTGTACAAAAGTTTTAATCTTTGTTTCCCGTGTTTCAGTTCTATAATTTAGTCATTAGAAGCTGCATTTTTCCTTACCTAAAATATGCAAAAAATTAAATTTTGAATGCATTTTAAATACTAAATTAAAATCAAAAATCAATTTTTTTTTTCACGAGAAGCATAGATTAAAATATATACTAACTAATAAAGTTTAAAGTACACTTCTAAGAGTTCCAGTTTTTTCATAAAATGGTAAATACGAATCCTATTTTTTAAGCACAATTTACAAGTGCAGTGCGCCCTTAAGTTCTAGGAGCGGAGGTTGGGAGCGTCATCGTTGAAAATGAGGGCTTATTCGAATAAAATAATGCAACTTTTAAATTTAATTAATGAAACAAAACGAAAAATCTGGTCTGGGCCTCACACGATTTTCTTATATACATGTTCAATTTAAATGTGCCACCGTGGTAATGCGTCGGACTGTGGATTGTAAGAGCCTCAGTTCGAATCCCACAGGTGACAGTTGCCAATTTAAATTTACCCCTGTGGTTCCCTCTCCACTAACATCTTTGGGGATATGATTTGACGGCTGGTAACCGCACTTCATACGCAAAAATATATCTCTTCCATAATGGGTAAAAGGCGTGATGATATATTTATTTATTTTATTTTACCATTGCTATCTCGAGAACTATAAAAGCTTATAATTATAATCAGCTTAAAGGAATTTAATAGAAAATATTTTTCTATTTGGTGCATTCAAGATATATACCAGTCTTTTAAACGAAATTAACGCTTCTTATTTCACAGAAAAATAATTAAATTCCAGTTTCTTTCATGCACATCGATATCTCATAACTAGCACAAAATTATATGGTGATTAACAGTTAATTTGACAGGTGTTTATTTCAGTTTATGTGCTAAGTGTAAGTCTAGGAAGCCTTTCTGATCAAACCATCATCATTGTTTATATGATCGATAGTGGAGCACAAAATTAATTAAGTTTCCAAATGATTAGCACATAATTAGCACAAAATTATACTGTGGTCAATATTTAATATTTCGGCAGTTTAATATAGTTTGTGTCAAGTATACGTCTAGCTGCTACCCCCAATAAATGCATCATCGTTTACTAAGTCCCTAGTGGAGCACAAAATTAATCAAGTTGGCAAATGACTAGTACCTAATTAGCACAATATTGTACTGTGGTCAATAATTATTTTAGCAGCAGATTATTACAGTTTAGGTGGCAAGAATATATCTAGCTGGCACACCCGATAAATTCACAAAATTATTCAAGTTGGGAAATAATTATTATAAAATTATAGAACCTAAAGATATTCATGAAATTTTAATAAATCGTTTCATTCATGAGTCGTTAAAAGTGATAAATGTTGAAAAATTGCCAGAAATATTACCAACTTCCGTTTTTTTGGTATGTATTAAGAGCACACGATTAGAAAAGAATTATAAAGCAGTAATTATTGATTAAATATTATTATTTTTCACAAATCACTGGATTTGGTCTGTATGGTAGACTTGTCGAATAGAGAATATGGTTAAAATCTTTTAGAAATAACGTTCACTTCCGGTTCGTTTTATTGATTTTTAAGAGCACATAATTAGCACAAAATTATAGCCTTCTAGTTATTTTAAATTGTCACAATTTGGCGTAGGTCGGCTGCCTGCCAGCTATACGTCAAGCTGGCACCCCCTCATATCCGTTTTCGCGGTTTCCGTTGTAGCACAAAATTCGTAATATTGGTACAAGATTAGCACATAATTAGCACAAAATTTTGCCATTTTTTTTTTTAGATTTGGATGAAGTGGGGGTGCCAGCTATACTATATATAAGCTTTACAGGTCGTCTAGGCCTAGGGTTTGAAACAGCCTTAAGAGGTATTTATAATAAAGTAAAGTTAGAAGTAACGTAAGATGCAACGCAGGCGGTGACGCAGAAGTAAAGCAAGAAATATATATATATATATATATATATATATATATATATATATATATATATATATATATATATATATATTTTAATGAGCAAAAAAATATTTTTTTAAACCAGTGGTTTAATATTTCTGGCAATTTTATTATAATAGCAAATTATGCTATTTAATAGAGATTTTTTTCTGAATTCAACGGTATACATATGTTATATCCTACTATTACGAAAGAACTGAGAAAAATGCATTTTTATTTATATTATTTAATTAGTATGTAGTTGTGATTAAGAGTGCTTAGAATAGAAAACAATTAGAAATAAACATATGGAACACTGTTGTTCTAATAATAAGTTTAAACTAACATTTAATACTAATAGTAGTGTCTACTTTAGATAAAAATACTTGGATTTTGTTTTTAAAAATTGTTCAAAATTTCCCCCATTTTGATAAATACACAACTGAACCCTTTTAATAAAATGTTTCTAACATTTCGTAATGTTCTACCGTCGATATAAGATATTACTTCTGCAATGTTATTTTTTAATTCTGCCACGTCAAAATGCACGGTGTTCTGCGTACTTATTAACTGCAACACGAGCATTTTTACAGCACAAAATGTATACATCATACATATCAACTTTTTCGTCGTGAGTAATATTATAAATTTTTCACTAAAAATTTATATTGTAGACAAAAGTCAACTAACAACAATCAACCATTGTTTCAATAAAACATTTATTTTCAATCGTTTTTTATTCAAAGCACACTTAATTACAACTACATACTAATCAAATTAATATAAATTTAAAATACATTTTTCTCAGTTCCTCCATTATATTAGTATATGACATGTGCATTTAGAAAAAAAATTCTCTATTAAATAGCATAATCAAAAATATATGTTTCCATTTAAAATAAGAGAGTTGCACCCTATATTTTGAGATCCACTGGTTATAAAAAATATTTTTTATGCTCATTAACATAGTATTGTAAAATAGAAATTGTTTGCTAATTTAATCAACCTTGTAGCACTTATAGTTCTCGAGATAGCAATGGTGGCACATTTAAATTGAATAGCATATATACATATAATATAATATATACATACAGTAAATACAGAATAAATGCTTAAGTTATAAATGTATTCCCATAGCAAATATGATTGTTGAAATAGATACACAAATTATATTAATAGTCCAAGAGAAGGCTGCAAAAAACCTGGCCGATCGAGTAACAGAATAAAATGTTTTTAAACTGTTAGTACTCACAGCTATCATAACATAAATAACTGTGTGCCTGGGCACAAGTTGTTACAAACATTTATATGGGTGTTGAATTGAAATGTGAAACATAGGAAGTTCAATGCAATTTTTATAATATTGCTGTATCTTTTTACCTGTTCACTTCACAGCAAAAGTGTCAATATAAAAGTTGTTCAGAATTAAAAAATGCATGCAATAAGGCCCTTTTGGTTACCAAAAAATTAGTATTCCCTTATTTAGTTACCTAAATATTAGTATTCACTATTTACTAAGATATGTCCAAAAAATCTCAAAGGCCTTCAAGCACTAATTTCTATATAACACTAGATTGGGCATAGGCCATATTCTGTCAGCTGAGAGCGTTCCCAATTGAACCTCCTCTCCTCAGGTCGTCCTATTTTCTAACATTCTTCGCTATCTCTGTATAGCTTGTACAAATTTGCGTGGCGATTGATTCCATTAGTGTTTCTCAGCAGGTATTCCATAAGAGGATTAAAGAAATTTATGAGGGACTACTTTACAGGGTTGTACTAGATAATATTTTCAAATGAGTTTTACACAAACAGACACAAGTAATATCAAAATAAGAAAAATTTTAATAAAATTAAATATGAATACAGTATTGTCATTGTCGTTCAGTAAATATAAACATATATTGATAAAAAAACTTATGTTTTATTTTACATCTATGTTGTTTTACTTAGGTGATTAATCGATAACAATATCATCATCAGTGTCGTCACTTGACTGTCCAACATTAATAATAAATTCATCAATAATATTATTGAAATTTAAGTAACTGTTTTCTATGTCTATCACATGCCGAACACTACTAGCCCAATTTAAGTCACTAATATTATTTATTTCACTTTTAATTAATTCCACAACATTAGCGCACACGATTGGTGTAACATTTTTTCGTCTAATACTTGTTTTTAATTGTCCCCAAATTAGTTCTATAGGATTTAATATACAGTAATACGGAGGCAGTCTTAATACAGTATGACCGTGGTAATTTCTTTAAAATCTTCGTATTCAACTTGCGACATTGTGTTCACTGTTACAGTGCTGCTGAACTAATGAATTTTAAATGTCGTTTTCTGAAGGGTATATATGTATAAAATTATCTTACTTAACAGTTTTCGGGGAAACTATTGAAAAGATAATCGTATTAAAAATTTCGGAGATTTGAAGCATCTAAACCCAAAATTATAATAATCCACTCCTGAACATCAGACAAACTTGCACCCCGCTGGCTAGGGCTGGCTTATCCCATTAGCAAGTCAAGTCAATCGCCACGCAAATTTGTACATGCTATACCTCGCTCGGTATACTATTTTCATTTTAAACTGGAAGGATCGGCATAAAACGATTAAACGTCCCTGTCCCATATAACTACAATGAAAGCCATTAGTGCGGTTACCGTAAATCGCTTCACGATGGTCACAACAGGTAAAATATCAAGGGGATTAAAGTAAACAATTAGAAGTTATGTTACTTATTGTTCAATAACAAAATTAAATAACGTTATAATAGCTTAGTTTTCCTATATATAAGGGGCCAATAAGTATATACAGCTATTTGTACTTCTACTCCCGTGATAGTAAAGACTGTGACAAACCAGATTTGTCACCTTTCTTTTCTTCCTACAAAAATAAACATTTGTATAGGTTATAAACATTTTACATTTAAGCAACTAACTTACCTCAAAGTAATTACTGTATTGTAAATGTTTACTTTTATTATTGATGTTCATATTCAATTCCTATTGCCTCAACTCATGTAAATATGTTGTTACTTAGGTTAATTAATTAAGAAAAGAATCTGAAATTTAAATTGTCACATAAACACATTCACTTAACCATACTTTATGTCTACACGTCAAATCTGACAGTTACTTTATTGCGAAAGAAAGGTCGAACTTCCAAAATGCGGCCGTTTCCCAACAGATGGCTCGCGCTGTCTTTAATTACCTCTCGAGTACACTTACCAATGCCGAATTAATAACTCGGCATAAAAGGTACAAAAATAAGGTCGAATGCTAAAATTGTAGTGTTCATCTGATTCAAGAGCTCGACTTGCCTGTCAGTTTTTTTAATCATCTTTGTTCTCCAGATCATATTCGTCTAGACTTGCACTGTCAGACGAATTGTGAAAGTTTTTTTACCCAAAGAAACAAATCAAGTCACCTACACATATTCGCGATTCACCTAGACTTGCACTGTCAGGTGAATCTCCTCTACATATCCAAGGTATTTCCTTACATCCTCACCATATTTCAGATTCACTGCAAAATGTTCAAATAAATTTAAGCTAACCTTAAAATTGTAACTTACCTTTTTGAACAATAATAATCAATTTTATTTACCATTATTAAACCCAATGTCTTTATTTCACTAAAAACTCGTTCACGGAGAGACCGGACCCTAGTCAGGATAGTTGATTTTACATTCACTCAGATTAGTTACAAATGGCGCCCGAAGAATCTACATAATCAGCTGTCAGTGAAGTTTAGTTTTGTTCTATCATTGAGAAATCATCCGTTGGCAAATTCAAATCTCCCCAGTTTTAATTTTTATCGGCGGGAATTTTAAATCTACCAAAAATTTATATACTTACCTGCTGCTTTTCTCTCATGTCACAATATTAGTATTTTCATTTAGTCACAAGACAAATATATTTAAAAAAGAAAAAATCATGTGACAGCGTGGATATGTGAGAATGAAGTTGCTGGTACAACAATATTCGTGAATTGGATGAAATTGTATACTACGAGTCAAAATCAAGAAGAAAGTGAAATAAATTTATCTAAAATTAATTTACATGAACATGCACAAGACATAGTGATCAACGTATACAGAAAGTGCGTCAGTGAGTACGGCGAATTTCAAGCCATAAAAAAATAGCCAAATTTGGTAAATTTGAAGAGGGCCAAGACCTAAAACGGCACAAAAATAATTGTGTATTGTTGAAAATATGTTATGTATACAGGGTGTTCATTTTAAGTGGTACACTATTGCTATTTCGAGAACTATAAGAGCTACGAGGTCGATTAAATTAGCAAACAATTTCTATATTATAAGACAATTAAAATGAGCAAAAAAAGAATTTTTTTAGACCAGTGGTTCTCAAAATGCGGGGTGCAACTTTCTTATTTTAAATGGCAACCTACTTTTTTATTTGCTTATTCGATTCAGTATTTTTTTCTGAATTCAATGATATTCACATGTAATGACCAAATATTACAAAATATTTGAGAAAAATGCAAAATTAAAAATGTATCATTTTTATTTAAATATGCATATACAAAGTTTGCCATGGAAGAAAACAAATAAATCAAATGCAGTAATAATTTAAAAAGCTGTAATTATGAGAATAATTATTAATTTAGTTGTTACAATACAGAAATACAGAAGTACACTTAAAAAAACTAATATTAAAAATTGTTTGATTTATTTGTTTTCTTCCATGGCAAACTTTGTATATGCATATTTAAACAAAAATGATACATTTTTAATTTTGCATTTTTCTCAAATATTTTGTAATATTTGGTCATTACATGTGAATATCATTGAATTCAGAAAAAAATACTGAATCGAATAAGCAAATAAAAAAAGTAGGTTGCCATTTAAAATAAGAAAGTTGCACCCCGCATTTTGAGAACCACTGGTCTAAAAAAATTCTTGTTTCGCTCATTTTAATTGTCTTATAATATAGAAATTGTTTGCTAATTTAACCGACCTCGTAGCTCTTATAGTTTTCGAAATAGCAATAGTGTACCACTTAAAATGAACACCCTGTATAACGAAAATGTGAATAAAACCTTTTTTAAATTGAATTTGACATTTATCGTATGAATAAGGAAATATACTTATTTAAATATTGTAGTGTTCTTGTTTTTGTATTTATTATACACGTACCGGCGAATAGGGCCGTACAACCCTGTGCGAACCTTGTGAAATCAGTTATAGCGGGTCATATTTTGAGTTCCTTTGTAAACGTAATTGCGGTGCATTTAATCGTTTTATGCCGATCCCTCCAGTTTAAAATGAAAATACCACCTCTCTTCAGGTCATACCTATCAACTACAGTGTGTTTCAAAATTTAGTAGAACGGCTCCATTAGACCCTCGTCGCAGGTATAACTGCAAGAGGATTAAAGAAAATTTATGGCTGCAAAAATGTCATATTTGTCAGGGTTGGAATTAATTTGATTTTGAATTTGTGTTCTCAATAACGAAATTTGTTGCTTATTAAACAGTTGTAATAAATAATAATATATAGGTACACGCATGTGAAAAAATATAGAAACACTTTAAATTTAATATATTTTATTAACAATTTTAATAAAATAAGTCAGTAAATCACAAAAATATACGAGTATACTTAAACAATTTTACTTAATTAAAAATATTTTATTCAATTTTGCCTTATAAACTGAACAAACTTTAACTTTATACGTCTATTATATATAACTCTATACGTCTTTTATATATTGCTACTTACATTTAAATCGCTATCACTAGAACTACTTTCGTTAACATGAATAATGAATTCATTTACAATATTATTATCATTGACATATTTATCTTCAATATCTACATGACGTATACATTTAGACCAGTTTTCTGCACATATATAATTTACTTCGTTTTTAATTATTGAAATTACACTAGGACAATTTGTTGGTGAGTTATTTTTTCTTCTAACATTTCTTTTCATTTGTCCTCATATTAGTTCGATTGGGTTCAATATGCAATAATATGGCGGTAAACGTAAAACAGTATGTCCAAATTTTTCAGCTAAAATATCACACACATATTTTTTCAGTATTGGTTTGGTCTTCGCCACTTCCAATAATTGCGCCTTTGTGTAAGTTGCTTCAAAATACAAATCCTGTTCGTATAAATAATCTATTATTTCCGACTTTTTACTATTAGTACTTAACACTTTTACACTCTGTCGCGAATGATACGACGCATTGTCCATAACAATTACACTCCGCGGCGGTAAATTCGGAATTAATTTATTTTCAAACCTCGGTTCAATAATATCTGCCGACATATTATCGTGGTAATCAGCGGTGTTATCTTGCCAACTTTTTGTGACAATATCATGTGAATCATACCATGTTTCGTCTAAATAACTTATTGGACGATTCTTAGCACGATATTTTTTAACGTTGACTATATACTTGTGTCGCCATTCACATTGTCTTCGGCTTTCCATTATCACTTGCCTTTTATTAACTTCCTTTATATTTAAATCCCATGCCCGTGATAGTTCTGTATAGGGTTGAATGTGAACATTCAATATCAGTTTGATTGGTCAGATGTTGGTGTAAAATTCTTGTAGTCGGCAATGTTTTTTTTCTATATATATCATAAATTGATCTACGTGTAACGTCTTTTTCAAATTCACTCAATGTTTGTGATTTCCCAGTATCACATCTTTGTTTTTTTCTCTTTTATTTCCGTTTGTACAATTTTCCACAGTGTACTATAGGGTACTTTGGTTAATTCTGCTTTTTTTGAAGCGCTGAATTTTCATTTTTATTCTCACACAAAGAATTATACTGGGTGTCTCATTTTAATTTACCACCTGAAATATCTGTAGACTTACGCTTCGAATCTAAAAATGTCCCAGGTAAAAGCTTAATGATTTGGAGAGGGACAGGTAATTATGTAAAAAAATCACCCCCCCTACCCCCAGGGATGGCTGGGGTGGGGGTACCCCTCCAAATTATTAAACTTTTATCTGGGACATTTTTCGATTTGAAACGTAGGTCTGCAGATATTCCACGTGTTAAATTAAAATGAGCCAATTGAATGCAGCGCCATCTATCATAGTAATAAAAAACTTTTGTAGATAAAACTTACTTATTTTTTTACGCTTCTTCTGAATCTACAATAAAAAATAAGGGGTCCAACTTAATTTTTCAAAGTTACCCCCACCCCAGCCATCCCTAGGGGTAGGGGGATTGAATTTTTTACTTAATTACCTGTCCCCCTCCAATTCATTAAACTTTTACCTGGGACATTTTTGTATTCGAAGCGTAAGTCTACAGATATTTCAGGTGGTAAATTAAAATGAGACACCCAGTATACATTTTGTATGATTTGTTTTGCATCATTCGACAAATGCTTTCTTTTTTCGTCCACATGCACGACGTTTTCTTCATTTTCATCACCACCCCATGGTCTCCACATTTTAATAGATGTCTTAATGCCGTTCACTCCACAAATAATGTTTGTGTGCAACTGAATTCGGACTAGTTTTTGACTCTTTATATATGGTTTCCAAACAGGATTATCTAACGGTTTTCTTCTAATGTGTAATTACTCTATACTGAAAACTCAAAGTTAATTACATTTAAATTTGTTTTCGAGGAATTCGGAAATTTCCTCTGTATATAAATATTTAAGCTGAGTTCAAAATTTAATTTAATCCGGCTCTTTCCTTTCGGTGCACGGACCGCCTGCTGTCTTGGGGTTCGCCCTGCAATTAGTAAGTCGAAATGGTTCTACTAAATTTAAAAACACACTATATATAGAAATCAGTGCCTTCAAGTAAACTGTTTGACGGATTGCCATCGAAATCTAGTAAGCTCTTCTTGGCCCTTTGTTTTGTAAATATTAAGTTTAAAGTGATTTATATACATATAGACTATTGTGTTGTATTCTAAGAATCTCAGTATTGAAATATTTAACCCGTTGTTTTAATAATAGGTTTGATATTATAGTTCATGAAGCAAATTGGTTACTGTTCCCAATTCGGAGCGTTGAACTACCAGCTGACCACCAGAGAACTGCTAACATTTTTCACGCATTTACGAGGAATACCTAAAAACCAAACCAAAGACTATGTTAACATGTGGATCCACGAATTCAGTAAGTAACTCTAGGTAGATTTAAAATAAATTCTCTTATAGAAGCTACGTTTACGGTACAAAATATCATTCTACAATTACTGAAATATTAAGTATGTTTTACAAAATTTGTTAATTTGCAATTCCTTTAATTTTAAATTATGAACACAATTACATATCGTGTGCATGTCTTAAAGGTGTACATAGGAGATTAGCATCAATTTTTTTCGTGCTGTTAGTATCAATCGAAAGATATCATTTTCTGAATCAAACGATGTAAAATACACTAGTATTTAGTAGTAATTTGGTTTAATTAAGTTTCTAATTTTGAAAACTCTCCGATATATTCAATTTTTTTAGGGTCTGATTCTTTATCTTTAGATTTACCAGCTCTGTAAAAATGCAAATGATTCGTATACAAAACTCATTAAATCATGATCTCTGTCGTCGTATACCACACCCAACATCCACTAGGCACTAACACACCATTATAAACACTCAATCGAGCAATTTCTAGATACATTCACGTTTCGAGCAAATGCACCCAGATCATCCAATACCTCGCCTTACAATCTCCCGGTCAATACGTCCATCCCTCAAAAACATACTAACCGAATATACAAATTCATTCCTTTGTTCCAGTCTCACACCATTCACTGAAGCATTACAATCAGTCACCAAATCATTCTTCTCAAATACCAACAATTTACATTTATTGAATTTCAATAGCAGATTTAAACCTTATTTCATTTATGCTCACAATCATTCTTCGCAATTGCTCCTCAGTTTCACCCAACACAACATCATCCGCATAAGCTAACGCAGGCACTATACGTCCACCAATACGTACACCATCAGTTCCATTCAATGCCTTTCGTAACAACACATCCATATACAAATTAAATAAAACGTTAAAATATTCATTGTCAATGCATCGTCGTGAGTAGACGTGTTTTTTTTCTGCTCCTGTTGTGACAAAGTGCTGTATAATATTTTCGTTTTTTCATCATATTTCTCCTGCAATCAAAATTATGTCAGAATGTCAAATACTAGAAATATTTCTGCAATTGTTTCGGAAACACTGAATAAATTACTCAATGACGATAATTTTCTTACCAAATTAGTCGACAAAGTTTTTACGAAAGTTGAGCAGAAATTGGAAGAGCAAAAGGTCTACTACGAGGCCCTTATCGAAAACATCACTGAAGAAAATCGTGTTCTCCGTGATAAGTTGGACAATCTGGAGCAGTATTCCAGGCGTAACTGCCTCAGGATATTCGGTGTTCCAGAGGATCCATCTGAGAATGTGGAGAAAAAGGTCAATGATGTAATTAAATCTAAATTATCGCTGGACCTACCTGCTCATACCATAGATCGTACCCATCGAATTGGTAAGAAAACCCAGAACAACGATCCGTCCTCCCCCCGGTCAAGACCACGTCCCATCATCGTAAAATTTACATCATACCGCTATCGCGACATTGTATTAAAAGCCAGGAAAAACTTAAAAAATTCAAATATATCCATTAAAGAAGACTTAACAAAACCACGTCTTGAGCTATTAAAATCTGTGTCAATTAAGTTTGGTTATAAAAATGTGTGGTCCTCAGACGGTAACATTTTCTATAAACACGGTCATGTGATAAAAAAACTCAAACCAACTGACAACATCGATAGTTTGGATATGTAATAAATTCAATCATTTGGAGCAGTTTTAAATGAAATCAACTTTACTTCGATTTTGTATTTTGTACAATACTTCACCTGTCAAATTGTGTTTTAATTTGTATTATAATTCTGTATAGTTCTCTAATCTCAGGAAATCACTTAATTAATTTGACCTTGTATAACTATAAATTATTCTTCTTATTTTACTGTTCACTTTTTGCAAGATATTTGTCCAATCAAATATTGAATTACCTACTCCAACTTATTGTATTTTAAATTACTTATTTACATCACAAATAAATCTATTTTTACCTAAATTCAGTAATGAATATTTACTATCAAAATGCCAGAGGTCTGAATACTAAACTTGATGAATTTTTAAATGCTTCAACTTACTCAGATTTTGATGTTATTACAGTTACAGAGAGCTGGCTTACGCCCTCAGTATATAACTCAGAACTTATAAGCAATGACTATACAGTTTATAGGAAGGATAGAGATTTTGAATCTTGTAATAAATCTAGAGGTGGAGGTGTAATATGTGCTATAAGTAATAAATACGTATCAACTGCTGTGAATCTAGACCTTAACTCAAACTCTAATTGTGACATTATATGTGTCCGCCTTAAAATATCACATAATAATTATTTTTACATTATTGTAGCATATATTCCCCCACCTATTTCTTTCATTCAGCATGAATATGTGTTTGATTGTCTGGAATCTTGTAACTTCCTACAAAATGACAACTTCTTAATCCTGGCTGATCTTAATATGAATAAACTGGTTGATTTTTATACCCATGGCCACACCAATAATATCATTACTAGGTTTGATCATTTTTTAAATTTTTTTATGGCTATACAACATAATCACATAACCAACAGTGACGGAAGAATACTCGATGTTGTTATATCTAACGTAAACTCTACCTGTCTAGTCACTCATTGCAATGATCCCCTTGTTGGTGAAGACAAATTTCATCCCTCTCTCTTAATATCACTTCCTGCATCCACGTTTATTGTCACACCTTCCCATCATTCTAACTCTACTTTCAATGATAATTCAACCTTCTACTTCCAGCGAGCCAATTTTGAGCTTCTTTATCAATTACTATCCGAAACAAATTGGGACATTCTCAAGAGATATACTGTTGTAAATGAAGCATTTGATAAATTTTATGAAATCTATTATAATATACTAAATATCTGCGTACCAAAAACAAAAATGACTAAATCTAAATATCCTCCCTGGTTTAGTAAAAAAATTATAGCAGATATAAAAAACAAATCAAATTACCACAAACTTTACAAACAAACAGGTTCAACTAGTTACCTCACAAAATTTAAAGAACTTAGATCTTCAATAAAATATGATATTTCTATATCCCATAAAAAATACCTATCCGACATTGAATCTAATATTGCATCCAAACCTCAACAATTGTGGGCATTCATTAACTCTAAAAAAGAAAAATCACGTATACCAGGGCTGATGCACTATAACGATAATACCTACGACACTACTCCACAGATTGTTGATGCTTTTGCGGATTATTTTTCCTCAGTTTATGGGAGTAGCGATATTGAATCTCATACATCCGAGGCCAACAACCTGAATTCTTGTGACAGTGTATCTCTTGAGTCTGTGTCCAGAACTGATATCCTCTGCGCTATCCGAAAACTGAAATCATCCAGGAATCCTGGCCCCGACAACCTACCTGCATACATCATAAAAGGATGCGCTGACATTTTAGTAGAACCACTGTATATACTTTTCAATCTTAGTCTTTCCTGTAACACCTTTCCTGATATACTCAAACTTACCCGTGTATGTCCTATTCATAAATCTGGAGATATTTCCGAGCTTTCCAACTATCGTCCTATTGCCATACTGTCTAACATAGCTAAAGTTTTTGAGAAAATTATCTACACCTCAATTTACTCAAAAGTCCATAAGGAAATATCTATTCACCAACATGGATTCATGACCTCAAGGTCCACGACTTCAAACTTAATAAATTTCACAGAATTCGTTCTTGGTTCCTTACATAACAATACTCAGGTTGACGTCGTGTATACCGATTTTGAAAAAGCCTTCGATAAAGTGAGTCATATTGTATTGTTAAATAAACTTAAATATCATTTCAGTTTCTCAGACAATCTGATACAGTTCATTGCCTCCTATCTTGCGGATCGTAAGCTCTGTGTATTCTACAACAATTACATTTCTAAACAATATATACCTGCTACAGGTGTGCCGCAGGGTTCAAATCTCGGGCCATTGTTGTTCCTTTTGTTCATCAATGATATAGTCGATGTGGTTCAAAACTCAAATATCCTACTTTATGCTGATGACATTAAACTTTTTAAAACTGTCAATACAACTGAGGACTGTAAAGCTCTGCAATCTGACATAAACAACATTTTAATTTGGTCTTCAGCCTCTAAGCTCTCATTTAACTACAAGAAATGTAAAACTATGACATACTCTGTAAAAAAGACGCCATTAATTCATCAATATACCATGAGCAACAATAACTTGGACAGGGTCTTACAAATAACTGACCTGGGTATTCTATTTGACATCAAATGTAGTTTTGTTCCACATGTTAACTCACTGCTAAAAAGTTCCAATAGAAACCTTGGTTTTGTTATCCGTAACACTCGTTGCTTCCAGAATCAACGTACCCTGAAGACATTGTACTATTCCTTCGTCAGATCAAGACTTGAATACTGCTCACAAGTGTGGAGTCCAGTATACAGCAAATATATTGATGCAATTGAAGCTGTGCAAAAAAAAATTGTCAAATATATGTATTACAAGAGATATAATACTTACCCTAAGAATGAGTTTAACTACAACAATTGCTTAATTGAATTTGGAGTTCTTTCACTTGATGACCGTAGGAGAATGCATTCTTGTTTATATCTCTATAAGATTATGAATAACATGATAGATGATAACATGATTTTGTCTAATTTTAATTTTTATGTTCCTCGATCAAGGACAAAGTTCAAACTAACCTACTCTACGCCAAAGACAAATTATGAATTTCAATCACCTATCATACAAATGTGCATAAATTTTAACATACTTTTATCTGTTATTGATGATCTGGATCTATTTTACAACACCATTACTGGGTTTAGGAAAAATTTAATTCAATATTTCTTGCAAAAATCTGTGAACACATCTTGACATGTTATAAAGTTAGGTTACATTCACTGATTTGTTTATTGCTATGTTCAACATTCAAACATCTGTTATATTTTGTTATACTTACCATTGTACAATAATGCATTGACAATTGCCTACTTTTTATTTATGTATTTCTGTAATTATTACTCTGTAATTGGGATTTTTTCCTGTAGAGTCAATAAATAAATAAATAAATAAATTATAAATAATCTCCTACCAGATATCATGAAGTACCAGAACGTGCAAGCAGAGAATCTCAGCGGGGGAAACAAAAGGAAGCTGAGTACGGCGATTGCGTTGCTGGGCGACCCACCGGTTGTGATGTTGGACGAGCCTACAAGTGGCGTAGACCCAGTAGCCAGGAGACTCCTATGGGATATTTTGGCCACTAGGAAGGGCACCGGACAGGCCATCGTGCTTACATCACACAGGTATGTACATGAAGGATTAGAAAATAAATGTTGTTGCAGCACGTAACTTACCGAAAATATAAATAGAAAATCTGTTCTGGTCACCACAACACCTTCCGCCATATGTAGATTTATTATCAAACACTGCAGGAACACGGAACATTACAACAAGAAACGCACATCCCGTCAAAAAGTTAAATTTCAAATTATGACACATTTTAGAAAGGGACATTTCAACCGTTATATTATTTAAATAAATATATCATCACGCCTTTTACCCATTAAGGGTGTGGCACTGTAACCCCCTTAAACAAGGGTACATTATTAAAAAGGGTCCTGTCGAGACTGGGAGTCAGCAGAAATAAAACTGGGTTTCGTCGACCAACTTACATGATCTTTATTGAACGATAAACAATGATGAACGTACTCTACAGCTTACTATCTTCTACTGTACTTTCTTACTTATTACCACTTATATATATTTGTAAAAGTCCTAAGTCAGCAAAATAAGTGTGACAAATAAACAATAATATTGAAACATCTGACCTACTTACTTAATCATTGCGTGAACTATAAAGTGCTGACTTAGACTTGTTACAGCACTCTGCTTACGCAGATCTCGGTAGGTGATATATTTTTGCGTATGAAATGCGGTTACCAGCCGTCAAGTCATAGCCCCCAAAGTTGTTAGTGGAGGAGGAACCACAGGGGTAAATTTAAATTTGTAACTGTCGGCAGTGGGATTCGAACTGAGGATCTCACGATCCACAGTCCGACACGTTACCACGGAGCTATTTACCCCATTATTATTATTATTATTATTATTATTTCTTTTTCAAAAAGCACGGGCTAACAGATTTAAACGAAAATTAGAAAATATATTTTTTTAATAATTCGTAAATGATGTCGGAAAGAGAATAGTATATCCTACAATAAGTAATGGAATGGCATATATTCTACGCGAGCAAAACAATTGTAGTCCGAGCCGAAGCCGAGGGCTAAGGTTTTGCGAGTGTGGGATATGCCATTCGATTACATGTTGTAGACTATACTTTCTATAACAAGATTTTGTAAATTATTCAAAAGCACAAATACAAAACTGTTGAAAACGTCAAACTCAAATAAATCAAATTAAACCAAACAGACGTAACAATAGTAACTGAATCAAGATACTTCATATATCGCGCTAATATGCGGCTCTGATTCGTCGAAATTATTCCATACGCGACGTATGGAATGATAGTTGTTCCAATACAGTTTTTAGTTGTAGAATGTGTAGTTTCCAAGACATTGTTAAAAAAAAATTTTCAAGCTTCAATTGTAGATAATAATATTTTAAATATTATTCTAATAACAAAAAATATCAATAAATCATAATTTACTGATACATATCAAAATAATTGAACATGATTTCAAGTAAACTACTTCTTTCGGTTATTAGATTATCACCAAAAACTAATCAGCCCTTTCCAAGAGGACACACTTGATATATACAAGATATACAAATTTTCAGTTTTGTAGTTTATGAGAAACCTTAACTCCAGAGCTCCACACAGGCAGACAGACAGGCACACATACAGACATCATAGTGAAATTATTGAAATGGGAAAATTGCAGTATAGTGTACCAGAATTTTTCAGGCAGATTCATAAAAGGGACTCGCCAATCCATTTTTATTATTTCTCTTAACTTCTTTTTCCATTCTCAGAACATAATTATTTTAACTAAGGTTGTAATCAAGATTGGTTAGCATAAAATTTGACACATTTTGTTAATATAATTAATTTAAAAACGAAGTTACATGTGATTGAAAAAACTGGAGTTAACGCAAATCCCTTTTATGAATTTGCCTATTTGAGGTTGGCAAAACTCAAAGCGATTGATAAGTTCATAAACAATAACTATGGTAACTAGTGACTCCATATATGTGATTGTATGATAATATTCGCTATTAATAATATATATATATATATATATATATATATATATATATATATATATATATATATATATATATATATATATATATATATAGTCAAATACCCCTTTACCGTTAGGTGTAGGGTTTATGTCTTTAATCGTGTACGAACTTTGACCACCGTTTCCTGTCTCTTGCACACACTTTTGCTTCTTGCACTGTAGTTCCTTTTTTAATTAACGTCTTCTCCACAATTCCGTTCCATTCTTCTCTTGGTCTGCCTCGTCCTCTCTTCTCTTTTATTCTGGCTGTCCATACCTTCTTCACTGGTCTGTTGTCATCCATTCTCACTAGATGCCCCCACCAACTCAGTTGCCTCTGTTCAATAAATTCAGCTATTGATTTCGTTTCGAGTTCCTCTCTTATATCTTCATTTCTTACTCTATCTAGCATCGTAATACCTTTCACTCTTCTTAGATATCTCATTTCTAGTGCTTGTATTTTACTCTTTATTCTTCTTGTCAACACCCAGGATTCGCAGCCGTATGTCAATGTTGATCGGTAGATTGTGTTGAAAACTGTCATTTTTGTCTTGCGTGAGATTTCTTTTTTACCAATAAAGCTGTTTTTCATCATATGGAATATTCTCGCTGTTTTGTCTATTCTATCGTTTATATCATCTTCCTGTTTTCCATTGTTTTTAATCCATACCCCCAAATATTGAAATTTTTCAACTTGTTCTATTCTTTCATTCTCGATTTGTATATTAATCGCTTGACTCTCATTAGATATAACCATCACTTTTGTTTTGCTCACATTTATTTTCATTCCACTTTCCCTTAGCTTATTATTCCAGACATTTAAGTTATGCTGAAGGTTTGCTTCATTACGTGCGAATAAGACAACGTCATCTGCAAAAGCACATTCTCCAATTTCAACTCTCTGTAAATTTTGATATCCTACTATCAATTTCTTCATGTCCGGTTTGCACTTTTTTATGATATCATCCATGAAGACTGTGAAGAGCGCCGGACTCATTACTCCCCCTTGTCTAAGGCCTCCTTTAGTTTCAAATGTTTCAGATTTTCGATTTTTACTAATTACGTAATTCAAATTTTTGTTATATAGACTTTTGATTGCATTTACTAATCTTGTGTTTACTTTCCTTGCTATTAGGATCTCCCATACTTTCTGTCTTTGTACTCTATCAAAAGCTTTTTCTAAGTCTATAAATGCCATACATGCTTTATTTTTACTTACTAGTGTCTTCTGAGTCAACTGCTTGATTGTGAATATATGGTCTTGGACACTTCTTCCCTTTCTAAATCCACTCTGGGCTTCTTCTAGTGTTGGTTCTATTATCCTTCTCAGTCTTCTTTCTAGTATTCGCTCGTATACTTTCAATGCCGTGCTCAATAGTGAGATTCCTCTATAATTATTACAATCACGTTTATCTCCTTTCTTGAATATAGGCATAACAACGGCTACTTCCCAGTCTTTTGGTATTCTTCCTCGTTTCCAAGCTTCATTAAAGATATCTAGCAGTAATATAGTTCCTCCTTCTCCCATATACTTTAGCATTTCAGTCGTTATTCTATCGTGACCTGCCGCTTTTCCATTTTTAAGAATTTTTATCGCTTCTTTAATTTCTTCCATCGTTATTTCCTGCAGATTTTCTTCTGTTCTTTCATGTGATTCTGATCCTATATTCATATTTTCTTCACTTTCATTCAACAGTTCTTGAAAATATTCCTTCCATCTTTCCATGACTTCTTTTTCCTCTGTTAATAAAGCTCCTGCCTTATTTTTTATTACAAAATTTTCATTTCTTTCTCCAGTTCTAATTGTTTTAAGTGCCTTATAGAATAACTTTTGGTTTTCCTTACTGTTTGCTTCTAGCTGTTCTCCAAATTTATTCCAACATTTTTCCTTTTCTGTTTTCACCATGTCTTTGACTTTTTTTCGTTCTTCTTTATATGCATTATAGTTATTTTGGTTTTTATCATTCAGATATTTCATCCATGTTGTCTTTTTACATTTTATTGCATTTTTAATTTCTTGATTCCACCACGCTGTTTGCTTTTTATTACTTTTTACTTTAATCGTTCCACAGATATCCTTTGCTGCTTGGTTTATTAATGCTTTAAATAATTGCCATTTTTCATCAATGTCTGCTCCTTCCTTTATCTTTAGTTTTTCTATTTGTTTTACAACTTCTTCATTATACCTTTTCGCTACTGTAACGTCTTTTAACTTATATGTTTTAATTGTTTCA
This sequence comes from Poecilus cupreus, assembly GCA_963942605.1. NCBI lineage: Eukaryota > Metazoa > Arthropoda > Insecta > Coleoptera > Carabidae > Poecilus > Poecilus cupreus. The sequence goes on from OZ012718.1 coordinate 27,374,179, forward strand.
TATGTTATTTCTTTTTTATTTTCTTTATATTTTATTTCTGTTATTCTTTCTTTTTTTATTTTTGCTTCTACTACATAATGGTCACTAAAGATTTCTGGTCCTCTTCTTGTTCTGCAATCTCTTACTATATTTCTGTTCTCTCTCTCTACTAGTACGTAATCTATCAGCGATTTTTGGGTTTCAATTGGGCCTTGTCTTGTGTATTTATGTATATCTTTATGTTCGTAAAACGTATTAGCTATTATTAAGTCATTTATGCTACAGTAATCCATTAGTCTTATGCCATTATTATTTCTGTGATTTTCCCCATACTTCCCTATAACGTTAGTCGTATTTTCGTCCTTCCTTCCGACTCTCGCATTAAAATCACCTACAACGTAAATTTTCCCTTCGCTACTTTCTGTTATTGTGCTTAGTTCCTCCCAGAATTTATCTTTCACTTCCGTTATTTCACATTCGTCAGGCCCGTAAACTACTATTATGGTTCTCACCCCTTCGTTGCTGTCTTTTAATTCCACTTTCAATATTCTTTCTGACCAACCTTCCCAATTTTGCACATATTTTGTTAATCTTTTATTTATTATACATCCAACCCCTGCAGCTGCTCTTTTATCATACGGTACTCCACTATAGATCAGTAGATGTCCTTCATCTATTAATAATATTTAATTTAATTCATCCAGACCTAATATTTCGCCATGATCACAAACTGCAATTTAATTCAGCAGAAGAATAAGCAATAATCGTACAATATTTAAGTGTCAAATGAAACAAACCAAAAGAGTATTTATTTACTTCTCAGATCCATTTACCAATCTGTTGGGATCTTAGATCTCGCTGAACCAGTCAATCGGTGCCACTGCCTCACAGCGGTTGGCGGGTTACACTACACTGATGAGCTCCAATAAGAGCGAAACGCGTCTGTAGTTACCGATTGATTGGCTTGGCCGGTCTTTGTGAATTCATAATTTTGTTATTATTCTGAGACTGTATTTTATGAAACAGTTGACAATTTTTATTGTCTTCATATTTTTAATGTAAATGTTTCATTGACTGCTTTCGATTTTTGATGTATTCATCTACACTTTAATGATTATAATGTGAAATACACTACAATTTTACATTAAATGGAATGATATTCATTAAATTCCATTTATCTCTCGGCTCGCTTTTCCTATACAGGGAGAGCATGGCAGTGCGCGTTCCAGTATTACTATATTTCAGTGGGTAAAAGTGGGTACAATGAATATAAGACCGATAATTCTCAGCTGAATATATCTTTTACTTATGTTTCACTTTTTTTTTTAGAAAATTTTGAATAATTTGTTATTGTAATTATGTAATGATTATTTTGACAGTTGTGAGGTGTTAACGTGAGTTTAGAGCGGCTCCAATAATTCAACCCAAATAAGGGAAATATTGAGTCAATTTAGACAAATTTAACACAGTGCATAATACGCGGTGAGATCTCACAGTGGAAGTAAAGATTTCATAGTGCTCGCAAATAAATAATAAAAACTGTGGTTAAAACAATTTACAATAAGTGTGAAACGTTAATTAACAGCTGTGTGACGCGCCCAAGGCTAAACGTTCGCACTTTGCAAGCGCACAGCAGCACTGTACAGAGCGCGCTGCTAGCGCGCTGCCTGGCAAATCTAACAGGGGCGTATCAAAGGAGAGTGTAGAGAAGCAATAAATAAGTGATAATTTCAGAGGGAGATCCAATTCTGAACCCAAAAGAAGAAGGGAAGCTGAGGAACTAGATGAAATTTTTAAAAGAAGTAAATTAACTCCAAGATCACCATCATCAACAAATAGTAATAAAAAGGAAGAAAAAACGAACTCAGAGTTTAACATGGAAGAAATCCAAGCTATGCTAAATAAAATGTCTAACAAAATAATGCAGGAAATAAAAGATAATAAAGAAGAGTTAAAACAGCATATTACCGAAACTAACAACTTAGTATTAAAACTACAACATGAGATTAAGGAAAAAGAGGAAAAATGGGAGAAGGAAAAGAAGCATTTAAAGGAGCGGTTAGCAAAGGTAGAAGAAGTACTGGAAACTGTAAATAAAAAAGAGAGGAAAAATAATATTGTAATCAAAGGATTACAGCTGAAGAACGGAAATGAAGAGAACCTGAAGGAGATTAAAACTTTCCTAAAGAATGAACTGAACCAAGAACCGGACATAAAAGAAGCGTATGCTATCAAAACTACTAGTAAACTTACAATGGCAGTGGTGAAATTAAATAACTGGCAGGACAAAACAATGATAATGAAAAACAAAAACAAACTTGGACAAAAAAAGATATACATAGAAGATGATCTAACCAAGGAGGAACAGCAGATACAAGCAGAATTACGTAAAAAGGCTAGAGAAGAAAAAGAGAAAGGAAATAGAGTGAAAATTAGCTTTATGAAAATATTTATTAACGAAGAACGCTACGATTGGAACAAGGCCACGAACAGCCTAAATGTAAAGCCAAGCACAAAGGCTTCAAAAAACGATTAAATAAAGACGAGAAGGGAAGGACGGACGCGCAAAAAATACATATGCAAGGAAAAGGGACACGAACTGGAGAACTAATAAATATTGGAAACTGGAACATAAGAGGGTTAAAAGGTAAAGAAAAAGAATTAATCAAGGAATTTGAAAAGGCTAAGTTGGATATGCTAATAATAACCGAAACAAAAATGAAAGGAAAAGGAATAATTAACATAGGGCCAAATCACATATTAATATATAGTGGAGTAGAAGAAAAAGACAGAGCAAAAGAAGGAGTTGGATGTATTCTAAAAAAAAATATGGGAGTCAATTAACAAAGTGGCAAGGGCATACACACAGAATATTGTCACTAAATATAAACAGTGCGCACAAAGAAAAGATGAATATAATTGCAACGTACGGACCAAGTGAAGATGCAACGGCAGAAGAGAAGGATAGTTACTGGGAGCAGCTACAGACTATAAGACTATAGCAGACAGCTACAATGACCCCATATTTATAATAGGAGATATAAATGCGAGAGTAGGCAATAAAAACAAAGGTATAGAAGAGGTTATGGGGAAAAATGGAGAAGAACACATAAATAACAACGGAAGGAGGTTCATTGATTTCTGCATTATTAATGACCTCACAATATTGAACACAAATTACATGCATAAAGACATCCACAAGATTACAAGACGGGAACCAGCAAGACAGGAAAAATCGGTGATCGATTATTTCGTAACAAACTCAACAAACAGAAGTAAGATATTAGACGTCAAAGTAAGCAGAGGTTTCGAAATTGGTAGCGATCATTTCCTGGTTAGAATGAGACTTAAAATGAAGAATGGAGAAGCAAAAAACCCGATACTAGGCCAAAAACAAATCAAAGAGAAGATAAAACTATATAAACTAATAAAACCGGCGATAAAGGAAAAATACCAAAGAATACTGGAAGAGGAATTTTCAAAAATAAACAAGCCCAATACACATAACCCAGAACAAATATGGGCAACATTTAAAAGGATAATTATGGAAGCAGCTAAGAAATCATGCGGAATATATAGAGAGAATACAAACTTTAAACAAACAGCATGGTGGAGTAAAGAAATTAGCAAGGCAATAAAAAAGAAAAAAGAAAAATGGAAGAAATACCTCAGCACAAAAAGTCAAGCAGATTACGGAAATTATAAAGAAGCAAGGAAGATAGCCAAAGAAATGGTTAAGAAAGAAAAACAGGTAACATGGGAACAGTTCGGGAAGAAAATGGAAACAAATAGAAAAGAAAACCAAAAATAGTTTTACAAGGTTATTAAAAATCAAAGAGTGGAAAAAATAGCCGACATGCCACAAATCAAGAATAAAGAAGGAAAAATACTAACAGATCCACAGGAAATCATGGAAAGATGGAAAATGTACTTTGAGGAACTACTAGAAGCACAAACAGAAAATATAGCATATGCCGAGGAGACGCAACAAATAGAAGATGACGGAAACGAAAAAGAAGAGGAAGAGATAACAGAAGAAGAAATACAAACAGCGATGAATAGATTAAAGATCGGAAAAGCGGCAGGGCATGACGGAATTAAAGCGGAACAATTAAAATGTATGGGAGAGTCTGGAGAAATAATGCTAAAAATATTGCTAAATAGCGTATGGAAAACTGGAATCATCGCAAAAGACTGGAAAATTGCCATCATCATGCCAATACACAAAAAAGGTGATAAGAGAGAATGTTCTAACTATAGAGGCATATCGCTGTTAAGCGTGGTAGAAAAACTCTATGAAATGATCCTGGAAAACCGGTTACGGCAAAAAATAGAAAAAGACATGGAAACATCACAGAGTGGCTTTAGGAAAGGACATTCTACGAACGATCATATCTTTACAATCCAGCAGCTCATTCAAAGAATGAACAAAATAAATAAAGAGATGTATTTATGTTTTGTAGACTTGAAGAAGGCGTTCGATATGGTGGTGAGGAGCTATATCTGGAAATTACTGGAAGAAAGGAAAATCGGGAATAAACTACTACAGGCGATACAAAATATATATAAAGAAACTATAAATTATGTAAGAACACGGGGAGGAAAATCAAAAGAATTTATAACTGTTAATGGACTAAGACAAGGAGGCTGCCTGAGCCCATTTCTGTTTGCAACTGTGCTAGATGAAGTACTGAAAAAGATAAAACCTAACCTAAAGAAACTACATGTTGGATATAATAATTTAAAACCGATATACATAACAGAATGTAGCTTTGTGGATGATCTTGTGATCTTCGGAAAAACAGAAAGTGATTTACAGTATAACCTGACAGTATGGAATAATGAGCTAAAAGAAGCGAACTTAGAGATAAATATTTCAAAAACAAAAATCATGATCACGACGAGAAATGACAAACACTGTAATATTAAAATAGATGGCATAAAAATAGAGCAGGTTAAAGAATACAAATATCTAAAAGTTATCATAACGCAAGAAGGTAAAATAGAGGAAGAGTTGAATAACAGATTAAGAGCAGCAAACAAAACCCTACATGCAGTCAACAAAGTTATACTACAAAACAAAATGGTAAAGCAAGAAACGCGGATGACAGTGTATAAGACAATATATTTACCAACCCTAATATATGGGAGCGAAATGTGGGTGTTAAACAAAAGACAAAAGCAAAAAATCCAAACAGCAGAAATGAAATATTTAAGGAGAGCTAAGGGGATAACCAAATTGGATAAAATAAGAAATGAACAAATAAGAACAGAATTGAATGTAAAAGAAGCAAACAAGACCATAGAGGAAAGAAAGCTTAATTGGTACGGATATTTAATCAGAATGGATAATAAGAAACAAGTGAAGACAATCTGGCAATCAAGGATACAAGGAAAACAGAAAGTAGGGAGACCACAAATGACATGGGAACAGTCGATAGACAAAATATTGCAGAGTAAAGAAATCACAAAAAAAGAAGCGGACAAGAAAGCTGTGAAAAGAGAAGAATGGAAAAAATTTACTGTAGGCTAGCGAGCCTACACCAGAAATGGTAGAAAGGATGAAGATAATATATATATATATATATATATATATATATATATATATATATATAATATAATTATGTAAATATGTCATAGTCATATAACATCAAGTTTCTGGACTTGGTTTATATGTATATTAGTAGTATATTTGTTAATTGTGTATCAGAATTAGGACTATTTTGTGCAATAAAATTCATAATGCATTCAATTATACTTTTATCTAATCATTTAAGATTTTTTTTGCATATTTTGCTGCATATATTTGTGCATATATAGTGCATATTTCCCAAAAAATCAGTGCATATATATGCGCACATAATTCAGTTCTTTCGTGCATATAGTCCGCTCTCTAATGATATAAAATATGGCATTGTTTCCCATTATTTCTTTCTCTCATTTGAATGACAGTTTTCCTATAAATAATGAATGCTAAGACATAAAATTTTTGAACGTACTGTACGACAAGAATAGAGATATCTGTGGGTCGCTTTCTCTGTCGGCTCGCATTTATACCGGTAGTGCGCGTTCGAGTATTACTACATTTCAGTACTTTTACTAGCATTCGTGTATACAATGAATAGCTACCGTTACCGTTACAGTGATTTTCCTAGAGATATTAGAGTTTATTGGTTTGTGAATTTGGTTATTGCTTTTTCCGTTGCATTCTTCTATTTATTGCGGCCTCCTCTAATATTTTGGAATGGGCGCATGAACCATAAACGAAATATGACAAATTTATATCAAAATCGTGTAACACTTACGGAATAATTAGTAGTAAAGTTTTTTTTTTTTGTAAATTTTGCTGTTAACCGATATAACGAATTGAACATATTTTGACGTCACAGGTACTTGCATTGATGCTATTGGCCAGAAATATGAAAATTGTAAATCGTGCGTCTACTGCTGCGCCCAACGCCTATTGTGGGCTAAAATAGAACTATTAAATATCATTTTATTTGTGTAGTTTGTTGGTATTTAAGATTATATTTGTTGTGCTTCTATTACTTGTTTTATAATTTCAATGTTTTATTGTGCTGTGTTATAAAATATTTTTTTTAACAATTTATTTTTCAAAAATTTAATTATTATTTTACAAAGATTACCTTAAATCTAAGTGATAACAACTATGATAGGTATAGGTTGATGCTCCTGTTAGATAACTAACATATCATCACATAAAATAATTATATACAATAAAGTTTAAAAAAGTTAACAGGGTGTGAAGTGAAGTGGAGTGAAGTGGAGAAGATAGGAGTAAAGGTGTAATTAAATATATGTGTTTGCACAAAGCAAATACATTTTAAAAAATTTGAAAAGTTACAAACTAAAAATAAAACTACCTAAAATTAGAACTTATTTTAACAATAAACTAATTAAAACTAAATAACACTAAGAATTTTGACAGAAAATTTTAAAGATTATTATGAAATACAAAGCAAGAAAAGTATTTTTAAATAAAAAATAACAGAAACAGAGTGATAGTTAATTATTATGTGGTAAAATGTTGTCAGTTATTCCTGGAAGCTTTCATTGAAGATCGGTAATGTTTGGTATGTCAATTTGTGGGCAGAGCCAGTTTTCCCATAAGGCCGATAGGGCGACTGCCCTAGGCCTCCGATTTCAAGTGGCCTCTAAAAATTTGATGGAAACTATATAAAACGAAATATTTTCATTTGTATTCCGCGTTGAATAATTTCATTTTGAATGTATAATTTAAATTCGCGCCACTTAATTATGTAGTTTCACAACGGCAACGTCACTAAGCGGTATGTACGTATCGACAACATCATTTACTTTTACCGGTAAATTGATACTAACTGTATACCGTTCGTTAAAAATCGTTTTGGTAATAATACGGGCTGTTTCAATTCACGTGATGGTCCATCATATATTTCTAAGAGAGGCTCAGATTGAGAAACTGGATTTCCCGAGTTTGACGTAACCCTTAGCGGGTCAGTGGTGAAATATAGCGGAGAGGTGAAGAGTTTATATAGAAATAAAAATAATTACAGTAGGTATAGGTACTTTCTAGAAACAGGTATGACAAAAGAAAATTTGAAGGAGGAGCCGCGAACTAAGAAGGAAAAAAATTAAGGATTCTTGTAGCAAAAGTGAAAAATATTTTGAATCAAAAAATGCAAATCAAAATTTAGATCAGGAAGCGTGCAGTAGCCACACGCCTGTATCAAATATTAACGCTGTGGATAATGAGTTAAACATAATTGAAAATACCGAGCAAAAAGATGTTACTGAAAATCAAACAAAATATACCTATAGAAAACGATTGGCCACAAGTAATTACAGATTCCTTTATAACAACTATTTTGTTAAATAAACCAAAAATTTAATATTAAAAAATAATATATAAAAAAAATATACGGAGCAAGGAGCTATCTCCTATTGTGATTTAAAACAATTATTTTATATTTGTGTAAAGCAATTTTAGTTTTGTTTTGAAATATAACTACATATTTATCTCTATATTATAAATTTATTTTAATATTAAACTTTTATTTAAAAAAACTAATTAGATATTATATTTCGGCCTCCAATTTTTTTCCGCCTTAGGCCTCTAAATATATAAAATCGGCTCTGTTTGTGGGTATGTCGTACAGTGTCATCATCATATCGTATTCTCGTCATATTATGAATCAGTTCGCTGTCTTCAGAGGGAGTCAGCCATGTGTTACGATAAAATTTTGTAGATAGTTTGTTCATGAAATCTGAAATGTATGGAGTACGAGTTTCTTCATGAAGTGTTGTTATTCGTGCATATCTGTCATAGCCAGTGACTAATCGAAGCATTTTGTTTTGCAATACTTGCAGGGGCTTTAGTGTTGTGGGTGATAGGTGTGTGAGAGCTGGAGCTGCGTACGTAAGTACAGGTCTGATTAGTGTTGTATACATGAGTTTCTTGGTATCTGGCGTGAGTGTACTGTTTTTGCAAAGTAGAGAATATATTTGTTTGATGGTGAAGTGAGCTTTCTGAATTGTTTTGTTAATGTGTGTGTGAAAGTTCAATCTTTTATAAAGATGCATTCCAAGGTACTTGACCGTGGCTGCGGGTGTAATTTTGTGTGATTTGAGTTTCAAGGGAGAGTAAATGTTAATTTTTGTGAATTTTCGAGAGAAGATTATGGCCTCTGTTTTGCTAGCGTTTAATTTGATCTTCCAAGTGTCAGTGTAATTTAGTATTAAATTTAAATGTTTCTGTATTTGTCGAGCAGCACCTTTGGCAGAGTGTCTATGTGCATAAATGGCTGTATCGTCTGCGAATTGTGCTGTGTTCGTGTTAGCGCATGTCGGCATGTCATGAATATAAAGAATAAATAGCAAAGGTCCCAAAATACTCCCTTGGGGAACCCCAGCGCGTATTTGTGTTTTGTTTGAGTGTACGTTATTAATTTTGACTGTAAATTGTCTGTTTGTTAAGTATGAGTGTTGTTAAGGTTATTAAATAATAACTCAAGTGTATCTTAAAATAAGTATAATCAATTAAACTCAAAGAAATACATTTAACATTTTAACAGTAAAAGAACCACCATCATTGTACTTGAGATGACCTTTTTGTAACTACATATTGTATATCTACACATAAATAGATGGCAGCACAGTGTGCTTATTAACTTAAACAATATTTCAATATTTAACACTTCCTCCTAAGAAGCACCTGTTCTTAAATTTAAGATTTAAAGATTCCTAAACTTTCTCGTATTGTTTGAAATTTAACTCTATTTAATGGCTTTGTGAACAAATCGGCCAACTGATTTTTACCTTCAATATGTTCAATATTCAAAAGTTTTTCTTGGTAACATTCACGCACAAAATAGTGTCTTATTTCAATATGTTTGGACCGTTTGTGAAATTCTGGGTTTTTTGCAAGCTTCACAGCACTTGCGTTGTCCACTCGCAAAATTGGTTTTGCACTTCTTTTCACTTGAAGTTCATCAAATAGTCTATTTAACCATATCAGTTCTTTGGCGCCTTCACTTGCTGCTATAAATTCGGCTTCAGTTGTTGAAAGTGCCACTGATCGCTGTAATTTACTTGTCCAAGAGATGGCTCCTCCTGCGTACATTACCACAACTCCACTTGTTGATCGTCGAGTTGTTTCATCTCCCGCAAAGTCAGCATCACTAAAACCTTGTAGAATCACTTTATCATTTTTCTTGTACAGCAAACCATATTCCATAGTTCCACGAAGGTACTTAAAAATTCGTTTTACATTTAACCAATCAGTTTCAGTTGGATTTTCCATATTTCTGGCAACTCGTGATACAGCGAATGCGATATCCGGTCTTGTAGCTGTCGTAAGATGCATAAGACTTCCTACAGCTTCTCGAAAAGGAACTTTTTCCTGAACAGGACTATTGTTTCCACCTTTACTTTGATCACATGGAATTGAAACTTTATTAGATTCGTGCATGTTGAATCGCTTTAAAATTCTCTCAGTATATGCGCGTTGACATATAAAAATCCCATCTTCGCGTTGTTCTACTTGCATGCCCAAAAAACAATCAAGTGATCCAATTGTGATTTTGAAATTATTTCGTAACTGATCAATAAACGTATCAATCTCTCTTTCATCGGTTCCAGCTATTAAACCGTCATCTACGTATATGGTAACTATCAATTTTGTACCATTTTCTACACGTACGAATAAACACGGATCCGCTGTACTGGCTGTAAGTCCTTGCTGTTTCATAAAATTCACGAACCTTTGGTTCCAACACCTTGGTGCTTGTTTCAAGCCGTAAAGACTTCGATTGAGTTTGCAGACGCGTCCGCTGCCGTCATCAAAACCCTCAGGTTGCTTCATATATACATCCTCTTCTAGTTTCCCATAGAGAAAAGCAGTCTTTACATCAAATTGACGTAAATGTAATTTTTCACTAGCAGCAATAGCAAACACAGTACGGACAGTGTCATATCTTGCAACGGGACTGTAGGTTTCATTAAAGTCAATACCTGCCTTTTGAACATGTCCCTTTGCAACTAGTCTAGCTCGGTATCGATTTATCGAACCATCTGAATTTAATTTGGTACGAAACACCCATCGGTTATTTATTATCTTCATATTCTTTGTAGGATTTATTAGCTCCCATGTATCATTTACAGACAATGCAGTGACTTCTTCTTTCATTGCAGTTATCCATTTTGACTTATCAACTGAATTCACCGCTTCGGTATAACTGTCTGGATCTTCTCTATCACTTATTGCAGAACAAGCTGAATAATGGATGTAATCTCCTGAAGTCATCCATGCCGGCTTTTTGATACGACGTTTCAAATCTTCAGCTTCTTGTGATTCCGTTTCACTTGCTGAATCTTCATCTGTTGAAGATTCTTCATTATTTACTTCCTCCTGAGGAATTCCTGCAACAGAAATTTCTTGCAAAGAATTAGTACATACTTTTTCTGGTTTGAAGTAAACATCGTGAGATTTCACAATCTTATTACGAGATTGTATATATATATTTGGTATCCATCTTTTTCATTCCAATAACCAACCATTTTACCAAAGACACTTTTATTGTCAAACTTCTTACGGAATTGTTTTGGTATATGTACATAGCAACTGGTACCAAACACACGTAAATGATTTACATTTGGCATTTCGTGTCCAGTCCATAATTCCATTGGTGTTTTGTCAATTATAGGTGTTTTTCCGGTATGATTAAGCACATAAACTGCCGTTTCACATGCTTGTACCCATAGTGATTTATTTAAGTCACTTACTGACATCATTGATCGAGCAAGTTCCACTATCGTTCGATTTTCCCGTTCTGCTGCCCCGTTTTGCTCGGGTGTGTATGGAGCTGATAATACAAGAGTAATTCCTTTATTATTTAGAATTTTACGAACTTCTTCGCAATCGAATTCTCTTCCTCCATCACATCTAAATGTCTTTACAGTATGTCCAGCTGTTGATATTTCATTCAGGAAAATGCTCAAACAATCTGCTACTTCAGATTTCCTTTTAATGAAAAATATTCTTCCATATTTACTATAATCATCTTTAAAACAAACAAATAATTTTTCACCCCGAATTCCATCTATTGACATTGGACCGTTGACGTCAGCGTTTATTTGTTCACCTATTATTTGTGGTCGATTTTGCCTTGACTTGAATGATTTTCTATGTGCTTTGCCCATGGCACATCCGTCGCAGAAGTTGTTATTTTCTTCAGCTGGTATATATTGTAGAATTTTACGTACGTGTCTCTTATCTTGATGTGCAAGACGCTCATGCCAGAGTTGAAGTTTATCTGACGCTGTTGCTAAACTAATTTCTGCAGGTTTTTGTGGTACTTTAACACGCATGTCCATTATGTATGAATTGACCTTCCATCTACCCATGGCCACTAGTTTGTTATTTCGTTGAAATAGAACCTCATGTTTTGACATAATGACTTTAACACCACGTTCTGTTGTACTTCGTATTGAAAATAAGTGTCTGCCTACATCTGGAACATACCAAACATTTTCAAGGTGACCAGAACACAATTTACCTTGAACCAGCATTTCAACTTGTACACAACCAGAACCATAAGCTGAAATTTTTTCATTATTTGCTACTGTCACGTCAATTGGAGTTGAGAACTTTTTATATGTTTCAAAATACTGTTTATTTGATGTCATGTGATGTGATGCACCCGAATCACATACCCACATATCAGCATTCTTCATATCATCTATTGCAGTAAAAGCTGATCCTTTATTACCACCTACATTTGAAGATTTTGTAGAGCTAGGACTATCTGTATTGTTTTGCTTGTCTTTCTTAAGTTTTCGACAATCCTTTTTCAAATGACCTACTTTGTCACAGTAATAACAGCTTCTAGCAACTGGTTTAGTTGAAGTAGAGTTTGTTGTGCTGTTCGATTTATCTATATTACTGTTCGTAAACTTATTTGTTACTTGTTTTTGTCGATTTGATGCCACGAACGCACTTGTTTCTGTACTTGACACAGACGCCTCCATTCTCTTCTCAATTGTGCATAACTTTTTAAGCAAATTCTTAGTTGTTCTTTTATTATCATCTAGTGAATCCCATACGTTATTAAATTCTTGATATTCTGAACCAACAGTTGATAATATCTGTCCATGTAGTAGTTCAACAGGTATATCTTTGGATCCCTTTTTACGTAACTCTGTATTCATATCAGCGAATAGTTTCTCTACTTTAGCTACATAGGCAGCGATACCCATATCTGGATCTCGTTTTACCTTAAAAAAATCAGTCATTAATAAACTAAGTCGTTGAACACTGCTTTGTTCGTAGACACAGATTAATTTGTCCCATATGTCCTTAGCATCAGTGTATGTAAGAACTAAATCTGCCACTGGTTGACTTAGTGTACTTGCTATTAATGCAGCTGCACGTGCATTATCACGTTTCCAAGTTGACATGATTTTAAGTTCATCTTCTGTAGCTGTTTTGATGTTCTTGATTACAGGGCATTTTCTACTTCCATCGATAATACTTGACATTTCAAACTGATCAAAGTGCATACCCATCTGCCACTTCCATTTTGCCCAATTACTGGCACCAACCAATTTTTCTACTTTGATTTTTGGTTCCGAATCCATCTTGAATTCCTTTTTGATTATTTATTTACTTAAATACACTTTCCTTCAGAGTGCACACTTCAATGCACCTGGGCCCATAACCTGTTAAGGTTATTAAATAATAACTCAAGTGTATCTTAAAATAAGTATAATCAATTAAACTCAAAGAAATACATTTAACATTTTAACAGTAAAAGAACCACCATCATTGTACTTGAGATGACCTTTTTGTAACTACATATTGTATATCTACACATAAATAGATGGCAGCACAGTGTGCTTATTAACTTAAACAATATTTCAATATTTAACAAGTGTAATAGTTTAGTAAGTGTAGGTGTTAGGTTCATTTTAATTAATTTGTGCAAAAGCCCATCAATCCAAACTGCGTCAAAGGCTTTTTCTATGTATAGCAGTGTCATAACAGTAACATTATGTTTGTTAAAATTGTGTATTGTGTCATTTATGAGTCGTGTTAATTGTTGCATAGTGCTACGATGATGTCTGAAACCGAATTGGTGATCTGGGAGTATTTTGTTGTCTGTGGTGAATTGTAGGAGGCGAGAGTGAATGGTTTTTTCAGCTAATTTTGATAAAGAGTTGAGTAGGCTGATCGGTCTGTAATTTGATGGTGAAGAGTGGGGTTTGTTGGGTTTCGGTATAGGTATAATTGTTGCTAATTTCCATGCATTGGGCTAGTATTGAGTACGAATTATTGCATTTATAAGTCATTGTACGATTGCTTTTTTTGATAGATTTTTTAAGAATTTTATTTTCAATTAAATCTGGCCCTGGGCTTTATTCAATTTAAGTTGCTTAATATATTCGAATATTTCGGCTGGTTTTATGTACAGAGTTCTAAGAGTTTTGTTGTTTGTAACGTGTGGCATTTGCAGGTATTGGGTGACTGTGTCTGTGATTTGTTTTTCATGTTGAGAGTTATTTGGTTGTAATATATGTACTTGTTCAAACGTCTGAGCAATGATTTTGGCTTTTTCAACATCTGTAAAATAAGTTAAATTATTGTGTTCAAGTGTGAGGTATGTAATTGAGGGATTCTTAAGTCTGTTTGTGAATTTGTATAATGAGTTATCATGAATATTTAAGGACTTTAATTTACTTGTCCATGTTTGGTTTCGGAAGGAACTGATGTGGAGTTTGATCTGTCTGTTCAATGTGTACATGTTATTTTTGTGTGTATGATCTTGTGTTCTTTGCCATAATCTTCTCTCGTGATTTCTCTGATTAATGTAGTCTGTAATTTCTTGTGGTAGTTTATCTTTGTATGTACGAATTTTAATATGTTTAGTGTGCTTGGATTTTGCTCTTTGTATAGCATGTGTAAATATATCTAATTCAGTGTCTATATCTTGTTTAGTGTTTATTTTGTTGTTGATTGTGATGAGTGTGTCCAAGTGTTTTCTAAATGCAGTCCAGTCTGCATATTTGTATGATGTAATATATTTCGTGTGTGGGTGAGTGCAGTAATTGAGCGTTGTGTGCGTTAACGTATGTGTAAAGTGATCTGCCACTTGCGTTATCCCGATTACAGTTCCAGGATGTGTGTACAGCATTTAAATCCCCTACAAGTATTACTTTATGTGCAGTATTGAAAAGTGCGTGAAGTACTTGAAGTGTGATGGTGTTTTGTGGACTATTGTATGCTGCAATGAAATGTGTGTTATCTAAAAGACGGAAACATATTGTTTCTAGTGAAGTATGTGTTGGTTGTATGCGTTGATGTGGTATGTTTTGTTTTATGATTGCTGCTACTCCCCCCGCCGCGTGTCTGTCGGTCAGTCTATCTTGTCGTAATATCGAGTATCCTTTAATTTTGAATTTGTCAGTCACCGAAAATCTAGTCTCATTTATAAGTAGTATGTCACAGTCGTGATTATGTAAGAAGTTCCTTAGTTCACTAGATTTTTGTTTAAGTCCGTTGGCATTCCAGGAAATGATCTGTAGATGTTTAAAAGTCATAAGAATTTAGATTTTGCGTGAAAGATAGCATTACCAGCGCCTTTTCTAAAAAACTATTGAATAAAATTGAGGTTATGTTACCTTACTATCAACGCCACTATTCTCAAACTTTCGAATGTTATTTACTCGAATATCAAATAAAATACTCTAAAGTTGTCAAAGGAATTTTATCTTTATTTATATTAAGTTTAATTGTTGTAAATTAAGACTTATAATATGTCAATATTATTTTACAATAAAAAATATATAATATCTACTATCATGAAAAATCGTTGTTTTAGTGCCACTGGAGCAGTACCAGTGACGTCACACAAACTTTAAAAAATCATATCTCTTGTAATATATGGAATTTTTACATCGTTAAAAGGCACAGAATTTAAACGCAAGAAATAATACGTTTCTACTGACAAACAAAGTAGAGGCATATGAAATAGACGCCGTTTTATATTTTACAGGTTATATCAGGTGGCATCTGTCAAACTTTAGTTTCAAACCTACCTCGAATTATGCTCTGGCAATTTGATGCAATTTTAAGATTATATGTACATTTTATTATTATTCAGTGAGAATATACTTATTTTGTCATTTATTTCTTTAAATTTAATTTATTTATACATATTTTGTTGTGCAGCATGGACGAATGCGAAGCCTTGTGCGATCGTTTAGCTATAATGGTGGACGGACAAATGAAATGCATCGGAAATATTCAACATTTAAAGAATAAGTTTGGCCAAGGTTTCACGGTGTTGGTGAAACTTAAATACGTAGCATCTGGGCAAAGCACAAGCGGCGACATGCAGACCAGTTTCGAGGATCAGGTCGCTGCCTTGAAATCCGTTATTGAAAATCAATATCAATGTGTTTTGAAGGACGAACATACGGTAAGGAAGAACTATTTAACTGTTTTGCTGAAAAACAATTAGGTATGCCAGTATTTGAGTAATTTTAAAATTACCATTTGAATTCCTATGATGTCTTCCGACGCACCATAATGTATTAAAAAAAAAACTATGTACATAGCGTCTCCTGCTCTTCGCTCACCATAGGGATTTTAGGAACTATAAGACATATGACTTCGGTTAAATTAGACAAAAGTTGATGAACTACACTGCCGAGCAAAAAAATCGACTCAAACTATTTTGCTTTATTTAACACCGATTCTTGAGTTTTATATTCAATGGGGTATGTGACCAATTTTTTTTTCTGGCATTACATGATACTAGATACAAAAATAAAATACCCGTATTTTTTTAAATCAATTAATTGTTTCTTGTTAACGAGAAATTAATTTTTAAAGATTTGGAGAGGGGATGTGAGACGTCACTGTGTCTTCTGAATAGGTATGGTGCCAGAAAAAGACAGAGATACTGTAAAGGAAAGAAATAGATATAGATCAGCGGGCCAAGCGTACAGCGCAGTACAATATTTTCTCCGGCCACAGTGACGTCACATATCCCTTCTCCAAAACACAAAATTGCTAATAACATTATTATTACAAAATAATATACAGTTTTTATTGTTGTAATAAGAAACTACAATGAAGAACATTCATATGCTATGGCGTATACATTGAAATTCGATTATGGTCACATACCCCATTAGTGGTATTATTTTTGGTATCATTGGAATATAATTTTCTGCTCTTTCCAATAATACCAAAAATATTGAAATTTACAAACTGTTTTATTGATGAAAACGGTTTTACTCGACAGAAACGCTTTTCCTCGCTCAGCAACGTACTCGCCGCACTCTTTTCACCCCTCAAAAACAAATATACAGGCTGCTCCATGGGTCTGTATTTTTTATTTTATACTATTATTTTAAATATTACCGAAAAAAATTTCAAACAAAACTTATTTTACATTAAAATGCCAACGTATCTGCAGCATATGTTTTCCTACCGGGTGTTCCATTTTCTCGTAATGATATGCAACTTTATATTTTTAAATGGACCACCTATATTTTTGCAAAATTAAAAAAAAACATTTGTTTCTCTTTAGAACTGTTCTCATTCATTATAGTTCTGGATTCATGTTTTTATTAATGAAGAATCACACACGGAAAGTGTGAAATTAAAACAATAAATAAATTTATAAAAAATGTTCTAATGGGGTCTTTCACCATTTTTTTAATATTATTTTATGAAACTTTATGTATATTGAAGAATATCTACACTTTTAGAAAGTCTTAATTGTTATTCATTAAGCCACAATGATTTTTAAAAAAATGTTGTGACGTCATAGTAGAGGTGTTGGTGGATCTAAAACGGTAAAGATTGTAAATAATTTTAGTCATATATTATTTTACTTATTTTATTATTATTATTACAATAAAATAGAACATTTATGTAACAAAAATTATTTAATTTCTTCTGTTTTAGATCCAGCAACACCTCTACTATGACGTCACAATATTTTTAAAAAAATCATTGTGGCTTAATGAATAACAATTAAGACTTTTTAAAAGTGTAGATAGTCTTCAATATAGATAAAGTTTCATAAAAAAATATTTAAAAAAATGGTGAAAGACCCCATTGAACATCAATTCAACAAACTTAATAAAATATAACAAAAAAGCTGATAAACTGGATAAAAAAGCAAATAATTATTATTAAAGATCTGGCAGCAACTAATCTGATTGTTTTCTGTGTACGATTCTTTAATAATAAAAACGTGAATAAGAACTATTCAAACACACTTTTTGGTATATTTTTATTTGTTTCTCAAAAACTGTAAATTCAAACGAAAAATAATCTTAGTATGTTATAGACGATCATATTTATAAATATACAAAATATTAGCATTACTGTAGTCGTTCATGGGAATGTGTGGCATATATTTTACTACTTTGAAAATTATGTTCATGTATAATTTGTGAACAAAATTAGCTTTTTAATATTTATTACAAAACTTTGGACTTTTTTTTACAAATGTAGGTATAAAACATTATATGTTTCATTTATTATAATAATGATATATTGTTTCAAAAAAGCTATCTTCAGCCTGTATGGTAGGCCTTACCTTGGAGCAATGGTGCTCCGTTTTATTCCCCCGAATTTGCCTACATGGTAACGATAGAATAAGAAGAATCTATAGGAGGCGTGGGGGCTTTTATATAACCCGTAACAATATATAAACACTAAATTCTAAAGTCTGTATTAAATTATGCTAAATAGTTTGCGTCGATTTTTTTGCTCGCCCATGTAGTAGGCCAATTTCACGAAAAAATGTATAGGTCACTAGATATGAGTAAAAATGTAAAAACATCGATATTTTAATTCCAAAATAGTTCATAAAAACCACTTTACATCGAGGTATAATTAAAATTTTGTACTGCCTAGTTTTAATTTTGAAGTTATAACACAACTGAATCTTTTTTAAATGATACCAATAGTTGAAAATAATGGCTGGTACCACGAGCTCTGTTTTTGGGTGTTATAAGAGCAGTGTTTTAGGCTCGGTTTTATAAAAAAATGCTTGAAATAGAAGTTACAGAGAAATGTATTATCTATCACTGATATTTTAAGAATTTTTTTATAAAATCATTTTAAAACATTGTACAGCGCTAAAACCGAGCTTAAAACACTGCTCTAAAAACACCCAAAAACAGAGCTGATGGTACCAGCCAATATCTCTAAATACCATTTCTTTTCTTATTTCAACAATGTATTGTTTTTTAAATTTTCATTTAAATAACATGTCCTTTTTAATAAAATCATGTTTTACTGTCTATTTTTATTGAATATTTTAGGGAATGTTAATGTACCACATAACAGACACAGCAGTGACACTGGGAAGGCTGTTCGAGTTTCTAGAACAATTGAAACAAACCAGAGAAATCATAGAAGATTTCGCCGTTAGCGACACGAGCTTGGAACAAGTGTTTCTCTTCTTTGCCAAAAGAAAAACGCCAATTATGTCGAAGATATAATGAACAAATCTAATTATATATATTTTTTTGTAATATTTTATTATAAATCATTTTATTACAACATTGGTTTTATATTGAATATTCACAAATATACAGATTTAGTACAGCGCCCAAAAATGTTAAAGGCTAATTTGTGTAATCTGTAATTTTATGAATTTACTTTAATATTAAAATTATTTGTTTATTGACTACCACTGAGTATAGAGAATTGGAAACAATGTTTACATTACGAGTAGTTCAATATGAAAATAAAAGTATACATAAAAATTATATACACAGATTAAACAATTCACAACACAAGTAAATAAGCAAGGCTAAATTAAAAAAAAATCAGATATAATACGTTTAAAAGGTTATATGAATTACTGAAAATATCAAGTTCAAAGTTGGAGATGGAACACATACATCTAATAAGAGTTCTTAGTTTATAGTTAGTTTTAATAACACTTGTATTAAAAGTAAATTTCTGTTTACCAATTCTAGAAGGTCAAAGAACAAAAAAGTTTATGTTGGCCAGGCTGGAAATATAGGTACATTAAATTTAACCAGTTATAGAACTCGTCGAGAGGAACAATATTTCTTAACTTTTTTTTCTAAAACATCTAGTTTTCGGGTTAAAATTCTTTAAAAATTTATCATAATTTAGATGTCCCACCAATGAAGAACATATGACTGCATAGATGGCGTTAGTGTAGACACTGCGCTCCTGCGCATTACGTCTGTTTTTGCGTCGCGAAAGCTAACCTAAATTTTGTATTTTTGCAATTCGATAAATTAGAAAATAATTCTCCAGTATCTTTCTCAAACTTGTCGCCATTTGATAATTTCCTAGCAACTAGTTTTCGAAAGATCTGTCAAATTATTTTCAATTTATTCTCACTCTCTTGTTATATTATTACTGAGAATACCACTCGAAATTATGCAAGTAGCAACATTAATTACTGTTAATTTATTACCAAATAAAATTCGTTAGGTGATGATTTGGAAAACGCCCCAAATAAATTTGCAGCGTTACCTTGAACTTCAACAGAATGTTTGTGAACTGGCTGTTCGGAAAATCCGGCACTTTTACATATTATTACTTTTATAATAATAAATTATTAGTTGATTTATTTGATATTTATTTGAAAAAGTTGATAAGTGACATTTGTCAACATCAATAATTTCATTACTATTGTCATGGATACAGCTACTGGACCAAATTATGAATAAAACAACGACTCGTCAATTTATTGGGTGGTAAAAATGCTAAAAAAGTTATTAAGAAAAATTGTTGTGCTCGACGAGTTCTATCACTGGTTAAATTTAATGTACTTATTTATGTTACATCCTGTATATTCGTAACACTACAGAAAAAAATGCCCATATTTATAGTCATTTATTCACATAGTACCACCACTGCCTGTAATATTTATTAATAATTAATAATTCAAAAGAACCGATTACAACTTACTTAAGTTGTAATCGGAACTACAGGTAAGACGCGAAACGCTAGTGTGTTGTGGGTGGCGACTCTGTAGGCGTAAAGCATGGCAGACGGGAATAAACCGGTGAAATGTAACTATTGCCCATACTGCGGGGACGTTATAAAAGTGTCAGAACATTTAATCACAAATCACCCTGACGAAATAGAAGGAAGACCAAGAAGCGGCAGCATAGGAGGTGATAATCCATTTATTAAAAGCAGAAAAACAGATAGATCACCAGTACGAGGAAAAAGGAAAGAAACAGAGCCGTATTCACAAGACGACATATTCGAAATGTTGAAAGACATGATGATGGATTCTAAAGAGATTAAAACTAAAATAGAGGAATCAAATAGAGACCTAAAAAGGGAAATAAATATCCTTAGAGATAAGTGGGAAACGGGTTTAAAGGATTTGAAAAAGGAAATGGAAGAGCTAAAAGCCAGAGAACGCGAGCAAGAACAAGAAATACAAAGTTTAAAACAAAAAATTCTAAACATGGAAGTAAATAATGACAAGATCGAAAAGAAAATGAGGAAAAATAACATTATAATTAAAGGAACAGATATAAAAACAGGCTCAACGGAAGAAGTTGAACAATTTATAGAGTCAAAAATTGGTATAAAAACAAGAATCACCAACTCGTATAAGATAGACAAACAAGAGAATAAACAATCCATTATAGCAACTGTAGATTCTTTCGAAAATAAAATAAAGATATTAAAAAACAAATCAAAACTTAGAGGAACAAGAATATATATAGACAGCGAACTTACGGAAAGTGAACAGAATATACAAAAGCAGCTATTAGCAATAGCAAAAAGGGAAAAGGAAGCAAATAAAATGGCAAAAGTGGGCTATGGAAAAATAAAAATAAATCAAACATGGTACGACTGGAATGATGAGACGCAAGACATACAATCAAAAAACTAAAAATACCTATGAAAAATTCGGATATCAAAATAGGATACTGGAAAATCGCAGGGCTGAAAAATAAAAATAAAGATTTTTGAGATGAAATTAATAAATATGATATAATAGGTTTAACAGAAACATGGATTGAAGAAAAGGATTGGAAAAAATGGGAAAGAATGCTATCTAACTTATTCAATTGGAAGGTTATATATGCAAAAAGACAAAACAAAAAAGGTCGAGCAAAAGGAGGCATTTTAACTGGAGTTAAGAAAACATTACAAGAAATAGAACTAGATTACTTATTTGAAGAAAATGTACAAGAAAGACAAGTCAAAATCAATAACAGCGTTTGGAAAATTCTGACAGTTTATAACAATAATAGATTAAAAAATATTATAGAAGAAATTCAGAATAAAATAGATTGCACAACAGAAAACATGCTAGTAATAGGAGGGGATTTCAACGCAAGAATAGGAGAAGAAGGTGGGCTTGTAGATGTAGTAACAGGGAATCAGTGGTCACGAAAGTCAAAAGACAAGACAATAAATAAAGAAGGTAGAGAACTGTTACATGCATGCGAAGAAAATGCGTGGAATATACTAAATGGTAACACTCCAGGAGATGAAGAAGGAGAATATACTTACATCGGGAAAAGAGGTGAGAGAAGTGTGATTGATTATATAATAACTAACCAAGAGAGTTGGGTAAAAGTTAGAAAAATGGAAGTCATAAATACAGTGGAATCAGATCACCAGCTGTTATGCCTACATTTACAAGAACAAATAAATAAAACAACACAAAAAGAGTGCATTAAAATAGAAAGAACATTATGGGGCGAAAAAGAAATAGAAATTTACACAAACAACATCAAGGATATCACCTTCTCTGATAAAGAACTTAATACAGACTTAGACGAAATAATTGAGAAAATAAATAACGCAATGCAGAAAAAAGAAACTATAATAAGTACAGACAACATATACAGAAACGATTGGTGGGACAAAAGTTGTAAAGCGAAGAAAATAATAGTAAGAAACAAACGAAAGCTTTGGAGCAATAATGAAATAAATGAAGAGGAATATAAGAAAGAACTAAAAGAATATAAAGAACTGTGTTATAAAAGAAAGGAGGAAAAAAAGAAAGAAACAGAAGAGTTAATAAAAAACATAAAAACAGAAAATGAAGCTTGGAAATTCATAAGCAAAGAGAGACACCAAAAAAATATTACTTCAAACAAGTTCACTGTCAACGAGTGGAAAGAGTATTTCTGCAAATTACTGGATGGAAAAGACAAGAAAATTAATGAACAATGCACACATCAACTACAAACATTTAATAATTTGATAACTACAGAAGACATAAACAGGCAGATTAAAAAACTTAAAAAGAAAAAAGCGACTGGAGAAGATCACGTACCGAACGAAGCGTGGATTTATGGCAATGAAAAGATAACAGAAAGAATAAAGGAAATTATAAATAAAGTATGGACAACCGCAAAGTTTCCAACACGCTGGAGAAAAGGAATTTTATATCCTATATTTAAAAAAGGGGACAAAGATAAAATCGAAAATTATAGAGGTATAACCTTATTAGACACGGCCTTTAAGATATATGCGATGTTACTACAAGAAAAAATAGAAAAAGAAATTCTGGCAAAAAAATTGATACCTGAGAACCAAGCAGGATTCCAAAAAGGAAGAAGAACAATAGATAATATTTATATTCTAAATCAGTTAATTGAAAACGAACTACTAAAAGAAAGAGGGAAACTATTCACATTCTTTGTTGATTTAAAAGCAGCGTTCGATAATGTAGACCGTAAGCAATTATATCAAGTTTTAAGGAAAATGAACATAGATGAGCAGTTGCTAACAAATATAGAAAGTATGTATAGGGAAACAGTTCTCCATCGTTAAAGTGAACAATGAAACCTCGGAAGAATTCTGGACGGATAAAGGGTTACGTCAAGGCTGCCCTTTAAGCCCCACGCTGTTTGCTTTGTATATAGCAGACATGGAGGAATATTTAAGTAAGGAACAAACAGGGGACATAGTCATAGGGAAGAAGAAAATCTGGTCACTGGCATATGCTGATGACGTAGCAGTGGTAGCAAAAGATGCAGAAGGAATGAAAGCAATGTTTAGGCGACTACAACAATATTTAAAAAGGAAAAAACTAACGCTCAATGTAGAGAAGTCAAAAGTAATGAAATTCAAGAAAGGAGGAGGAAGAGAGACAAAAGAAGTTTTTAAATGGGACGGACAACAAATAGAAGAAGTAAAAGAATTTACATATCTAGGGTTCACATTCCAAAGAAATAATTATCACAATAAACATCTGGAGAGAATAAAGAAAAAGCATTAATAGCGACAAAACAAGTATGGAGTATCGGAGAAAGAAAATTTAAAAAGAATATTAGAGTAAGGTGGATGATGTTCGAAAGTATAGTCAAAAGTATTCTGATGTATGGTGCGGAGATATACGGATGGGAAGAGAAACAAATAATCGAAGACATTCAAATCAGATACATAAAATGGATATTGGGGTTAGATAAATGTACTCCTAGCTACATAGCACTGGAAGAAATGAAAATAGATAAATTAAGAATAGAAACAGAGAAGAGAGCCGTTAAGTACGAGGAAAGAGTGAGAGTTTCGGAAAACACTTTACTACAGGAATGCTGGAAGTCAATAAAACGTTCAAATGAAGAAAAATCCAAACTCACGAAATGGGGAATAACTAGAAAAGCATATTATGAAAGAAATGGATTGTCAGTCTTAGAAATAGAGAGAAAGAGACAAAATGAAGAAACTGTAACAGAAACATTGACAAACAGAGACAGAGACATACAAAAACAAGAACAGTTCAACAAAATTCAAGTAACCAAATATAACCCACGATACAAGAATTTACAGACTTTACAGATTCCAAGATATTTATTAAAAGTCATAAATGTCACTACAATAGCTCGATTTAGATGCGGCAATGAGGAAAGAAGTAACATGTACTGGTTGTCAGCAGAAGAAAAGAGATGTAGATTATGCGGCAGAGAAGAGGAATCTTTGGAACATTTAAGACTTTCTTGTAGAGAGACGGAAAGAGAAAGAAGAGATGAAATTTACTTACTAAATGACCTAGGAACAGGAAAAGACTGGATGGAAAAAATTTTAGAAAGAAGAAAACGTTTAATATAGTTTTTTTTTTTTTAGTTAACTTATATAATGTAATCACCATAGAAATAAGATGTAAAAATTTGTATAGATTCTAGGCCGAAAGGCATGAATAAATAATTAACTAACTAACTAATTCAAAAGAACCAAACCAAACACTTTGTAGCATTGAATAAATATATGAAATACTGTTAATTCAAGTTTAAAGTAATGGTATTAATAATTAAAGCAGCGGTTCTTAACCTTTTTGGCTGGCGACCCAAAGTACGAATATATTTGAAGTACGCGACCCTAATCTAATTTTTTTTTTCCAGTGACAGGTACTAAAATGATATATTATGTAATTTTATAGGATGTAGTTGTAAAATTAGAAATAAACAACTTTATTTAAATGTTCTGTATTAAAATCAGACAATTCAGCATTAAAACAGTTAAAAAATTTACAACAAAATAATTAGTGACTACCCTGGTGTTGTATTTTTGAGCAAAGATCATGTATACGTGGAGTTATGTTTATAGAAAGTGCACACCGCATGTCATGCTGAGGATCCAACCTATTCCTGTACTTATTCTTCATAACAGCAAGGCATGAAAATCCTGCTTCACATAAATAAGTAGTTGGGAAAGGTAGCAGGGCTTTTTCAGCTTCATTGCTCAGAACAGGCTTCCCAGATAATTGTGCCCAAAATTTTGTGAGACTCGTTCTGGCAAATCTCTCTTTTAAAACTGCATCACCTTGCATTTCGAGCAATTCTTCTTGTAATCCAGCTGAATCGTTTTCAACGCCCATTACATCTACTTCAAATGGATTTTATACCCAACTGTATTTCACGATATGGACATTTTGTGGAATATATCTTTCCATTTCATTTTCAAGTTTTCTCAAATGTTCTAAAAAAATAGGCATGGTCTCCACGAAAATACGGTTGCCATTAAGATTAAGATCTTCCAAAAACAAGTTTAATGTTGGAAACGCTGCCAATTGACATTGAGCAATTTTATTTTGCCAAAGTTTTGTTTTGTTTTTAAAAACAGTAATTTTTTCATAAATGTCTACTACAGTGCGATTTTGACCTTGCATTTCTGTGTTTAACTGATTCAAGTGGTGGAAAATATCACCCAAATATGCCAATTTAGCCATCCATTTGTTGTCACTGAAGCGATCAGCACATTCGTGTCTTTTATCTGTCAAAAATATTTCTATTTCTGTTTTAAGAGAAAGAACTCTAGCTAGAATCTTTCCGCGGGATAGCCAGCGGATATCCGAATGGTATAATAAATTCTGGTGATCTGAACCCATTTTTTCGCACATCAGTCGAAATATCCGAGAGTTCATAGCGCGCGCCTTTATGAAATTTATAATTTGTATTACGTCCTTTAACACCTGATGTAGATCTGGCTGCATATCACGTGTAGCCAAGTTTTCTCGATGTAAAAAG
Source organism: Poecilus cupreus (assembly GCA_963942605.1). Classification (NCBI taxonomy): domain Eukaryota; kingdom Metazoa; phylum Arthropoda; class Insecta; order Coleoptera; family Carabidae; genus Poecilus; species Poecilus cupreus. The sequence continues at coordinate 27,400,174 of OZ012718.1, forward strand.
CAGTGTATTAAAACAACCTCTGGATTTCGTTCCTTGACTTTGGCACAAAACCCGATGCGACTCCCTATCATTGCCGGTGCTCCATCTGTACAGACTGCGAGACAATTGTCCCACAGTAATTGGTGTTCCACAAAGAACTTGTCTATTAAAAGAAATATATCAGCCCCAGTTGTAGTTTCAGAGAGCTTTTCACAAAGCAGGAACTCTTCATTGAAATTTTGTGGAGTTCTGTATCTTACGTACACCAACAGCTGTGGGAAATCTTCAATATCAACTGATTCGTCGATTTGAATTGAAAATTTGATGGCTTTTTTGAGATCCGTTATTAATTGTTCTAAAATATCTAATGACATTAAATCTATTCTCTTTTTCACAGTATCGTTTGAAATTGGCACCATTTCCAGCTTCTTCGCAATTTCATCTCCACAGACAGTTCTTGCCATGGCTATTGCAGCTGGTTTAATCAACTGCTCAGCAATACTATGGGGTTTTTTACATTGAGCTACTTTTAAAGCTACTTCGAAAGAAGCGTAGGTAGTTTTTTCTAACGAAACTGTTGCTGAACTTGATGGTGCATCAAGTCTCATGCGCTTTGCTTGTGTTTCTTTTTCTTTCCAAAAAGCAAGCGGTTTATTTGCGTACGTTGGATGGACTTTTTCGAGATGTCTCTTCAATTTGTTTATTTTTAGCGATTCATTTGAAAGAAGTTGCATACAAACCACACATTGCGGACGTGACACACCAGAACGATCTTTTATTTCAATAAATCCTAAGGCTAAAAATTCTTGCTTGTATGTTAACATCCGTTTCGCCATGACTGTCCACCATTCGAAAGACTTACCACAATTGATTAACACAATTTTGTAGCACTGTTTATCTGTAGTTGTCAACAAAGAGTGTATTGTAGTCAAGTACAAATGTAATTCACGTAAAACAGTATGAAGAACGAGCGTGCAATCGTAAACAAACTCGCTAGCAAACTGACCGAGCCGAGCCGAGCGATGCCGATGGGTGGCGATGGCGCGCACTCGCCGCTTCGCGCCCCGCGCCCTTCCGCCCATTAAAACAGAACTAACATGTCGCGATTGTGAACGGACAATAGATGGCAGTAACACAGCCTTTAGTCCTTGATCTATGAGTAGTAATAATTGTCACTATACTAGTTTAGTGACATCGATCGAGCTATCAATACAAAATAAAAATATTCGCAATTAAAAACGTGAAGTTTTAAAGTCGTTTGGGGGATTTCCGCGACCCAACCCAATACCTCTCGCGACCCGAATTTGGGTCGCGACCCGAGGTTAAGAATCGCTGAATTAAAGACTTAAAGACAGCGACCCGAATCTTAAACATTCCTTGATATATAAATTTTGAAAATAAAAACGTACTTTAACGAGATAACGATGAAATAAATAAAAACCTAACAAAAATTATTATTTTAATATATTTGAGAAGTCTTCGGATGATGGATAAAAAGGTGGATAAATAATTTTTTTGCCGAGTGCCATTAAAGGTGACACTTCACGGACTGCTAACTGTCTGTAAAGTGTCACTTTTTTGCCTAGGCTGTAAAATTATTTTACATAGCAACCGTTATACAAACCCATAGTAATCATTAATTGCATAGGAACCGTTCAACAAATACATGGCAATGTAATTTGACAGCGATAACCTTCAAAATATGTATATAAAATAATAACTAAATGTATATTAATTTTATTTTACACCAAACACAGATTTACAGCTTCGGTAGCACTCATTGCCTCGTCAATGAAACGGCAGCCTCTACTGTAAATCTGGTATTTTGGTGCCTAGTTAAACAAATAACTATTATGTCTCCTCTATGCAAATGTTTTCAAAGTTTATTTTTTTGTGCAACCGTACGCGAACTAAGCATTTCACATCAACATGTACTAAATCTTTTAAATCAATCTAAGAGATAGTTTTCATTTTCCAGAATCTGTTTTTTCTCTATATAGTTAATTGAATACTAGTGATTTTTTGTTTTTATTATTAACTTTTAGTGTTTTCTTCCTGCTTCCGCATTAAGATTTACTGGTTATTTACTTGACCTTACACTGTCAACAAGTTAACATGTTTCATTTTTGTTGTTTAGTTTGGTTTACATACCTCAAAGGTAATTGTTTAATTTTGTTGCTTGACTGGAATATATCATTGTTAATTATTACATTATACTAAAATTGTTTTTCTTATTTGTCATTTTTAGCATTGATGAGGGTAAAATAAATTACAGAAACGTTTGCATAGAGTACATGTTAAATTATTTATCCACTTTTCTCAAATATATTTTATTCTTGGATACGATCTCAACAATTTATTATTTTAATATTATTCTATCTCGGAAATGTCCACACAAATATCGAACACGACATTCCATGAGGGAAAGTCGTCTTTCTTCAATTCAGTGCGCCAGTCATACATTTGATCGTACAGCAGATCTGGTGTGAAGATGCGCGTGTGTCCAGTGGCAGGGTTAGTGACATGCACCGAACAACGGAACTTGTGCAGCTGTTCACCCGGCACCAGGGTATACACCTCGAGGATGAACTGCGAGTCGGATAGTAAGTACCAGCACACAGCGGTACCGGCACCACTAGTTAAGAGACAGTACTGGGTATTCTGTTTTGCCCGCCACGTTGAGCCGGCCCTGTACGTGACGTCTTGATGCGCAGAGCCGTAGTGCGCGGCCAATATGCCTCGCGATACATCCGCTCTGCATATGCAACACCAGGTACTCTGCTTGCAGAAGTACACCTCGTGTTTCCAGCATTTGACAGAGTAGTCTGTGTACGTGCAACTCTGGGTTCGGTTCTCGCAGGCTCGCATGTCGGGGGCACAGCGCTCGCACCACCCACCTGGGCACGTCAACACTGCTTCGCAGCTTCGGCACTTCTCCACCGACCGCGCCAGCTGCTCGGCCACAACGCTCACCCTCCGTTTCAGAGTCACGGTGAACGTGGTGTCGTCAAACCCGCCCAACACGTTTTGTCTAGTAGATCCTGCACCTGGCGTTCTAGCTCTGCTATTCTTTCTCGTACTAAAATAATATATATCATTTATATCTCTGTTATAAACTCGAGAAAAAAAAAAAAAAAAACGCAGCACTTGAAAATGCTCAAAAAATAGCTAAATTCGGAATGCCATAACTCGGTTGCATTTTGTTGAAATTGGATGATTCTTTGAGTTTTAGAAACTTTGAAATATTGTCTTCAATGTGATGCTAGTCAACATAATATCAAATCCATTACACCCCCTCCCACCCCATATAAAAAAAGTTCCTGATGTCAAAAAATGTCCAACTTTGACAGCTCGTACGCAGTGCCAAAAAAATCGAAGACTCAATTGACAAACAGGTTCAAATATTTTCCTTTAATTTTCTCAAGTTTCGAGTACCTAAGAGAATTTGGCGCGAAATTGTGAATTTAAAAAAAATCGCTTTTTTGTCTGTAACTTCACCGATTTTTCACCAAAACCGATAAACTTTAGAATTCTGAGAAGTTCAAAAATTTATCTTTGCGGTGCTTTAAGTTAATGTGCCACCAAACCCGTTCCACCCCTGCTGTCCCCGGATGAAAAGAAACACGTTTTTGATTTAAAATTGTTCAAATTTTACAATTCGTAGTTTGAGTAAAAAAATCTTTGACTTAATTGACCAACAGAGAATTAAACTTTAATCATTTTTCTTCAAGTTTATGCAATTATCAAGGACCTACGATGATTTGGTCAGATGTTATGAATTTTGCATATTTTTTGCCGTAACTAGAATGGTTTCGTACCAAAATCATTTAATCTGTGTGCAATAGTCTTCTAAATGAAAGAACAATACTTTTTGCGTATTGAATGTCCATTTATGGCGCTTAAAAAATTTTGAAAAATTCACAATTTCATGCAAATTGTCGCAGGTACTCGAAACTCAAGAAACTTAAAGGAAAATGTTTGAACTTTATTGCCCTGTTTGCCAATTGAGTCTTCGATTTTCTTGGCACTGCGTACGAGCTGTCAAGTTTGGACATTTTTTGACATCAGGATCATTTTTTTATATGGGGGTGTGAGGAGGTATAATGGATTTAATATCATATTGATTAGCATCACATTGAAGAGAACATTTCAAAGTTTGTAAAACTCACAGAAACATCCAATTTCAACTAAATGCAACCGAGTTATGGCACTCTGAAATTTAGCCATTTTTTGATGCATTTTCAAATGCTGCGTTTTTTCCTCGAGTATATATAATGCAATTTTAATGAACATTTACTGAATGAGTAAAATAACAAATATTTAAATTAATTTGTAAAAAATTGTAAGAATACTTACATGTTTTCCACGGCCACTGACGAGTCCCCCTGGATCGCCAAGCAACCTTCCGACGTTACTTGTCCTACTTTCGACAACTGTTCAACACCGCGTTTGATGTTGAGAGTGCAGCTGTGGTCCGAGGCTTGTTTCGAACAGCCCAACAATCGCACCGCGTGGAACACCTTACCCGCGGCCACGCACACCTTAGTGTGCAGGAAGGACAGCAGCTGGAACGCCGGCAAGATGTAGTTGCGCAGACTGGCCCACGCAATATCGTGAGTGAGGCTGCAGGGGTTGTCGACTACGCGGTCCGGGTGCTGCTCGCGGCAGTGAGCCAACATGGCCGCCCGGGGGCCCACCCAGTCGCAGCGGGCGGAGTCGAGCACCGGACACACGTAGCGGCGGAACTCGCACGCCGCCTCGTGCGCGATCTCTTCTGCCTCCTCAGCGAACGGCACCGTCTCGCGGCACCCGAGCTCCCAATTCTTGCATGGAAATTTTAGGAGCTTCGCTACGGCCTGGTATTGCTTGTTCAGGGTGGCTGGGTGATTGGGGGCGTAGCACTGGCCGCACACCCCCGCCCCGTCGTGCTGTAAGTACACGGGGCTCCACGACAAGTATCTTTCGCAGTTGCCGCACTTTAGATCTTCGAGGACGCCCGTTGGAATGTTCATCCTGTTCTCTTGAAGACTTATTCAAAACCTAGCACAGAAATTCACAAATTTGTTAATTTAAAATTAAATAATAAACACAAGTCCAGCAAAAATAGCGATGAAAAAAAAAAAACGTTTTTTTCACGACATGGTAGGATACCCCACCGTTCTTCTCCCAAAATAGTGAGGAAAATGTGTTGTTCCTCTCTAGAGAGGAAAATATGGAAGTGCTGCCAATATGAAAGTTATTTATAAAAAATATATTATAAAAATTATAAATAAATTCCTAATTTTATTGAAAATCCTTATTTTAGTGATATACATACTTTATATAATCTTACAATTATGTCTTATATATTTCTTTTCGTTATTAAATCACAATTTGACAACTTATTAAATATATTTAAGATTCGTTCATTGGCAACACTGCTACACCGCCTTGTGTCTGATAACCTAACTTTTAACGTGCCAATCTGTCAGTTGTGTTCTTAAAGTGTGTGTGGACCTAACCTAACCAAATCGTTTTTAGAAACGTGTCGTGAAAAAAAATGTTGTGTCTAACACGAGAGGAAAGCTCTTCTTCCACTCTCGTTCGAAATGCCTCACTCGCTGCGCTCATGAGGCAAACTTCGAACTCGAGGGGGGAAAAGAAGCGCTTTCCTCTCTACTTTGACAAATAACTATTAAACAGATACTACATCCTACCTAACTTTACCGAGCAGTTGAAAACACGATTCCCATATTTTATAAGTATTTTATATAATTTTATAACTATGTGATTCCCCTAAACTAGTAATGGAAATATTGCGAAACACAATGCCTTGTTATTTCTGTCATCATAAGTTTAATACGTTAAACATCAGATTAAATTATCACTAAAATTTTTGTGTGCTAGCATTTTTTGCTGCTAATCATTTTCTTTTTATGTTTTACTATTATTTTCTGGCATTTCTTCGTCATGTAGTTCATTTTTTTCATTATTAATTTCTTAGTAAAACACGTTATTTTAGATATAAGAAGGTTGCGAAGTGTAAAATTATTTCCGATTTTTAATACCATTTTTTTCATAATAATTGTTATACAACCTCATATTATATTTACATCGCTAACATCAGAAAAAAATTCTATATTTAATAGGCTAAAAATTTATATACGTTACTATTTAAAAGATATAATTTTATTCTATCGTTTGAGAACCACTGGTTTAATTGTCTGTTTGTTATTTCGATTAAATAGGGCCCTTTTTTGGTCTTTTTTTGTATATAACATTTTTCTTTAAAGTCATTAGTTCGCCCAAGAAAGCGCTGGTTGTTTTAAAGGAAACAGCCTGTATATGAATAAATGTATTCTTCTACTCAGTTTCGCTATAAGTGTTGTGGTCCTACCTTGCGTCGAATTCTTCTATTGGCACCTTTATTAACACTTGCACTATTTTTGTATTTTGTAGGATCGATTTATGTTTAAAAATAAAGATTTATTTTGTTGCTTATAATATTTATTAGAATTTCAAATGAATAAATGAATGTCTGATTCAGAATGGCCTGTTTTTCTGGATTGTTCTGAATTTTTGGATAAGGGGTGATTATATACATTCTTGAGGACGATGGGAGTGCAAGGTCGAAGTTCTAAATCTTGTTTGTGATAAGACGGAATGAGTCATAGGATATTTATGTTCAAGGAATGGTTAAGGAATTTATTTGGGAAGCACAAATATTTACAAATAAAAACTAACTAATACTATATATTTTATCTTACAAACTAAATGAATCTTAAATACGCTGATAAAAAGACCGATTCATAAACATATGATACTTTTTCTTTATACTTACAAACTACTATAGACAAATTAGGTTAAGTGAGTACTTTTTTATTTTTTTCTTCGGCAGTTTTCAACTTTCGTTTCTTCATTCTTTTGTCTAATTCACAATTTGAGAGTACTTTTTCTGTCCTCTATAGAGAGTTATTAGCAATTTGAAGTTCTTGTTTTGCAGGGCAGACGATTCGTGCAATTCTTTAATTTGACTTTCAAGGCGTTTGACTTGTTCTTGTAAAATTTAGTCCACAGATTTTTTGTGTTGGTACAATTTTGAAAGTAATTTTGAAATTTTTTCCCAAGTCGTAATTATCTATTAACATTCCTAGCGATGTTATGAGTATCATAACAGCCGGAGATTTCAGTTTGAAATCCGAGCTCGTAGAGCGAGGATTTTAAGACATCTAAGGCCTGATATGACTCATAACATTCGTGGTTTGTTCAATAGTTTACCGGTTTCAGAATATGAAGACGTTAATGTCATTAATCAATATTATTTTTTAAAATTATTTTATGAATAACGTCTGTCATAATTTTAGAAGGTGATCAAGTAAGTCTGTTTGTTTTTAAACACCATGGATACACTTGTATTGTATCATATTTTTAAATAATTTTTTTTACTTAAACGTTAAGGCCCGGTTGTTCCACCTTCAGTTAGGAATTCGGTATAAATTTATTCGACTGGTAAACCTTGTTTTGGTTTTTCCACGTTCAGTTAAAAATTACCAATACGATAAACATCTGTTAACAGTAAGATAGATAACTGGCAGTCAAACTACCAGTTAGATGGTTTACCAGGGGGATATTGTACCGAATACAAACGATTTAACACACGAAGTGAACCGAACATATACATTTTGACACTTGTCAAATTAATTATTTTCATAACCTATTTCTAGAAATTTATTATTATTATTTATAAAAATGGATTTGTATGGCGGTGATGTATTCAAAGGTTTATCAGGAGAAGAGTGTACCGATTGCGAACGATTTAATACGTGAAGTTAATCGTAGGTTCATATAAATTTTGTAACTTCTCAACTTAATTATTTTCATAAACAATTTCCAGGAATTTATTACTATTTATAAATGAGTATGAACATATGAAGCAAATAACGAAGAAAGCTAACATAGCACTCCCACAAATCTGGGGTATAGGGCAAAGCAGCACTGTCCGCGGTCAGTAGTTGATGGGTGAGCTCTTTGCGAACCTACACCAGCTAACACTGCGTGCCGTTGTCACAGCCCCGAAAACGAGGTACCTCAGCAGTTGAGACCGCTTAAATAAAAAAATATAAGAATATTGCTATTCGATAAATTGATTACGAGCATTATGATGTATGGAGCGAGTCGAAATTTGGGGTTGGAGAGAACAAGATAAAATAGAAAGTATCCAATCATAATATGTTAGATGGATACTTGGATTAGACAAATAAATACCGATATACTTATTAGAGGAAGAAACAAAACGGTACAAACTGAAGACTGAACAAGCAAGAGAGCAATGAAGTATGAAGAGAAACTAAAGACACCATAGAAAAGCTTAGAATAAGATTGTTGGGTACAAATATAAAGAAAAGAAGAAAGATTGGATGAAGAGAATTCATTGAAACAGACCAAATATTTGTACATAGTATTAGTTTTTATTATAAATAAATGAAATACCCACAATGATCATGTAGAAATTTGAATACCGCAAGGGATCAAATAAAACATATACTACTTTATATTACGATTTATAAGAATAGATTTATGTGTCGGTAATGATGAAGAAATATTGGTTTTTTTTTATAATATAAATGTGCGTAAACAGTATACGGTACGGCCAAGGAGTAGTCACTCGGAAAAGTGGAGCGATGAAGAATTTTTCGTGAGATTTCATATATCAAAGAATACAGTATTGCATTTATTTGAAAACATTGAAGACAAGTTGTTATTTTTATTTAAATGGTACGTTCTGAGAATACGTGACTATTGAAATTATAATTCCAAATATTTCGTTTTTAGGAATCAAAGTGTTGGCCACAACTTGAATTAAATTGTGACCCGAGCTGATTCCAAATTTTTTCTTTCTCTTTCCAAGAAATAGAATCTGTGTTCTTTGGCTCTATTATATCTTTATATTCATAAAATCAAAACAAACATCAAACTATAACCTTCAACGTCATATGAAAAGTGACAGCCAAGTTACCAATTTTATAAAATAAATACAAATTTTAACATTTTATTCGTTAACTGCCAGTTAACTATCTGGAAGATAAAATTTCGTGGAACAACCGAAAAACTTTAACCTCCTGACAAGTAGGTAGAATAAATTTATCTCTCAGATAGTTAACTGAAATTTTATCAGAACTTGGAACAACTGGCCCTAAATGTGTTTATAATGGTTAGATAAAAAGTGGATTTTGACGATGCTGAATTGCCTGAAAATATTTGGAACGCAGCAGGTGAAGCTCTCAATAGATTAATTCCGTGTGTATTATTAAATCGTGTTATATTATTATTTTCTTGATTGCTTTGATAGGTCAGTATGGTAATATTACCTTATAACAAAGAGTTAGGATAGCTATAACATTAAACTGTAATAAAATATTAGTTGAAGTCTAGTTGGTCAAAACTTCTGAACTTTGATACTTTGTCTCTCATTCCCATAAACGACTACAGTAATGAAAATAATAAAAATATACCAGAAAACACAATTTTTTGGTATATTTTTATTTGTTTCTCAAAAACTGTAATTTCTAATGGAATATAATCATAGTAAATTACAGATGACCATATTTATAAACATACGAATCATTTACATTATTGTAGTCGTTCATGGGATTGTGTGACATAAATTTTACTACTTTGAAAATTATGTTCATGTATAATTTGCAAAATTAGTTTTTAAATGTTATTACAAAACTTTGGACTTTTATCTACAAACGTAGGTATAAAACATTATATTATTATGTAAGATGAATTAATGCTGTATGACTGAGATTTCGAGTATTTTTTACACTTTACAATTTACAAAGTCGAAATAACATTCAATTAAACTAGGTATGGGGTAAAGCGTGGATTACACGAAGAAATTTTTCTTTTCAAGTTATTTTAAAATGACATTTGATAGCTAATTCGCCTACCACAACACAAGCGGTTAGATGGTAATGCAGTAAAGCAGCAATATGCAAGTGTACACCAACTTTTTAAAGGAAAGTTAAATAAAAAGTACCTTGTATTCTGTTTTTTGAGTCATCTATCTCTCTTACACTTGCGTAATTGTGCGAGAGCGAAAAAATTTTATCGCCATACGGGCTGAAGATAGCGCAACATGAACATGACTTTTTTGAAACAATATATCATTATTATAATAAATGAAACATATAAAGTTTTATGCCTACATTTGTAGATAAAAGTCCAAAGTTTTGTAATAAATTTTAAAAAGCTAATTTTGTTTGCAAATTATACATGAAGATAATTTTCAAAGTAGTAAAATGTATGCCACACATTCCCATGAACGACTACAGTAATGCAAATAATTTGTATATTTATAAATATGATCGTCTATAATATAATAAAATTATTTTTTATTTGAATTTACAGTTTTTTCGAAACAAATAAAAATATACCAAAAAGTGTGTTTTTTGGTATGTTTTTCTTTGTTTTTCAAAAACTGTAAAATCAAATTGAAAATAAACTTAGTATGTTATAGTTAATCATATTTATAAATATACGAATTATTTTCATTACTGTAGTCGTTCATGGGAATCAGAAATAGTGTATCAAAATTCTGAATTTTCGACCAACTAGACTAGACGAAATTTTTTTTATATTTTAATGTTTTAGCTATCGTTTCCATTCACATACATAAATACTAGAATGTTCAAAGACTTTACTGTGATAATTGTTTTGTTTTTCGATAAGAATAATTGTAAGAAATAATTTATTTAAATTTGAATTTTCAAGACAAAATTCATGGGAACGAACGACCCAACGAAAATATGTACTTCATCTGACATTACAATGTACAAGTCACTGTAAAAAATCCATGAAATTTTGACGGATGGAGGTTCTTGGACTATAAAGAACATGAAAATAAATGAAGAATACTGAATTTGTTGTTTTATAAAAAAAATAAAGGAATCGTTCTTTCGACGCGTATGTTTGACCTTCAATTGCTCCGTGGTAACGTGTCGGACTGTGGATCGTGAATTGACGGCTGGTAACCGTACTTCATACGCAAAAATATATCACTTACCGAGATCTGCGTAAGCAGAGTGCCACACCCATAATGGGTAAATTGCATGATGATATATTTTTTTCAAGTAGGTAAGCCTGGCAATGAATCCGGTTTTAAGTGTAGTTTATCATAATGACATGTTTTTGTTTTCCTTTATAGGTATAATTGTAACTAGTTAAAACCCAGTATTCAGCAATAATTCACACACTTAATGTTGCGGAAGGTGTCCAGTTTTTGCGTGGAATGCATTTTATCCATTTATCAACATAATCTGTATTTTTGGAAATGGAAATGTTGATATACAGGCTGTTTCACAACTTCGAGTACATACGTTAATGGTATATGTTGTTTGATATGCTGATTACGAATATAAAAGAATTTTTTTTTAAATTCGAAATATTAAGGGTTGTTTACCTAAAACATTTTTTGTAGTACTGCACTGGATTTGCTTTCCTATTAAACACAAACAATGAAGTAGGTAATCAACAATTTAAATTACATAATACTAGTAAAATAAACGAACAAAATTTAATTATTTTTAATGAAACGATATTTATTTACATAATCACCCAGTGGCAGTGGCAACGAAAAATTTTGGACTGGGAAACATAGAAAATAAAAAAAATTCTTTTTGATTCGTAATTAGCATATCAAATAACATATACCATTAACGTATGTACCTGAAGTTATAACATGTTTAAGGCAGTTTATGTTTATAGTAGAATTACACGTATATCAAAAATATAATAAATTAACAGCGAAACTGCATGAAAACACAGAGAAGTCTATGTCTATTGCAATATAGCTCAAAGCCGGCCTCATGACGTCACGCTCCCCACTACCACATTCCTGCCACCACTGAATTATAGTAATTCTGGAACGCGCGCTGGCAATTCCAGCGCGTGCCGACAGAGAAAGCGACTCATGGGAGATGCTGTCTTTGTCGTACATTCTGCTCAAGAAGTATTTTACAATATTGTATTGGGCTTTCAAATTATCAAGAGATGGCGCAGATCACAATTCATGAAACGTACATGTCAAATTCATTTTGTGTGATATCTTATGATGGGGAATGCGTGCTTTAGTATTGGTAGTATGTTTATATTGGCAGCAGAACTGTAGTCATACACATTGCAAATTTTCTTGTGTTTAAAAGTTTTTTTGGAGTAAATTCATTAATTCAATCTTAATCTATAATCTAAAAATACAATGTACCTTTCATTTTTACATCTTATTTAAATAATACGGCTTAAACAAATGTAATACTTACATTGGAATACTCCTAGAATCACTATTGTTGTTATTAATTTAAAAAAATAACAAATAATTTGAAAATACAATGAAATTTATATATCAGCTTTCTACCACTAGTTAGCGTGCGAATCGAACATAAACAAAGATATTCACTTTTGTGACAGAATGTACTCCGCGTGACATTTGTTCAAATGTACATGTGCAAGACAGCGATAGCATCTCACGTTCCAGAATTATTATATTTCAGTAGGTGCCATTCGTTCTAATCTTCATTTGTGTTAAAGCTCTATGTATTTTTGTACTCTGTGGTTCGTATTTGGTTGTGGGGAGAATTTCGTAAAACGGTAGGACTATGTTGGTATTTCTTCCATCTTCTGAACAACTACAGTTACTTTCACGATTGTTTTGTTAGCCACGATATTCAGTTGTTGATGTTAAAAAATATTCAAATTTGTTTTGTTGTCTTTTGTTAGTTTAAGAAGATATAGTTAAATAGTGTTAAACAATACTGTAAGTAGATAACATATGTTATGATTTCTTCTAATGGATTTTTTACTATGGTTTCCAAAGGAGGTACATTAAATCGAGGATACTAATATAATATTGGAGCTTATTGCCTTCTCCGAAGAGGTATCTAATTAACTTATTGATCATTGTGCTGATTTTTTGTTAATTATACAACCAACGAGTCCAAATAAATCATCAAAGCAACAAGATTGCTAAACACTCTAACCTAGACGTCGTCATCTTTGGAAAGGTACAGTATTTTGTTATATTTAGTTAACTGGATTATTGCATGGTATCATAATAATAATTGATGTTCTTCGGATAAAATAGTGTCTTTTCTTCAATAATATTTTGACAAAAACTCTATAACTTGAAAGTTACAGCAGTGTGAAGTTATTGAAGTAACATGTGTTGCCAGATAAAATTTAAAAAATTCTGTAGACATTTCTTATAAATTACAGGAGATAAATGAAAAAATCAGTAGATTTATAATATATATTTTTAACTACTATAAATTTAATTTTTTATAAAAAATTTTGCGAAAATAATTATCAGGCTACAATTCTATATAGTTTATCGTTAAATCATTTATTTTGCGGTAAATTTAAATTATATGTAATGACATATATAAATACGTCACTACCAAGAACCGCGAACTATGCAACAGTAGGTCGCCTGTCAAAGTCAACAATAATCAATAAAAATCCTTAAAAGAAAATTGAACCAACTGAAATTAGTTAGCATAAGAAAACAATGTCGAAAACTTTACGTATGTATAGTTCAAATGAGTGTATAATTCTTTGAAATTAAATTCAGGAGATTTAATAAAATTTCAGTAGATCAGGAGCTTTCAAACAATTTCAGTAGATCTACTGATTTTTCAGGAGGGCTGGCAACACCGGAAGTAACAGTAAATTTGAAACTCTTGTTACTGTCTGGTTATTAAGGTCAAACATACGGGTCGAAGAACGAATTCTTTATTAAAAAAAAAAACAGCAAATTCTGTATTCATTATTTTTATGTTCTTTATGGTCCAACAACCTCCATCCGTCAAAATTTCAAAGATTTTTTACAGTGACTTGTACATTGCAATGTCAGATGAAGTACATATTTTCGTTGGGTTCGTTCACTCCCAAGAATTTTGTTTTGCAAATTCAAATTTGAATAAATTGTTCCTTACAATTATTCTTATCGGAAAACAAAACAATTATCACAGTGAGGTTTTTGAATATCCTAGTATTTATATATGTGGATGAAAAGGATAGATATATTATTAAACTGAAAAAATATTAGTTAAAGTCTAGTTGGTAAAAAATTCAGAACTTTGATACTGTGTCTCTCATTCCCATGAACGACTATAATAATAAATAAATAAAATAAATAATTCGTATATTTATAAATATGGTCATCTATACCATACTAAGTTTATTTTCCATTTATACTTACAGTTTTTGAGAAACAAAATGAAACAAATAAAAATATAAAAAAACACACTTTTTGGTATATTTTTATTTGTTTCTCAAAATCTGTAAGTTCAAATGGAAAATAATTTTAGTATGTTATATACGATCATATTTATAAACATACAAATTATTAGCATTACTGTAGTCGTTCATGGGAATGTGTGACATAAATTTTACTACTTTGAAAATTATGTTCAAATTAATTTGTTACAAATCTTCGATGTGTTTTTAAAAAGATTTTATTTTACTAAAACCTTCTAATTCAGATGTTACACGTTCAGACTACAGATTAAGACTGAATTTACTAACTAACAAAACATAACTCTATCGCTACAACATTCTTATTACTAAAGGTGTCCTATGACACCGTGAGATCCGCTAACTCAGCGGGAAGTGCAGTGTGACGATGATATAACTCCTCCCTCCTTAGAGAGAAGCTTCCCCTGGAAGGTTGGCATCTTGAGGTCCTTGTCCTTGGGTAAAATATCTTTGGCTTAACCATTTTAATTTTCTAAAATACAATAAGAAATAGGTAATTACAATGGTTAATCCACAATATAAAATAATAGTCCAAACACTAGGTTTATAATTAAAATAGAGTTCCTTATCAGGTTTTGTAATAATTAATGGGTTCGAAGGGATATCTTGAAATTTTCGTAAATCTATTGTTACATTTGAAACTTTATGGTCTAAAAGTTTAGAAGTTATTTTTGGTAATATGAATGGTGTCCCTTTTGTTTTATCAAGATAAGGCAATGTCTTTTGTTGAAATTGAATAACACAATTATTTTCTTTTATTAGATAAACGCCTAACAAATTTTTAACACTAACACTGTCCGCGCACTTCACATTTAACTTTTCTTCTTTTGGGAAAACTGCCAAATACTGATTAATTTCTGGTATGATTTCGATGTGACTTCTCTGAACATTTAATTTAGTATAATGGCACTGGCTGGAGTTGATTCCTAGTAGAATGTCTTCTTCACATGATGGGTTGTGATGGGGATGATATTCATTTGGGCATTGGTAGTTGGCACTTTTAGTACACTTGCCACTCAGAGGTATAATTTCAATATCTTCAGATTTTAAGAGGTACTGAACATCAGGTATAATGGTTACATAATCTGACTCATATTTAGTTGGGATCGATTGTAATCGGTAAAGCTCAAAATTCTTTTCAAAATTGATAGGTACTGATAAAAGGTAGGTAATTTGAGTTGGTTCAATTTTACAATTTACTTTCATTATACTTTCATAATTTAAAATATTTTCTAATTTTAATTCAAAAGGTAGTTGTCCGTGGTAAAAATCTGATATTCTGTGTAGTTCTTGTAAGAGCTGGTTTGGTTTCATAATAGAAGGGTGCATAATTCCCATTTTACAAAATGTTATAGAAGTTTCTATGTCTTGCAAAATATCAAAAATAATTTCCAAAAGGATAGTTATCTGTGTATATAAGTCTTTTATAATAAGAATTTCGTTTGTGCCCAAATTTTGATTTATTTGTTTATTAAGATATTCTATCTTAGATTGTTGAATATTCTGAACGGTATTATTAAAATTTGAAATTATTTGGTGGCTGACAGAATATGATAATTTTAACTGATTTTGTATGTACTGGTTCTGTTCCAAATGTCTTAGGATTTCATTATATCTTTTTCCATCTTCGGCATCCAAGTTTCCGGTAATTTGTTTAAATATTGATCCCAAACCATCAATTAAACCTCGCTTCGTTCTAATTTTTCTTGTATATCTCAAATTCTTTTACAAATTTTGTATAATTATTATTAATTATTCCTGATTTAAGGCGTTTATACTGGTTGTTTAGGGTTTCGTACTCGTTGACTACAGAGTCCAAATCGTAGTAGTGAATAAATGTGTGTTCTGTTCGTTCAAGTTTAGCCGCTCCTAAGTTAATGGGCAATGTTCCTTTGTTTTCCGTAATGTTTCTTATTTCTGATCCTGTGCAGATCCAGAACAACCTGCAATATTTTGAAACTCATAAGTATTCTATGTGGGTCTTTTAATATTAGAAAGGTGGATATTGGCAGTAGTATTGCCATGTCTGGGTTCGATTTGTGCTGTCTTTAATTTTGAATGCAATTTAGTAATTTTTTCTGCTTTATATTTATTTCGCGTTTTTTGTTGTTTCTGCCTATTTTTTACAAAGACGCGTTTTGGGATTTCAGGCAATTCTTCGCGGTTCTCGTTTTGTTTATTTATGGTTTTCTCTTTGTTTTCTAATAATTTTTCATTTACCTTTTGATACAATAATTTAACTTTATTTTTATGATTAGCAATATAATTGTTTACAAGCTGATTTTCTATTTCTATATTAAATGGACATTTTGTATCTAAATGGCCAGAAATTATTTCAAACGGTTTTAGTTTAGTCACTGAGTGAATACTATTATTATACGCTAATAACGCATAATTAACTTTTGTTTCTATTGCTTCATTATTGTACTCTTTTTGATTATTTAATAGCCTAAAGATCTAGTAATTAAGTATTTTAATAACATTCCTAAAATAGTTAGTTCTTTAAACTAAATTTGCCCAACAGCTTTCCAATTACACTTAATTGTTACTACCAAAATACTAGGGGTTTAAATTCAAAAGGTCATATGTTTTATGTTAATTGTTGTTCGTTCTCCTATGACATAATCATTTTGTCTGAAACCTGGTTAAATTGTTCATTTTTGAACACTGAATTATTTTCATCAGATTATAATGTTATTCGTGATGACAGAAGTTATTCTCTTACAGGACGCAGTAAAGGTGGAGGTGTTTTAATTGCTTTAAAAGATTCTTTTAATTATAGTGTTGTTGATACCTCTCATATTAAAAGGTTATTGCCACTGATTGACATTATTGCTTGCAAGTGTCACTTTACTACTACAACATTCATTTTATGTGCTCTGTATATACCTCCTGATGTAAATGCTAATGAACTGGAAAATTTCTTAGACGCGCTAGAACTTCTATTTTTGAATGAAAATGTAATTTTGGTTGGCGATTTTAATCTCCCTAATTTTTATAATAATTCTTCTAGTTGCGTAAAATCTTCTTCTTTCCGTAATCTTTGTGACGTATTAAACTTTCATCAGTATAATGATATTAATAATATGTTTCACAATAAGCTTGATCTCGCTTTTTCCAACTTCATTAGTTTAAATGTTGTAAAGTCTGACTTTCCACTAGTTCCTGAAGATGTTTATCATCCTGCGTTATTAATTGATTTTGAGCTTCTTTCAGCTGTAAAACCTGTTGTCTTTCCTTCCGCAAATAACTTTAGGTATAATTTTCGCAAAGCAAATTTTATTGAATTATATAATAGTATATGTGAAATAAATTGGTCTTGTTTAAATACGATTGATGATGTTAATGTTGCTCTGCATAAATTTTACTCTATATTATATGAAGCTTTAGATAGGTTTGTTCCAAAATATAAATGTGGTTCGTCAAAATTTCCTCCATGGTTCACTCCAGACATCAAACATAATATTAAAACTAAAGCTTATTACAGGAAGAAATGGCTTCAAACCAGGAAACAGTCCTTTCTTAATGAATTTAGAAGATTGAGATCTATAATCAAGGAACAAGTTAAAAATGCTTATGATGACTACATTCGTAAAGTTGAAATTAATATTAAATCAAATCCTAGTGAGTTGTGGAAATTTGTACATATAAAACAAGGTTGCTCTCGTATACCTGGTACAGTTATTAATGATAATGTTGAGTATGATAAACCTCAGGATATTGTTAATGAATTTGCTAAGCTTTTCTCAGGTTATTTTAATGAAAGCTCTCCTTTTGTTACTAATGGAGATATAACCAACAATCCTTCTTTCTCGATTGATACTGTTAGGGAATCTGATGTAATTGCTTTAATGACTACTTTACCAAATAAAGCAACTAGTGGAGAAGATCGAATACCAGCATTTTTTATTAGGGATTGTAGATTTATTCTTGCTGAACCTTTAACAACGATCATTAATCTTGCTATTAAAACTTGCTCATTTCCTGAACGGTGGAAGCAAACGAGAATTACCCCGGTTCACAAGAAAGATGATAAATCGATTATAAAAAACTATAGACCAATATCAATTCTAAATAATTTTGCCAAAGTTTTTGAGATGGTAATTTATAATTCAATAATTAAAAATACAAGATCTCTCATTTCAATTGATCAACATGGCTTCATGCGAGGACGGTCGACAGTAACTAATCTTGCTTGCTTTTCAGAATATATTTCAGAAATTCTGTATGATCGTGGACAAGTTGACGTGATTTATAGCGACTTCTCTCGTGCTTTTGATTCTATTGACCATGGCTTGTTGCTAATTAAGATCAGCTCGTTTGGTGCCTCTCCTGCTTTATTAAAACTTTTAATGTCTTATCTTTCTAGCCGAAGCTGTTATGTATATTATAATGGTTATTCTTCATTTCAATTCGTGGCCACTTCTGGCGTACCTCAGGGCTCTAATCTGGGCCCTTTGCTGTTTATTTTATTTGTTAATGAATTGCTGCTTTCATTTACCTGTCCAGTTCTCGCTTATGCTGATGACATAAAACTTTATTTCCGAATATCTTCAGATTCTGATGTACATTTCCTACAGCGTAATATAGACAGGTTGGTATCATGGTGCAGTGAAAATAAACTTCCATTAAATGTTGAAAAATGTTATACAGTCTCTTATACGCGTAAACAAAATCCTACTGTTCATCCCTATGAAATGCGTGGCAGTACTCTTTCCCGTAAGTTCACAGTTAAAGATTTGGGCGTTACCTTCACTTCTAATTTTAATTTTAATGAACATATTAGAATCACCTGTACATCTGCCAGTAGAACCTTAGGCTTCATTATCAGAATTTGTAAGATGTTTCGAGATTTAACTGTACTCAAATCTCTTTACTTTGCATATGTAGTAAGTAAACTGGAATATGCCAACTTAATATGGTATCCCTACTATGCTAATCAACATTTGTGTTTGGACCGAATTCATCGAAGGTTTTTAAAATACCTTTCGTACAAATCAGAAAATGTCTACCCAGAAAGAGGTTGTGATTTAAATTCCCTTCTCGTCCGTCATTCTTTACCCTCCTTAAGTTGTAGGCGTGAATTATCCAGCGCAAGATTTCTGTGGATGCTTCTACATAATTATATTGATGCTCCATTTCTATTGTCTCGAGTTCCATTCCATGTTCCCAGGCTGGCTTCTAGATTTGGAAGAACTTTTCACCTCCCAACCGCACGTACAGATGTTCGGCAGCGCTCTCCAATTCATGTAATGTGCTCTAATGCTGAATTGTTATATGAAGACATATTTCTTTAACTTAAAATTACTATTTTTATAATTGTTATGTTATTTATTATTATTATTATTATTTATGTACCTACTGATTAATTAATTATTTATATTATTTTGTTTTTTGCCCTGTAATTGGCCTCTGTTGGGCAATAAAGATTATTATTATTATTATTATTATTATTACTAATGTGTTCAATTAACGTAGAATGAAACCTTTCGATGATTCCATTCGATTCTGGATGTTGCGAACTTATAAAATGAATTTTAATTTTATGTAATTCAAGTAATTCCTTGACAAGAGAGTTTTTGAATTCGAGACCGTTATCTGAGATAATTTTTTCGGGGATACCATGATGTGTGACGAATTTAATTAAATTGTTTACTATTTCAATACCTTGAGAAGAGTTTATTTTGTATGCTTGAGCATATTTCGAAAAGGAGTCAACGATGGTGAAAAATTTAGCATGCTCTAATGTGATACTATCGACATGTAGTATTTCAAATGGTTTTGTTGCAGTGGGCGTATGATTAAATTTTAATTTAAGTGGTTGTCGGTCATACTTTGTTAATTGGCATATTTCGCAGTTGTTTATATAAGTTTTTATTGACTTGCGTTGTCTTGGCCAATAATATTTTCGTTTAATTTGTGCTAATGTTTCATCTAGTCCTCTGTGGTTGGTTTTGCTTTCATGATAGTTTTTAATTGTCTGAATAATCTCATCTTCATCAAATATGTCTACTAATTTTTCTGTGCATTTAATCAAATTCAAGCTAGAGTTTTTAAAATAAGTCTGAAGGACTGTACTAAATTTTTCGTAAAAATCATTTTCAAAGTATAAATTATATTTAACTTTTGGGACTATAATTTCTTTAATAAATTTTATTATTTCTGATTCTAAATTTGATTCAGAGAATTGTACGAGTATTCTCTGTTTATTATCGAATAATTTTATAATTTTTGGGCTACATGAACTGTGTTTAACGGATGATAAAATAATTTGATTTTTACCGAAATTCACGGGGCATTCTATAAATGGAATTCCGACTATTGGGTTTTCTTGGTTTGAATGCACGGTTATATCGCTATCGTTATCGTCTTGTTGTGGTGCGTCAGTGTTATCAATTTTGTCACCTAACTCTACGACGAGTGACTCGTTGTCAGTGGGTTTGTTATCATTTAGGAATTGTTTGTTAAAATATTCCATGTATTTAAAGAATGCGTCACCATCGGTATTATTAGTTTCATTTGCATTTAATTCAAAATTTTGAAAAGTTTCATTTTTAAAATTTTCTAATTTAATATTTTGAGTGTTAATTGAATTATTTTTTGGAATATTATTAAATTCATAATTATTTAAGGATTCTGCAGGTAATGGTCCATTCAAGTTTAAAGCCATTTTTTGTTCACAATTATTTACTACTTTACACAGAGCGTAATAATTATTTGCTGATGTGAGACATTCCGGGATGATAGGTGTTCGGAACGAATCTCAGGAATGAGTACAGGTCCGGATTCTAGGTTTACTTTAACTTTTATAATTTTTTCTGAATTTGGTTCGATGAAAATTTTCGAACTTGTGGAATTATTAAGAGAATTTTGTTTTTCAACTGAATAGTATTTAATGGGGATTTTTGCTTCGGGTGTTATTATTTCATCTTTACATAAATCTATGATAGCGTTTAGATTTTTAAATTATCCATTCCAATTAAAATGTCAAAATTTGGATGGAAGTCCAAAATATGATATTTCAAATTTTGTGATTTTTTTGATAGTTTAAAAATTAATGACACTGGCATGAGTGTACTAAAATTTTGAAATGAACTGCCGTGTGAAAAGGATTTTTAAAGATGGAATTTTCAAAATATTTATTTGCTATTGTAGGCTTAACAAATGATTTAGTACTTCCCGTGTCTATTAATACTTTTAAATTGTTTTCAGGGAAAATAATATAGGGAAGATCGCTTTTAGTGTTTGTAAAATTCATTAAATGTATGGAGGGGTAAGATTTACTTCCGAGGCTGTTTCGTATAAAAAATGGTTTTCGTCTTGATGTTGGGAAAAGTATAAATCGTTCTTTTCTGTTGGATACTCAACAATCGGTTCTGAATTTTCGTTATAATCGTTTTGTATATTAAAATTTTCGAGTGATTCATTTTGAGGAATATCTTCAATATTAAATAGTTCCTCAGCTATAAAATTTTGATTTGGTTGTCTTGAAAAGTTTTGAGACGGTCCTGGACGAGTGTTCGTAGTTATGGATCTATTTCCGAAGGAAGGTTGTGGATGTTGTTGATAATTTTTAAAAGGATATCTAGTTTGTACGAACTGTGGGTTATGAATTATTCTAGGCGGGTTTACTGGTTTATTTGCGCTTGTGTTTGTGGCATTTGTTGTTTTGGGAACAATTTTTAAATTATTTTGACTAGATTTGACATTTTTATATGTTTCGAATTGGAAATCGTTTGATAACATATTTAAAGCTTCATTCAATGAATGGGGGTTCTTTGCGCGCATGAGTTGTCCTATTGGCTCTTTTAAACCACGTAATAAAATCCTAAGAGCATATTCACAGAAATATGAACACAATGTTTCGTTCTCTCCTTGTTCTTTGTGTGTTTTAATATAAGATATTAACAAATTTAGTATATGTTGTATTCTGTGGTAAAATTCGAAAACTGTTTCATTATAATTTTGTTTAAGTTCTGTCAATTCTATGTTAAGTGTGTACATATCGCGTTTATCTTGATAAGAATTTAATAACGCGTTTTTTAAATCGTCCCAGGTTTTTAATGTGCAGGACGCAATATTAATAGCGGCTTCGCCTTTAATTTTGGCGAGAATGCTAGACATTAAAAATTCATTTTGAAAATCATTTACATCCAATCTATTATAAAATTTAACTACTAATTTTTCACTTATTTCAATGAATCTTGAGAGAAGTTCTCTCTCACCATGGAATTCTGGTACCATGTCAAGATACTCTTTTTTCAACACTGGTACAGCCATTGTAGTTGAATTTAAATTGATAATAGGGTTTTCAATATTACTTGAATTGAGTGTAATTTTTTCTATTAATTTTGAAATTGTTTCTTCAAATTGTGAGTCAGAATCGGCACCTGAACTATCTGAATCGCTTGATTGGGAACCTCTGAATGACATGAAGTGTACACACAGTAAGATGATCCAATGCATTGGTCGGCTCTGGAGTAGATGTCGATTCCTGGAGTTGCTGTGCTCGAACTCGTTGATGTGCGCTTAACGGTTGGCGGTGCTGGTTCCTCAGGTTGCGTGGATTTTTGGGCTGCTAGTGCTCGATATGCTCTCGAGCTTGCTTATATGCGCTCAGCTGATGCGGCACCAAGTCACGACTTATTATCACACGCGACGGTAACTTTTGTTCGATTGCGATTAAATCGTTTTACGAACCGATATTATATTCGCTAATATCGTATCTGCAATCCTACCGACTGCGCCAATTAATTTGTTACAAATCGTCGATGTGTTTTTAAAAAGATTTTATTTTACTAAAACCTTCTAATTCAGATGTTACACGTTCAGACTACAGATTAAGACTGAATTTACTAACTAACAAAACATAACTATCGCTACAACATTCTTATTACTAAAGGTGTCCTATGACACCGTGAGATCCGCTAACTCAGCGGGAACTGCCGTGTGACGACGATATAACTTTCTTGTATAATTTGCAAACAAAATTAGCTTTTTAAATTTTAATACAAAACTTTGGACTTTTATCTGCAAATGTAGGTATAAAACATATGTTTAGTTTATTATAATAATGATATATTGTTTCAAAAAAGTTATGTTCATATTGTGCTATCTTCAGCCCGTATGGCTGACCTTAAGTTTTCGTTACATTTCTTATTTATTATATTACTATTATTTATTTCACCATCTTTTCTCTAGAATCTTTCCTGCATTTTAGTATTATGTGTCTCAACGTTTCTTCTTTTTCTTCGCATACTCCACATATTATTTCTTTTTTATTCTTTAGTTAGTCACCTTTTATTTGTATTACAATCATTTCACACTTAGATCGAACAATTGTTTTTATATTCTTCTACAAATTATACAATTCATAGTTTCCATAACTCGATTCTTCCGTTATTGTTTCTCATTGGCGCAATTAAGTTCAAAGACAAAAAGTAAAAGAAATGCACTAAAATACCAAGGCGGAAAACACTGAATTTTGAAAATAGAAAATCAAATGTATTTTCTTGTGTATTATGTATACAGTGTGTCCCATTTAATGTACGAATACATTGGGATCTCGAGAACCGTAAGAAATACGAGGTTGGTTAAATTAGACGAAAGTTGCCTCATTAGTAGGGTAGTCTGAACATGTTTTTTTTTTTCAATTGAATACATAGGTCACTAGATATTGGTTAAAATCTAAATTTAGAGATTTTCTTTTTTAGCTGATAACTTTGTTATATGACATAATACGAGAATCTGGTTTGCACTTTCTTATGACACTTTTTAATGTTGATTTTGCAGAAGTACTCCAAATTTGTTTATATCTAAACATTTACGAGTTACTGGTATCAACTTTTATTTTTCATATGGAGGTCATAGTAAGCCATGACATTTTTGAATAGAGATTATTTTTTTTTTGCTTTACAACGATATAAAACAGTAATAATAAATTTTTATAATTAATTAAAAAATTAACGAAATTTGTTATTTATAATAGAATTGAAATAAAAAAAGTGAATCATAGGCTGCTATGGAAAAATTTAATAATAAATAATAGAATCTCGCCATCGAATTTAATTTAGTTTCATTGTATGGTGTGGTATACTAAGAATTTCATTAATTGGTCAAATCATAAAGAACGAAAATTTAAATTGCCCTAGCTTTTTAAATATGTAACAAAATGGTATTACAAATATTTCAGATACATTGCCACTTCGTCAAATACAAAATATGTGGTTTCGGTAGAGCGGAGCTTCTGCTCACAATTCACAGGTCATAGTACAGTAATTAAATGTTCGATTTGGGGGACAACAGAATGAAAGACGCAGAAGTGCTTCGATCGAAATAGCCAATTAATAGAATATTTACAACAAAGTTTTCGTAAATTATTTTTCAATTGTCTGAAATTGTTATTGTCTTTCATAGCAACCTATAATTCATTTTTTCTCAATCAATTTTATTATAAATAACAAATTTTGTTAGTGTTTTATATAATTGTAAAGCAAAAAAAATCTATTCAAAAATGTCATGGCTTACAATGACCACCATATGAAAATAAAAGTTGGTACCAGTATAGTATATTGTACAACGAGCATGGAATAGTACTCATTTCCTACGAGTATGAAAGTTTGTAGCATGAGCCGCATGCTGCAAATCATACGAGTATGAAATGGATATTCCATGCGAGTTGTACACTATAATTTTTGTACGACCACGATATTATTTCCTAATTCATTTAATTTTGATAATAAATTTGTTCCGCTTTCACTATTCCAATATTTGACAATTCTAAATAAGTATCCTAGCAATGGCCCCTGTACTTAAATGAACTGATCTGTATTGAAATACTCACAAAACAAATTCATTTCGCACGATGCTTGCAATGTACCTCATATCCCTAGCAACAACAAACATACAATGAGCAGATTTCTCAGTGGTCGTAGAAAAAATCGTAAATATTTAGATATATAGAAAAAATTAGTACTTCTATAAATTCACCATTAAAAAGTGTCATAAGAAAGTGCAAACCAGAATCTCGTATTATGTCTTATAACAAAGTTATCAGCAAAAATAGAAAATCGCTAAATTTGCATTTTAACCAATATCTAGTGATCTATGCATTCAATTGGAAAAACAAATACATGTTCAGACTACCCTACTAATCAGGCAACTTTCGTCTCATTTAATCAACTTCGTATCTCTTACGGTTCTCGAGGTCCCAATGCATTCGTACCTTAAATGGGACACACTGTATTGTTATTGGAGATAAAACGGAAAGTTGTTTGGCCGGATACTGCATACAGAATATCCGATCACCCTGAAAAATGCTGAGAAATTGGTGTTCATCACCATAATTTGATTTTGTCTCTCGTTAACTACGAGTACTAATTAATTCTTTTTTTGTTATTAAATACTTTTTAACAAAAAATTAAACTTGCTAAAAATGAAACTTAAAAGCGAAAGATAAAATAAACCCTTTTAGACTTAATAACTAAGCTCCTAGATTAATGTAAGTAACTAATATTGAGTGAGCGCCAAATAAAAAAACAAAGAATGTCAACTCACAATTAGTTACATGAATTCAGGAGCATAGTTATTAAGACTAAAAAAGTTTATATTATATTTTATGCTTTTCAGTTAGTTTTTTCCTCAGTTTGATTTTTTGTTCAAAAAAAAATATAATAAATATATCATCACGCCTTTTACCCATTATGGGTGTGGCACTTTGCTTACGCAGATCTCGGTAAGTGATATATTTTTTCGTATCAAGTGCGGTTACCAGCCGTCAAATCATAGCCTCCGAAGATGTTAGTGGAGGGGGAACCACAGGGGTAAATTTAAATTTGCAACTGTCGGCAGTGGGATTCGAACTGAGGATCTCACGATCCACAGTCCGACACGTTACCACGGAGCTATTTACCCCATTTTGTTCAAAAGTTTTAATTTTTGTTGCCTACCTATTTTTCTACCCTTTGGGGTAAAATCTTTGTATTGTTGAATTTAAATTTCTTCCACACTCTCCATACATAACAGTAAGATTAAAATAGTCGAAATTTGTTAATGCTTGCAACTGCAAAGCCACTATTTATTAATAAGTAATTAAACAATTACGAAAACAGAAACTTATTAACGTAAGTCACAAAACTATCTGTCACCTGTATCATTTTATACGTACTACATTGTATAATTATGGATTGTCATTAATATGTAATAATTACAATTTTAACATTGGGGTTTCAATGCTATTTTTACTTTCTTATACAAAGTATACGGAAGTATTGGAATCACGAAAAAAATCGCTGATAAGATTTTCTCAATGGTGTCTGTGTGTGAGGATGGATGGATGGATGTCCGTATGCGCAATATCTCATAAACGAAACTTGGAATTTATAAGTTTCATGAAAAAATTAAGAGCTGAGTTGATTTTGAATGAAAGAGGTAGTTTACTGGACACACAAAACAATAAATTCCATATATTTCAAAAATAAAATCAGCTGTGAGAAAATGTTTCAATTGAAAGATGTTAGAGAAAGTATTTGAAATATAAAATGTTATTTTTATTGTTCTTGTACATGCTTCTAATTTTGAGAAAATTAAATATTTAAGAATATATTTCTATAATCTTAGTTCAATGGGAACAAAAACATTTTTAATATCTATGTGTCAAACGTGTCAAATAATT
Source organism: Poecilus cupreus (assembly GCA_963942605.1). Classification (NCBI taxonomy): domain Eukaryota; kingdom Metazoa; phylum Arthropoda; class Insecta; order Coleoptera; family Carabidae; genus Poecilus; species Poecilus cupreus. The sequence continues at coordinate 27,427,118 of OZ012718.1, forward strand.
GTGAAGTGTAATTTGATATATAGATGTTAAACCTGTTTAATTTTGTTTTCAATATAGTCTTCAAACCTTCAAACTAATAATGCAAATATTACTTTTATTATATTTCACACGACACATATTTTTTACACTTAAAAATATATCTATGTCCATGCGCAAGCGGCAATAGACTAGTTTCTGCTCTAGATACACAAATAACTATGACATTACCAGATCAGGTTAAGATTTATTTATTTTTTTATCAGAAATAAATGGAATGATGTGAAGTCTAAAATACGCCATTATATCATTACAATCTTCTATGAAATTTCCACAGGAAATAATGCAACAATATAATAAATAAATCTGTTTTCCGAAATGTCAAATATTTTTAGTTTTTTTTCCATGGCTGTTACAATTTTCCTAATAAATATTGATTTTAATTTGATTGATATATCGTGAAATACCAATATTTAGGTAACCAAATGAGCCTTATTGCATGCATTTTTAAATTCAGAACAACTTGTGTTTTGACACTTTTGCTGTAAAGTGAATATGTAAAAATTTACAGAATACATCAAAAAATTGGATTCCACATTTCCACATTTCAATTCTACACCCATATATTTCATTAGGACTAAATAATCTGGTAATAGCATTACTAATTCCGTTAAAGGAGTCTATGAACAAGGGTCTTAGTTATGTATTGTGTTATTGACATTGCAATATTATATAACAAGTACGGCTCTTGTAAGTATACGTAGAAAAATCGGTACGAATTGTAAATTTTCTAGGTCAATTCACTTCTATACAATCGTCCTGTTAGCTATTATGAACCTAAAGAGCTTGCAAATATAACCTGTTTCTATTGCTGTATGTTCACCATAACCGGTTTTGAATACCATTTCCTCAAAATAATTTTTATACAACCTCATATCATATTTATATTGTTGAAATCTGAAAAAAAATTCTCTACCTAATGGACTAAAAATTTATTTAGTTTACTATTTAAAAAAATGTTATTTTTAATAAATAAGGCTCTGTTTCCTGGTTATTTTTTGTATATAACATTCTTCTCTAAAGTCATTAGTTCGCCTACATCGCATATCTTACGAATTAAAAAATTTAAAACGAGCTGAAACATCATTTTTCATTTTATGTAATAAATTGTTTTAGAATTTCGCGAAGAAATAGAATTAAATTTAATGAAAATATAAATAAAAATTTTGTTTTTACATAGCAACCGCTTAACAAGCGTCTAACTACGTAATCTGATGGCGATAATTTTTAATATACGTATTTAATATAATCACTAAATTAATATTAATTTCAAATCGGTAGAAAAATAATGGCTGACGGTACCACGAACTTTGATGGATATTTTAGCCTCGAATTTAGCGCTGTTCTAAATTTTTTTTATAAATAAATGCTTCGAATAGAAAAATATGTTAACTGCTATTTTTATTTGAAACATATATTTTTTTTATAAAATAATTTGAGAACATTATACAGCTTAAAAACCGAGGCTAAAACAATTTTCTTAAAACACCCAACAAGCTCATGCTACCAGTTGATGTGTCCAATATGACCCCAAACACAAATTTACTAGCAGCATTCATTGCCGCGGCAGCATCTGCTGTTCATCTGGTATTTTAGTGCCTTATTAAACAAATAACTATTATTAATATGAAACCTTGATTATTTGGCTGTAAAAGTATATACAATACATAGTCAGTTTCTTTAATTAAAACCATGAGAATTTTCTTCAACATACATCCATACATAACATCACGCTATATCCTACTCAGTGGAGTAGCACGAACCCAAAAACACAGTCAACCAACAATCAATCTCCTCCAAACATTCCTATCGTGACACACCACTTTCGCCTCGTCCACATTCATACATGCTCGTTTATTCTTCACACTCGAAATCATTCGTGCTCGCAACAAACTATCAATCATACCCAACCAGTTATTCCTCGGACGCCCACGCAATCGTTCACCTTCAATCTCACCCACATATATATGTTTCACCAACCTTTCATTCGACATGCGCTCAACAAGACCAAACCATCTCAACTGACTCACTCCCACTTTCTTAACAGCATTCTTCTCAATCTCATACTCACCATACACCAATGTATTCCGTATACGATCACGTCTTGTATACCTACATACTCCTCTCAAATATCTCATTTCTACAGCAGTTATACATCGTTCATGCTTCATCATCCACACCCAATATTCAAAACCAAACATTAATATAGGCACTAACACACCATTATAAACACTCAATCGAGCATCTCTAGATACATTCATGTTTCGAACAAATGTACCCAGAGCACCCAATATATTTCACTTTGCAGAAACTCGCCTTTCAATCTCTCGGTCAATACGTCCATCCCTCGAGAACATACTACCCAAATATACAAATTCATTCCTTTGTTCCAGTCTCACGCCATTCACTGAAACATTACACCCAGTCACCAAATCATTCTTCTCAAACATCAACATTTTACATTTATCGACATTCAATAGCAGATTTAAACCTTTCCCTACTTCATTTATGCTCACAATCATTCTTCTCAATTGTTCCTCAGTTTAACCCAACACAACATCAACCGCATAAGCTAACGCAGGCACTATACGTCCACCAATACGTACACCATCCGTTCCATTCAGTGCTTTTCGTAACACATCCATATACAAAAACAACCAAGGTGACATTCCACAATTCTGTTTCACACCAACATCTATTTTTTGTTTCAAACAAATATATTTTTTTATTTACAGTTTTTCTTATTTACACCGGATACATAACTTGAAAAAATACGGAGAATCAGCGAACTATCATAGTATTATATAAAATGGAAAACAGGTTAGAACAGGTCAAAAATGATAGTTCGGCCAAAGATATACAAAACATGACGAAAACTAACCTCATAGTTAACTATCTTCCTGAATCAATGTCCCAAGAAGAGGTTAGGTCGCTTTTTTCCAGCATCGGTGAGGTTATAAGCTGCAAGTTAATCAAAAGCAAAACCAACATTTTTTCACAAGACAGCAGAGATTCAACCGAAGGTTACAGTCTAGGGTACGCTTTTGTAAATTTCCTGCGTTCTGAAGACGCTGAAAAAGCTATCAAAACTCTGAACGGACTTAAAGTGCAACATAAAACAATCAAAGTCTCATACGCGAGACCCAGCTCTCATTCGATCAAAGGTGCTAACCTCTACGTGTCAGGGCTTTCGCGGGCCATGACCCTAGACGACCTAAACGCAATGTTTAGTCCATACGGGCAAATCATCACCTCGAGGATTATCCTCGATAATATATCAGTGCGACAGTACTCTACAGGAGTTGGGCAGAATTTATCGGGCTTGTCCAAAGGCGTTGGTTTCGTCCTGTTCAACGAGCGCTTAGAAGCACTCCACGCCATCCAAGAACTCAACGGAAGCATTCCGAAGGGATCCACCGAACCGATAACAGTCAGGTTTGCCAACACCAAAACAGCGCCAGCGGTTTATTTGCCGCGTCGGGCCAGGATGTTCAACGCATGCAACAGGATCGGCTGGTGCATTTTTGTGTTTAACCTGGTGCCGCATACCGACGAACACGTGCTGTGCCAGCTGTTTGGCCCGTTCGGAGCCATTTTGGGCGTGAAGGTTATCCGAGACTTAGAGACTTATAAGTGTAAAGGGTATGGGTTTGTTAGGATGGTGAACTTTGAGGATGCTTTTAGAGCGATTCAGGCCCTGAATGGGTACAAGTTCGGGAATCGAGTTTTGCAAGTTAGTTATAAGACGAATAAGAATACTCCGTAAGTGCTATAATCCTAGTCGATTCGTGATGTTATTATGATTAGGATATACCGTGTGTCTGTCTTAAAGTTGTACATAGGAGATTAACATGGGAAATCAGTTTTTTGCGTGCTGTTGCTCGGTGTTCTACCGGACAATAAAGGTTGCAGTATTAATCGAAAGATATCATTTTTCTGAATGAAACAATGTAAAATAGATTACAATTTATTTGTAATTTGGTTCCGTAAATTAATTTTTAATTGTCAAATAAATAGCTTGAAATAAATTAAAATAAAACAGTTGTAGGTGACTATATTTATTGTCGATAAAAATTTAATAAAACGGACAATTTTTAAAACTTTAAAATTAATATACTGAACCAAATTACTACTAAATTGTAATGCATGTTACATCGTTTGATTCAGAAAAATGATATCTTTCGACTGGTAGTACAATCATTGTTGTCTGGTAGAACACCGAGTAATAGCACGCAAAAAACTGATTTCCTATGTTAATTTGCTATGTACACCTTTAAGACAGACACATGGTATAATTACATTTAATAAATGTAATAACAATCTATTTAGAATGTTTTTCTTTGACCATCGTATAAGATGTTATTTTGTTTGTCCTATACACTTTACATTTTGACGAAGTAATAAAATATGTATAAAAATGCTAGATTTTTATTTTCTAACTTCCATTTTTTACAAGCACGTTTTAAGAATCCCTAGTAGGTTGAGATCCGACCACGAAGTATAATATAGAAAGGAGATGACACTTCGTACACCTGGCCCATGAAGCTAGCGGTAGCAAAATTTACTTCGATTGTTGAGCTTGTGGAGGGGATAGGAGGCCATCGCTGTGCTCTGTTTACGTTTGATTTGTACAGAGAATTGTTTGTGTTTTAAACTTTTTTTGTTTATTTACATTTAATTACATTTAAAATGGGCAAAATGTGCTTTCTGCCAAATTGTACAAGCGGTTATGCGTCAAATAAAGAAAAATTACAATATTTAGTGCACTTAAGGACGAAATAGACTTAAATTTGTAGCGGAGAACTATTCCCAGAAAAGACAGAGAGCTCAGTTCAAAAGATTTTTTTACGATGTTATTAAGGAATGGACCTACGGAGCCACAAGTGTAATATATTAATATATTTTATTTTAAAATTAAGTTATATACATTTATCTACGATAGTGTGTGAAATTGATGTTTAACTGTTAGTTTCAAGTTTGTAAAACGGTTGTTTAGTAACACGATCCCATTAGTCACGGGCAGTCACGGGTGGCCAAGCAACGAGTCATTAAAATTTTTAAACACGCCAAATTTGCAAAAAATTTGTTATCATGGCAAACTTCTCATTTAATTTTGTGATCCTACTTCATAAATAAAAATATTTTTTAAATATTTTTGGGGTTTTTCATTATATCGTAGATAAAATATTGTACGATACAAGTACGTAAAGCTAGTCTTTAGTCACGAATGGGTCAATTAAAACACGAGCGTAGCGTGTGTTTTAAGACCCCTGAGTACCTACTATTGTAGGAACCATTGCAGGTGCACTTCCGGCTGTTTTTCCAAATTGCTCCAGTTATTTAGATAAAACAAATACAAAATAAGAAAAAATATTAAGTGTGACATTGCACATAAGAAAAAAACCTATGATTAAATAAATAATTACTTAAATTTGGACAGTGGTATGTAAATAACTAAATAAGTAATCAAGGATTTTAATTTGATTGTTTTTATTTTGTGCCCAGGTCAAAATAGAAATGAACCTGTACCATATAAAAGCTCATCAGACGCTATTTTTAATTTATCTTGGCTAAATACTCAATTACCTAATAATTAAAGGACAAAATAAAAATTCGAAGATAATAAGAATAGTTACATATCTTTCGTTAAATTATCATCCGATTCGAGTCATCGAATTTTTATTGAAAAATAAATTGTTCTTAATGAAAATATAAATAATAAAAAATGTATCTCTAATCAATTATATAAAAATAATGCTAATAATATTACATGTTTCGAGATATTTAATATATTATTATTATTATCATTTTTTATCTTCTTATACCCTTTCGGGTGTCGAGATATGATATTTAATATATACTATTAATAAACTAGATATATGCAAAGAAATATCTAAATCTTGAAATGAAGAATTTAAATTGTAAAATTTGGAAAATAGTTTTGGATACTTTACGCCACAAAAAATGCACTATAACAACCAATGGTACAAATATTACATGCACATTTTATAAATATTTAAATTAGAATTTAAGCAAAAGAAACAGTTGAAAACTCCAAGCGGTAAAAACAAATAATTACGAAATCATCGAAAGAAAATCACTCGACTGCGTAAAGAAAAGTATGCATTTGCAACAAAATTGAAAAATCAGTTAAATAAATGAAAATGTTTTGAATGATAAATTAAATGAATTAAAAACACCATCAATTCAAAAATTATGAATAATGCAAACAATGAAACAAAGCAGAAGATATAAATCAGACTGGTTAATTATTTGTCTTCTACTCCATATAAAAAATTCGAAAACTTATAGATTTCTTCGAGTAAATAACATAATTCATATTTCATAAGTCATATTTGCAGTATGTTGTAACAATAATATTATATTAAAATAATGAAAAATTAGTTTCTACCCATAAGCGTACTGTACAACAACCGGCCTCCTACCCTCTCCCCTCCATCTATCATGAATAGTAAAATTCCGTGCCGCCAGCTCCGCACAAGTGCCCACTCCTATCTATATTATACTTCGTGGATCCGACTGACAGATAACGGTCTTTACTTGTTAGCAGAATAAAACCTATTGGAAATGACGAGAAATATATTAAGCACGACGCGCAGGGGAGTGCTTTAATAAACTGAGCGATGTACAATAAACTTAACGCACACATAATGTATTAAATTTTCTGGCCGACATACTTTTTCACTCTATTTATTTGTATATGTTTTCCATAAATTTTCCTAATTGATATTTATAGTAAGCTGTACATCAAGACGCTTTGAAAAACAGTGGGACATCAAAATAATCAACAATTTGTATAAAGTGTCATAATCAAAAATAGAACCAAACCCTGAAAATATAAATTACGTTACGAGAAAGGCAACAATTTCACTGATAAACATCCTCTTGGCATATTTCACAGAGAAAAATAAAAAATCTTTGTTGGCCATTTATTCAATTATGATTTACAAAAACGCAGATATTTTGTAATATCCAAAACTGCTTGAAAAGAAAGACTTCAAATTATAACCTAAAAATATGACAATTTAAGGTCAAACATATGCGTCGAAGAACGAATCCATTATTTAAAGAAAAACAGCAATTTCTGTATTCTTCCTTTATTTTCAAGTTCTTTAAGGTCCAACAAGCTCCATCGGTCAAAATTTCATGTTCGGACACTTGATTTTTGCTAAGCATATTTTTCTGACTTGTCACATAATATTCATATTTAAAATGAACGAAGATGAACTAATACTAAATATAAAACTATAGTGTTTATTCATATTTAGCAACAGAAAATGGCGTATCATAAGAGTAAATTATTGGGTTCAAACTCAACTTCTCCAAAAAAAATTTGTACACTATACGTTTATTAAAATATGTTGTAACAGCATATTTTAAGTATAATTTAGTTTATTGTTATATATTTTTATTATTCTGTCACTCAAAAAATAGTTTTAAAAATTTACGTTTTCGGCAATTTTTTATGTTTTGTATGTTGTAACCTAATATTTATATACAAAATGGGTAAAGAATACCTAGAAAATAATGGCGCAGCATAGAGGAAAGATTTTGGATTCTAAAATCCTATTTTTTTTGTCGAACGTCAAAAATTGTCGAAAACGAAAAATTTTGAAGCTATTTTTTTTTTAGAGACAAAAATGAAAATGTATGTTTGTAAACTAAATTATGCTTAAAATAAGGTGCTACAACAGATTTTATTGATCATTAAGCGGAAACAATTTTTTTTTTAATTTGAGTTTGAACCGAAAAAATTATCCCCTATAATACGCCACTGTCTGTTGCTAAATATAATTGACCCCTATAGTTTAACATTTAGTATTGGCTTATCTTTATTCATTTTAAATGAAAATGTTATATGATAAATAAGAAAAATGTAATATGTAAAAATCAAGCGTCCGAACATTTTGTTGTTAGGGCTCGTAGTACATTGCAATATCTGATGAAATACATATTTTCGTTGGGTTGAATAATTTGAATAAATTACTTCTTACAATTATTCTTATCGAAAAACAAAACAATTATTACGGTAATGTCTTTGAACCTTCCAGTATTTATGTATGTGAATAAAAACGATAGCTAAAACATTAAAATATAAAAAAATAATAAAAATAAGTCTGGTTGGTCAAAAATTCAGAATTTTGATATACAATTTCTCATTCCCATGAACGACTACAGTAATGAAAATAATTCGTATATTTATAAATACTAAATTCTAATGAAAAATAATCTTAGTATGTTATAGACCAGGGGTGGGCATTCCCCGGCCCGCGTAAAGTTCCAATCCGGCCCGCGAGATCTTTAGAAGAAATAATAAATAAATATTTTCAAAAACAAAAGTTTTAAATTAGGTTTAACCCAACATAAGGAAAAAAGGGAGATTTACAGTTTAATTTTCGATGTAATTCGTCTAGTTTAAATTATGAAATAATGTAGTACTTAGTTAATTTTGTTTTATTATTGTTTTTTATATTTTCGGAAAAAAATTATAACAAAAATGTGTCAATTACCAACTACGGCCCGCGTACGAAATTTAAATCTTTTTCTGGCCCCTGTTAAACAAAAGGTTGCCTGTTATAGACGATCATATTTATAAATGTACAAAATATTTTCATAACTGTAGCCGCTCATGGGAATGTGTGGCATATATTTTACTACTTTAAAAATTATGTTCATGTATAATTTGTAAACATAATTAGCTTTTTAAAATTTACTACAAATTTTTGGATTTTTATCTACAAAAGTAGGAATAAAACATTATGGGTGCTATTCACCGCTCGATACTAAAGTTGTGTACTAGGCTGTTTTAGTTAAAACATGTATTAGCGCTAAAACAGTAATTAATACACTACCTATTCAGAGCTCTATACTAGCGTGTTTTAGTTAGTTCAAGTGACTAGCAAAAAACATAGTATACAACATCGCAAATATCACTGGTAGTCACGTTATATTTTATATTATGTCAAACACCAAGTGACATATTCTGACATTTATATAAAATTTAAAGAGAATTGTAATTTATGAATAATATTTTAAAAAGGAAATGAAAGTATTTAAAAAATTGAACAAAATAGGAAGAGATCCGAAAATTGAGGAATGAAAAAGAAAAGGAGTGCGTGCGACAGAAAAAAAATTAATTGAAAGTATAGTGATTACAAACTGTTATTTTGACAACTAAAAAATTTAACCTTAGTCAAAATTCAAGTATAAGAAAATATTTAATACCTAGATATCGTTTTATGTTTGGTACAAACTCTTTGTTTAAAATCTAAATGCAACAAGTACTTGTAATTCTGACGAAACATAGGGGTACTTCCTCGCCTGTCAATTTTTCTCTAGTCAAATTATTTACAAATCGGCTACTATCTTGGAACAGTCTCACAGTATGTAGCTCCTTTTAATTTCACTTTCCTTGAATTCGGTAAACGGGTCCATGTGCCGTCGATACACTTTTATCCGCCGATTTTGTACATTTCGAACATATCGCGCACATCTCGCATTTCAAAATGTCCGTTCAGCCAAGTTAAACGCGGTACTACCTTGTTTTACATTTGTGTACTAAATACAAAACTTAGTAACGCTTAGTATTGCCTAGTATCGAGCTGTGAATAGATTTTTTAGTAATTCCTAATACAATTTTCTTAGTAACGCTTAGTACAGAGCTGTGAATAGCACCCATATCAGAAAATTTAGCAGACTAATGGCGGCGACCCTGACCATGTCTATACCCTTGTATATAGAGGTGCCACCCTAACATAAACAAAGATATTCACTTTTGTCACAGAATGTACTCTGCATGACATTTGTTCAAATGCGCAATCACAAAAGTGTAAGACAGCGATAGCATCTCCCGTGAGTAACTATCTCTCTCGTCACGCTTTTTGTACATAGCGAGCATAGACAGTGCACGTTCCAGAATTATTATATTTCAGTGGCTGTAACTTTTTGATTATTGAGTTCTTGTCAAATTTATTAAGGAAAAAACATTATTTTGGGCCCCTCAAGTTACACTTTCAATCTTTTCCATACATTGTGAATCTGACTGTATAGAAATTATTAATTTAATATATGATATTATAGCAAGTAATTAATTTGTGTGATATGATTTTCAAAGATATTTTTTAAAACATAACGTATATGTTTTAAAATTGTGGAAATTATACAAATATAATAATAAAATCAGAAGTTACTGAAACATCGAAATGAGTGAGACAATCGTGAACAAACGAAGGGAATGTCTTTAAAACCCGAATACGCAAAATCAGTATGAAATGTAACCGAATACGCATAATTCGAAAGGTTACAGAATGGCATGAAATATTCAAAAGTAGAATCGAATGCAACAGAATATGCATTTCCCGAAAAAGTGTACGCGGCTCCTTGGATACTTTAGATACTAACCGCTAGATGTTGGTATGGAATTAGTTAGGTACATTCACCAAAAGATGTCACTAGAGAGCGGATTAACAAATTGTGTTTCATTTTAGATTGCATTAATCGATTAATCAATATCAAAACTAGCGTTTCAAATTGATTACTCGATCACAAGCAGTTATGATGCATCTTAGAAAGTATTTTTCGATCAATTAATTAGAAAATTGAGTTTTGGAATTAATTAATCGAGCACAGCCAGAGGTATTGCATCTTAGAATTAATTATCCTTACCAATTAATATGGACAACACTCGAGTTTCAAAATTACTCTAGTATAACTAGAGGTGATGCATATTAGAATACATTACGAGCGTCGGTCAGCACACATTGACCAACCGGAAACGGACGTCGGTCAGCATACACTGACCAACAGTAAGCGGACGTCGATCAGCACACACTGACCGACAAATAGCGGACGTTGGACTTCTCTGGCACACACCAGGCAAGAAGGCACAAGCTAGAACACACAAACCTTCTTTCTGTTTGCTCGCCGGGGCTCGTATTTATACCCAAAATCCTCCCACAAAATCAAACAAATAATTGGTCGAGTCCGGACCCCAAAAATTAACAAAATGACCGTTAAAAATACAAAACACGATTCAAAATTATTCTTTTTGAATTTATTTGATAAGTTTGCAACTAGTCACGTAACCTACTTTTATTTTGAAATTAGTAAATTATGGGTCGACCCGGGTTTGAACTGAGGACCGTTCGCTCTTCAAGCAAGCACGCTGTTCGCTCGGCCACCGTCTCACATGTTTAAAGGACATATTCTAACGCATGAAACGTGAAATCGTCACAATACCCATGGAGTATTTGAGAACACACTCTATGTTAATTTTTTGGTTCATAACTTTTAGTCTCTGCCCAATCCGCTATGTAGGCGCTAGTAGTCATTTCATACTGCTACTAGATCCCTATTTAAAATTTTTTTAAATGAAAACAAATGTTCCATGCAATAATAAATAAATAAATAAAATATATCATCACGCCTATTACCCATTATGGGGGTGGCACTCTGCTTACGCAGATCTCGGTAGGTGATATATTTTTGCGTATGAAATGCGGTTACCAGCCGTCAAGTCATAACAAATATTATATTATACAAATATTATTAGAAATAATTCCGTGACAATTTTTGCACAAAATTATTCAGTCTTGACGTTCATATTTGCAAATGTTCAGATAATTACTGTGAAGAAGCTTCGGCCACAACTTTACAAACAAAATAAATAATTTTGGGGTTCATATTTGCAAATATTCTTATAATTACTTTGAAGAAACTTTGTTACAATTTTACAAATTAAACAAATAAGTTTCGACGTAAGTACATACAACCTATCAAACAAAATAAATCTGTTTTGATCTTCATATTTGCAAATATTTTTAGGTTGGAGAATAGTTATTTGTCAAACTAGAGAGGAAAGCGCTTCTTTTTCCCCCTCGAGTTCGAAGTTTGCCTCATGAGCGCAGCGAGTGAGGCATTTCGAACGAGAGTGGAAGAAGAGCTTTCCTCTCGTGTTAGAAACAACATTGTTTTCACGACATGTTTCTAAAAACGATTTGCTCGGACCTAAAATACACTTTGAGAACATAACTGACAGGTTAAAAGTTAGGTTATCAGACACAAGGCGGTGTAGCAGTGTTGCCAATGAACCAATCTTAAATATCTTTAATAAGTTGTCAAATTGTGATTTAATAAGAAAAAGAAAAATATAAGACATAATTGTAAGATAATTTAAAGTATGTATATCACTAAAATAAGGGTTTTCAATAAAATTAGGAATTTATTTATAATTTTTATAATAATTTTTTTGTAAATAACATTCATATTGGTAACACTTCTACATTTTCCTCTCTAGAGAGGAACAACACATTTTCCTCACTATTTCGGGAGAAGAACTGTGGGGTTTCCTACCATGTCGTGAAAAGAAATTATATTCAACAATTCGTTTTTCAAATTAGGCCATTTAGTTGTCAGTAACTTTATCATTGTACTGACCTATTTTAAATAAAAACAAATTATTTGTGAATTTATTCATGAATTTTCCAAAATGCAAGTGAACCAGGAAATTAGAATATCTTTTAAGATAAATACTGTCTTCTTGTTCGTAACGCAAATGAATTTGATGATTACAATATGTTCTAACATAAGTATTGCTTGTGCTTTCCCAAATGAAAATGAACGTGTAGACCCCTGCCAGCCAATCTTCTATAGCAATAACTGTTCACAAAATAGTATTCATATTAAATTACGTATAATATACTTGCAAAACTTGCTCTTCAATGACTTTTGCTTGCATTCAACCGCAAATCGTTGTACGGAATCTAAAATAGTATGATGCGTACAATTTTTGAACGGGCACTACGAAGAGAGATGTAGTATTCACTAATTTAATCTTTACAATGAACTGCACTAACTTTAAAAAATCACACAATAGCAACATGAATGCTCCGTGTTTTAATTTTAATGCCTTGGAGTCGCCATGTGAGGGTAAACTATTTCCATGTATATTGTAACTATTAAATATCACATTAATAATTGCAGTTATTGCTAAAAGTACTTATCTCTATTTAAAAGAATCCAAATAAATATCAATTGAAATTATCACCATGCATTTAACAAATAACTATTTTATTCTTGTTGCTCTTCTTACATATTTGACAGCAGATAAAAACCACATAATAGTATATTACATAACGAGAGATGTTAAAGACCTCGGTCTTTTTTCTTCTTCGGCTGGGTCGCCCCCCTCCCCCACTACCACGGGCGCACCATACCACCCCAACAGCCCTTAACAACAAGAGAGGACAGTCAGTCGAACCATTACTCTTGATACAGCAACTGGCGGCGATTTCGCACGCTGTGCATAGTTTTGTAAAACATATTCGTTTTCTGATGTAAATATATTATATATTTGGAAAATATAATTAAGTGTTTTCCTGGTCCTTCGATCCACACAACAAGAGATGTAAGTAGCAAATTACGTTCGAGTGAAAAAATTGACACACGAGGCGAGTTTTTAATTTCACGAGGGCGTATTTGCTTTAAATCTCAAGTTATGTTCTATACTTACTATATACTATACTCAATACTATTTCTAAATTAAAAGCAGTATTCAAATAGTTTGAAATTTTTATATATAATAAAAAAAATATATATCATCACGCCTTTTACCCATTACGGGTGTGGCACTCTGCTTACGCAGATCTCGGTAAGTGATATATTTTTTCGTATGAAGTGCGGTTACCAGCCGTCAAATCTTAGCCCCCAAGGATGTTAGTGGAGGGGGAACCACAGGGGTAAATTTAAATTTGTAACTGTCGGCAGTGGGATTCGAACTGAGGATCTCACGATCCACAGTCCGACACGTTACCTCGGAGCTATTTACCCCATAGAAATTTTTTATGTATTTTTGTATTCTCCAATCCATTAATTTTTAGTACACAAATTAGCAATCGTTCTCGAGATTTAGTAGCCAAAAAATTATTTGTTATCATTTTAGCTTTAGCTTGTATCTCCATTGGTTTTCCAATTGAAATATCACTGTCGCTTGACATTACTTACTTAAAATATTAATAAATATAAGTAAAGGATAATAATATTTACTAGTATATATTTACCTCAGTATAAAACACAGATTATAAACTATAGATGCAGATGGGAGACTATAAAATATGATCAGTATACATGTAATAGTCACACATATTACCTAAATGTCAAACAAGCTTTATTTTTGTTTATAAAAATAAACGACCATTGAGCGTAGAGATACATGATGAAACATAGTCCCCTCTACATATTTTATTGAGATATTTATTGGTGTCATAATTTATAATAAACCCAGCAAAATATAAATTTAGTTATAAAATTTTATCAATTAGCCAAATTTGAATTCATAATATTTAAATCTAAAATTTGATGCATCAAATTTTAATTATTTTGGTAATGTGACAGTCAGTAGTACTAATTTAAATTTAATTTTCAAGTGTTACGTAATGAACATTACGTAACACTATTCGTAACAACGCACTTACATTAATTGTAGTTTGTTCTGTAATGACATACTTAACAGTAGTGGTCGTAGAAAAAACAAGATACAATTCAAACACTCGCGATATCTAGATCCCAAATATAAGTAATCGTAGTCTCTGCCAAATCCGGTAGGCGTCATACCCAGGCAAGGTATTGTCTAACTCGTAGCCCAGATGTAGGAACATGGTTACGAGCGGATGCTGCGGCGTAACACTTGTACATCCGCACATTTTCACTAACTCATTGAACTTTTACCTACCGCGTTTGATAACTGAATTAACATATTCTGTTGCGTCGCTAATTTAGTACACCAACACCAAAAATTACTTAAACATAAAGCGAATCAATGCAAAATGATGAAATCGTAGAACGAAACAAAATAAAATAAATCTTACAGTAATCACGTTTCACAAAACTCTTATCGCGAAATATATTGAATTAAAATTCTTTAACGGAATATTCTACCGACTGTTGCCAATGTAACAGTGGGCGCGTTCAGCCGAACCTAGCAGCTAGATCGCTAACCTAGCGGTCACAGCTGAACATATTGCTAAGTAACCGCTAGATTTCAGCAGCTAGACTAGCGACCTTGCGAAATAAATTGCAAATTGCATGGTAAATCCAAACTCCAAAGGTCCGCAATTAGTACCACCTGGGTGGTCAAGGAAACCTAAGCATGCACCATTTTATTAAAAACATAGTTCACATATTGAATACCGCAAATTTTATTAATATATCTCTCTCAATCGAATTTTTTCATGATTGCTATAGCGCGAGCAAAAAGTTTGTAGTCCGAGCCGAAGGCGAGGGCCACGACTTGCGAGTGTGGAATATGCTATTCCGTTACATGTTGTAGACTATACTTTCTGTAACAAGATTTTGGAAATATACAAAAAATACAAATATAAAACTGTTATAAACGTCAAACTCAAATAAATCAAATTAAAACAAACAGACGTAACCGTAGTAACTGAATCAAGAACTTCATATATCGCGATAATATGCGGCTTTGATTTGTCGAAAATATTCCATACGCAGCGTATGGAATGTTATAAGGTTTGTTCCAAGTGGTCATTTCGGACATGTTTGTGACATGTTTGTGACAAATTTCACTGCGCCTGCGAAAAATGTAAACAAGTTAAGTTTGAAACATAAGCTTCATTTTTTTTTTGTAGCGAAAAATGTATGACTTTCTTTATGTATATGTATATTTAAGGTTAGCTGTCAAAACAAAAAATGAGTATGCACATGCGATTCACTCCATTCGCCGTTCCAGTCTATGTTTCAAACTTAACTTGTTTACATTTATCATAGGCGCAGTGAAATTTGTCACAAACATGTCACAAACATGTCCGAAATGACCACTTGGAACAAACCTAATGTCAAAATCACAAGTTTTTACAGTGTGGCAGACATAGGAATACAGTGTTGCTAAATATATTTCAAGAGTAACGTGTTAGACAAAGATGGAAAATCCAGAGATGGATTATTTTATTTTTCGATTACCTATATTCCTTATAAATTAAAAAAAAATACTGATTTTTTTTTCTCTTTTAACAGGAAGGATTATAATTACGAAAGTGAAACATTAAATTAATATAAAATTACAATATATTTTTTATTGAATTGTAAAATTTGGTCTAACATGGAAAAGTATTTGGGTAATTGAATTTATATTACAATTATTTTTATATGTATTTCGTTTATATAAAATTGATATACCAACTAAATTCATATTATTTATTAATATTCATTCGGTGAAAAACAAGTTGTTGTTCATTGTTAACAGTTTTATATAATTGCTTTACTTTATTATTGTAATAAATTAAGATATATAATTCGTATTAAATTTAATGATAATTAATGATACATATTATTATTCGAATTGTTATATTATTTTTGGTACATTTTATTTACATGACATAACAAATATGAGTAAATTTTAATGCATAAACAGAACACTATATATTACAGATTAGTCAATTTATTGTTAAGAAGGAAGTTTTATAAAATTATAAAATACAAGATTAATATAACATAAAATGAAAATTTTTAAGTAAGGTCCTGGTTACTTTGTTTTGCATTCTCAATATAATGTACCCCAAGTGTATCAGCGGTACTCAAACACTCAAAACATGTTTTCGTCATTTTCAATATCACTATCGTCACTTGTTTCATTAAGATTAATAATTACAGGATCAATATCATCTTGCAAATGATCAGCTTCCCAAAATCTTAGTTCTCCATTTATGCCGGGCCTGTCATAATTTTCCCAATATATAATAAAAATATAATTAAAAAGTAATGGGTGCTATTCACACCTCTATACTAACTAGGGCATTTTAAAATTTGGCACTGTTACTTTGCAAAAGTTGTTTATTACCTTGGAGATCAACAATTTTTTCATAGCAACAGTGTTAAATCTTAAAATGCCCTAGTTAGTAGCCCTTAGTATAGAGGTGTGAATAGCACCCAATGTTTCTTAAATTTAGATATTAGATTATAAAAGACTATCTCTACTAAGAAACTGTTATTAAAACATTTGTTGTGAAGTAAAAGTAAATATTTAATATTTTAAAACTTTTGAGAACTGCGAACTTTTCTTCTCGGCGCTACTATTAAGTTTTACAACCCTTAGCCATCTGTATTGTACATTTCATTATGAAACACTAATACTGTAAATTTACAGTGTTACAAGCATGATAAATGAATGGTATATCATGAAACAATGTAAGTGTAAAACTGGCAACTAGGCTGGGTTTCAGCCCATAAGAATAACATTGCCTATGTCTGCCGTACTCTAAAAACTTGTGATTTTGACTCTAGTGATTACATAACAATTTTTAGTTGTGGAATGCCTAGTTTCCAAAACAGTGTTATAGAAACATATTTATGTATATGATTCATTCTTAAAATGACGTAATTATAGAAGAATATGTGATACAGATGATGTATTATCTCATTAATATGA
This sequence comes from Poecilus cupreus, assembly GCA_963942605.1. NCBI lineage: Eukaryota > Metazoa > Arthropoda > Insecta > Coleoptera > Carabidae > Poecilus > Poecilus cupreus. Next base: position 27,444,615 of record OZ012718.1, read on the forward strand.
AATTACGTGTGGGGCAAATAAAACTTTGTTTACTTTTAAATTTGACTTTATACACACAAAAATAATTAACAAACAAAGCAATCATTAATCTACTGTCACAAATTAACATCAATTATACCGTAAATATTTTATTTGATATATTCTGATACGGAAACAAAACGCAAAGTGTAACTGATTATTTTTTGACGTTTCTTAAAACCAATGAAATGCTTTATTGTATGTCACGTGTCTACGTTTTAACCAATCCTGTCATTATTATACTGAGAATAATGCTCTTGTGATTATTCCCGGCAATTTTCTCTGTAGCTTTTTTGTTTTTGTTGACAGATGTCAAATGTTAGATAGTTATCATCGACACAAGTAAAAAAGAGCAAAAAAGATAGATTTAGTACTGTGCCTGATGATGAAATCAAAAAACAATCTAATTAAATATAACTCGAGAGTTCGATAAATTAGAAAATAATTCTCCAGTATCTTTCTCAAACTTGTCGCTATTGCCTGGCAACAAGTTTTCGAAAGATCTGTCAAATTATTTTCAATTTATTCTCACTTTCTTGTTATATTATTACTCATTATTTCTTTGAAACACGTATAATATAAGGAAGTAGGTATAGGAAGAAAACGAGATGTAATAATTATAAATAATGTCCGAACGAAACATGATTTTCAGCCACCAAAACCGAAACCGAATATTTGACTCCTCTTTTTGTTTCGGCCGAAACCGTAACTGAAACAGAAAATTATGTAGTTAAGTTAAAATTTAGTTAAATTTTCATTATTAACAGGGTGCAGAGTATGTGGTGGGGGTAATTGAATCGACCGCAGCGTGACTAGCGGACAAAATAAGCATTAATTATGCTCATGTTGTTCACTTTACTATAAAAATTATTTAAAAATGGTTCATAATAGTTGTTGCGGAGTTAATTGCAAAAATACAGGTAGAAATAGTAAGTGCAAATTTTACAGTTTTCCAATAGCAAGTGGAAAAGTGGCAAAAAGAAAAAATGGAGTAAACCCATTAAAAGAAAAAAAATAAGTATGATATAACCTTACTTTATAAGTGTCAAATTGAAATAAAATAATATTTTTATATTCTTGGTGGATCACCGAGGATCCCAAAACCAATAGATTTTATTGGTAGTGATCAATTTATTGGAGATAAAAAATCAGAGGAGTCAAGTATAAGTTACATCTCAACAATATTTCCTTCAATTTACAAAAATAAAAAATTATCGAGGATACAACTTTAAGCAGGTTTTTTAATTATAAAATTCAATGGTCTGGTAAATATAATTATTTAAATAATAGTTATTTGTTTTGTGATCGTATCCGGAATACATTAGTGTATGGTGAGTGTGAGATTGAGAAGAATGTTGTTAAGAAAGTGGGAGTGAGTCAGTTGAGGTGGTTTGGATATGTTTAGCGAATGTCGAATGAAAGGTTGGTGAAACTAATATATGCGTGTGAGATTGAAGGTGAACGATTGCGTGGGCGTCCGAGGAATAACTGGTTGAGTATGATTGATTGTTTTTTGCGTGAACGAATGATTCCGAGTATGAAGAATAAACGAGCATGTATGAATGTGGACGAGGCGAAAGTGGTGTGTCAGGATAGGAATGTTTGGAGGAGATTGATTGTTGGTTGACTGTGTTTCGAATAAAAGACATACAGAATTAAATATTCTACCACTTCTATTTCAAATATTTTTCTCAATAATCATGTAAGAAGGTTTGACAGTTGAAAAACACAGATAGTCAACTGCTAGTTAGTCGCCCTTAATCAGCGTTCTTACTAGCGATCATAATTTTGTTGCCAATTTGGAATTAATGTTAATTTAGTGATTATTTTATATAGATATTTTGAAGGTTATTGCTGTCAAATTACGTTGTCATGCATGTGTTGAACAGTTGCTACGTATTTATTGAAGGTTTCTATGCTTTTGTTGAGCGGTTGTTATGTAAAATATTTTTTCAGCCTAGGCATAAAAGTTACACTTGACATACTGTTAGCAGTCCGTGAAGTATCATCTTTAATATCAATCGACAAAAAACACGTTTTTTTTTTAACGGAAGAATGACTTTGACAATGATTAACAACGATGAATTACAAATAACGGGGTTTCGTAAGGTATTAAATGTTACTGACATTTGTCGCATCACTTTCAAATAACTTTGTCCCGATTTTGGAAAAACTTTTACATCTTTGACGTGATCAGCCATCACCAGGAACCTTCCTTTAAGTATTGTTTGAGGTTGAAAGATTATATTGTGAGCTATTGTTTCAAATCCAGTTTGAATAATTATGTTCATATTTTTACTAATAAATACACTTTTTTCTTCAAACGTCATAAAAGTACGTTGTTATGTATTTTTATTCAACAAGCAGAAGTTCAATATTGTCGCCGCCGGCGTAAAAGTGTATCCTTGGTAACACATTTACGCCGGCGGCGGACAAAGTAAAATATGAAAAATAGTTAGGTTGTAATTCAATAAATTGACAGATAAAAATGAAACAAATAAACAAAAATAACAAAACAGCATATTCTACGGCAACTTGAAATGCTAGATAAGACAATATTTTTTGAAGTTTTGAGCATTTTATAATATTTATAATTTTATTTTCTATGTTTGAAGAAAAAATAGCATGTGTTATTCGGAGTAAATGTGTCTTTGGGTGCTTCGCATGTAATTGTTCGACTCGCTTCGCTCGTCGTTCAAACTTACATGCTCAGCACCCAAAGTATCACATTTACTCCTAATGACACAATATACTATTATATTAATTTTTATCCTAATCTTTGTAGAATAATTGATGATTTATACATTTATAATAATGTTAATCATTTAAATTATCCAATAAACACTGATAAATTTTTTGTTAACCTTATTTCATGAGCATAAAAAATGCGATCGATAGATGTCTAAAACTAACTTTATAACAGGTTATTCGATTATATTAAATAATAGAGTACAATTTATTTGGAAATCTGTTTATGTTTTGGAATGAAATGTAGATACAAAATTCATAAGAAAGAAACTTATAAAACTACAACTTATGTATACCCATTAAGTTTTTACTAAAGACTTTAGTTATGTATCACAATCAAATAAATAGTCTTTTCAAGTTTTTATTATTAACAAGTTCATTTATAATGTATACAATTCTTTTAAAATAATACTACTATATTAATTTTCTTAAGGAGGTTGAGACGTTAGGCGATAGTTATGAAAATCTAAAATAATTTTTTTTTGCAGTAGATTATTTCATTACAAACTTTATGTGAAAAATCCAAGGTATTTAGTGAGCTGATTAAATTATAGACATAAGGTTTGTTCCAAGTGATCATTTCTAAAAAGTTTGTGACATGTTTGTGACAATTTCACTGCGCCTGCGATAAATGTAAACAAGTTAAGTTTGAAACGGGAGCTTCATTTCCTTTTTTGTAGCGAAAAATGTATGAATTTCTTTATTTATGTGTATATTTAAGGTTAGCTGTCAAAACAAAAAATGAGTATGCACATGCGCTTCACTCCATTCGCCGTTCCAGTCTATGTTTCTAATTTAACTTGTTTACATTTATCGCAGGCGCAGTGAAATTGTCACAAACTTGTCAGAAATAACCACTTGGAACAAACCTATAACAAAACTGTTACATGTCAACTGAACAGCGTCCGAGGAGCTGAGGTTACCGGCTATGTGGACGCTAACTGGGCCTGTTTCGTGGGAGAGAAACAACACACCGTGGTGCTGTCTTGGACTGAAGCAGAGTAGAGATCAACGACCACTACACTGAAAACTTGACAGTTAGTGCTTTCAAAAATTACTGACTTTAGCACACCTAGCGGTGTCTCTGAGAACTACTTTTGACGCGCGTAAATTTGAATGTAGTATTTTAAACCTCGAATTTATATTTTGAAATTAAAGTAAAACGAAACAACAAAATTTGCATTATGTACATTTAATTGTATGTATATACTTAAAATTTGTACAAGAAAAAAAATATATATACACGGAAAAGTATTTACAACTGTTTATGCGTAAGGTATTCTATATGCATTCGTTGCATATTTTGTAGCCATTGAAGACGGACATTATCTGCCCGAGGAAAACAAAATAATGGGCTCCTCTTTTTAGTTGGTGTAGTGTTGGTAATTCAACCATTGTACACGCAAAATTTCTTTTTCTAAAAATAATAAAAGACATAACACTTTGTAAACATCGGTACTTTATAATTAAAATTGAACATTCGTAGTAAACAAAATCTCGAATAAACTGATTCAAAAAAAGAATCAATTTCGATTGGACCACAATTATTATCGGTTACTTTACCGTATTTCTCTAATACTCCAAGTATATTAAACTTACAATTGCTACAGTGTAATTTAAATATAAATATATTATATATTTGTATACTTACAGTGGACATGATGAACGACGTTGTGAAATATAAACACAAAACAATGTAATTGTTCAAAAAACACAACTGAATGACAGAACAAATATTTTGACATTCAAATAATTGTCACTGACGGTCATGTGACTGGTGCGACTGGTGGGAGGTACAATTGTGAGCTGCACTAGCGCCAAAGGCAACTCTAGCGGTGTCTCCGATAATTAAAAACTTGGTATCAACAATACGTATATGAGTGTCAGCCGCCAGAGATGTGCAGACCCGTTCGCATAGCTGATCCGATTCTTTTGAATCGATTCACCAAAAAGATTCGTTCAGTGCGACCCGTTTACTGTCTGTCTAGCACTAAATACATACGAAGGCAATATACCGATCATACAGAAATGAAATATTTTTAAATGCCTTTACGAATACATGAAAATTAACTAAATTGTAAATAGCGCAAACTAAAAATCAGAAAAAACAAAGTTGAGCTTTGAAATCTATTCCGAGAACATAACATATCGGTAATATAGTTTATATATTGGTCAGAGGTAGAAAAGTAAAGCAAGAAGTTGGGAATTTGCCAACTTTTGCGTTGCGTTGCTTCTACGGCCCTGCGTTGCGCTTTGTTATAAAGCAGTATGTGTAGTCTCGTACATTTATCTTTTGCGTTACTTTACTTCAACCGCGTTGCTTCTTGCGTTACTTCATTATAAATCCCGCTTTACAACGGCGTGTAACGGGAAATGGGTCAAAAAGTCACAATCCTAAATGTCTCAAAATGAACGCTACGTGCACATTTTAGAAGATGCCATAGTTGGGTGTATAGTCGAGATGCCACAGTAAATATAGGTACATGTAATGTTGTGTGTGTTTGTGTGTATCCTTTTGTGTGTGTATGCGTGTGTGTGCGTATGTATGTATTACGAGCTGATTAGATTTTGGTAGCACTTCATCAACGTCATATTAATTTACCCAGGAACATTCGCATTGTACAGTATGTTTATTTGTTAATATTAAATAATAAACTAGTATTGTATTAAAATGATTTATATTACAAGAATATACATAGTTATTTTTGTTGAAGGAGCTCTGTTTATATCTTCGGCAAGGCTTTCGTTTTTTCTTTGACCAAGAAGAGGAACACTTGATCTAAGGTTGTGTTGCTTACGGCGAAATCTTCTATGATTTCTCTGGATTGTTTCAAATATTCCAAAAACTCAAACAGCCTTCCCAACGTCACTTTTGTGTCTGTTATGTGGTACATCAACATTCCCTAAAACATTGATTAAAAATCTAGTTTCGTTACCACGTGACTTTCTTATACATAAATGTAGAATAGATGTCTCAGTTAAATATTGTATACAGATACACAAAGGACATTGAGAAAATTCAGGGAACGTCAAAAATTATAAATTATAATATACAGGATGTAACATAAATAGATACATTAAATTTAACCAGTTATAGAACTCGTCGAGAGGAACAATATTTCTTAATAACTTTTTTTTTCTAAAACATCTAGTTTTCGAGTTGAAATTCTTTAAAAATTTATTAAAATTTAGATGTCCCGTCAATGGGGAACATATGACTGCATAGATGGTGTTAGTGTAGACACTGTGCTACTGCGCATAACATCTGTTTTTGTGTCGTGAAAGCTAACCTAAATTTTGTATTTATGCAATAAAAATTTATTCAAACGATATTGAAGCTGAACAAATTGCAATGAGAATACCACTCGAAATTACGCAAGTAGCAACATTAATGGGCGCATAAACCATAAACGAAATATGAGCAATTTATATCAAAATCGTGTAACATTTATGGAATTAGTTAGTTAAGTATTTTTTTTCTTTTAAATATTTTGCAGTAAAGCTATATAACGAATCGAACATATTTTGACGTTACAGGTACTTGCATTGGCCAGAAATATGAAAATTGCAAATCGCGCGTCTGCCGCTGCGCCCAACGCCTATTGCGGGCTAAAATAGAACTACGAAATGTCATTTCATATATTTGTTTGTTGGTATTTAAGATTATATTTGTTGGGCTTAAATTTCTTGCTTTATAATTTGACTGTTTAATTGCGCTGTGTTGAAAATCTATTGATTAATATTGTGTGTTGAGGTTAGGTTACATCACTACTAGCGCCACTATCCTCAAACTTTTGTTGTTATTTACTCGAATATCAAGTAAAATACTCTTAAAGTTGGCAAAGGAATTTTGTCTTAGTTAATATTAAGTTTAATTGTTGTAAATTGAGACTTATAATATAAAAATATTATTTTTATATTCAAAAATATATAATACCTACTATCATGGAAAATCGTGTTTTTAGTGCCACTGGAGTAATACCTGTGACGTCACACAACATCACAGAAACTTTGAAAAATCATATCTCGGGTAATACATGAAATTTTCACATCGGGTTTTCACTGATCGTCATATATTCTAATAAAGATTCATAAAAAACAAATTTTTTTAAATTGGTTTATGGGCCCATTACTCTTAATTTATTACCAACTAAATCAAGACGTCAGTATCCATTCGCAAAAATTTATGCCTGGGCAAGGTAAATTTTCTGGTATCAAACACTGGACTTTTTGTATGAGGTAAGAACGTGGTTTTTGTTCTTTTAATGTACTAATAATTAATGTGTAATTTTTGTATATGTTGTAGTGTTATTCTTCGAGTACTTACTAGACTCTGGCTAACCCTCGACAAAGTCCAAATCATTCTGTTCAATATTTGCTAATTGCTGTGATCATATCGTATTTTACCCCGATCTTGAACTGACATAAAAGATTCATGATCTCGAATAAGCCAAACAACATGTGTAACAGTGCGAACATTCGTAAGATGATGATTTGGAAAACGCTCCAAAAATATTTGACAGGATGGAGCAGCGTTACCTTATACTTCAACACAATGTTTGTGAACTGGATGTTCAGAAAATCAGGCACTTTTACATATTATTACTTTTATAATAATAATGTATTACTTGATTTGTATGATGAAAAATTTGACAAGTGACATTTGTCAAGATCAATAATTTCATTACTATTGTCAGGGACACTGCTACTGGACCAAATTATGAACGACTCGTCAATTTATGGGGTGGTAAAAATACTAAAAATTAGGATTTAGAAAAAAAAAATTATTAAGATAAATTGTTCTCGACGAGTTCTACCACTGGTTAAATTTCATGTACTTACGTTGCACCCTGTCTACATGGGGTTTTAATTTTATTTTGTGCACTATTGCAATCTCTAATAGTTTATCTGCAAAACAATTAAGTAGTTTTTTTCTTACCGCATGTTCGTCCTTCAAAGCACATTGATACGTTTCAATAACGGATTTCAAGGCAGTGACCTGATCCTCGAAACTGGTCTGCATGTCGCCGCTTGTGCTTTGCCGAATTGCTGCGTACTTAAGTTTAATCAACACCGTGAACCCTTGGCCAAATTTATTCTGTAAATGTTGAATAGTTCCGATGCATTTCATTTGTCCGTCCACCATTATGGCTAAACGATCGCATAAGGCTTCGCATTCGTCCATGCTGCACAAAATTATCTATAAGTAAGATCGCTTTGCTCGCACTTTTATTAAACAAACCCTAAGCCTACGCACAAACACAAACGCGCGACATATTCTAATCACAGTATTCATTTTTAATGTTTTAAATGTATTCATTTATTATAAAATAAAATTGAATAGGAAAATAATTGGCGGAAGAAATGGTCAGAGAAAAACATGATCAGTGGCAAAAATGATCAGTGGAAAAAATGGTCGGTGGGAGAATTGGAGTTGAAATTATGAAATAGAATGGGAAAAGTGTCTCACTATAGAAGTGCATAATTTTTGTGTAGAAATAGAGTTCCCGAAAAATTAGTAAGTTAAAATTTTTACATTATTTTTCAAAATATTTCTTATAACTTATATACTTCATGTACCTGTGTGATGTAAGCACAATGGCCTGCCCGGTGCCCTTCCTTGTGCTCAGAATTTCCCACAGGTGTTTCCTGACGAGTGGGTCTACGCCACTGGTGGGCTCGTCCAACATCACAATCGGCGGGTCGCCCAGCAACGCAATCGCCGTACTCAGCTTCCTTTTGTTCCCCAGGTTGAGGTTATCCGCTTGCACGTTCTGGTACTCCACTATGTCTGATGGAATGTTTATAATTATTTGAACGTTACCTCACTATACACGGTGTGATTTAAAACATGCGAAAGAAATATATGTAATCGATTAACAAGCAGTAGTTGTAAACTGTTGCAGTAAATTATTTTTCTGGCCTCCTGAACTGTAAACATAACATTACACATCGTTGACGCTTGCGGTAACTTCGATTTTACAGTGTTCATGATTTTTGAAACATCGCGGGGCGATAATGCGCATCAATATTTTTTGGATTTTTGAGTCCATTAAGCTGCATTCACATACAGCTTATTGCTGTTGCCTTGCAGTGGTCTTGCTGTTGCGTTGCTAGTAGTGATGTGTCGTTCGTTCAATTTTAGTGAGTCAGTTCATTATGCTCCGCTCCCTAAAATGAGTCGTTCACTTGAACGACTATTTATAAACGCGCAAGCGCTCTTCATGTGAGCTGTGAACTATGACTATGCTGTGTTCAAGCTCAGCTCTATTTCGTACTGCGTTCAGCTGAGCAGCGGAGCTACTGTGTGAGTTGAACGGTATGCTAGAGTGCAGCACCTAGCCCCAGCACGTGAACGAGTGCTGATCTGCTGAGCCATGTGCCGTACTGTGAGACGTGAGCCGTAAAGAGCAATTCATTCAGCTGAACTACTGTGCTGTTTAGAGAGCGGTGTGCCAGAGTACAGAACGTGAACGATGGCCAATGGCACAGCACGAAAACGAGCGCTAAACTGCTGAGCCATGTGCCGTACTGTGAGAACTAAAAAGCCGTTCGTTCATGGCTCACTGAAGTGAGTCGTTCGAAATGAACGACTCGTTCATGAACGACACATTACTAGTTGCTAGCGTATGATGTTTGACAAGCGCTACAGCGTACAGTCGTTCACAATGATTTGTTGCTGTTGTAGTGCTGTTGCCTTGCATTGCACGAGTTTGTAAACTCCAAACTCAAGCAATGCAACAGCAAGGCAATGGAAGCAACAGCCAATTAGAGATCACTATGAAAAAGGATAGATATAATGACAAGTTGACACTTAACCTAAAATATTTTCTAATTTTGTGGCATTTGTATATGTAAATGTAGGTACATATACAGGTTGTTTCATAACTTCGAGTTAATGGTATATGTTGTTTGATATACTGATTACGAATCTAAAAGTTTTTTTTTTAAGTCGAAAAATTAAGGGTTGTTTACCTAAAACATTTTTAGTAGTACTGCCCTGGATTCGCTTTCCTATTAAACACAAACAATGAAGTAGGTATTCAACAATTTAAATTGCATAATACTAGTAAAATGAACAAACCAAATTTAATTATTTTTAATCAAACGATAATTATTAACATAATCATCCACCCAGTGGCAGTGGCAACGAAAAATTTTGGAGTAGGAAACATGGAAAATAATTTTGCTATTTAAAAAAAAAATTCTTGTTGATTCGTAATTAGCATATCAAATAACAAATACCATTAACGTATATACCTGAAGTTTAGAAACAGCCTGTATTTTCTGAAGTACTGGCATAATTGCTTATTTGTAAAAAATAATTTTGTAAGTATTTGTATTACAGTTATACGTGGCCATTATTATAGTTATTTACTTTACAAGTGGGCAAAGTAAAGAATTACCCACGAGAGAAATTTTAGCAATCGAAGCCGAAGGCTGAGTGTGATAATTTTATCGAGCGGGTAATTCCACTTTGCCCACGTGTGAAGTATAACGTTTTATCCAACAACTCTTAACAAATGCAAAATTTATTAGAGAAATATTATTTGACAGTGACATATTCTTTAAATTTTTGAAATTAAAATGTTAATCGTGGTTACCAAGGTGTTGTGTGTTATTTCTATTGTTATAAATAAAAAAATACTCTCAAAATTATACCCACTAGTGGATAATCTGTTACTTCCCTTGTTTAAAATCGCCATAATTATAGAGCATTTATTGAGAGGTGTTGGATAATAGTTATTTATTTTACAAGTGGGCAAAGTAAGGAATTACCCACGAGAGAAATCTTAGCTCACGAAGCCGAAGGCTGAGTGAGATAATTTTATCGAGTGAGTAATTCCACTTTGCCCACGTGTGAAGTATAACGTTTTATCCAACACTTCTTAATAAATGAAAAATTTATTAAAGAAATATTATTTGACAGTGACATATGCTTTAAATTTTTAAATTAAAATGTCAATCGAAGTAGTTACCAAGGTGTTGTGTGTTATTACTATTGTTATAAATAAAAAAATACTCACTAGTGGTTTTCCTCAAAATTATACCCACTAGTGGATAATCTGTTACTTTGCTTGTTTAAAATCGTCATAGTAATATAGCATTTATTGAGAGGTGTTGGATAAAATTAATTATTACAACTTTCTAGTAAACTGACAGCCCATCAGCGTCGGTAACTATCAAAACTGTATTATTGGTAACAACGAAGTTAAGTCCAATGTGACCGATGTACCTACAATATAAATGCAACACAACAGCAAGGCAAGACAACCGAAGCAAGGCAACAGCAATAAGTTGTATGTAAACGCAGCTTTAAAATAAAAAGTAACTTTGTAATATTAAAGAATGACTAAAGAAACGCTAGTTACCGCCAAGATCGTGAAATAAAGTTATAGAGAAATAAATAAAACTAAAAACTTAATATAAAATATGACATTTGCTACCAGCGCCATTTCTTAACACTAATCCTAACTAAGTATCGATAATTCACAGTTGGTAATTGTCATGGAACTAATAAAATGTCAAAAGATAAAACTCATTGATTGGATAGATGAGAATTGGTGATTTATTTTATTTTAATTATATTAAATTAATTTTAATACAGAATATCGAGAAAGGTAGGTAATATTTGAATCACTCATGTAGTCTATATAAGAATTAATAAATTGTCAAATTTTTAGGTTATAGGTAGTCTTTCTTTTCAAGGAGTTTTGGATATTACGATATATCTGTGTTTTTGTAAATCATAATTGAATAAATTGTCCCCAAAGATTTTTTATTTTGCGATATCAGCTCAGTGAAATATGCCAAGAGGATGTTTTTCAGTGAAATTGTTGACTTCCTTCTCATTACATCACTGTACAAAAACTGAAAAATATCACGTAACATAATTTATATTTTCAGCGAGTGGTTTTACTTTTGATTATGACACTTTATACAAATTGTTGATTATTTTGATGTCCCTATGTTTTCAAAGCGTCTTGATGCACAGCTTACTATAAATATCAATTAGGAAAATTTATAGAACATACATATAAATAAATACCGGGTGGAGCATCATACCTGTGTACATAGGCGATTAACATGAAAAAACAGTTTTTCCGTGCGCATTGCTCCCCAAATTATTTTAGGCAAAAATACTTCAAATACATGTTGTAGAAAATAAAATTCTGCATCTAAATGAATAAACAGAATTACTTTTACTTGCTTTGTAACGACAGAAATTAAATATGAAAACATGGAAAATTACGTTAAAAATATCAAATAGCCATGGAATTGAAACAAAAATAAATAAATTTTTGACATTTGACAGATGAATGATTAATTTGATGGGTAAAATATCAAATAGACAGAAAAACGATAAGCATTTATTTATTTTTGTTTCAATTCCATGGCTATTTGATATTTTCATCGTAATTTTTCATGTTTTCATTTTTAATTTCTGCCGTTACAAAGCAAGTAAAAGTAATTCTGTTTATTGATTTAGATGCAGAATTTTATGCTCTACAACATGTATTTGAAGCATTTTTGCCTAAAATAATTTGGGGAGCAATGCGCACGGAAAAACTGTTTTTTCATGTTAATCGCCTATGTACACAGGTATGATGCTCCACCCGGTATAATGTAAAGGTATGTCGGCCAGAAAATGTAATACCTAATAATAATAATAATCTTTTTTGTGGCTAAAACATTACAAAATATATGCATTAGGTGTGCGTGAAGTTTATTATACATGGCTCAGTTTTATTAAAGCACTCCGTTGCGTGTCGTGCTTCAATACAAAACTTCGCACTGTAAAACTCTACTTACCGCACGTATAATGTAAATAACTATTTCATTGAAACTGGGATATTTGACAGTTAGCTACTGGACTTTAGAAAATATGGCCCAAGTCAGAAGCGAGAAAAGTGAAAGGAAATCCCTAAGAAGACTTACCCTCACTTTATAATAATAATTATTTAAAAAAAAATAAAAATATTAGAATATCAATAAAGGGCCGCCAAAACGTTCCTTTCATTCCTTTAAATTCCTTCGGTTCATGTCATTACGTTCCCCCCATTCGGAGAGGGAAATTCGTTACTATACGTTCCTCCTCGTCACTGTGTCTTCATACCCCTTAAACAGTTCATTTAATACCCCATACAGTAGGTTGCCAGTAATTTCTACAAAAAGAATTGCCGATCATAATGATTTGTTTGCAGAAAAGCGTAAATAAAGGAAAATCTAGCAGAAATCTAGATTAAAATCTGGCAAAACAGCCCTAAATAAAGCCACCAAAGAAATAACTTAATTGCTAAATAATATCAAAAACAAAGCAATTGAAAAGTATCTAAGTAATCTGTCAAATACTGAAGCGAACAACTACTGCCTTCGGCACGCAACTAAAAATTTAAAGAGACCCCAAATCACATGTCCTCCTTTAAGAACACAAGATGGAAAATGGGCGAGATCAAGCAAAAAAAAGGCGAATGCGTTTGTCAAGCATTTCGCACAAGTTTTGCAGCCTTTCCCACCAACAGACGAGGACGACAGCGGCAAAGAAGAAAACCTCCTCCAATCTTTGGATAACATATCCTCTAGTGATATACAAATAAAAAACTTCAAAACTCATGAGATTTGGAATATAATCATAAATAAATTGGACCCTAAAAAGACCCAGATATTGATTTAATCAATGGAAAACTACTCAAGGAACTACCAATGAACCAGTCGAATGCATCTGACAATGGAAAGTCGCTCAAATCATTCTCATCCCAAAACCTGGCAAAAATCCAGGAGACGTAACTTCCTATAGACCAATCAGCCTGTTACTAACTCTATCCATGCTATTTGAAAAAGCACTACCCACAAGACTGTACCCAATTATACTGGAGAAAAACTTGATTCCAAATCATCAATTTTGGTTCAGACATGAACACGCCGCAGTTGAACAAACTCACAGAGTAGTAGAAGCTATAAACAACAGCCTTCAAAATAAGATGTATTGCTCAGCTGCATTCCTTGACATCAGTCAAGCTTTTGACAAAGTTTGACATATTGGGTTACTTTTCAATTTGAAACGTGACTTACCCCACCAGTACTACCAATTCCTCAAATCATACCTCTGTATCCGGCAATTCCAGATCAAATATCAAAACATAGTTATTAATCTAAACCTAGTAAAATCGGGTGTACCCCAAGGAAGTGTTATTGGGCCGATTCTATATCTTTTGTATACAGCTGATCTTCCTACCCTAGATCAAACAACAATTGCTATATTCACAGACGACACAGCAATACTGGCATCACGTTTGGACCCAAAATAATTTCTCGCAACTGTTACAAAAGTCCGGAAAGTTTGACTGTGTTTTGACCCCCATCCATTTGTATATTTAGTAGGATATTTATCTATAATCTTAAAACATTCAGAACGCAGAAAAAAGAATTCTCTCCCATACTTGTAAATTTTTAAGCTATTGCATAGCATTTATCGCGGGCTTTGAGCGTGGCGACCGAATCAAGAAATTCCGTAACAAGAAAACCTGTCACCCCCCACTCCGACCGGCACAGCGGTGCGGCGTTAAAAGCCGTGCATCGTCTAACGTCGTTTCAGTTCGGCATACTTCGGCACGGTGTTTGTGTGCGTGCGACTAGACGTACGCCATTGACGCGGTATTTTCCAAATATTTAGAGTATATCAAGTCTCAAACTTATGTTTCTTATTTCAGTTACTATAAACCTATAGTTTCAAGGATAAAAATTCCTGAAAACCTACATATATTGTAAGATAATAAAAATATTTTAACTTCTCATTTATTCCATAAAAGAAAAAAATGTGTTTTCTTATCGGTCACCACGCTCAAAAAGTGTAACTTGAATTAATATCAAAGAAAAAAACAAAGAAAAAAAAATACTGCATAAATAAAATAAATAAATAATTATATTCGTAAGTGAAATAAATAATATTTTATATAAGAAACAGACCAAGATTTAAGACAATTATTTAATGGCAAAATATGGTACGACAATATCTATACAATTAATTATTTTTTTAAATAATTGTCTAGATTAGAAATTGGTAGGCATATGTAAAACTTCGAATAGTTCAAGAAATCATTGAACTATTCAAGATCACATGCCCAGAATTTAGACAATTAATTAATAAAATTCATCTAAACTTTAAACTTTTGAATTTCTTCCTCTTAAATTTAGTACCAACCTACATTTCTTATTTAACAAACTTCTCAATGTCCTAAGTAATCATCATAATTGATCATTATTTTTACTTGCTCTTTGTGTGATTCAAAAATGTTTTGCAAATATAAAAAAATTACTGTTGAGATATGTATTTGCTGACAGTAGCTAAAATCTGCACAAAAATCCGATTATATTGAAATAACTGTCGTCATTTTTCGATATCGCAGCTTGTAAAATAGAGATTAGGTGCTTTTTGACCTCGAAAACGGAAAATCACTATTTTTAAAGCTGCACTACCACAAAATAATGACAGTTCGTTCAAAATAATCCTATTTTTGCGAAGATTCTCGCTGTGGTCAGTAAATATAAATCTGAACCGTTAATATCGCGTTAACATAACAACTAAAGAGGATAGATAATTTTGAAAATATAATTCCGAAAAAAAAAATTGCCCCCTCAAAATTTGGTTCCTACGTCTTTGTAAATACACCCACAACTCCTTTACCACCTGAAGAGACACATGCGCCCCAGTATATCTAAACAACCGCTAGCTACCCCAAGCTGAGGATGTCAAATATCCAGGAATATACCTAGACAGACATATGACTTGGCGTAAACACATTTGGACCAAACGAAAGCAGTTGGGTTTGAAGATAACACAGCAAGTATTAGCTTTTCTGCATAAAATCCATCCTCATCATCGTCAACAAATTGCTGTTGTATAAAGCAATAATTAAGCCAATCTCAGAGGTAGACGGGAGGTAAAAACACATAAAAATCTATTACCCAAACATCACAGTAAATTAAATATTAATATCTACATGTCATTAAAACCTAAACACATCACGAAAATTTATTAAAAATGTACATCTCCACAAAATTATCCATATAAATACCTCCATTCTCTAAAGTTTACAATATGATGCACGATTTTTCTTGGTATTTGCTTTTTCCCTGGGTTTAAGTAATGTGCAGGTATTGCTTGGATTTTTTACTTTTAACCGAATTTTTATAAAACTTCTCCCTGCACTAATCTGTATGTTGCATGAAGGACACTTTATTGATTTTCTGGTATTTGATCACTTTTGTTTTCTTTTTTCTCTTCTGCCCTTGCTGCTGTTCCCCTTAGAATCTTGTCTTGGTAATCATTTATCGGTACAGTTTTTTTTCTCTGATTACGGTACTCTTCATTTTTGTGCTCTCTAACGCACTCTTCTCAACTTTAAAGCTTCAATCATTTCTTTCTTCAATTCAGACTATTCTGCCTCGGAGTCCTCCATTCCTCTCTCACAGAATTTGTCACTCATAAAAATAGTCACGATTGGTGCACTCTATAACGCACCCTCCACTTTAAAATCTTCAATTATTTCTTCCTCCACTTCATCTTCTACTACTGCCTCGGAGTAGTTTTTGAATCTTGAAGGTGTGGCAGCGTTATTATTCAGAGTTGCATATTGTTTAAAATTTTTGGTTTTTATATAAGTTTAAATATCGTGTGTGATATCAACGTACTCGTAATTTCAAAGTAAATAATTTGTTATAAATTAAATATATCTAGCTAGTGTAGTATCCTCGTTATTCTAATTTAAAACCTAAAATCAACCTTTTTTGTGCGTTACTTAATTAATTGTGTGGTTGCAAGTCGACAGTGCCTTAAGTCGTCTTAAAATTGTGTGTCTACAGTTACAAGAATATCCTAATGTCGCTAATTTGTAAAATTTGTAATAAATCCGTCTCTTCTAATAATTCTATAAAATGTGCTATGTGCAATTCAGTAAGTCATCTAGATTGTTCAAATATTGTCCAGTCAGATTCGCGGATTCTACGCTCAATAAAGAATTTCAAATGGCTGTGAAACTCTTGTAATAATTCTTTCGAAGAGCATAAAAATATTAATTCAACTGTAATTGAATTAAAAAATCTTATACTCGGCCTCGAAAAGAAACTCAGTAAACTGACAACTGATTTTCTACTAGCTAAAAGTAATACAAACTATCAAAATTCTGTTGACTTTGAAAATGTTGTCTCGGAAATTACTGACCGCACTAAACGAGCTTCTAACATTATAATATTTGGCTTGCCGGAAAATCCTACCGATGAAAAGGAGCAAGTTAAAGAATTAATTACGTGTATTTCCCCAAATATAAATTTTCCGGTCAACTTGAATACGGTTCATCTTGGCCGGCGAATGGACAATAAAATCCGCCCAATAAAAATCTCATTAAATAATCGGAGTGATGCTATTGAAGTACTAAAACATTAAAAAAAACTAAAGGACTCGGCCAATTTCAAGAAAGTGCAAATTTCCAGTGATATGACCATAAAACAACGGGAACATTTAACTTTAATGAAACAAGAACTCGAAAGAAGAAAATCCGACGGCGAAACGAACATCACAATTAAATACAAAAATGGTATACCGTGTATAGTGCAGCTTCAAAAAAACTCAAACACGAACTAAATGAAACAATATACTATCAAAACGTGCGTGGTTTAAACACTAAGTTGTCAGAACTTTATATGAATGGTACGACCAGCATGTACAACGTCCTTGCGCTCACCGAAACTTGGCTTAGCAGCAATGTGTACAACAGTGAAGTGTTTGACTCTCGGTTCTCCGTCTATCGCTGTGATCGCAACCCGGCTCTAACAGGCAAATCCAGAGGCGGTGGAGTACTTGTGGCCGTCAACAATGTAATTCTTTAAAGGTCGAACAATTATGTGTTAAATTTACAATCAACAGCACTATGATCTACTTAATTGTAGTTTATAGCTTGTACAAATTTGCGTGGCGATTGATTCCATTAGTGTTTCTCAGCAGGTATTCCATAAGAGGATTAAAGAAATTTATGAGGGACTACTTTACAGGGTTGTACTAGATAATATTTTCAAATGAGTTTTACACAAACAGACACAAGTAATATCAAAATAAGAAAAATTTTAATAAAATTAAATATGAATACACTATTGTCATTGTCGTTCAGTAAATATAAACATATATTGATAAAAAAACTTATGTTTTATTTTACATCTATGTTGTTTTACTTAGGTGATTAATCGATAACAATATCATCATCAGTGTCGTCACTTGACTGTCCAACATTTATAATAAATTCATCAATAATATTATTGAAATTTAAGTAACTGTTTTCTATGTCTATCACATGCCGAACACTACTAGCCCAATTTAAGTCACTAATATTATTTATTTCACTTTTAATTAATTCCACAACATTAGCGCACACGGTTGGTGTAACATTTTTTCGTCTAATACTTGTTTTTAATTGTCCCCAAATTAGTTCTATAGGATTTAATATACAGTAATACGGAGGCAGTCTTAATACAGTATGACCAAATTTTTGTGCCATTGTATCGCACACGTACATTCTTTTAACAAGTTTTGTTTGTGCTACTTCCAATAATTCACTTTTACTGTACGATTCTTCAAAAAATATATCATGATGATACAAATATTCTTTAATTTCTGTTTTATTACTAGATTTAGTGGGTATTTTAATTAATTGCCTGGAATGGTAACTAGCGTTATCCATAACTATTACACTATTTGCTGGAATATTTGGTAAAAATTGACCGCCAAACCACTCCTCAAAAATATTAGACGTCATATCATCATGGTAATCCAAACAAGCGTTTCCCATGTTGTGGCCCGACAATAATTCAGCACCATTCACCCATCCTTGCTCACTCCCCGCGTGAAGAATAATTATCCGTTTACCCCGTGAAACTGGAATATTCGCAACACAAGCATCTAAGCCCAAAATTATAATAATCCACTCCTGAACATCAGACAAACTTGCACCCCGCTGGCTAGGGCTGGCTTATCCCATTAGCAAGTCAAGTCAATCGCCACGCAAATTTGTACAAGCTATACATACCCCCTGATGCTACTTCTATTGATTTTGAGAATTTTTATGAATCGCTTATGTCCCTTCCTTTTATTTTTAGCTCTACTACTATTATATTGGGCGATTTCAATTTACCAGAGTTTTATTATTATCATTTTATGAAAACTGTGTATTAATAACATCCAAAACTTAGTAAACTGTATGAATTTGCTTAACATGAATCAATTTAACAGTGTTACTAATAATCATAACAGAATTCTTGATTTAGTTGTTTCAAATATACACTGTACCGTTGATCGGTGTATTGATCCCATTCTACCCGAAGATTTGCATCATCCAGCTTTACAAATTTGTTACAAAGTTTGTAGTAATGATTATAAAGAACTAAAATATATGCCAGTATATGTATATCAATATCATAAAGGTAATTATAATTTATTGTATAATTTAATTCAAAATGCCAATTGGGAACCTGTGACCGAATGCACTGATATTAATTTGGCTGTAGAGAATTTTTATGCTATACTATATGATATATTTGAAAAATGTATTCCGAAGGTTCAGAAAAAGAGTATTAAACATAAATACCCATGTTGGTTCAATGCGGAGCTGATTAACTTAATCAAAATGAAAGATCATTGTTGTGTAGTGTCAAGTGTCAGTGGCCATGTGGCAAGTGTTTGTTTCCCTGACTTTATAAATTATTACAAAGTTGTCATTTTTAAGAATATTGGTTCGGTGTCAAGTCAAGTGCCGGTAATAAACAACCTTTCTGGACCGTTTAAAATCCTTAAGAGGGTTGACATTCGCATCCCTCTTGCATGTTAGCTATAAGCATGTGTGCATCGAATCTGGTGCACTACATACAACCATTTTTTTGTGTATAGTTCTAAGAAATTGCGTTCTTGGAATTTCACTCACGCACTCGAACAAACCACCCTCTGACGTCACTGAGGTGGGGATGATGCGTATTATTTTCATTTTTAAATTTTAACTTTTTGGAATCTTCAGTCAGTCAGTTTTTATCCTTCGGACAATCAAGTCAATTACGTTCAAACTTCATAAACAAGTTTACGTTCAAGTTTCAAGTCAATTCAATATTCAACTATTAATTTATCTAAATTCTTTCAAAATTCACGAATCCAAGTTCGCTTTGTATTATTTTTGTATTATTTTGTTTAGTTTATTTGTTATATTTACTCTGCATTATTTATCATTTTATTTGGTGTGTTGTTAGAAATAAATTCATTTTTTACATCAGTTGAATTGTTTCTTTTTGAGAAAGTGCAACCCACCATTACACGTAAAAATACGACGTGTATAAACAATCATTATTATAAACTTTATAAAAAGCATACATCAATGTACTATAACAACAAATTTAAAGATACAAGGAAAAAGGTTAAAATAACTTCAAAATATTTACATATTAATTATTTAAGAAATATTGAATCTGACCTCTCAGAAAATCCGAATAATTTCTGGTCTTATGTTAAAAGTAAAAGTAACAGCAATGGTATTCCATTAACTTTAAATGATGATGATAAAAGTTACACTGGCGGAGAAGAAATTGCTGACTAGCTTTTGCTAACTATTTTAAAAGTGTATTTTTAAATGAACCAGTAAATTTCTGCGCTTCTGATTGTAATCAGCATATTAACAGTTACATTGCCAATGATAACATACCTCAGGATGTCAATCGTTTTGTACATATTGAAGCATAGGAATAGAAGAAATAGTATTGTCCATTAAAAAACAACGTAATAGTAAATCTTGCGGTCCTGACGGTATTCCAATTTTTATTATTAAAGGCTGTTCAGAAAGTTTATCTGCACCACTCTTCTATATTTTTAATTTGTGTTTGGATACTATGACTTTTCCTAATTTGTGGAAGGAAGCAAAAATCTGCCCCATTTTTAAGTCTGGCAACCGAAATAATATAAAAAATTACAGACCAATATCTTGCTTAAACTGGTTTGCAAAGATTTTTGAACTCACTTTGTTTAATGAAATACAATATCAAACACAAAAATCACTCCACTACAACATGGTTTTGTACGTAATCGTTCAACAATAACCAATCTACTTAGTTTCGTTGATTTCACCTCCAATGCAAGTAGATGTCATTTACATAGACTTCTCCAAGGCATTTGATAAGGTTTCCCATTTAATACTTGTTCAAAAACTACAATTAATAGGATTCTCAGAGAAACTATTGCACTTTATTACTTCTTATTTATGCAATAGAATTCAGTATATTAAAGTTAACGGTTTTCAGTCAAATTATTTTATTGCATCATCTGGTGTGCCTCAGGGCTCAGTTTTAGGGCCGTTACTTTTCTTATTATTTGTCAACGACATATTATTTCATATTAAATATTCCAGATGTTTGCTTTTTGCCGATGATTTTAAAATATTTCTCACAGTTTCTTCAATTGCTGATTGTTTAAAATTGCAATCTGATATTACCAATATATATCAATGGTCGTTGAATAACAAATTATATTTTAATATCGACAAATGCCATGTCATGAGTATCTCCAGGAAAATGTCACTACTTACCTATAACTATACTATGGATAACACCTCATTAAATCGCGTAACAACCATTAAAGATTTAGGTATATATTTTAATAATAAATTTTCACCTAGACTACATATTGATAAAATGGTGTCAGAAGCATGTAAAAATATGGGTTTCATACTACGTAATACATATTACTTTAGTAACATTAATACTTTGCGTACACTTTTTATTTCATTTATCCGTAGTAAGCTTGAATATGGATGTGTATTATGGAATCCATATTACAAAAATTTAATAATCACAATTGAAAATGTGCAAAAGAAATTTTGTAAACTATGTTATTTCAGAACATTTAAAACTTGGCCGAACTCAGAATACAGCGAGTTATTACATTTATTTAATTTGGAGCCGTTAGAAGAACGGCGTATGCAACTGCTTATTGTATATCTATATAAGGTTGTCAATAATCTCATTGATGATATGTCATTAGTTAGCAGTTTGAACTTTTATATTCGTCCTTGTAATAATCGTAACTTTGCAATGTTTCATTGCAATTTTGCTCGGACAAATGCTTATTTTCATTCTTCAATTAACTCAATGTGCCGTAATTTTAACAAGATTTGCGCTGAAATTGATTTTTCTGATAGTCTCACTGTATTCCGAGACAAGTTGAAAGCTAATGTTTCTGAACTGTGTTTAACAAAAACTTAATTTGGTGTAAAATTATGTAGTTCATTTTTTTTTCTCCTTTACATGTGTTAAATATTGTTATTTAATTGTATTAATAATTAGGTTATCAACCACATCTTTTCTTTGTTATGTAATTTGTAAAATTTATTCTATTATTAGGATGTAAAATCCTGTTGAATAAATAAATAAATATAATAATTAGTGCACTCTCTAACGAAGCCCTCACTTTAAAATCTTCTATTATTTCTTTTTCCATTTTAGCTTTTTCAATTTCGGAGTCCACCGCTCCTCTCTCACAGAATTCTTCTTTCGCAATTTCTTGTGGTTCCTGTTGTTTTCTTCCTGTTCTGCACAAATGCTGTAACCCCGTTTTGGGAACAGTTAACTAACAAACTCGTGAATTATCTCAGTTTCTGTAGCGCCTTCAGTTTTTCTCTCGTAGTCGTCTTCATTATTTTTTTTTGCTTCAGCAACTTCTATTTCATTTGTTTGTTCTTCAGTTTCTTTACACATGCAGTCTTTCTTGGGCATCCGACATAGATAACATTTTAGTACTCCTTCAGGTATCGGAAAGCCACCTAGATGCTCACAAATTCTGTAGATTTCCTCCTTTTGGGCTCTCAATAATTTAATTATTTCTTTTACCATGTCGAAAGGTTCGTATAATTTTTTCTTAATTTTGTTGATATTCATACATCGTACCACATTGATTTTCTTCATAGCTTTTATAGTGCTCGCGTTTTTCGTAACCTCTCCTTGGATTGTCAAATCGTTGCAGACACTGCCTGACGGAATGATTTCCGCTACAATTGTAACATTGTACAGTGCATCTTCTGTCATTATGCTAGAATCTCCTCTGGCTGTACATCTTCCTTCTTGAGTCTTCTTTCAACTATAATTCTCGACTTCAACTATCTTCGTAGAATGCTGACTCCCGCGAGCAACTAATATAGATTGTATAGACTCCTCTGGTCTGACAAATGATCCCAAAACCGCTGCCACCAAATGCAAGCCTCCTAAGAGGGTCCAAAATAATAAGGGGTCATGTAGACACTGGGAGTCAACGGAAATAAAAGACTGCATCCGGAACTAACTTACATGATCTTTATTAAACTCGCAATAGAATCAACTTACTCCACAAGCCAACTTATCGTCGAACTACTTTACTACTACCTATTTGTACAAGTTCTAAGTCAGAAAAATAAGTGTCACTACTAAACAATATTACTTATCCACAACTGTCAAATAATATACCCATAATTCAACCGTTGTTTATCAATTAATGACCTCTGTTATTGTTGCTAATGAAATAATATTGACAGTTCGATGAATTAATATTATTCATTTGTTATGTCAAATTCAAATCTTACCTGTCAAAAGAGTCAAATCAAAATAACTTTTAAGTAATTGTATCCACATAAAAATCCAAAGACACTAATTTTATCATTTTTCATACTTTTATTTTATTTTTAAGTTTAAACTGTAGCTGAATAATTGGTTTTTTCCAACACCTACTTGTAAATTGGTATTTTATCCACTGAATTCTCGATCTAAAACAATACTTTAATAGTAAGGATCGATAAAGTAATACGTTATCCACTAGTGGATAAAGTAACACATTGCTATAGTAATGACAAAATGTAGATATGTATATTTTCTACATTTTAAGCAAAATACATTAGCAACTTATAAGGTATACAAGTAAGCGTTGGTAACAAAATAAGATGAAACGTAAATGTGTAAATTTTTTAGTTAAATGTCATTTTATTCAAAATGCATATTAAAAAAACGTGTTGGAAAAAATATTGTATGCATCCCGTGAATAAAGGCAAATTAACCAGTCGCACTCGCAAAAGTTAGATCACTCGGCTAACATCTCGTGAGCTAATCATTAAGCTTGGGGTTAACATAAGTCTTTATTCACTTAATACATAAATAACTATTAAGATTTTCTGCTAAATGTCAAATCAATTCAAAATTTTGTTACAACAGTACGTAGCTTGGTGATGGTTGCTACAATTTGTTGATGTTGATAAACAAACAGTTTTTTGTTTTTGTCAAAGCAAAAATTTTACTTATCTTATATCATTACAAATATTTGACGAAATGTTGTGGATCAAGTATGATATTCTACTCGCATGTATTAGCTATTATATGCTCATTGAATAATATACAATTAAACTATCTGACCTACTTAGGTACTTAATAACTGCGTTTACTGTAATGTTCTGACTTAGAATTGTTACATTCCTTCATTCTTCGAGAAATTTGCTTCCGAATGCACAATTTCATAAATAAAAAATCTGATGTGGGCAACACATAACCTCCCGCCCAATGCAACTCTTAAACAGTACAAAATAGTATTTGATGATACACAAGTATACCTGTATTTGTTTAATTCCTATTTATATTTAAGAAATTTTATTTTCTTCCGTATATTTATTAAATTTTTTGACATATAATTTCTAAGACAGACTTATCAAAATTTCATTATTTTCATGATGACGCTTATCATTATTTTTTATTTTCATATTTCGAATTAAGGGTCTAATTATGAGCTTGTTAGATTTTGGTAGCAATCCGTCAACTAGTTTACTACTACTACTACTAGTACTACTACTACTACTACTACTACTACTACTACTACTACTACTTACTGTTGGATGTTATTAATATTTTGAACATTAATTTATTTTTATTGACAACAAATCAGATATTGTTATATATTAATATTATGTAAGCTATGAAAGTAAAAATGAAAAAAGTTGTTAAAAAATAAAAAAAAAAAGATTTTTGATGTATGTCAGATTTATGAAATAAAAATATATTCATACAAATATTAAGTAACAATTGGTAGCAGAGCGATGGATAATTTAACGTCGAAAATAGAACAGATAAATTCGTCGAATTACGGAATATGGAGCAACAAGATGGAAGCTTTCTTGAACTCCAAAGGATTAATAGAAGAAGTTATTGACGCTGAAGAACCAATTGAAACAGATAGTACATCAGGACTTAAAAAATATAATGAATGGTCAAAAAAGAACAAAGAAGCTTACAGTTACATTATCCTCAATATGTCTCCAGAACAAGCTGTAGTATACAGAGGAATAAAGAATACTAAAGAATTATGGAATAAAATAAAAGAACGATTCGAAGGTACAACAGAAGAAAAAGCAATAGACATCATATTAGAATTAGCACGAATCAAAATGAAACTATTGATGAATACATTACAAGAGCACAAGGTTTACAAAGTCAGATTATAATTCTAGGAAAAATTATAACAGAAAGAGAATTTATAAGATTTATTACGGAGGGTCTGCTACAACAATATGAAGGAATAATAACCCCATTATTGCTTAATAAAAATATTAGCTTCAATGATTTAAGACATTCATTACTTACCTATGAAAAGAAATTAAAAGAAGAAAAAACGACAAATACGAATGCATTTAAAACCATTTGCAGAATGATTGAAAAGGCAAAAGTTTGTTATCATTGTAAAAAGCCAGGTCATATTAGAAAGAATTGCTGGTTTCTTAAGAATAATACTAATGATCAAAATAAATATAAAAAGTACGACAAGTATGATAAAAAGAAATGGACACCAAGAGAACAAGCGAATATAGTTGAAGAAAACACATCAGAAGAATTTGCATTAACAATAAATGAAGAAAATCCGACCACAAATAAACAAAAATGGTATTTGGACTCCGCTTGTACATCACATATGGCGTCCACAGAAGAATGGTTAGAAGACAGTTATCCAGAAGAAAAAGAGATTAAGGTTGCTGAAGAAGAAAGAGAGATAAAAGCTGTATCAGGAGGAATTTTCAGAGCTTCTGTACAAAATGAGAATGAAGAAATAAACAATGTCCGAATACAAAATGTTCTCTATGTACCAAAACTTCGAGATAATCTACTGTCAATACCAAATTTAGTTAATGAAGGTAATACTGTTATATTAAATAAAGAAGGAGCATTGATCTATGATAAAAATGATCAGATGATTTGCAAAGGTAAATTTTCAAAAAATATGTTTAGTATTAAACTAAGAAAAAGACAACAAGAAAACAAGAAAGAAGAATGTTTTCGTACAGAAGAAAATATAAATATTTGGCATAAACCTTTGGGACATATTAATGAAGAATATTTAAATAAATTACATATGAATCAATCAGTAAGAAATTTAAGAAACTTGCAAGGTAAATTAACAATGTGTAGATCATGCATGCAAGGGAAAATGACAAGAATTAAATATAAAGAAACGTACAAAGAAACAACTTCAACTCCATTAGAAAGAATACATGTAGATTTATGTGGGCCATTTGTTTCTACTTTAGGAGGAAGTAAATATGCACTTGTCATTGTAGATTCTTATTCAAGATATTTCATAGCTGAAATGCTAAAAACTAAAATTGAAACAGAAATTAAACTGAAACAAATTATAGAAAGACTAGAAAATGAACAAACAAGAAGACTCAAAATTATAAGAAGCGACAATGGTGGAGAATTTGTCAACAAAACAATGGAAAATTATTTAAAAGAAAAAGGAATAAAACATGAAAAAACGACATATTATTCTCCAAGAAGTAACGGCGTAACTGAAAGAGCAATAAGAACTCTATTAAATGTAACAAGAAGTTTATTAGCAGATGGTAATTTACCTTTACAATTCTGGGGAGAAGCAATGGCAACTGCTATTTATCAGAATAGCAGAACTTCCACAAAAAGTAGAGAATTTAAAACACCATACGAACTTTGTAGAGGAAAATATATAACACCATCGGTCAAACACTTAAAAATATACGGATGTCTATGCTACTATAAAGACGAAAATCCAAAAAGATTAAAATTAGAACCAAAAGCAAAAGAAGGAATTTTTGTTGGTTATTCGCAAGAAAGAAAAGCATACAGAATTTATGATCCTAAAGAAGAGAGAATTCATGAAAAAATTCACGTAAAATTTGAAGAAACCAGGTTTAATACTATTACAAAATAAAACAGAAATAAAATGTAATTTCACAAAAAACAGTAAGCAAAATAAAAATGAAGATGAAATATTTTTAGAAAAAGTAAATCAAGAAACATATCAAAAAAATAAATCGGAAGAGTATGAAATAAATAAAAAGCACACTGAAGAAAAAGCAAATAAACCAAGATCTTTTGAAGAAGCTGTAAATTCAAAGAATTCGGATAAATGGATAATTGCAATGAATGAAGAAATGGAATCTATGAATCAATATGTATCAGTATGGAAGAAGGTTGAAAGGCCAAATAATAAAAAAGTTATTAGAAGTTGATGGGTTTACAGAATTAAATACGACCAAATTAATAATATTAAAGTTACAAGGCTCGATTAGTAGCGGTTGGAGCAGGACAAAAAATAGGAATAGACTAGGATGAATCTTATAGTCCAGTAATAAAATGGGAAGTATATATGGAACAACCACCTGGCTACAATGAAGACAAAAATACAGTTCTTTTACTTCAGAAGAGTATTTATGGACTCCCTCAGTCAGGAAGATGTTGGAATAAAAACCTTAATGAAGTTCTTATAAACGCAGGATTTAAAGGATTAAATTCTGATTTATGTGTCTACAGGAAAAGAGAAAAGGAAAGATATATGTATATTGGCGTATATGTTGATGACATTTTGACAGTGGCAGCCAGTCATGAAACAATCGAAGAATACATGAAAAATATTAAAAATGAAATTCAAGTAAAAGAAGTCACAGAAAAGAGAAAATTTTTGGGAATAGAAATAATAGAAGAGTTGAATTATATATATATATATAATCTTCATCCTTCTACCATTTCTGGTGTAGGATATGCAGGCTCGCTAGCCTGCAGTAAATTTTTTCCATTCTTCTCTGTTCACCGCTTTCTTGTCCGATTCTTTTTTTGTGATTTCTTTACTCTGCAATATTTTGTCTATCGACTGGTCCCATGTCATTTGTGGTCTCCCTATTTTCTGTTTTCCTTGTATCCTTGATTGCTATATTGTCTTCACTTGTTTCTTTTTATCCACTCTGATTAAATGTCCGTACCAATTAAGCTTTCTTTCCTCTATGGTCTTGTTTGCTTCTTTTGCATTCAATTCTGTTCTTATTTGTTCATTTCTTATTATTATCCAATTTGGTTATCCCCTTAGCTCTCCTTAAATATTTCATTTCTGCTGTTTGGATTTTTTGCTTTTGTCTTTTTTTTAACACCCACATTTCGCTCCCATATATTAGGGTTGGTAAATATATTGTCTTATACACTGTCATCCTCGTTTCTTGCTTTACCATTTTGTTTTGTAGTATAACTTTGTTGACTGCATGTAGGGTTTTGTTCGCTGTTCTTAATCTGTTATTCAACTCTTCCTCTACTTTACCTTCTTGTGTTATGGTAACTCCTAGATATTTGTATGCTTTAATCTGCTCTATTTTTATGCCGTCTATTTTAATATTACAGTGTTTGTCATTTCTCGTCGTGATCATAATTTTTGTTTTTGAAATATTTATCTCTAAGTTCGCTTCTTTTAGCTCATTATTCCATACTGTCAGGTTATACTGTATATCATCCGCAAAGCTACATTCTGTTATGTATATCGGTTTTAAGTTATTATATCCAACATGTAGTTTCTTTAGGTTAGGTTTTATCTTTTTCAGTACTTCATCTAGCACAGTTACAAACAGAAATGGGCTCAGGCAGCCTCCTTGTCGTAGTCCATTAACAGTTATAAATTCTTTTGATTTTCCTCCCCGTGTTCTTACATAATTTATAGTTTCTTTATATATATTTTGTATCGCCTGTAGTAGTTTATTCCCTATTTTCCTTTCTTCCAGTACTTTCCAGATATAGCTCCTCGCCACCATATCGAACGCCTTCTTCAAGTCTACAAAACATAGATACATCTCTTTATTTATTTTGTTCATTCTTTCAATGAGCTGCTGGATTGTAAAGATATGATCGTTCGTAGAATGTCCTTTCCTGAAGCCACTCTGTGATGTTTCCAGGTCTTTTTCTATTTTTTGCCGTAACCGGTTTTCCAGGATCATTTCATAGAGTTTTTCTACCACGCTTAACAGCGATATGCCTCTATAGTTGGAACATTCTCTCTTATCACCTTTTTTGTGTATTGACATGATGATGGCAATTTTCCAGTCTTTTGGGATGATTCCAGTTTTCCAAACGCTATTTAGCAATATTTTTAGCATTATTTCTCCAGACTCTCCCATACATTTTAATTGTTCCGCTTTAATTCCGTCATGCCCTGCCGCTTTTCCAATCTTTAATCTATTCATCGCTGTTTGTATTTCTTCTTCTGTTATCTCTTCCTCTTCTTTTTCGTTTCCGTCATCTTCTATTTGTTGCGTGTCCTCGGCATATGCTATATTTTCTGTTTGTGCTTCTAGTAGTCCCTCAAAGTACATTTTTCATCTTTCCATAATTTCCTGTGGATCTGTTAGTATCTTTCCTTCTTTATTCTTGATTTGTGGCATGTCGGCTATTTTTTCCACTCTTTGAATTTTAATAACCTTGTAAAACAATTTTTGGTTTTCTTTTCTATTTGTTTCCATTTTCTTCTCGAACTCTTCCCATGTTACCTGTTTTTCTTTCTTAACCATTTCTTTGACTATCTTCCTTGCTTCTTTATAATTTCCGTAATCTGCTTGACTTTTCGTGCTGAGGTATTTCTTCTATTTTTCTTTTTTCTTGTTTATTGCCTTGCTAATTTCTTTACCCCACCATGCTGTTTGTTTAAAGTTTGTATTCTCTCTATATATTCCGCATGATTTCTTAGCTGCTTCCATAATTATCCTTTTAAATGTTGCCCATTTATGTTCTGTGTTATGTGTATTGGGCTTGTTTATTTTTGAAAATTCCTCTTCTAGTATTCTTTGGTATTTTTCCTTTATCTCCGGTTTTATTAGTTTATATAGTTTTATCTTCTCTTTGATTTGTTTTTGCCTAGAATCGGGTTTTTTGCTTCTCCATTCTCCATTTTAAGTCTCATTCTAACCAGGAAAATTGATCGCTGCCAATTTCAAAACCTCTGCTTATTTTGACGTCTAATATCTTACTTCTGTTTGTTGAGTTTGTTACAAAATAATCGATCACCGATTTTTCCTGTCTTGCTGGTTCCTGTCTTGTAATCTTGTGGATGTCTTTATGCATGTAATTTGTGTTCAATATTGTGAGATCATTAATAATGCAGAAATCAATGAACCTCCTTCCGTTGTTATTTATGTGTTCTTCTCCATTTTTTCCCATAACCTCTTCTATACCTTTGTTTTTATTGCCTACTCTCGCATTTATATCTCCTATTATGAATATGGGTTCATTGTAGCTGTCTGCTATGGTCTGTAGCTGCTCCCAGTAACTATCCTTCTCTTCTGCCGTTGCATCTTCACTCGGTCCGTACGTTGCAATTATATTCATCTTTTCTTTGTGCGCACTGTTTATATTTAGTGACAATATTCTGTGTGTATGCCCTTGCCACTTTGTTAATTGACTCCCATATTTATTTTTTAGAATACATCCTACTCCTCCTTTTGCTCTGTCTTTTTCTTCTACTCCACTATATATTAATATGTGATTTGGCCCTATGTTAATTATTCCTTTTCCTTTCATTTTTGTTTCGGTTATTATTAGCATATCCAACTTAGCCTTTTCAAATTCCTTGATTAATTCTTTTTCTTTACCTTTTAACCCTCTTATGTTCCAGTTTCCAATATTTACTAGTTCTCCAGTTCGTGTCCCTTTTCCTTGCATATGTATTTTTTGCGCGTCCGTCCTTCCCTTCTCGTCTTTATTTAATCGTTTCTTGACGCCTTTGTGCTTGGATTTTCATTTAGGCTGTTCGTGGCCTTGTTCCAATCGTAGCGTTCTTCATTAATAAATATTTTCATAAAGCTAATTTTCACTCTATTTCCTTTCTCTTTTTCTTCTCTGGCCTTTTTACGTAAATTCTGCTTGTATCTTCTGTTCCTCCTTGGTTAGATCATCTTCTATGTATATCTTTTTTTGTCCAAGTTTGTTTTTGTTTTTCATTATCATTGTTTTGTCCTGCCAGTTATTTAATTTCACCACTGCCATTGTAAGTTTACTAGTAGTTTTGATAGCATACGCTTCCTTTATGTCCGGTTCTTGGTTCAGTTCATTCTTTAAGAAAGTTTTAATCTCCTTCAGGTTCTCTTCATTTCCGTTTTTCAGCTGTAATCCTTTGATTACAATATTATTTTTCCTCTCTTTTTTATTTACAGTTTCCAGTACTTCTTCTACCTCTGCTAACCGCTCCTTTAAATGCTTTTTTTCCTTCTCCAATTTTTCCTCTTTTTACTGAATCTCTTGTTGTAGTTTTAATATTAAGTTGTTAGTTTCGGTAATGTGCTGTTTTAACTCTTCTTTATTATCTTTTATTTCCTGCATTATTTTGTTAGACATTTTATTTAGCATAGCTTTTTTCTTCCTTTTTATTACTATTTGTTGGTGATCTTGGAGTTAATTTACTTCTTTTAAAAATTACATCTGGTTCCTCATCTTCCCTTCTTCTTTTGGGTTCAGAATTGGATCTCCCTCTGAAATTATCACTCATTTATTGCTTCTCAACACTCTCCTTTGATACGCCCCTGTTAGATTTGCCAGGCAGCGCGCTAGCAGCGCGCTCTGTACAGTGCTGCTGTGCGCTTGCAAAGTGCGAACGTTTAGCCTTCGGCGCGTCACAGCTGTTAATTAACGTTTCACACTTATTGTAATTTGTTTTAATCACAGTTTTTATTATTTATTTGCGAGCACTATGAAATATTTACTTCCACTGTGAGATCTCACCGCGTATTATGCACTGTGTTAAATTTGTCTAAATTGACTCAAAATGAATTATATTTAACTAAAAGAATTATCTAAATAAAATTCTTAAAAAATTTGAAATGAATGAATGCAAACCTGTCAAAACTCCAGGAACGATAGGGAATAATTTAGAAGATTTGGACAATAGAACATTTAATCAAACAAAATATCAAGAGGTAATTGGACATCTATTATATTTGGCAAGAGGAACAAGGCCAGATATTGCATTTTCTGTTAGCAAACTCTCACAATTTTCTAGAGATCCAAAATATGGACATTGGTGTGCAGTGAAAAGATTGTTAAGATATTTACAAGATATCCAAGAATAAAACTTTAAGAATGAATTCCACTAATTGTGATATAAAAATTTATACTGGTTCTGGATGGTGTACAACGAAAGACGGCAAATCATTTCATGGATTTATGACAAAAATGGGCGATATTTTAATTAACTGGAGAAGCTCAAAGCAAAAATTGGTTACTCTATCGACGATGGAAGCTGAACTTCTAGCAGTTTGCGAAGGAGCTTGCGAGGCAAAATGGATTCAGAATTTCATAGAAGAATTGAACGAAACTACATTAATAAAGCAGATAACTGTCAATACAGACAGCAAGGCAGTTATAGATTGGATTCGTAATCCTAGTAAAAATTCAAGAACAAAACATATGAATAGAAAATATCATTTTGTGCGAGAGGAATATGAAAATGGAAACATACTTTTGGAATACATTGAAACTAAAGAACAACCAGCTGACATTTTAACGAAAGATGTAACGCAGCAAGTCATGGATAAACATTTGGCATCAATTGGAGTAATAGACGGAAATTATGAAAAATATTATTTAAAAGGGGGAATTGTTGGATGTTATTAATATTTTTAACATTAATTTATTTTGATTGACAACAAATCAGATATTGTTATATACTAATATTATGTAAGCTATGAAAAAAAAAAATGAAAACAGTTGTTAAAAAATAAAAAAAAATTTTTTTATGTATGTCAGATTTATGAAATAAAAATATATTCATACAAATATTAAATAACACTTACTACTAGTTTATCTACCAAGATTTTCGTGCATATCCCAGTTAAAGTCAATTTTGTTATATTAAAAAAATAATGATATTAGCTGCAATATTAATTTGAAATTTTATTTTTTATATTATGTACTGTAAAAGTCTTCTCTATTAGAAAATTCTTTCTTTCAAACTACCTTGAGGTTTTCATTCGCTACTAAGTTACTTACCGAATTTCTGCAACCACATGTCAACGTAGTTCTGGGTTTGGTTTTTGGGTATTCCTCGTAGATGTGTAAAACAAGTTAGCAGTTCTCTGGTGGTCAGCCGGTAGTTCAACGCCCCGAATTGAGAACAGTAACCAATTTGCTTCATGAACTACAATATCAAACATATTATTAAAACCAACGGCCCAAACATTTTAATATTGGGGCTCCTAGAATAAGATTTCTACTGTCTACACGTTGATAAATCAGTTTAAAGCCTGTAGTACACGATCCAATATATCATATTGTTTCTCTTGCGATATTCAATATGATTTTATATCATCTTGGATATCGTACGAGAAAAAACATGATATTTTGGTATAAAATATTTAAATCGTATACGAGACAATTTTTTCTCGTAATGAAAATATGATACGCGTGCGCGATGAATAATAAAATGACAGTTTGACAGTTGATGATAACCGGTAAAATGGTTGAACAATTATATGCTGTTGGTTTTGTTCTTACTACTTTACTTGCCGGTTGTGTAATTTCAAATAATAAGTTATTTAAAGCAAAATAACTTTTGTTTAAATGTACTAACCTAAAAACCTGTCCAGCTGTCAGTTATATTATGAGTTATCATCAATTGCCCAATGTTTTAGATCCGTACAATAATAATCATATCATTTTTAAAATCATGTGAAATATTGGATGAAAAGTGTGTAGCACACGATACAATATTTCTCGTATTGAATATCGTACAAGAAACAATATGATATATTGGATCGTGTACTACAGGCTTATAAAAGTAACATGTAACATTTACAAAACAGTGGGTCAAGTTGAGATCTTATGTGGTAAATAGCTCCGCGGTAACACATCGGACTCTGGACCGTGAGATCCTTAGTTCGAATCCCACAGTCGACAATTGTCAATTTAAATTTACTCCTGTTAGTCCAAGAGCCGGCTACAAAAAACCTGTCCGATCGAGTAACAGAATAAAATGTTTTGAAACTGTTAGTTCTCATAGCGATCACAACAAAACTCACTGCGGGCAGAAGTTGTTACAAACATTTATATTGGTGCAGAATTGAAATGTTGAACAGGGATTTCAATGCAATTTTTTTGATATTGTTGTAAAGTTTTACCTATTCACTTTACAGCAAAAGTGTCAGTTGTTCAGAATTTAAAAATGCATGCAATACGGACCATTTGATTACCTAAATATTAATTTCACGATATATCAATCAAACTAAAATCAATATTTATTAGGAAAATTGTAACACGGCCATGGAAAATCAAATAAAAACTAAAAATATTTGACAATTCAGAAAACAGATTAATTTATTACATTGTTAAATGGGGTAAATAGCTCCGTGGTAACGTGTCGGACTGTGGATCGTAAGATCCTCAGTTCGAATCCCACTGACGACAGTTGCAAATTTAAATTTACCCCTGTGGTTTCTCCTCCATTAACATCTTTGGGGGCTATGAATTGACGGCTGGTAACCGCACTTCATACGAAAAAATATATCACTTACTGAGATCTGCGTAAGCAGAGTGCCACACCCATAATGGGTAAAAGGCGTGATGATATATTTATTTTATTTATTTATTTATTACATTGTTGCATTATTTCCTGTGGAAATTTCGTAGATGATTGTAATGATATAATGGCGTATTGTAGAGTTCACATCATTTATTTATTTCTGTTAAAAAAAAAATAAATAAATAAATCTTAACCTGATCTGGAAATATCAAATAATTTTCGTGTTTGTCTAATTTTCCATGGCCGTGTTACAATTTTTTTCTAGTTAATATTGATTTTAATTTCATTAATATATCGTGAAATACTAATATTTAGGTAACCAAATGGGCCTTATTGCATGCATATTTAAATTCTGAACAACTTTTGCATTTACATTTTTGCTGTAAAATGAATAGGTAAAAATTTACAATATCAAAAAAATTGCATTGAAATCCCTGTGTTCCACATTTAATTCTACACCCATATAAATGATTGTAACAACTTCTGCCCAGGCACACATTGATTTTGGTTATGATCGCTTTGAGTACTAACAGTTTAAAAACATTTTATTCTGTTATTCGATCGGCCAGGTTTATTTTTTCCTGCCGGCTCTCGTTCTATGTGGTTCCCCCTCCACTAACATCTTTTGGGGCTATGACTTGACGGCTGGTAACCACATTTCATAAGAAAAAATATATCACTAACCGAGATCTGCGTAAGCAGAGTGCCGCACCCATAATGGGTAAAAGGCGTAATGATATATTTATTTATTTTATTTTTTTTAAGTTGCAATCTAATTAGTAATTCATCCAGGAGATGTAC
Source organism: Poecilus cupreus (assembly GCA_963942605.1). Taxonomy (NCBI): domain Eukaryota; kingdom Metazoa; phylum Arthropoda; class Insecta; order Coleoptera; family Carabidae; genus Poecilus; species Poecilus cupreus. Next base: position 27,480,061 of record OZ012718.1, read on the forward strand.
TTTACTTGAAAATCTTTTGGCATTTATGGATATATCTCAGTAATTAAATAATTTAGTGAAAATTTTATGTTGGGGGCTATGATTTGACGGCTGGTAACCGCACTTCATACGAAAAAATATATCAGCTACCGAAATCTGCGTAAGCAGAGTGCCACACCCGTAACGCGACGTGATCATATACGGAATACATTGGTGTATGTGTATGGTGATTGTGATATTGAGAAGAATGTTATTAAGAAAGTGGGAGTGAGTCCGTTGAGGTGGTTTGGACATATTGAGCGAATGTCGAATGAAAGGTTGGTGAAACTAATATAAGTGGGTGAGATTGAAGGAAAACGATTGAGTGGGCGACCGAGGAATAACTGGATGGGTATGATCGATGGTTTGTTGCGAGAACGAATGATTTCGAGTGACAAGAATAAACGAGCATGTATGAATCGCACTATGAATGTGGACGAGGCGAAAGTGGTGTGTCAGGATACTATGTGTCTGGGTTCGTGCTACCCCACTGAGTGGGCTATAGCGTAATATTATGTATGTATTATAAATATTACCGAAAATTTTTTCAGACAAAGTTTATTTTACAATAATATGTCCATGTATCTGCAGTATAAGTTTTTCTACCAGATGTTCCATTTTCTCGCAATGATATGCAATTTTATTTTTTTAAATGGAACAACCTATATATTTTTGCAAAAGACCTTTTGTTTCTCTTTAAAATAGTTCTTATTCATTATAGACCTAAAATAATCGGTACCAAAATTATTCACGTTTTTATTAATGGAGAAAGTATGCCATCAAATTAAAAACAATAAATAAATTTTAAAAATATGTGTGAATTGTACATTAGTTCAACAAAATAACAAAATATACCAAATAAGTAGTTAAACTAAGTAAAAACAATAAATAATCATTTTAAGACTATAGTGAATAAGAACTTATTTAAAGAGAAATATAAGATTTTTAAATTTTTGTAAAAATATATAGTGTTTCATTAAAAAAAACTAAGTTGCATACAATTGCCCGAAAATGGAGTATGCGGTAGAAAAATTTATATTGCAGATACATGGGAATTTTAATGTAAAATAAATTATAATGTCTGAAAAATTTTTTGGTAATGTTTATATAATCACATAAAATAAAAAATACAGACCGATGGACTACTCCGTATATTGAAAAATTTAATTAAATGTTTATTATTTTGAAAAATACCATTTGAACCCAACCAAGTTTGGTATAGAATGGGCGCATAAACCATAAACGAAATATGACAAATTTATATCAAAATCGTGTAACACAACGGAATAATTAGTAGTAAAATATTATTTTCTGGGTTCGTGCTACCCCACTAAGTGGGACATAGCGTGATGTTATGTATGTATGTATGTAAGTAATGTTTTGCTGTAAAGCGATATAACGAATTGAACATATTTTGACGTCACGGGTATTGCATTGATGCAATGTGCAAATCGCGCGTCTGCCGTGGCGCCCAAAGCCTATTGTGGGCTAAAATAGAACTACGAAATGTCATTTCATTTATTTTGTTTGTTGGTATTTAAGATTATATTTGTTGGGCTTCTATTACTTGTTTCATAATTTAACAGTTTTATTGTGCTGTGTTGAAAAACTATTGAATAAATATATGTGTTGAGATTAGGTTACATCACTACTAGCGCCACTGTTCTCAAATTTCCGTATGATGTTTACTCGAATATCAAGTAAAATACTCTAAAGTTGCCAAATTAATTTTATTTTTATTTATATTAAGTTTAATTGTTGTAAATGAGACTTATAATATTTAAATGTTATTTTTACATTAAAAAATATATAATAACTACTATCATGAAAATCGTTGTTTTAGGGCCACTGGAGTAATACCAGTAACGTCACATAAACTTTGAAAAATCATATCTCGGGTAATATATGAAATTTTCACATCGGGTTTTCATTGATCGTCATATATTCGAATAAAGTTTCATAAAAAAATTTTTTTAATGGTTTATGGGCCCATTAAACTCCATTTTTCTAAACTTAATCTCTATATGACACTATAAAATTCCTTACTTTTCTCTTGTTTTTAGATAAGGAATATTTCAAGATGATTGCAGTTCCAGTGGTAGGGAAGGTTTCGCCGGTTAACATTCTAAAAGTTGTAGTTTTTCCTGCTCCGTTGATCCCCAACAAACCGAAACATTCGTTGTCTTTCACTCCGAAAGTCAAGCCATTGACGGCCGGGAACGAACCAAAGTGCTTGCGCAGGTTCGACACCAGAAGGACGTCCAAGTCTGCGCAGTGGACGTGGTAGCAGTCGTCCCTACCTAAATCTTTTAGGAATTTGTTTTGTTATTTATTAAATATATGTATATTATATAACTATTGGCATTTTCTACCATGTTCAGAAAAAAATTTGGGCCAAACTGTCGATGTTGAGCTTCAGCTCGAATATGGATGAAACTTTGTCAAAAATTCCTACTAAACATGAGAAATATTGGGCGCGTTCAGCCGAACTTAGCAGCTAGATCGCTAACCTAGCGATCTTAGCTGAATGTATCGCTAGGTAACCGCTAGATTTCAGCAGCTAGACTAGCGATCTAGCGAAATAAATTTGCGCTAGATGAGCTAGCGAACCTTCTAGAACGTCAACTGTCAAAGATTCATTTATAATATCACCAACATTAATCATGTCTTCAAAAATCTATAAAAATAACTTAAGTATCATGAAGTATTTGATATCTATTAATTATCAATTTTAAGACTGTTTTAGATTTGTCTTTGATCAGAATTTGAGATTAATTCCATCAAACTTGTCTGACATAAGATGACAGCATCAGCAAAATTTCATTTATTTTCATACTACTTTTCATTTGCTAGAATCTAGCACTAGCAAACGCTAGCTAGCCGCTAGGTTCGGCTGAACGCGCCCATAGTCTATTCCACGAGACCTTTCATTAAAGAGACAAATATAGTTCCGTGATTGGTTCAAAGAATACAGTGTACTACTACTACTACTTTATATGCACAACTGTAATGCCAGCACCAATTCGTACACAGTTATTAAGAAAGCAAAGAAAAAGTACTCGGTTCTTTTAGTTTATTGCACATCCTTATAGAAAACAAATTTAAAAATATTATTAATTTAAGCATAAATATTTTTAATATACACAATGTACGAGGTGAGGCTATTAAATAACGAGACTGATGCTACTACAGACGAACTACATATACGGAAAATCGTATGACTGAATACTGTGTAGTGTGAAGCCTTCTTTTTCGATTGCCACCCATCCCGTGTCTGTAGACGTATTCACCTGACCGTAGCCTTCGTTTATATAAAACCAATTTTTTTGTTTTGACGAAAAAATGATGTGTTAATAAATCCACGAATTGTCATTAAATTTCGGCTACTGGAACTTATCTTTTATTAAAAGCAATATGTGACAATGGATATTTATCTCATGCACGGGTATTTGAGTGGTTTAAAGCGTTTCCAAAATGGCCGGAGGACGTTGAAGATGACTCACGCCCGGGACGCCCTTTTCCATCAAAAACAGATGAAAATATTGAAAAAAATCGGTAATCTGATCCGATTTGACCGTAGCTTAACTATTTGTGCGATTGCTGAAACTGTACGAATTGACAAACAATACATAAAGAAAATTCAACATTAAAAAAGAGTGTGCGAAATTAGTGCCGAAAATTCTCAAAAATGAAGCTCGTTTTTAGCCAAGTATAACTTCCTAGTGTTAGACCATTCGCCTTATTCGCCAAAACTGGCATAATGTGACTTGTATCTGTTCCCCAATGTCAAATTTCAGACCGCTGAAGCTGTGAAAAAAAGCGGCACGCATCATGAAGAAGATTTTCAATACTGTTTAAAAAAATGGAAAATTCGCGTGGAGCGGTGTAAGGATAGAGGAGGAGTGTATACTAAAGTGGTTAATAATTAATCCTACACTGCGCATTGTATCATTTATGCAACATCCACAAATTTTATACTGTATTTTATATAAGCTTAGAAATATATCTTTGTATCTAATATATTACATACCTATACATAAGTTCTATATTTATTTAAGCCCGTATTTCCATCACAGCACTAAAAATAAATGATGCCGTTTGTACACGGAAGGTTTATTATGATATATATATATATATATTTAGATGTATATATATTAGGGTGGGTCGAAAAAAATAGATTTCGTTCTCTAGGGTCTAAAATGAAAGAGTTCCATCCTAAAAGTTGTGGAGATGTGCTGAAACATATTTCTGATGAATACCCAGGCAGCACCGAGCACCTCAAAACGCCGTTTTTTGCACTTTCTTTAGATTCTGGTCAATAACTTTTTTCAATTTGCTTCAAATTGGCTGAATATGGGTACTTTGAGGATTTTTTCTTCGCCTTTAGGAACGGGTAAACCCCAATGTCTGTTATATTGATTTATTCGGTATTGATCTGGGAATACCAGAAAAAAAAATTCAGCCAATTTGAAGCAAATTGAAAAAAGGTATTGGCCAGAATCTAAAAAAAGTGCAAAAAACAGCGTTTTGAGGTGCTCGGTGCTGCCTGGGTATTCATCAGAAAAATGTTTCAACACAACTCCACAACTTTTTGGATGGAACTCTTTCATTTTAGACCCTAGACATCATTTTCGTATCATTGTTTCGACATTATGATGCATATCTGATACATAGTGAAATTTCTTGGCATAATTTTATTTTCAATATTTTTCCCGAGTTCTTCTTCCTTTTTGCACCAAAAATAGTATATTATGATACAAGTGTATAAGTAAGCTTTTAAAGCACGTACGACGGAGTGCTTTTAACGTCGCTAGTGCTTTAAAAGCACTTATACACGTGTGTCATACGCTATTTTTTATTATACCTGCATCATACTCTAGAAAAAACTGGAAAGCAACAATTTGATTTTGATTCATTTCATAATTTTGCGCGTGTGACGTTCGACGTATATCGTTTACATGGAGACTGGTTAGCATTTGTTGTTTACGTTTACAGTTTTGACAGATATTAATACTAGTAAATATTTGTTGTTGTTGCTTAGTAACCTTTAAAGCACGGCGTGTTTTAATCTTGCGTTTATGAACGCTGTAGCGTGTTTTAAACACGGATTATGATGCAGGTATAATAAAAAATATTTTTTTGATCAATTATAGAAAATCGCGCAGTGAAGGATTAAATATGTATAAATTTTAAAGAAAAAGTTTTACAGTATCAGTCTCGTTATTTTATAGAAGCAACAAGATAAAATAAAAATTCAGTGGGCAATGCTATACCCACATATAACTTAAAACAGTAAAGAGTAATGTGACATTTTAACAGTATATACATGTGTATTTCACATAGTGTTTAGCACGTGTTCGACGACTAATCACAGCCCAGGAAACCATGTGGATTAGCGTCCCTTTAAAGAAAGGTCTCGTGGAATAGTCTGTAATGTTAGTTTGCTTTGTGTTGTAATAAATTTTAGTTTGTAATAGTTTACAACATGGCGCACAAAGCAAACTAACATTAGTTTAATTCGCCCTAGAAGGGCGTCGGCGATGGGCTCCGCGCAGCCGAACGCGCCCTTTGGCACACTCTTTATTCTAACAACCCTATATTTTCGGGTAACAGTGCCGCTGTGCTAGCTACGAAGTTTCTCAAACATCCAAGTTATTCATACCACATTAAAACACAGTATTATCATTACACACCTAACGACCTAACAACAGTATTTCAAAAGTCATCTCCTATTTCACAAAATTTAATCCATTTTTGCAATACCTGTACTGTAAGTTACCCGTTAATAACAAAATTTAAACACAGTAAGTGGAAATTCTATTGCACAATTGGTTTCCATGGTTACATCATTTACTTACCGTTCATGGTGGATGGTAAGTAAATATACAGGGTGTTCATTTTAAGTGGTACACTATTGCTATTTCGAGAACTATAAGAGCTACGAGGTCGGTTAAATTAGCAAACAATTTCTATATTATAAGACAAATAAAATGAGCAAAAGAAGAATTTTTTTAGATCAGTGGTTCTCAAAATGCGGGGTGCAACTTTCTTATTTTAAATGGCAACCTACTTTTTTTATTTGCTTATTCGATTCAATATTTTTTTCTGAATTCAATGATATTCACATGTAATGACCAAATAATACAAAATATTTGAGAAAAATGCAAAATTAAAAATATATCTTTTTATTTAAATTTGCATATACAAAGTTTGCCATGGAAGAAAACAAATAAATCAAACAATTTTTAATATTAGTTTTTTTAAGTGTACCTCTGTATTTCTGTATTGTAACAACTAAATTAATAATTATTGTCATAATTACATAATACTGAATCGAATAAGCAAATAAAAAAAAATAGGTTGCCATTTAAAATAAGAAAGTTGCACCCCGCATTTTGAGAACCACTGGTCAAAAAAAATTCTTGTTTCGCTCATTTTAATTGTCTTATAATATAGAAATTGTTTGCTAATTTAACCGACCTCGTAGCTCTTGTAGTTCTCGAAATAGCAATAGTGTACCACTTAAAATGATCATCCTATATATCATTCAAATTTCATTTTTAACCTCAATCTAACAGCTGTTATTTTTGATACCTATTTTTCCTTTTCTTATATTTACGCAGGTATTGCAAAAAATAGCTTACTAACCTTGAACTGTAAGTGATTTTTTAGGTCTCGAATATTTAGGAAATCTCGACCGTACGGGTCTCGACATCCCAAACTACATTCTCGACCTAAAAACAATCACTTACACTTCACGGTACGTAATATACTATTAGGAGCTGAGACCCATGACCATAGTAACATTTCCTTTCCATGATATTTTATAATTCAGACCGCAATATAAGTAGATTTAAGTCCAGTTGAACCACTCTCACTTAAACGTTTAGAGTTCCTTAAGATTCTAAGTAATCCTTAAATATAAAAATTTCGTTGCACCAGCCAATTTCAACACTTAAATTGACTTAAGGAATTGTAAAGTTAAGTGTCCAACATTGGCCACTTAACGTCTACTTAACAAAGGAACTGTGAAGTATTTGTATTTGTGGTGAGGAGGAATGGTAAAATATTATGATACTGATTACGACGATGACGATGTGGATGATTTGAAAGATATTCTATTTATATCATCCGAGAATAATATATGAACGAGCTAATCATTTTCATAATTCTACAACAAGTAATGGAATGGCACATATTCCACGTGAGCAAAAAGTTTGTAGTCCGAGCTGAAAGCGAGGGCTACGGTTTGCGAGTGTGGGATATACCATTCCGTTACATGTTGTAGAGTAGACTATACTTTCTATAAGAATATTTAGGAAATTATTCCAAAAATACAAATATAAAACTGTTGAAAACGTCAAACTCAAATAAATCAAATTAAAACAAACAGACGTAACCATAGTAACTGAATCAAGATACTTCTGCACATTTTAATGTTAAGTTACCAAATATTCTTCTTCGTTTTTGAAATTCAGTTTTAGATCTCTAGTTTTAGATTCAGAATGTAGAACGCAATGACTAGCTAAGCAATGCCTAAATTCAACGTGAGCAACAAACTTAAGATATAAGGATACCTTAAGTAATAAGTAATGCTTAGTAAAGCTTAATTTTAAGGAAGGGCGGTGCAACTGGGCATTAAGATATTGACAATAATTTTAACTTTCACGATAATAAACATTGCTAAACAAGGTTCGACAAATAAACTATCAATATTTACGGTTTAGTAGTTTCACTATATGAGTCGGAAAACGAGTGAAGGAGAGAAGAAATTGGACTCTTACGAACTAGAGGTCTTGGCTATCATCGAAGAAGTCACAAAATTTAAATTATATCTGTTATGAATAATAGTTATTTAGGTATCAAGGCACTGAAGTTCAATTTTTTATCACGAATTTGGTATTTAGTTGGCGAGGCCCGCAGTTCCGAGGAAAATAAACCATGTGAGTGATAAAAAGGAACTTCAGTGCCGAGGTACATGTTAAGTTTTATTTGAAATCTAAAATTCGAAAAAACTGTAAAAAAATTACAATATAGGTTAAGTTTATACATCTGTCAGTTGTCAATTGAATCTGACAGTCAGTGTTGCCAACCTCGAGAAGTGAAGTTTTCGTAAGTAAAACTCAAAATTAAGCGTTTTGTCCTCAATTTCATCATCGGAATTAACTTGTTAATTCTTCTTGCAAATTTGGTTTCATGTTACGTCCAAATTTAATATAGTACTTCAATATTACTGCCAAAATTTGTTTAATTGTACAATAATTATTTAACGGTTGCAAACACTAGGTTGCTCAAAATCGTCGTATAATGGGTTACTTTAGTGACGATTTCTGAACTTTTAATGACGATTTTTGAGCACTTTAGTGCCGATTTCAAATAAAATTTAATATTATCACCGATTAACTTATAGTTCTCGAGATTTTATAGTGAACCTCGAAATAAAAACACACGGTATAGCCAAAAATTCAAATATTATAAAACTTACCTTTTGACGCCGCCTGCATTTTCTCTGAGTCTAAAATAGAAATACAAAATATGTATAAATACTTAAATACATTGCTGAAAAAAAAAAAAAAATGGGAAACTTTTTTGCAATTGCTTATAAATTTTAGCAAAATGGTTAATGTAAATCTGAGGAATATTTAAAGATAATAAATTAGAGAATAATTATCACTATAACATTTTACAGGCAAATTCTCGAAATGGTGTTAGCTTAATGCCAAAATATTAACTGGTATCTCCATAATACGGTATTAAAATTTAGCCTAAAACCGAATTCTCGAAACCAAAACAATATTAGCAAATGACAACTGCTGATATATTTTACAAAAACATACTGGAAACGGTTTTATTTTGACATGAATGCCACAGGTACAACCAATAAGTGCGGACATTTTCTAATTCTATAAAATCCTACAAAATATACAATTTCAATTTAGCGCTTTTTTGATGTTTCTATATAGTACGAGAAAACAGAACCATAGACAATGCGAGTAGGTATGTACTCAATGCGCGTTCACCCGTTTGGTTTCAGAAATGATTGTTTATCAGTTTTAAATTCGCTTTTGCTAGCACTATGCAAAAGGTATTTCCGAAGATTTTTGTCTCATGAAATAAAAAAGAAAAGTTTGGTCATTTAAGTCAAATTTCGAGCAACAAATTTTAAATTTTGAAATTCGTCTGCTGAGGCAACCCGGCCACATACGAGTGGCAGACTGGTGTCTTTTGATTTGTATTTTCGTCTAGTATCATGTGATAAAAAAGAAAATTTTGGTCACATTATTCAAAATTCCATCTTTTACTTTCCTTCTTTAATGGACGCCATTTTTAATTCCACCCAGATCTAAATGGCAGACGTGCGCTTTTCGATGTACCTAAACGGGTAGATTCCATAGAACATACTGAAACTTTTGGTCAAATGGGTTGCAGTTTTTGAAGCTGGCTCACGGGCTATTATAAAATGTATCATGTGAAGAAAATCATTTTTGATATAAATCATTTGCACCGGCAAGGAATATAATATCAACTTAAATACAAAAATACTTAAAAAATAAATTTACAAATTATTGTTTTGGATAAGTCCTGTAGTTAACACATTGTTTTTACCCAAATTAACACTTATTTTTAAATTTTAAGTGAAACTAGTATCGTTGTCGGTAATTTTGAATTTAACCTTTAAAATTTTACTTCTCGTTCATGATTTACGACAAGTTGGGGTTGAGTTTGTTTATTGATTAAAAATAAAGAAGTTTGTGTCATTCCATTACTTGTTGAAGAATATACTAAAAATATTATGAAATGTCAAAAAAATTTAGTTTTTTTTTTAAATTTTCCATTACAATTTTTCTAATAAATATAAATTTTAAATTGTTGATGAATCGTGAAATATTAATATTTATGTAACAAATTGTAGCATGCATTTAAACAGGCTTTTGTATTTACACATTTGCTATAAAGTGAAGAACTAATAATTTACAGCAATATCAAAAAAATAGTATTGGAATCCCCATATTCTACATTTCTATTTTGTACCCGGTATATACAGAGTGTTCCATTTAAGGTACGAATGCATGGGGATCTCGAGAACCGTAAGAGATACGAGGTTGATTAAATTAGACGAAATTTGCCTGATTAGTAGGGCAGTAGGTACATGTATTTGTTTTTCCAATTGAATGCATAGGTCACTAGATATTGGCTAAAATGTAAATTTTGCGATTTTCTTTTTTTGCTGATAACTTCGTTCTATAACATAATACGAAATTTTGGTTTGCACTTTCTTATGACACTTTTTAGTGGTAAATTTGCAGAAGTAGGTACTGAAATTTTTTTTATATCTAAACATCATCAACTTTTGTTTTTCATATGGAGGTCATTGTAAGCATGACATTTTTTAATAGAGATTTTTTTTGCTTTACAACGATATAAAACACTAATAAAATATTCTTATAATTAATAGAAAAATTAACGAAATTATTTATTTATAATAAAATTGAATTGAAAAAAATGAATCATAGGCTGCTATGGAAGAAAATAACAATTTCTGACAATTCAAAAATAATTTACGAAAACTTTGCCATAAATATTTTATTAATTGGCTATTTCGATTTAAGCACTTCTGCGCCTTTCATTCCGTTTTTTTTTTATATAATTTACTTAACATCTTGGTTTAATCTGATTTCGAATTTTTACTGTGGCATTTCGTAGTACATTTTCATTCTAATATTCCCGAATAAAGAGTATATTTTCTTAGTAACTCCATAAAAAATCTAATTGTGTTAAATCCCTATCTATTGTTCTCCAAATCGAACATTTAATTACTGTACTATGACCTGTGAATTGTGAGCAGAAGCTCCGCCCTACGAAAACCACATATTTTGTATTTGACGAAGTGGCAATGTATCTAAAATACCTGCAATATCATTTCGTTACACATTTACATATCTAGGACTATTTAAATTTTCGTTAATTATGATTGGGCCAATTACTGGAATTCTTAGTATACCACACCATACAATGAAACTAAATTTAATTCGATGGCGAGAATCTATTATTCATTATTAAATTTTTTCCATAGCAGCGTACTTTTTTTATTTCAATTTTATTATAAAAAACAAATTTCGTTAATTTTTTAATTAATTATTACTATTTGTTAGTTGTAAAGCAAAAAAAATCTTTATTAAAAAATTTCATGGCTAATTTTGACCTCCAAATGGAAAATAAAAGTTGATACCAGTAACTCGTAAATGTTTATATACAAAAAAATTTGAATACTTCTGCAAATTCACCATTAAAAAGTGTCTTAAGAAAGTGCAAACAAGAATCTCGTATTATGTCATATAACAAAGTTATCAGCAAAAAAAGAAAATCGCTAAATTTACATTTTAGCCAATATCTAGTGACCTATGCATTCAATTGGAAAAACATATACATGTTCAGACTACCCTACTAAAGAGGCAATTTTCGTCTAATTTAACCAACTTCGTATCTCTTACGGTTCTCGAGATCCCAATGCATTCGTACCTTAAATGGGACACACTGCATAGGAATGTGTTATTATATTACAAACTACGAAACACAACTATTTATCTCATTAAATTTGGAAACCTCCACTTGCTAAAAATCGCTAAGTCATCAACTCCTTAGTGAGAACAGACAAATCTTTGGATCGTTTGGAATATATTTCTAGAACTAAATCACATATTTACGTAATAAAACTATTTTGAAAACTAACACTCTTTTGAGAATTCGGCTATTATTAATAAATATAAACCAGGTAATACCTAAATTAAAAAAAATAATTAAAGTTTCCGAATTTTTTGCCCAACAGTATAAAAATCATATAAAAAACTATTTCATTACTTACAATCGATCAGCTGGTTGACTCTTCTGGCTTCTTCGACAACATCCGAAACCAGATCTTCCACTTGATATTTAATTGTTTTTGATTTTCTTAAAAATCCATAATCAATATAGAGAAAAATCGCCCAGTACGCTACTGCATCAAGCAGTAAAAATAATATACAATACAACAGCGATATATCTCCTAGATATAAATTGTAAAAATCCTGGCATTCTTGACTGTCCGGCTCTGAGGACAAAGTATTTATTCAGTATACATAAGGGAAAATTACAATGAACGACGATTAATTCGAAGTTTCCTCATTAATTACTGTATTTTGACATATTTATCGAAGTTTGTACAGCTTGCTATTGATACTACATTTTAACATTATTTGAAATCTTTATTATACCTGCATCATACATAATCCATGTTTAAAACACGCTACAGCGTTCATAAACGTAAGATAAAAACACGCCGTGTTTTAAAGGTTACTAAGCAACAACACAAATATTTACTATTTATATCTATCAAAACTGTAAACGTAAACAACAAATGCTAACCAGTCTCCATGTAAACGATATACGTCAAACGTCACACGCGCAAAATTATGAATTGAATGAAAATCAAAATGTTGCTTTCCAGTTTTTTTCCATAGTATAATGCAGGTATAATAAAAAATAGCGTATGACACACGTGTATAAGTGCTGTTAAAGCACTAGCGACGTTATACACTTGTATCATAATATACTATTATCGTATCATCGACTTTTCTATCACTTTAATAAACTCGAGGAAAAAAAACGCAGCGTTTGAAAATGAACTCGGTTGTATTTAGTTGAAATTGGATGATTCTTTGAGTTATAGAAACTTTGAAATGTCCTCTTCAATGTGATGCTAGTCAATATGATATCAGATCCATTATACCCCCTCCCACCAATATAAAAAAAAAAATTATAATGGTCGTATCCAAAAACATGAGATAACTGGAAATATTCGTCGGATGATGGATATAAAGGTAGATAAATAACTATTACATCTCCTCATTGCAAACGTTTCGGTAATTTATTTTACCATCATCAGTGCTATAAAATAATAACAAGAAACACAGAACTAATTACTACATTGTGAATAGCCACTAATAAATAAGTTAAACATCATTGATAATCACCTGTGAGATATGTAGGTCAAACGTAACCAGATGACATGACATGTTTTCCAGCCGACAGTGTCTAGACACTCAGGCTAATTATAGAAAGAGAAATTTTCTAGAGATGGTTCATATTTACAATAACCAAAACAGCGTTAATTTTAGAACAGATACTGAGAATTTGTCCAAATGTTATCAATATGTACTCAATCTTTTGAAACAATCAAATAAGTAGTGGTTTTTTTTTCTCCTTGTTTAGTATCTGGTTCTCTTTCTATAACCAGTTTATGATTCATTGTTTTTTGGTTTATTTGTGAACAATTAGTAGTAACTTTTTTCTCGTTTCGCTACGTGTTTGACAGTTGATCTTACACTGTCGACTGGAAAACATGTCATATCATCTGGTTACGTTTGACCTACATATCTCACAGCACTGATGAAGGTAAAATAAATTACCGAAACGTTTGCAACGAGGAGATGTAATAGTTATTTGTGTATTAAGGGTGCAAAATGCTGCATTATAGCACGAGCATAAAGTTTGAAGCTCGAAGCGCAGCTGAGAGCTTCAATTATGCGAGAGCAGCAATGCCATTTTGCACCCGTAATACACACAATATTTTTCCTACAACTTTCTTAATATTCAAATAAAAGAAATGAATTAAATAAATATGTAAAATTATTATATTTTTCATACTAATTTATTGATACATTTTGATGTTACTAAGCAACAAAACACTCAACACGTACCTGTCAACATCAACATAGAAAACCAAATTCTGGGCTTCAACCAATAAATTATCGGGCATTAATAAATATTAACCATTACCCGTGTAAAAACTGCAGAATTACCTTAAATATTAATAAATAATTATACTTAACGTTACCTTAAATAAGTTTTTTTATTACCAATTGTATAATTTTTCTTAGGTTAGGTTAGGTTAATGTCATAAATTATTAATTTAATTCAATCTTTTATTTATTGAATTTGTCAATCATCCTTTAAATTCTATTATGTAATTTCTGTTCTTAATTAGTTGCAAGTTTGTGTTCAATAAATAAAAAAAAAATTCACTGATTCATTTAGCACGTAGGGCGCGTTCAGACAGTTGACAGTTGCAAAGATGCAAGAGCTGTGCGTTTGCGCATGTTTAATTTACAAAAAAATTATTGGATACATTTCAAATATACGTATTTTTATTCAATCTGCTTACAATGCGGAAAAGAGTTTGTAGCCCATGTGCGCAAAATACTTTTTTTCACGTTGCCTGGGAAACACAAGTGTTGTTTATATATAACTAAGAAATAGCATATTTTGCGTATTGAAAACAAGTTTTTTTGACAGTTGTAGGAAAAATTATTTATCTACCTTTATATCCATCATCCGACGAATATTTCCAGTTATAAAAAAAAATAGTTCCTGATGTGAATAAATGTAAAACTTTGACAGCACGTACGCAGTGCCAAAAAACTCGTAGACTCAATTGACAAACAGGGTAATAAAGTTTAAACTTTTTCCGTAAGTTTCTCAAGTTTCGAAAACATACGACAATTTGGCGCGAAATTGTGAATTTTTGGGCTATAATTTCAACGATTTTTGCACCGAAATCGAAGAACTTTGGAAATTTTGAGATGTGTAAAAATTTCTCATTGCCCTGTTTTAAGTTAATGTGCCACCAAACCCGTTCCGCCCCCTGCTCCCCCGGATGAAAAGAAATATGTTTTTGACTTTAAAATGTTTAAATTTAACTACCTGCAGTACGAGTAAAAAAAATCGTTGATTTAATTGACCAACAGAGAATTAAACTTCAATCGTTTTTCTTCAGGTTTATGCAATTTTCAAGGACCTACGATGATTCGTACCAAAGTAATTTGTCATATAGAATGTCCATTTATTCCGTTTAAATAAGTTTTCGAAAACATCTTCGTTTTCAAAACGTGACTGGAAATTTTTGTAGAATTCAGAAATTCGCGCCAAATGTCGTAGGTAGTGTTGTTACTAATCTAGATAAATTTATCTATTATCTTATCTAGATGAATTTTGTGATTAGCTTCTAAAATAATAAGCAATAAATTTGCAACACTGAGGGAATTTAAGAGAAATGAATCTAGATCGTGTTTTGACTGCTTGTGACAGCTAAGCTGTTGAACAGCGTAAATTGGAACATAATTTTCAAAAATAAATAATTTTGCTAATATCCAAGAAATTTGATATTTTTGTACAGTATACAAATTTGTAATTTTGACTAGAAATCAATATATAATACATGATGAGATCCATTAATAATAAAGAAGAGAATTAGTTTAAAAAAATTCAAGCCGAGTCAAATTCTGTAGCCCCGGATATTTCACCTACAAAATTTGTTGAAAAAACAATTCATTCCGATGTACTCACTGAAAATATTAATTTATTTTTGTTAGTTCAACTAAGTATAGGTAAGTTAAAGAAGGTAATAGCGTAAAAAAATTGGTTAAGAATTGTTATTTTATATGTTTTCACAACATATTGTAACGGTCGCGGCAGCGACAAGTTGAAGCTTGCCGGCCTACGACGCGCCGCCCAGTGAATGACGCAACACTAGCGAGTTCGGACAAATCGTTTGCTCCACAATAGAGATTGTTCCAGAACCTGCTGGAAACAAGGAACGAAGTATATAAAAGAGCGAATCACCGGGACCAGTCAGTCAGTTAGTTGACTCCCGAGCTACTAAGAAAAATTTGTGAACATAAACATATCTCTCGGTCTGAACATAAATATGTCGTCTTAAATAAATATCGCTCGGCTAGTTTATATAAATAATAGTGTTTATTTATAGTAGTGATAAGTGTTAGTTTAAAAGTTATTGTATTCGGTATTTTAGTGTAATATACCTAGAGTTAATTAACTTTTACTTTTTATTATAATAATTATTCATTATTAATAATATTACTTTTATTGTTTAAATAAAAACTTGTTAAACCCACGAACGTTACAATATCATACCACCAGCTATAACCAATGAAGCACATAAAAAAAATTTTTACCTATTTATTATCTAATGAATATCTAGATAATTTTTATTTATCTTTTATCTATTATCTAGATAATTTGTCCAATAAATATCTATTATCTTATCTAGATTAATATAAGACTAGTTATCTTAACTTTATCTAGATAAAAAATATTGTTATCTGTTACAACACTGGTCGTAGGTACTCGAAACTTCAGAAACTTAAAGGAAAATGTTTGTTCTTTATTGCCCTGTTTGCCAATAGAGTCTACGATTTTTTTGGCACTGATTACTAAAAGTGACATTTTATGAATAAGCGGGAAAGTTTGTGAAACGAGGCACAGCCAAGTGAGACAACACCACGATCGAATTAGTTAATTCTTCTTGCACATTTTGTTTCATGTTACGTCTAAATTTACTATAGTACGTCAATATATCTGCCAGAATTATCCTACTTGTACAATAATTATTTAAAGGTTGCCAACATTTTTGAGCACTTTAGTGCCGATTTCAAATAAACATAAATTATCTTGCTTTAAATGACTTATTATTTCAAATTACACAACCGGCAAGGTAGGTAGTAAGAAAAAACCCAACAGCATATAATTGTTCATCCATTTTACCGGTTTCATCAACCGTCAAACTGTCATTTTATTATTCATCGCGCATGCGTGTGTCATATTTTCAATACGACAAAAAATTGTCGCGTGTATATTTTATAAAAATATATCATATTTTTTCTCGTACGATATCCAAGATCATATAAAAACATATTGAATATTGCACGAGAAACCATTTGATATATTGGATCGACTACAGGCTTAATATTAGTGCTTATAGTCCAAGAGCGGGCTGCAAAAAACCTGGCCGTTCGAGTAACAGAATAAAATGTTTTTAAACCGTTAGTACTCACAGCTATCATTACCAAACTCACTGCGCGCCTGCGCACAAGTTGTTACAAACATTTATACAGAGTGTTCAATTTAAGTGTGCCACCATTGCTATCTCGAGAACTATAAGAGCTACGAGGTCGGTTAAATTAGTAAACAATTTCTATATTATAAGACAATTAAAATAAGAGAAACAAGAATTTTTTTAGACCAGTGGTTCTCAAAACGCGGGCTGCAACTTTCTTATTTTAAATGGCATTTTTTTTATTTGCTTATTCGATTCAGTATTTTTTTCTGAATTCAATGATATTCACATGTAATGACCAAATAATAGAAAATATTTGAGAAAAATGGAAAATTAAAAATGTATCTTTTTTATTTAAATATGCCTATACAAAGTTTGTCATGGAAGAAAACAAATAAATGAAACAATTGTTAATATTAGTTTTTTGAAGTGTACCTCTGTATTTCTGTATTGCAACAACAAAATGAATAATTATTCTCAAAATTAGAGTTTTTGCAATTATTTCTGTATTTGATTTATTTGTTTTCTTCCACGGCAAACTTTGTATAGGCATATTTAAATAAAAATTATAAATTTTTAATTTTGCATTTTTCTCAAATATTTTCTATTATTTGGTCATTACATGTGAATATCATTGAATTCAGAAAAAAATACTGAATCGAATAAGCAAATACAAAAATAGGTTGCCATTTAAAATAAGAAAGTTGCACCCCGCATTTTGAGAACCACTGGTTAAAAAAATATTTGTTAAGGTCATTAAAATAATCTTGTAAAATAAAAATTGTTTGCTAATTTAAACAACCTTGTGGCTCTTATAGTTCTCGAGATAGCAATGGTGGCACACTTAAATTGAACACCTGTATATGGGTGTAGAATTTAAATGTGGAACATAGGGATTTCAATGCAATTTTTTTGATGTTGCTGTAAATTTTACCTATTCACTTTACAACAAAAGTGTCAAAACAAAAGCTGCTCAGTATTTAAAAATGCATGCAATAAGGCCCATTTGGTTACCTAAATATTAGTATTTCGCGATATTTCGATCAAATTAAAATCAATATTTATTAGGAAAAATTTTGTAACACAGCGATGGAAAATCAAACAAAAACTAAAAATATTTGACATTTCGGAAAACAGATTTAGATTAATTTATTACATTGTTGCATTATTTTCTTTGAAAATTTCGTAGTAATGATTAATTTTAATGATATAATGGCGTATTTTAGAGTTCACTTCTTTCCATTTATTTCACTTAAAAAATAAATAAATCTTAACCTGATATGGAAATATCAAATATTTTTCGTGTTTGTCTAATTTTCCATGGCCGTGTTACAATTTTTTTTTTCTAATAAATATTAGTTTTAAATTGATTGATATATCGTGAAATACTCATATATAGGTAACTAAATGGGCCATATTGCATGTATTTTTTAATTCTGAACAACTTTTATATTTACACTTTAGCTCTAAAGTGAATAGGTCAAAAATTACAGCAATATCAAAAAATTGCATTGAAATCCCTATGTTTCACATTTCAATTCAACACCCATATAAATGTTTGTAACAACTTCTGCCCAGGCGCGCAGTGAGTTTTGTTATGGTCGCTGTGGGTACTAACAGTTTAAAAAACACTTTATTTTGTTACTCGCTCGGCCGGGTTTTTTGCAGCCCGCTCTTGGACTATTATAGTGTGTTGTATACTTAGTAGTAAATAAATGAATAATTAGGCAACGGCCATGGCATGGTGCGTTTATACCGAATCACTCGATAACGTAAGTTAAGCAACACTACCCGCGGTCAGTAGTTGAATTGGTGACCGCCCTGCGAAAACCCATATTACCGATCACTGCGTGCCGTTGTCATACCACCTTAGCAATTGAGACCGCTTTAACAAATAATAAGAAAAATATTTCTGTTTCATTCTTTCAACTTCAGAAAACTTCACTAAAAAGTGAACCATCATTCATACCCAACCACTTATTTGATATTAAAATAAAACTAAATTAATTACCACAACAGGGGAGGTTTGGATAAATAGAGCACTGAATGTCTTGATCGTTGCTCTCCCAGTTTCGTATCTGTGCAGCTTGAGGCACAAGCAAATAGAGACCGTACGACACGGCATAGTGGGGCACTAGCAGCAAGACATACTGCACTGCTTGTCGCACGTCTCGTCGCACTTTTTCTGCTCGTTTCTCCCAAATATAAAATGCAATTGGAAGGAGCATGCCTGCAACACGAGGTGAGGGTTATTACATCGAGTATTGTTAATAACATACATACATACATAACGTCACGCTATGTCCCACTTAGTGGGGTAGCACGAACCCAGAAACACAGTCAACCAACAATCAATCTCCTCCAAACATTCCACCACTTTCGCCTCGACCACATTCATAGTGCGATTCATACATGCTCGTTTATTCTTCACACTCGGACTCATTCGTTCACGCAACAAACCATCAATCATACCCAACCAGTTATTCCTCGGACGCCCACGCAATCACACCCACATATATTAGTTTCACCAACCTTTCATTCGACGTTCGCTCAACATGCCCAAACCACCTCAACTGACTCACTCCCACTTTCTTAACAATATTTTTCTCAATAGCTCCGTGGTAACGTGTCGTGAGATCCTCAGTTCGAATCCCACTGCCGACAGTTACAAATTTAAATTTACCCCTGTGGTTCCCCCTCCACTAACATCCTTGGGGGCGATGATTTGACGGCTGGTAACCGCACTTCATACGAAAAAAATATATCACTTACCGAGATCTGCGTAAGCAGAGTGCCACACCCGTAATGGGTAAAAGGCGTGATGATATATTTATTTATTTATTTTATTTTTCTCAATCTCACACTCACCATACACCAATGTATTCCGTATACGATCACGTCTCGTATACCCACACACTCCTCTCAAATATCTCATTTCTACAGCAGTTATAGGTCGTTCATGCTTCTTCATCCACACCCAACATTCAGAACCATATATCAATGTAAGCACTAACACACCATTATAAACACTCAATTGAACATCTCTAGATACATTCACGTTTCGAGAAAATGTACCCAGAGTACCCAATACCTTCCACACTGCAGACACTCGCCTTTCAATCTCCCGGTCAATACATCCATCCCTCGAGAACATACTACCCAAATATACAAATTCATTCGCTTGTTCCAGTCTCACACCATTCACTGAAGCATTACAATCTGTCACCAAATCATTCTTCTCAAACACCAACACTTTACATTTATCACCATTCAATAGCAGATATAAACATTTCCCTACTTCATTTATGCTCCCAATCATTCTTCTCAATTGCTCCTCAGTGTCACCCAACACAACATCATCCGCATAAGCAAAAATAAAAAAAAAAATGGTAAAACAAACCGAAGCTAAACAATTATTGTGTTAAAATTATAGTTTTAGAGTAGACAGATCGCACCATTTCTATTTCTAAAGCTACGAGGTTGATTATATTAGCAAACAATTTATAATTAGTAAGACTATATGTGATAGTTTACTTGACCTTATTGTTACTTTTAACTCGTTAATAACGATTTGTTTCATTAAATAAAATATAAATAAATTTATTTTATTTATTTATACCTATCAAAATATCACTTTACATTTTTTAGTATTTGTTAATACAATAGGAAGATAGAAGATAAAATTTATTTCGTTCGTGGGATTTTTTCATTCAGCTTCGCCTCGTTTTGCAAATTTCCCCACTTACTCATAAAATATCACTTTTAATACGTATCATAAATAACTAATTTGTAATTAGAATTATATTTCAAATATAACTGCCTATAATTGTTTGATTTTTTTTTATAGCATATATAGAAATAAATATTGCATTTTGTTATTTTTGGTAAAATCTGCTCACCTGTGATTCTTGAAATAAACTGTTGTAGGCACCGCAATACCTCCCGCCATAGATTTCATATCAAACAATCCAAAAACACGGACAACCACTATCAAGAAACGCTCATCCGTTCAAAAAATTATGACACATTTTCAACCGTTGTTTTATTTTTGTTAGCAGATTTAAACGAAAATATCACAATAATTTTTCTTTAACGTGTTATAATTCGTAATCAGTGACAGTAAGAGGAAAGTGTTTCAAACACTAATTGTAGATAATAATATTTGAAACATTATTCTAATAGCAAATTTGGCATTAAACCATACTTTACTGAGATATTTAACAAATAGCTTGATAGGGCTTCAAGTAAACCACCACTTCCGGTTATTGGATTATCACCAAAAACTAATCAGCTCTTCCCAAGGGGATACAATTGATATATACAAAATATCCAAATTTTCACCACACAGACTGACAGACAGACACATACACAGACATCATCGCGAAACTATGAAAACTTACTACTCAATTTTTAGCATTATTCCTATACCTCCCTTACAGAATGTGGCGGGAGGTAAAATCGCTCATCCCTTCAAAAAACTTAATTTTTTGTCATAATTGAAAACTAATTTTTCTGAAAGGTTTAGCGTTTCTTGGTAGCGCTGCTCCGTTTTTCTTTATTGTTTGAAAAGAAATCTATAACGGAAGGTATTGTGGTGCCCACAAAAGTTAATTTTTGCTGATCAGTGTACTTACATGTACAAGAAAATCAATGTGGTGCCCACATCAAAATCTAATTTTTAACAAAATTTTATTTTTCTATTTTTTGTAAATTCGACTATAGTTAATTCACTGCTGCGCAATGAGTCGAAACCACTCAATAATTTAACGGTTTATTACGAAAGTTTGTCCGGTTAGTTTTACACTCGCTGTTATAATTACATATGATACTTACTACAAATAAGATAGCAATAACTCAGAAAATGAGTAGCACTTGTTGCATCTGGTCTATAGTGAAAAAAATACGCAAACGGAAATATAGCTAAGCCGAACGAAACCATCAACAAAACAAACGCCACTGAAACAAAACAAACAAAATAGTACAGGCGGGACCACCGCACCAATCATCGACTTACGTAATGCTGTATGAAATGACATGAAACCTTGAAACGCTATAATGATAAGAACTATACCCAGCAACGCAACAACGTAAACAGCCATGTCGAATACGTAGTTACTGAGCCAGTAGACGTATCGAGGAACTCCGAACATGATCTGTAGATGTTTAACACCGGACAGGCGCTCATCTACGTGAAATATTAGTAGAATGCACACTAATATTGTTAGACCTACAACAAAAGTTACAAATCAACAAATATACCAAAAAACACACTTTTTGGTATATTTTTATTTGTTTTTCAAAAACATGGGGAAAATAGCTCCGTGGTAACGTGTCGGACTGTGGATCGTGAGATCCTCAGTTCGAATCCCACTGCCGACAGTTACAAATTTAAATTTACCCCTGTGGTTCCCCCTCCACTAACATCTTTGGGGGCTATGAGTTGACGGCTGGTAACCGCACTTCATACGAAAAAATATATCACTTACCGAGATCTGCGTAAGCAGAGTGCCACGCCCGTAATGGGTAAAAGGCGTGATGATATATTTATTTATTCAAAAACTGTAAATTCAAATGTAAAATAAATTTAGTATGTTACAGACGATCATATTTATAAATATACACATTATTTGCATTTCTGTCGTCGTTCATGGGAATGTGTGGCATATATTTGACTACTTTGTAATTTATAATTTGTAAACAAAATTAGCTTTTTAAATTTATTACAAAACTTTGGACTTTTATCTACAAATGTAGGTATAAAACATTATATCTTTCATTTATTATAATAATGATATATTGTTTCAAAAAAGTCATGTTCATCTTGCGCTATCTTCAGCCCGCATGGTTGACCTTAAACGATGTTAGGAGGTTTCCTTTGGTTAGCGATGAGCGAGCCATCTGTTGCATCTAACCGCAGTTACATTTACTAACATACCAAGGACGGGAATAGTTACTGAACGATCAGTGCTCATAGCTATGACTACTACTGAAATTAATTTTAAAATATTATTTTTCAATTAAAATACTGAATGTCTCATTTTAATTTACCACCTGAAATATCTGTAGACCTACGCTTCGAATCCAAAAATGTCGCAGGTAAAAGTTTAATGATTCGACGGGGGACATGTATTTATGTAAAAAATTCGACCCCTCGACCCCCATGGGTGGCTGGGGTAGGGGTAACTTTGAAAAATTAAATAGGACCCCTTATTTTTTATTGTAGATTCGGACGAAGCATACAATAGTATATTGTGTCATTAGGAGTAAATGTGATACTTTGGGTGCTGAGCATGTAAGTTTGAACGACGAGCGAAGCGAGTCGAACAATTACATGCGAAGCACCCAAAGACACATTTACTCCGAATAACACATGCTATTTTTTCTTCAAACATAGAAAATAAAATTATAAATATTATAAAATGCTCAAAACTTCAAAAAACATTGTCTTATCTAGCATTTCAAGTTGCCGTAGAATATGCTGTTTTGTTATTTTTGTTTATTTGTTTCATTTTTAACTGTCAAATTATTGAATTGCAACCTAACTATTTTTCATAATATTTTACATTGTCCGCCGACGGCGTAAATGTGTTGCCAAGGATACACTTTTACGCCGTCGGCGAAAATATTGAACTTCTGCTTGTTGAATACAAATACATAACAACGTACTTTTATGACGTTTGAAGAAAAAATAAGTAATTTTTATCTAAAAATTTTAAAAATTATATCTTTGGTAATACACGGAATTTTTATATTGGGTTTTCACTGATCGTCATATATTCTAATAAAGTTTCATAAAAAAATGGTTTAGGGCTCATTGACTCGACTCAAAACTCAAAATATATGTGATATTTTACGGTTAATTTGTTCAATTTAAAAGCAATTCCAATCAACTTGTACAAGATTTAAATGCACATTACCAAATGGTATCCAAACCGCCCAGAAAGCGGCGGCCGTAGATATCCCCAACTGCTGCACCCGCTGCGGGTTGTTCCGCACGTTGATGGTTGCTCTGTCGTCGTCCAGAGCCAACTTCAGCAGCGCATTCGTGATTAGATTCAAGGAAATAGCACAGCTGTGTATAGCCTTCGAATGGAACATCACGTTTAAAACCATTTTCCCTCCACTTGTGTTTAACTCTGCGGCTGTTACCAGGTTCTCGTATCTGTCTTTATGTGTCTTGTAGGCCTTCAATATTTCTAAAAACATACATTACTAACAATTATAATTTGTATATATTCGGCACGATTATATACAAAGTTCGCTGTGTGTGTGTGTGTGTGTGTGTGTGTGTGTGTGTGTGTGTGTAGGTGTGTGTGTGTCTGTTAGTCTGTGTGTGTGTCTGTTAGTCTGTGTGGATCTCTGGAATTACGGTTTCTCAAAAAGAAGCAATAACACCTGGGCAAGAAGCGACAAAGAAAAAGCTGATGCCTTCGCAGAACATCTTAAAGAAGTCTTCAAATGCTTCCCTAGGGAAATCACAGCAGACGAAGAAGAAGAAATACATCAATCTCTAAATACTCCAGAACAACTGTCGCCCTTGATGAAAAACATTAGTTTGAATTAAGTAATAGATATTATTCAAAACAAAATTAATCCAAGAAAAGCTCCAGGCTTCGATCTCATTACAGGAAAATTACTGCAAGAACTACCAGAAAATGCAATAAAATTGATCACATTTATCTTTAATGCTATAATCAGACTCAGCTATTTTCCATCACAGTGGAAAGTTTCTCAGATCATTCTAATACCTAAACCTGGAAAACCTACTGAAGATGTTGCTTCATACAGACCCATTAGCTTGTTACCGATTATTTCAAAATTGAACAAAGAAAATATTATACCGGACCATCAGTTTGGCTTTCGACAAGAACATGCTACAACAGAACAAATCCACAGAGTTATCAAAATAATAGACAGTGACATTGAAGAAAAAAGATACTGCTCTGCAGCATTTCTAGACATCACACAGGCGTTTGATAAAGTTTGGCATGATGGACTCCTGTATAAATTAAAACGTACGCTCCCTAATAACTTTTACCAAATCCTTAAATCCTATCTCAATAACAGATACTTCCAAGTAAAATACCAAGATGAAACCACCTCCCTACATCCCATAAAGTCTGGAGTTCCACAAGGCAGTGTCCTGGGACCTATCCTGTACTTAATCTACACTGCAGACCTACCAACTTCACAAAAAGTAACAGTAGCTATAGCTTGTACAAATTTCCGTGGCGATTGACTTGACTTGCTAATGGGATAAGCCAGCCCTAGCCAGTGGGGTGCAAGTTTGTCTGATGTTCAGGAGTGGATAATTATAATTTTTGGCTTAGATGCTTCAATCTCCGAAATTTTTAATACGATTATCTTTTCAATTTTTTCCCCGAAAACTGTTAAGTAAGATAATTTTATACAAATATACCTTCAGAAAACGACATTTAAAATTCATTTTATTAAAATTTTTCATATTTTGATATTACTTGTGTCTGTTTGTGTAAAACTCATTTGCAAATATTATCCAGTACAACCCTGTAAAGTAGTCCCTCATAAATTTCTTTAATTCTCTTTTGGAATACCTGCTGAGAAACACTAATGGAATCAATCGCCACGGAAATTTATACAAGCTATACATTCGCCGATGATACGGCAATTTTAGCTTCACATGAAGATCCCAAAAATGCTTCAAATATATTACAAGAGCATTTAACGAAAATTGAAAAGTGGCTGAAAACATGGAGGATAAAAGCAAATGAAACAAAATCAGTACATGTTACATTCACTACAAGAAGACAAACATGTCCGCCAGTATACTTTAATAATTTACCAATACCACAGGCAGACAATGCAAAGTATCTAGGCATGCATCTTGATAGACGTCGAAATTGGAGAAAACATATTCAAATGAAAAGAAAGCAACTAGGACTCAAATTTGGTAAACTATACTGGATGCTAAACCCTAACTCAAAACTCTCTCTTGAAAATAAACTATTAATCTACAAGGTAATATTGAAACCAATTTGGGCATACGGTATACAACTTTGGGGAACAGCTAGTAATTCAAATATGGAAATCATTCAAAGATTTCAGTCTAAAACACTAAGAACAATAGTAAACGCTCCGTGGTATGTGACTAATGATGTGATACACCGTGACTTAAATATGTGCACAGTGAAAGAAGAAATAAAACGCGCAAGTGAAAAATATCTTCAAAGACTGGAAAAACATCCAAATTCTTCCGCAGTGAACTTGTTGGATAATAGTTATTATACTTACAGACTCAAAAGATTTACTCCTCTAGAACTGACACATAGATTTTAATATCAAAAATTAAATATACCCAAGCATAAAGTATAAGTATTAATAAGAGAACATTACCAATGGGTAATGTTCTCACATGTCTATATAAACAAAACATTTACTCATTGTTATCTTAAGAAACAGATTGTAAATAAAATATATTAAATAAAAAAAAAAGTATTCTCCTTATTTAACATACATAATATGTATATATATAATATATTATATTATTTACATAAAACGAGGGCTATCTAAGAAGTTAATACGTTCCATTATTTTTAAAAGACTACCGGACCTAATATATCAGCAACTAAGCAATAAAGACGCTAATATGTGTAGAACATGCGGAGAAATTATTATATTAATAAAAAGAAGAAAATACATTAAGTAACTTATTAAGAGTGTTATAAAATGCCTAAGTTCAACAGAGAGCTTTCTAAAAGCCTCCGGCCCTAGGTACGTAAGTTGACCAAAGGCATTATTGTACGTTTAACGCTCGTGGTGCATTTCACATTTTATGTCCGACCGACATATTATTTTATAAATGATATTTATCGATTTCTGTCATATCATTGTGTTTTGTTAGAGAGATTAATCTATTTGCTTGCAAACACTGTAACTACGAGCCCTAACAACATAATGTTCGGACGCTTGATTTTTTACTTATTATATTTTTCTTATTTATCCTATAACATTCACATTTAAAATGAATAAAGATAAGCCAATACTAAATGTTAAACTATGGGGGCCAATTATATTTAGCAGCAGACAGTGGCGTATTATGTGGGATAATTTTTTTGGTCCAAACTCAATTTCCAAAAGAATAAATTGTTTCTACTCAAAGTTTATTCAAATCTGTTGAAGCAGCTTACTTTAAGCATAATTTAGTTTACTTTCATATAGTTTCATTTTTGTCGCTACAAAAATAGCTTTAAAATTTTTCGTTTTCGATAAGTTTTGACATTCGACAAAAACAATTCGGATTTTAGAATCCAAAATCTTTCCTCTATGCTACGCCATTGTTTTCGAGGTATTCTTTATCCATTTTGTATATAAATATTAGGTGACAACTTACAAAACATAAAATAATTACCGAAAACGTAAACCTTTAAAACTATTTTTTGAGTGACATAATAATAAAAATATATAACAATAAACTAAATTATACTTAAAATATGCTGCTACAACAGATTTTAATAAACGTTTAGTGTACAAATTTTTTTGGGGAAGTTGAGTTTGAACCCAATAATTTACTCATATGATACGCCATTCTCTGTTGCTAAATATGGCTAAACACTATAGTTTTACATTTAGTATTGGTTTAGATTCATTTATTTTAAATATGAATATTTACTGACAAGTCAGAAAAATATGCTTAGCAAAAATCAAGTGTCCGAACATTATGTTGTTAGGGCTCGTATACTAAAAATGTTTAAGCAGAAGACGCACGTTATCGAAAATATTACTAGATAATGGCGCCACTATGTAACAACCTTTAAATGGAATACTAATACGTACCGCCATTTTTAGACGCGATTTGTTGCAAGGAACCAGTAGGTCTCAAACGATAGAATAAAATTATATTTTTTTTAATAGTAACCCATATAAATTTTTAGTCCATAAGATAGAGAATTTTTTTCTGATTTCAACGATATAAATATGATATGAGGTTGTATAGCAATTATTTTAAGAAAAATGGTGTTAAAAATCAGAAATAATTTTACAATATTGAAGTAGGCTATGCAATAAACAAGTATTAATACAATTATTGCCTAGGCCGCAACCTTCTTATATCTAAAATAACGTGTTTTACTAAGAAATTAATAATAACAAATGAACTACATGACGAAGAAAAACCAGAAAATAATAGTAATAACATAAAAAGAAACACAATATGATGGAAATTATTTACGATTTATGCAACCATATTAATGGTATTTATTATTGGTATTTTTTCACTTAGTATTAATTTGTTTTATATTTTGTGTTCAAAAACACCTCCTTAACGTAAGTAACAAAACTATCTGTCACCTGTATCATTTGTTTGCATTTGTTTATTGCATAGCCTACTTCAATATTGTAAAATTATTTTTGATTTTAATACTATTTTTCTCAAAATAATTGTAATACAACCTCATATCATATTTATATCGTTGAAATTCTCTATCTAATGGACTAAAAATTTATATAGGTTACTATATAAAAATATATAATTTTATTCTATCGTTTGAGAACCACTAGTTTCATTTTCTGTTTGTTTTTTCTATTAAATAGGGCCCTTTTTCCTGGTCATTTTTTGTATATAACATTTTTCTATAAAGTTATTAGTTCGCCCCAAAACGCTGGTTGTTTTAAAGGAAACAACCTGTATATGATAAAACACTGGCTAACGAGGAGCACATATTACAAATGAATACAGTAAAGTTTGACAGTAAATTGACAGATCGATATGGATTTTATATGTAAACGTGCAGTGATTATTATGTCAAATTGTCAAATAGAAGCTAGATATTTCGATATTTGATCTGCGATAGAAGGGTTATGGTTAGGCCGGTTCCGTGACTTTCAGCGATTTTTAAGGTTTTGATTATCAAATAGTAAGTAAGTATTAGAGCTTGTTTCATGCAAAATTTACATAAAATTCTGTTCCATCTTAAAAGATTTTCACAAAGATAATGCCAAAAGGTAGAGGTTTAAATTATACAGAACGAGAGACACAAGAATTATTGATTATAATAACAAAATACAGAAGTATAATTTAAAATAATAAGACGGATTATACTATACTAGGTATCAAGGATTAGCAGGTATGGTAATAAATTCAGCTATGAATAAAAATTTCATTTTATTTTATTGGGATCTGACATGGGGGCGTGGCCTATCTAAGATGGCGTCAATAAGGGTGAAGATTCGAATGTGACAATAGTACTGTTCGCGTATAAAATATAAAAAATGAGTCTCATGATTAATAATATTTGCGAATTCGCAATATTATAAAACAAAGTGTAAAATCTGACAGTTAAAAAATACTAAATAAATATCCAGTTTTTTATACGGAATCTAATATTATTTATTTATCAAACAGTAAATCTCAACAGCTACAACAGATCCTGCAAACTAATTTTAAAGAAGCTGAACGCATCTTATATACTTGACAATTGATTAAATGCAGGAAAAAATTTAATGAAAGTGACAGTGGTTGTTGGTGTGGTGGCTTTCTGTATGTCAACGTCGAATTTGCGAGGTGATTCCCATGAAATTAATAGAAAAATTGCAGGAGATGAACAAGTGATGAGTGTTGTTTGTTCCTGTATGGCTGGTTTTGGATAAAAAATGCAAAAACTGCATTACTACATTGTTGTACTGTTATAGGTTAGTTGTACATTTCTTAATTTAAATCAACTAAATAAACAAATAACTAAAATGAACAAATTTAAGGTACATTAACTTTGAATACAGATTTAATTTAATTATGTATGTATGTATGTAACTTAGTTAAATACAAAGTGAAAAGATTTCGGAGCAAATTCTTATTATAGCCTAAAATTTTACATAACCGTCTGGTACAAAATATTCAGAGCATATTATTTATTGTAAACGCATTCATGTTGTTTACTTTTGTTAGTTTTTTCCAATGTTTTTCGCACTTCAAATTGGTTTACTTTATAAATAAAACGTTTGTCCAGCTTCGGAAAATAATGGAATGTAACGTCCAGATTTTTACGGGACTTGTTATTACACTGTTTTACTGCACAATAGACTTTATTATTAGATTTTTCGCGGTGTTTAACTACAATTTCGGTAATTTTTATCTCAAAAATCGTTATTCCCATTTGACGTAATGTATTTCTAACGGAATCTTCACCCTACTTTGTGTTCGAAAATAATCCACTAGATGACATATCGCATATGTAACGGATTGGGATATCTCACACTCGCAAACCGTAGCCCTCGCCTTCGGCACGGACTACAAACTTTTTGCTCGCGTGGAATATGTACCATTCCATTACTTGTTGTAGAATATACTATTTCTTTAAATTGTTGTAATTCGTAAATGGTGACAATAAAAGGAAAATGTTACAAACAATAATTGTAAATAATAATATTTGAAACAATATTCTACTTACAAAATTTTTATTAAACCATAATTTATTGAGATATTTTAAAATCACTTCATAGAGCTTCAAGTAAACTACCAGTTATTGGATTATCACCAAAAATTAATCAGCGAGTTAAGTTTTCAAGTTTCGAAAGAGAGTTTTTAAAAAATTTCAAAGGTTCTTTTATTCTAACAAGTGTTGACTACAAATGTCAAGAGACAAAAGACAAAAAACTACATAATATTACATCTTTTATAACATTCAACTTATCTATTCTAACACTATCCTATTTCATGCTGCGTTAGCCATTCTCGTTGGCATAAACTCCTCCCGTCTAAGTGAGAACTGTGGGGCGTTTTGCCACAAAGTTCGGTGACATTTCAAATTCTTCCTTTTGTTCGGATCTGGACCTAGGCTCGGATATTTTCCTTTTAACAAACTACAAATACAAACAGTACAAAGCAATTAAAATTGTTATAACATACAAAAGGATAGTATAAATACCAATTCTATTATAATAAACTGGTTCGGTTTAATTATTTCTAATTTATGTTTATGATCATCAATAATTGAATTCAAATTTTTTGTTTCATCCAGATTAATAGTATCTAATTTTAATATTTTAAAGTTAAAATTGTCTTTATCAGGAATGTCACTTTCAAATTTTAAGTTAGGTAATTCAATGTTCTTAAAACTTGATTTATTATTTTGATATGTCTTAATTAGGGTATTTTTCACTCTCACTTCACATTGATTATTTAATTCAACTAAGTAACTTCCATTTAAGGGGATATTGTCTATGTTTAAACCACATTTTTGTGTTGCGACGATGCCATCGGGGGCGATGATGATCCATTGGTTCTTCTCCACTTTTTGGATTTTGACGTCCGGTACTTGGGTGGATATTTGTTTGCAGTTTGTAGTATTATTTAAATACTTTAGAAGTTGGATTTCACAGGGGGCAAAACTGTTGATCTGAGATGTGTGGACTTCTTGGCACAGGAATGCTTCTGGTATTATTTCTTGACAGCTGGTATCGAAGAATGCGTATGTTTGCTCGTTGGATATAAGGTATTTTGAGTGTGGAATAATAGTTTTAAAGGTGTTTTGATTTGGTGTGGGTAAGGAATATAAATGGTAGTAATTAAAGGTATCAGTTTCAACAATTGGGATTTCCAATAAAAATATTATTTGATTACCTTTACTATAACTTTTAATTTCAATTATTTTTTCAAAGAGTAATATATTCTGCAATTTTGGCTCAAAGGGGAACTTATTTTTATCTAATTGTTTATAAATTAGAAGTATTTCAGAGAGTAAATCGTTTGGTTCAATAATAGAATTGTGAAAAGTATTTAATTTAGAAAAGGTTATTGCTACTTCAATTTTTTCTAATAAATCATACATGATTTGCAAACTCAGTGTATATTGAGAGATAACTGATTGTAAGAATACGCAATCGTTCAGTTCGACATTTTTTATATAACTGTTATTAATAAATTTTACCAATTGTTCAATCTTAGAGTCAAGTATTAATTGATTGTGTGAAAGTGTTTTAAGGTTGTCATTAAATTTTTGAACAGATGTTTGAAGGATTGTCATTTGATCTTTAAGAATTGTTTTAACTTTATTTTGATCTTCGGATATTTTTGTGATAATTCTATCATATTTTTCGGCATCGTTATGATCGAGGTTTCCGGTTATAGATTTTATAATTGATCCAAGTCCGTCAATAAGACCTCGTTTAGTTCTTTTAATATAAAATAATGGGTTTAATTGTTTAATTTGATTCAAAACTTTATTTTCAAGAATATTAATTATTTGATGAGAATGAACATTATTTGTCAAGTTTTTGAATTCATTTTGGACTTTGAAAAATGAGTTACGCAATGATGTAAATTCGTTGATTATGTCAGTAATGTCATATATTTGTACGAATGTCCAAGAGTCAGTTTTAATTTGGGCGTTTCCTAGTTTCAAAGGAAGGAGGCCGGGATTTTTATTCAGGTTGTGGAATTTAGGTAATTGTAAGCTTGTTACGATGACGAGGAAGGTTGATCTGTAACAACAGATGGTTTTCTTAATTCTTTTATATGAAAAATTTCTTTCTTATCTTTCTTACGTTGGTTACAAATTTCTACTCGATTTCTTTCTAATAATTTTGTGATTTTATAAGGGCCTAAAAATTTTAAATTCTTTTTATTTCTATTCATAGAGTTTTGTTTGTACACGGTTTGACCAATTTTAAATTCATTATTTGTATCTCCTTGTGTATTATTTTTAGCAATAATTTTTTGTTTTTGAGTTTCTAATTTTTGTGATACGGTTTGGTAGACATGTTTTAGTTTTTCTTTATGGTTCTCAACATAGTCATTATAAAATGAGTTTGGTAAAAATATTTCATTTGGATTTCTAGAATTTGTATGTCCAAAAGCTAGTTCAAAAGGTGTATAGTTAGTGGAACTGTGAATTGAATTGTTATATCCGATAATAGCGTAATTCATCAGATCGTTGGAGTCGTCTGGATACATTTCTTTTAATATTCTTAGGTGTTCTATTATTGTTGAGTGAAATCGTTCAACAATAGAGTTGGATTCGTGGTGCAAGGGAGTTATAAAATGTACATTTATTTTATGTAGTTTCAAGAATTCTTTTACGGTGCTGTTATTAAATTCTTTACCATTATCAATAATTAAATTTTCGGGTACACCAAAAGATGTAAAATATTTTATTAAAGCATTACTAATATGAATCGCTGTTTTACCATCAATATAAATTGATTGGGCGAATTTTGTAAATGCATCTACTAAGGTGAGATAACATTTATTATCATAAGCAAAAACATCTATGTGAATTATTTGGAAAGGTCTTGTTGCAGTTTCCGTATTCATTAATGGTACATAAGGTTTCTTTCTGGCATATTTTGTTCTTTGACAAATGTCACAGGAATTGATATAGTTGGTAATAGTTGTTTTCATATGTCTAAAATAATAATTTCGTTTTAAGTATTCTATTGTTTCTTTTATGCCTCGGTGATTTGTTTTACCTTCGTGGTGGTGTTTTATCAAAAGGATTTGTTCTTCTTTATCGGTGACTGTGTTTACTCTTTTTGTGCATTTAATTAATTTTGGACCTCTTTCAGAAAATTTATCTAAGTAAACTTTGCAGAAGTCTTTATACAATTTATCTGTATGGAAATACATATGGTAAATATTTTTTGAATCTGTGTAGTTTGTTAAGAATTCAAAAATGAGTTTCTCATTATTAATTTCGGGGATCTTTACTTTAACAATTTTTTGATTTTCATACTTTTCGTGAGAAACATCTAACTTTTGATATAAATTAGGAAATACAAGAATCTGATTTGTTTTGTTATTTATAATTTCATCGAGTATTTTAATTCCGTCGTTTGTTGTATCATTCGCGGTGGAGTGTTGAGTGGATGACTCAGAACTATTGTTATCGGAGTCGTTATCATATAAATTTTGTTCAGTGTTAGAAGTATGCGGTGGTCTTATCTGTACGTGAGATATGATATTAAACTTGGGTTTCTTTTTAAGATCAGGGTCTTTACTACATGAAGGCTGTGGTTCATCGGAGTTAAAATTTTCTGCGATGTTTCTTAAATATTCTACAATATCATTATTTACTTCTCCGGGATTATTTATAATGGATTCGTTTTCTATTGCGTTTATAGAAATACGAGAGAGACAATCGGCGTTAGTATTACATTTGCCTTTTTTAAAGATAATATCATAATCGTATTCATCTAATTTTATTTTCCATCTAAGTAATTTTGAATTTTGATCTTTAAATTTATACATATATGTTAAGGGACGATGATCGGTAACTATTGTGAACTTACGACCGTATAGATAGGGGCGAAAATGTTTACATGCCCATACTATTGCGAGCAACTCTTTCTCAATGGTAGAGTATCGGGTTTCGGTGTCATTTAAAGTTCGTGAGGCGTACGCAATGGGTCTATCGTTGGATATCTGACCTTGTGAGAGGACAGCGCCTATCGCAAAATTACTTGCATCAGTTGTGAGGATGAATTGTTTTTCAAAGTCAGGATATTGAAGTATCGGTTCATTAATTAATAATTCTTTACAAGTATTAAAACAGTCTACAAATTCTTTATTATGAATAATTTTTACGTCTTTCTTTAAGCATTTTGTCAGGGGTTTCGTAATTTTTGCGAAATCCTTGATAGATCGTCTATAGTAGCCTAATAATCCAAGGAAACTCTTAATGTCTCTTTGGGTTTTTGGGATAGGAAATTTTTTTATTACTGAAATTTTATCCGGATTTGGTTTTACTCCGTCTGGTGTAATTATGTGTCCTAAATATTGAACTGATTTTTGCAAAAATTCCGACTTGTCCAATTGAATTTTGAAATTACTTTTTCTAAGCCTTTCGAATACAGATTTTAATCTTTCAATATGTTCTTGTAAGGATGTACTAAAAATGATAATGTCGTCTAGATAGACGAGGCAAGTTTCGTGTTGTAGTCCTCTTAATACGTTATCCATAACCCGTTGAAAGGTTGATGGCGCATTTTTAAGGCCAAAAGGCATACGTTTAAATTCGTAGTGCCCGCCCTTGGGAATGCCGTTTTTTGTATGTCGTCTGTGTCTACTTCTATTTGGTGAAAACCGCTAGCTAGGTCTAGGGTTGAAAAATAATTAGCTCTGCCTAATTTGTCTAATATATCCGTGATGTTTGGTAAGGGATATTTATCGTCAATGGTGCGCTCATTTAATTTACGATAATCGATAACGAGTCGCCATTTTTTCCGTCCGGAGGCGTCCATCTTTTTAGGAAAGATCCATATTGGACTAGACCAGGGTGATACGCTATGTTGAATGATACCTTGATCTAACATTTTCGATATTTGTGTTCTAACTTCCTGTCGGTGAATTTCAGGAAAACGGTATGATTTTACATGAATCGGGGAGTCATCTTTTAATTTTATTTTGTGAGTTATTTCGTTTGTGAAACTTAAAGGTATTTTTTCGCAATAAAATATATCACGGTAGTCAAAGCAAAGTTGTCTAATAGCATTCTTTTCTTCATAATTACAGTGATCAACTCTAATATTTTTTAAATTTTGTTTAAGTAAATTTTCTTGTTCAGTATCCAATTCATCACCAATTTCCATTTTTTCAACAAAATTTAGATCTATTGGGTTCAAAGATTCAATTTCGAGGGGTTCTGTTATATTTATCTGTACTGGGTTTTCATTTATATTTGTAATAGTTGTTATAGCAAAGTTATTTATTACATTCACAAGAGCTTTCGGCATTTCCACACCATTTCCGAAATTTGTGTGATTTAAAATGCCTATGCCATTATTTAATTTGACAGGTAGTTTAATTACTTTTTCTACGCGAGGTGGTACAATGATTGTGTAGTTTGCGATGTGAGTTCCAGGGTCTTTTTCTTTATTATCTGGTTCAAAGATAATGGGGATGTTTGCGTATGGAGTTAATAATTGTTTTTTATTAACATTGACGTTGGCGTTTAATTGTTTCAGTAAGTCAACTCCTATTAATCCGTCATATTTTTTACTAAATTTGAAAAGATAAAACTTGTGAAATTGAGGGACATTAAAAATTTGGAAAACTGGGATTTTTGCAACTTCATTATGAAATGAAATATTGTGTGCAGTTTGAATATTGAAATTTTCTTCTGAGATATAATTGTTATAAAATTTGTAAGCTAATTCTGGATTTATTAAACTTTTTGTACTTCCGGTATCGATTAAGAAATTTGCATTAATTTCGGGAATATAAATGTATGGTAGATTTGCCTTCAGAACATTTACTTGTATTATGTCTGATTCGTAATATTGGGGGCCTGTGGAAAATTTATCTCAGTGTTATGAGATGCTTGTTCGTCGTTGGTGTTATCATAGTTGAAATCTGATATTTCATTCTCGGCGTGAGAATTGTTATAGTTGGTGTCATAATTATCGTATACAGGGTGTTCGTGGGAATAATTTTCAGGTTGTTCATATTCATAGTAATTTTCAACATCATGTTTATCATGATTTTCGGTATCGCATACGTTTTGTGCGAACAAAGCGGTTGAAGTGAAATGATTTTGAGACCGTGCTCTGGAGTGACCAGATGACGTGTCCATGGGTTCTGGTTTGTATTCTCTGTGTTGGTTTTGATTGGGACGATTATAATTTTGATTGAATGTGGGTCTTTGTTGTTGGGGTACAAAGTTACTAGGACGCATTTGGAATTGTTGTGGTCGTTGTGCGAATTGCATTGGTCGGTAATTTGGTTGATTATTTGTATTATAAAATGGATTTTGTTTAGGATGCATTGGTTGAGGTGGTGGTCTCGGTTGGGAATGAGACGGCATTTGTGGGACAGGGTTGTTAAATCGTGAATAGTACTGTGGTACATATGAATTATTGGTTGGTGGATTTTGTCTAGTCGGTGTCAGTCTTTGTGCTGGTCTATAACTCGTTTGTAGGTTTAGGGTATTTTGTCGTTGAGTTGAATAGAGGAAGTTTTCTTCTTCTATTACGAGACTCATAGCTTTTTCGAGGGAATCGGGGTTTCTTAGTCTTACATTGGTTTGAATATTACTGGGCAAGCCACGAATGTATGTTTTTAGTGCAAGATTATTATAATCTGCTTGTCTAACAGTTCTTTCAACAACGGCTAGGTTTAATGAGTTTAATTTTGAAATGATTAAATTTCTTGCATCTTGACAACGCATTCCAAAATTGTAAGGGGTTTCGTTTTTGACAGGTCTTAATGAAATCAAATATTGTACTAGACAATCAATATTTCTTTGGTCTCCAAAACTTAAAGTTAATGCATCTTTGATTTCTTGCCACGTAGTTAATTCTGTTCTAGATCCAATTAAAATAAGGGCGCGACCAGTTAATTTACCCAAGATTGCACGAATTAGAAAATTATTTAAAGCTGCGTCATTAGGTTGAGCATAAGTTTGAATTAAATTTTGACAGTTATCCATAAATATACCCAAGGTGTGCGGGTTTCCTTCATAATGAGGTATTGAGTCAATATATAATCGTAACAATTGATAGTTAATTGGGATCTGAGCTTGTTGTTCTCCTTCCATGTTAGGGTTGTTATCAATATTTATATTATTTAATAAATTTATAAGGTTATCAATGTCTATTTCCGACATAAACTATTTCATGTATTCGAATTTATTACTCTTATTTACTCTACTTAAATATTTATTTAATTATGAAACTGATTAAGGGATGTAAATAAGGATGAGCACTTACATGCAAATTATGTTTTTCATTCTTCGTTTTCTTATTTCTAGTGTGCCTATAGGTTCAGACGATGCTTGTTCTTCTCCCAGGACTTCCTATGCTAGTTGGGCTGGCTTCAGCGATTTTTGTCGTCCACCAGGTACGATGAAGATCTTCTAAACGCTCTCGTTCTGACTTGGGGTTGTTGGTATCGGTGTTGAACTTCTCGTCGATGCAACTCGATATGCACTCGAATTCTCGCACTTCGGATTGTTCGTTTCCGACCCGTTCGTGATTCCTGATTAATCGACGATACGAAAATTTGCACATACGATATGTACTAATTTCAGGAATCCTACCGACTGCGCCAGTTAAGTTTTCAAGTTTCGAAAGAGAGTTTTTAAAAAATTTCAAAGGTTCTTTTATTCTAACAAGTGTTGACTACAAATGTCAAGAGACAAAAGACAAAAAACTACATAATATTACATCTTTTATAACATTCAACTTATCTATTCTAACACTATCCTATTTCATGCTGCGTTAGCCATTCTCGTTGGCATAACTAGCGTATACAATTGATATTGCCACGTACTTAATTTATAATTTTGAATGTGATTTTAAACATTTGGCAAAAGTAAATAAACTGGTACCTACCGCAAAACTGGACCCCCAACGAACTGCACCGGCTAGCAACTTGCAGAGAGGGGATGGGTAACAAAATGTCTAAGTTTATTGTGAATGAAAATTTAGTAGGGCGTAGGTATTTTGAAAGCCCTGTACCCCCAACGTGAACAAAATACCAAAACTAAAATGCTGAAAATAGAGGGGTACACGGATAAGGTAGCGTATGAGATAACGTGATTCTTAAATGATAACATAAACATAAATTTGGAAAACAACCAAGTTATATTGTCAAACTTAAATTTGTAATGACAACAAAATATTCTAAGTAAACAAAAATTTAGAAGAAATCTTAACCTAAATGGAAGAATGAATGATATGAGGGTGAAATGATAATTTAAGCTAGATAAATTTTACAATAAACACAGAATTGGCTCTAAAGTTTAAACAAGATGGCCTTGCCTCGTTGACAGTGGCGTGGGAGCGGTCCGATACAGGTTTATACAGAAGAGAAATTACAATAAAATTGGCTCCAACGTTAAACGTAATAAACTAATTAATAAGTTCGCCTTTAAGGGCAAAAAGGAGCTCAAAACAAATACGGAGAAGCACAAACTTTATCTGCCTACATGCCCTTTTTAACACGGCACTGTGACGGGAAGTGACGTTCCCGCGCATGCGCGATAACCACAACACTTTCGAGTTTGAAATGGTGAAAAGGCGATGAAACACGTGTATTGGTACTCATCTGAATACTTTTGGTGTTGGGAACCACGGCGATGTTGTCCACCTCGGCAGGTCGGTGACTCGAAGTACTCCCTCACAGCCCGCAGCGAACGGTCATCGGCGACAAAGAGGCCAAAGGCCCGTTGAAATAAAGTCTGTTTAACTTTTCACTTTCGCAGGAGGCTCGCGGAATAAGATGCAGTAAAATTAGCTCCCCAAATAACTGTAGGGTAATCTCGGATGCGAATACGTACTATAAATTAATTCAATTAAACACACCGAACGTCTACAACCACGTGCGCACTCAACTTAGATCCTCCACAAACGGAAACGAAAATCTGGTGACTAAAGGTGACTGGATCACAAAACTCAAAAATTAGATCACACAGACTCAAACTAAACGCGGTGGTGTAGCACTGCCAAAAAGACCCGCGAGCACAAAATTAAACGACTTTCTTCGTCAATGGTTACTGACAAAAAGCCAAGAGACCAGTTAATGGCTGATCAACGCGAACCGCAATTGTTAATTAAATTATTTCTAAAAACACAGAGTGGTACTCAAATAATTTGTATAAAATAGAAATATAAAAGAATCTGACTTATAAAACGTTACAATATATACAAAATATCAACATTTTCAGTTTGGTAGTTTTTGAGAAACCGTAACTCCAGAGATCCACACAGACTGACAGGCAGACACACACACACACACACACACACACACACAGACATCATCGCGAAACTATTAAAATCGTATTCTAGGGTCCCTAAAACGTGCTCATCCACTGAAAACTCACTACACAATTTTTAGCATGATTCCTATACCACCCTTACAGGATGTGGCGGGAGGTACAAAAAATTACTGTAAAATAATTTAGGACCGCTTGAAGAATAAGTACGTACCTTCCGTAACCTGCTTAGTGCGAACCGGCGTTGCCTGTTGCTCTCTGACAGCCTTCTCGTAATACGTAGCCAGTTCACCTGTGTCTTTATCACTAGAATAATACGAAGTGGCAATGGGATACATTCCAAGGGTCAGAAGCATGTTTACATTTGATTTGATGCCCTTTCCAAAATTTGCAGCCTCTAGTAATATATGCAAAAATATCGGCAATAAAATCTGTAAATAACAATAATTTTAGTACTAAAATGGTGATGCAGGCGTGAGTTTGACATGGGAAATTAATTGTTACTAAAACACAGTGATATGAATCACAATATAACGTAAAAGGAAGCAAAGGATAGTTCACTTACATAAGGGAATATGGTGCATGCATGTGGTAACACCTACCGGATTGGGCAGATATTACTATTACTTATATTTGGGATCTAGATATCGCGAATTGTATCTTGTTTTTGTGTGGTTTTTATCTGCTGTCAAATATTTGAGAAGAACAATAAGTATAAAATAGTTATTTGGTAAAAATATGGTGAAAACTTTCTGATTAAAAAAATATCCAATAGTATTCCTGTATTTCTGATCACGTGTGCAAAAGTAATCAATCATGTCACAATGGGCGCGTTCAGTAGCACTCAGCAGCTGAGTTGCTATGTTGCTAAACTCAACTGAACGATTTCCTGAGATTATGATTACTGTCATCAGCTGAGTCAACAATTCAGCGCATTTTAAACGCGCTGACTTGTGTCAGCAAGTGATGATTTCTAGTAGAGTAGTAAGTAAGATATCAAAAATGGAACTGAATAATAATTTACATGAATTTGGATGGTAATTTGTAATTATATAGATTGTGTGCCAGTCATGCAACAGAAAACGATATGTTTTATAATATGTGAATGAATATTTTCATATTTTACTTTGTTTCTATTTATACACTAGATCCACAATTTGCCAATACATATTTTACTGACAATGAAGTTGTATCGGGAAATACTCGTATACTAATTGGTAAGTTTGTAGCAAGTTGTTTTTGAACATTAGTACTTATCAAATTTATGTGGGTGAGATTGAAGGTGAACGATTGCGTGGACGTCCGAGGAATAACTGTTTGGGTATGATTGACGGTCTGTTGCGTGAACGAATGATTCCGAGTGTGAAGAATAAACGAGCATGTATAAATCGCTCTATGAATGTGGACGAGGCAAAAGTGCTGAATCAGGATAGGAATGTTGGGAGGAGATTGATTGTTGGTTGACTGTGTTTCTGGTTTCGTGCTACCCCACTAAGTGGAATGCGTGATGTTATGTATGTATGTATGTTTTTTTAGCAAATAATCTATGTTCACCTGTTCCATTTTTTTATAAATAAACTGCATTATAAACTTACCGCTAAAAGAAGCAAGAACCATTTGTGTTTGTGGTACTGTGATCTTTTTACCAAAAGCGCCCTGAATTGTTGTCTAAACAAAACAGCACCAGAATTGTATTTTCCTGAAATATATTAATAAATTAATTATTTTGTAAAAAAAAAAAACAAATACACAGGCTTATACAGCAAGTATGATAGGCAAAATTAAATAATTTCGGGTGTGAAATAAAAGTTATATTTCTTAAGTGGAAGAGGTACTTTTTTTAATAAATTGGATAGAACGAATATTCATTTTTTAGAAATCGATACTAAAGTACACGATATTGATACACGAAGTTACCCAAAATAATGGCTAAAGTTAAACTTTACAGACTCTTGTTTCAAAATTTAACTTCACAGACTGTTATGTCAAACTTGCATTATTCTATAATACTATTGTTTTAGGCAACGGCTTGGCAGGTAACGTTAAAGCCGGATCACTCGACAACGCAAGTTAAGCAATGCTGCCCGCGGTTAGTAGTTAGATGGGTGACCGCTTTGCGAAAATCCTTTCTAGCGAACACTGCGTGCAGTTGTTACACCACCGAAAATCAGGTTTCGAGGCGGCATATAACCTCAGCAGCTGAGTCCGCTTAATAATTCTTGTGTTGAATTTATTTATTATTTACTTTTGATACTAATTTAATCATGTAAATTATAACCCAATTTGACTCTTTGGCAGTACTTTTGTTATCACAGCCATCCCCGTCGCAACAGTTAGCTGAGGTTTTACAAATACATTATGCTATTTATTTATGTTTCTAATTAATAATTTAACGATTTCGGAAAAAATATAATGTTTCCTGCGACACTAACGTATTTTTAATTACTCATATGGTTTATTCTCCTCGGCTATCGCATTGTAGAATAAATTCCATATTCTTAATAAATAAAAATATAGTTTAATGCCAAGGCTGTAAAAATATTTTTCTTTGCAAACGCTAAACAAATGTATATTAACCGTCAACAAATGCTTAGCAACGGTTCAATAAACGAAGGCAACATAATTTGACAGCGATAACCTTCAAAATATGTATTACAAATAATCCCTAAATTAATATTAATTTCAAATTGGCAAATAAATTATAGATTTATAGCTTCGCTTGGTCAATTAAACGGCAGTCTCTGCTGTAAAACTGGTATTTTGGTGCCTAATTAAACAAATAACTATTATGGCCTTGATATACAAATAACTATTTTCAACGATGTAACATACCTAAAATTAAGTTCACAAAGTTCTAAAAAATATATAATATCTTTATTACTATGAAAAATCAAACTTTAGGCAGGCTGTTGAACAAAGTTGTTTAACAAGTGTTTTGCATTATAATTGGTTAAAAACTAGTCGTGGGAATTTATCAGTATAAAACTGTTCCTATTGGTTGAATTTTCAAGTGTTTTGCATTATGATTGGTTAAAAACTAGTCGTGGGATTTTATTAGTATAAAATGGTTCCTATTGGTTGAATTTTCAAGTGTTTTGCATTATGATTGGTTAAAAACTAGTCGTGGGAATTTATTAGTATAAAATTGTTCCTATTGGTTGAATTTTCAAGTGTTTTGCATAATGATTGGTTAAAAACTAGTCGTGAAAATTTATCACATTTTAGAAGTTACCTTCCTATTTATCCGCTGTCAAAACAAGAAAATTATTTTTTTTATGACTTACTTTATATTGGAGTTAAATTATAAAGTAAAAATTGTGTTCAATTTTGATTTTATAATCTATATGACATTTACTTATAAATTTTCCTTCCGCAGTGCCATCAGCTATTTTGTAAGGTGAAATGAAGTACAAATTAATAGTTCTCACTTACGTCTCTGTTCATCTGCAACACTTTCTGATTCCGCTGCCATGTTAACAGTGGTGGACTCTTCAACGACGCCTTCAGCCTTATTACAAACTTTGATAAATACTTCGTCCATCGTTGTTTGTGACACCCTAATATTTATAATTCCCAGATTTTCTTGCTCGTTTTCCAAATTGATAAAAAGTTTGGCTAACGTGGCAGTGTTACTAGTTGGCAATTCGAAGGTGACGTAGCTCTCAGAAACATGTTTGAGCTTCGGATGAGGAACGAAGCTATTTATAGTGTCTCTAATTTTGTTCGGATCTGAGTTTCGGTGGAGTAAGATCGTTAGGGTGTAACCGGCATCTAGAAGAATTATGAAGAAATGTTACCTACGATTATACTATTACCATAGTATAATAATTCACACAGTAGCGACACTTCATATATTTTTTGGCGCAGTCGGGAAGATGGCCGCTAAATGTATGGAAGTAGTATAGACAAAGATAGTCTGTACTCGTCACGTGACTTTCATCTCAAGATGACAAGAACTTGGTTTGACGTTTGACGTGTGAGTACAATACTGTTTTGATAGACTTTTGTGCGAACTCTTGTCCCTAATTTATAATTTGATCAATTATTTATGTCATATTTAAATATATCAAATATGGTAAAATCCTGTTGTGCATATAATTGTAAAAAAACAGGCTGTAAAAGACGGTGTTCCATTTAACAGGTAAATATGTCACTTTACTTTATTCTTCTAATTGACTGGCGAAATCAGGCAATTAGACGAAAAATCGCGTATTTATCTATTTGCCGGACGCGGTTTAGGCACTTGGAAGAAACAAAACGATATGAAATTCACGATGCCATTTATCGGCATCTTGTTATAACAAATAAGTGAAATTTGATAA
Source organism: Poecilus cupreus (assembly GCA_963942605.1). Classification (NCBI taxonomy): domain Eukaryota; kingdom Metazoa; phylum Arthropoda; class Insecta; order Coleoptera; family Carabidae; genus Poecilus; species Poecilus cupreus. Next base: position 27,523,974 of record OZ012718.1, read on the forward strand.
ATGTAAAGTGTTGGTGCTTGAGAAGATTGATTTGGTGACTGATTGTAATGTTTCAGTGAATGGTGTGAGACTGGAACAAGTGAATGAATTTGTATATTTGGGTAGTATGTTCTTGAGGGATGGACATATTGACCGGGAGATTGAAAGGGGAGTGTCTGCAGAGTGCAAGGTATGGGGTACTCTGGGTACATTTGCTCTAAAAGTGAATGTATCTAGAGATGCTCGATTGAGTGTTTATAACGTATTAATGTATAGTTTTGAATGTTGGGTGTGGATGAAGAAGCTTGATTGACGTATAATTGCTGTAGAAATAAGATATTTTATAGGAGTGTGTGTATATACGAGACGTGATCGTATCTAGAATACATTGGTGTATGGTGAGTGTGAGATTCAGAAGAATGTTGTTAAGAAAGTGTAAGTGAGTCAGTTGAGGTGGTTTGGACATGTTGAGCGAATATCGAAAGAAAGGTTAGTGAAACTAATATATGCGGATGAGATTGAAGGTGAACGATTGCGTTGGCGTCCGAGGAATAACTGGTTGGTTATGATTGATGGTTTGTTAGGTGAACGAATGATTCCGAGTGTGAAGAATAAAAGAGCATGTATGAATGTGGACGAGGCGAAAGTGGTGGAATGTTTGGAGGAGATTGATTGTTAGTTGACTGCATTTTTGGGTTCGTGCTACCCCACTGAGTAGGATATAGCGTGATGTTATATATGTGCACCTACAATAGCCATCCTCAAGTTCACTGTTACGTACCGTAAAGCTTCTTGGAGAACTTGGTTGTACCGTAGCACTGCAGCTGACCCATGTGCATGATAGCGATCCTATCGCCGAGGACGTCCGCCTCCTCCATGTTGTTGGTGGTAATGAGAATGGTTCGTGAGCCGGGTGTGCTCTGTTTACAAACTTACAGCGCTTTACTAAATTATCACCATAATTTTCAAAGACCGGCTGTGTTTTGGAAGAGGTTCCAATAATAAAATTTTTAAGAAAATAGTGTATCTTGTTGAATAATCTATCCACATACCACTCGAGGTAAATATTTATTATGAAATTTTTTTGTGTTAACTTACAACTAATTACAAAAACAAAATATTCACCTCTGGTGGTAATACCCTTGAATATATTTGAAATAACATTTTATGCACAAATGTTCGTTCAGCGGCATTTCATCTAACTTCCTAAGTAAAACGTTTTATTTACGACTTATATATAAGAGATCCACTGTTCTTAATTTTGTTCTTCGTTATCTAATTACATTAATGTACTTGAGGTATTTCAATTAAACTGAATAAAAGATTTTATTTCAAAAAATATATCTTTCTAGCGAGGTCTGTAGTCTGTGACAGGACAACGCTTGCCTGCTAGATCCGCTAACAATTATGTAATAGTATATTGAACAACTGGTGTTACAATGACCTTAGGCATTGTAACACGAGTTGTTCATACTACTTTTCCTATTTCACGTTCGTAAATTCAATAAAAATAAAATAAAATTGTACGACATGTTTAATATACCATTGGTCACCAAGGGACTTTGCCCGTTGGGCCTATCGGGTCCCAGGCCGCAACCCCGACGCAGGGGCTCCGATTCAATAATTTTACGTGAGCAATGACAGCCCCAAGTTTGACAGACTATTAATTTTACAAATAATAAATTCCCCATAAACAGTTGCACAAAATTGAATTTTGTAGCATTGTTTTTGAGAAAAACAGTTTCACAAAATTGTCTTTCTCCCATACTTGTACATTTTTTGTTACAAGCTTTTGTAAGTAAAATAAGCAATATTTTATACAAGAAACAGAACATGATTTAAAACAGTTCTTTAATGACAAAATATGGCACGACAATGTCCATATAATTAATTATTTTTTTAATAATTGTCTAGATTAGAATTTGGTAGACATATGCAAAACTTCGAACAGTTTATGAAATCATTGAACTGTTCAAAATCACAAGAGTTTTAAAGTGTTCCGTTCAAGCCTAGTTTATGAGCATACCTAGAATTTAGACAATTAATTAATAAAATACATCTAAACTTTAAACTGTAGAATTTCTTTCTCTTAAAGGGCCTAGCGGGATAAGATAGGTGTGGTTGCCCCCGGGGGTTTGTGCTTTTCCATCATTTTATTCGTGTCAAACACCAAAAAATAAAAGATTCTGCACAGTTTTTAACCTAATAATACCCCTCTTTGCATTGTTATTGAAGAAATTCAGTTTTTTTTACTATGTTATCGATTAATATTTTTTTCGTCCAATTGAACAAGTTATTATAAGCTTCTATAATTTTTTTTTTATTGTTTACACTTCGAGGAGTTTGTATGATTTTTAAAAATTTTTTTTAATTAAACGGAAAAAGATAATTTAAGGATCCAAAGTGCATCTTAAAGGACACATAATGGACTATATTTGATGAGTAGTCGGACCCAGAAAACCTATAAAAACCCTTTGAAACAGCAACTTGTTTATGAAAAATTCTTTTTTTTTTAGATTTTTTTACAAATAATTAAATTATTTATTATCGAAATAACTTTGGAAAATTAAAAAAAAATCATACATACTTCTCGAAGTGTAAACAATAATTAAAAAATTATAGACGCTTATAATAACTTGTTCAATTGGACGAAAAAAATATTAATCGATAACATAGTAAAAAAAACTGAATTTCTTCAATAACAATGCAAAGAGGGGTATTATTAGGTTAAAAACTGTGCAGAATCTTTTATTTTTTGGTGTTTGACACGAATAAAATGATGGAAAAGCAAAAACCCCCGGGGGCAACCACACCTATCTTATCCCGCTAGGCCCTTTAGTGTTAACCTATATTTCTTCTTTAACGAACTTCCCAATGGGCACGTTCAGTAGCACTCAGCAACTGAGTTGCTATGTTGCTAAACGCAACTGAACGATTTTCCAAGTTTATGATTACTGTCATCAGCTGAGTCAACAAATCAGCGCATTTAAAAGACGCTGGTTTGTGTCTACAAGTGACACTTCCAATATTGTCATAATCCCAGTATTTCAGTGGTGCGCAGCCGGGAATATGGCTGCTTAAAAGAAAATATAATATGTCAGTGTCAGTTGTATCTGTCAAATATCAAGCTACAGTATTTCTGTCATGTTAAGTTCATAAAATGTGTGCAAAACAGGGAGGTAAACTTATTTGTACCATAAAAATTGTAGGAACTTTTATAGTACAGGTGAAATAATATTTTCAGATTTTATCCCCTTTGCAACTGAGTTATTCAAATTTACCGCCGTATGCCGCAGCTGCCAATATGGCCGCTCGGCTCAAGGTCAATGGTCGATGCGACATAATGATCAAAGTGGCCGATAGTGAGTGTCCCTACTGTGTGAATTCTTATACTGTGATTTCTAGTAGAGTAGTAGGTTAGATGTCAAAAATTAAATTAAATAATACTTTACATGAATTTTAATGAAAAGTATATAGATTGTGTGCCAGTAAAGCACTAGAAAACGATATGTTTTATAATGTGTGAATAAATATTTTCATATTTTACTTCGTTTCTATTTATTTACTTGACCCACAATTTACCAATACATATTTTACTGACAATGAAATTGTTTCGGGAAATACTCGTATACTAAATAGGTAAGTTTGCCGGGAATTGTTTTTTGAACATTAGTACTTATTAAATTAATTTCATCTTGATAATTTGTGGATCTTAATCACACTCCTGAAATCACGCCAGAAATACAAGTCCCTCTTGTATAAAAGGGCGTACAATAAGGTGTTACTTTACATATTATAAATAATTTGCAAATAGAAAGTAATTTAGCAACCTTACTACTACTATATGTATAATGTAATATAATATGATAGTTGACAGGTTAAATTTTCCATCACTAACTCAACATGTCATTCAGCACTACACTAAAATGCTTACTTGCTATTGCTGAGTTGTTTACTTAGTTGCTGAATGCGCGCCCAATGTCTCGAGTCATCATGATAATTGGTTATAATTTTTAATTTCGATTTGTGACATTCATAATTCATTGAAAATATTGAAACAATAAATTTAAAAATGTTTTGCAAATAAAAAAAATTACTGTTGAGATATTTATTTGCTGACGATTATATTGAAATAACTGTAGTCATTTTCTGATATCGCAGCTTTTAAATCTGCACTACAGTAAAATAACAACAGTTATAAAAATAATCCTATTTTCGCTCTGATTCTCGCTGTGGTCAGTAAATACAAATCCGAACCGTTAATATCGCGTTAACTTAACAACTAAAGAGGATAGATAAAATAAATAATACATACCATTAAAATATCCCAAATTTCTCTTCTATTTTCTGGATCTAACCCAGCGGTAGGTTCGTCTAATATGATGACTTTGGCGGGACCCACCAGAGCCAGCCCTATCGACAAGCGCCGCTTGAACCCGTGAGTTAACTTATTAGGTGTCAATTTTGCATGAGTGGTCATCTTTAGTCGTTGCAGGTAGTCCAAGGATTCTCGGCTGGCTTCTTTTTTTGACATCCCTTTCAACTAACACAAATTTATGGATACATTTCAATATACGCTACTCTCTCTGAAATTGGCTGCGTGATCACCAGAAAAGTGGTTGATAGAGTAACTATTTTTATTCACAATCCCTATAGTAATATGTCAATTCCAAACATTTTAGAGGTTGGGAAATACGTCATTCTTCATAGAGCGAGAGCGGGCTGCAAAAAAACTGGCCGATTATTATTTCAATAATAGCATAATAAAGTAAATATTGAATATGAAAACAGTAAAGAACAAATGAGAGAACATGTTTTTATATGGGCTTGCCAAGATGTAACTAAACAATAGTTACGTAGAACGGTCGATTCTGTTCAATTTGAATACACGCTTAAATTATTTTTTATTATACCTGCATCATAATCCGTGTTTAAAACACGCTACAGCGTTCGTAAACGCAAGATTAAGATTCGCCGTGTTTTACTAGTTGCTAAGCAACAACAAAAATATTTACTATTAATATCTGTCAAAACTGTAAACGTAAACAACAAATGCTTACCAGTCTCCATGTAAACGATATACGTCAAACGTCATCCGCGCAAAATTATGAAATGAATCAAAATCAAAATGTTGCTTTCCAGTTTTTTCCAGAGTATGATGCAGATATAATAAAAAATAGCGTATGACACACGTGTATAAGTGCTTTTAAAGCACTAGCGACGTTAAAAGCACTCCGCTTTGCGTCGTGCTCTTAAACTCGTCGTACGTGCTTTAAAAGCTTACTTATACACTTGTATCATAATATACTGTTATTCATTTAACCAACCTTGTACCTCTTGAAATATAAAAGTTTATGTTTATCATAATAATGAGTTGTCTAGACAGTATTAATTCTATAATATATGTATTGTTTCTTACATCTACCAAGATCTATAATTGCAGATCTGTAGATTGATTTGGGAAAACTATAGTTCTGAAATTAAAGATCCCAATAATAATATTCAAGAATTATAAGTTTTTATGTAAATCTCATATGAAAGCCACAGTGGGAAACTTCAAAGTGATAATAAATTCTGCAATTGCTGATTCCAATAATAGGGCAACATTGCAACACTCGAAAACTTTAAAGCTGCCTTATTCATGAATGGAGGGCACGAAGTATAATATAGAAAGGAGACGACACTTCGTACACCAGGCCCATGAAGCTAGCGGTACCAAAATTTACTTCGGTTGTTGAGCTTGTGGAGGGGATAGGTGGCCATCGCTGTGCTCTCTTTACGTTTGATTTGTGCAGAGAAGTGTTTTTTGTTTATTTACATTTAATTACACTTAAAATGGGCAAAATGTGCCTTGTGCCAAATTGTACAAGCGGTTATGCGTCAATTAAAGAAAAATTACAATATTTAGTGTACTTAAGGACGAAATAGACTTAAATTTGTAGAGGAGAACTATTCCCAGAAAAGACAGAGTGCTCAGTTCAAAAGGTTTTGTATGTGAAAAACTTTTTAAGGCGGACGATGTTATTAAGGAATGGACCTGCGGTGCGACAAGTGTTATATATTAACATATTTTATCCAACACTTCTCAATAAATGCTATATTTCTATGGCGATTTTAAACAAGCAAAGTAACTGATTATCCACTAGTGGGTATAATTTTGGGGAAAGCCACTAGTGAGTATTTTTTTATTTATAACTATAGTAATAACACACAACACCTTGGTAACTACTTCGATTGACATTTAAATTTAAAAATTTAAGGCATATGTCACTGTAAAATAATATTTCTTTAATAAATTTTTCATTTATTAAGAAGTGTTGGATAAAACGTTATACTTCACACGTGGGCAAAGTGGAATTACCCACTCGATAAAATTATCTCACTCAGCCTTCGGCTTCGTGAGCTAAGATTTCTCTCGTGGGAAATTTCTTACTTTGCCCACTTGTAAAGTAAATAACTATTATTTTAAAATTAAGTTTAAATAAATTTGTAGGTACCATTGCAGGTGCACTTTCGACTGTTTTTCCAAATTGCTCCAGTTATTTAGATATACAAACAAATACAAAATAAGAAAAAATATTAAATGTGACATTGCACATAAGACAAAAACTTATGATTAAATAAATAATTATTTAAATTTAGACAGTGGTATGTAAATAACTAAATAAGATATTCAAGGGTTTTAATTTGATTATTTTTATTTTGTGCCCAGGACAAAATAGAAATGAACCTGTACCATATAATTTTTCATCAGACGCTATTTTTTATTTATCTTGGATAAATTCTCAATTACCTAATAATTAAAAGACAAAATAAAAATTCGAAGAAAATAGGAATAGTTACATATCTTTCGTTAAATTATCATTCGATTCGAGTCATCGGTTTTTTATTGAAAAATAAATTGTTCTTAATGAAAATATAAATAATAAAAAATTTATTTCTAATCAATTATATAAAAATAATGCTAATAATATTACCTGTTCCGAGACATTTAAAATATACTATTAATAAACTAGATATTTGCAAAGAAATATCTAAATCTTCAAATGAAGCATTTAAATTGTAAAGTTTGGAAAATAGTTTTGGATACTTTACGCCACAAAAAAATGCACTATAACAACCAATGGTACAGAAAATATATGCAGATTTTGTAAATATTTAAATTAGAATTTAAGCAAAAGAAACAGTTGAAAACCCCAAGCGGTAAAAACAAATTGAAAAATCAGTTAAATACATGAAAATGTATTGAATGATAAATTAAATGAATTAAACACGCCATCAATTCAAAACTTATTAATAATGCAGTGCCTTAAAATATGCCAACAAAACAAAGAAACAAGGCAGAATATATAAATCAGACTGGTTAATTATTACGTCACTCAATAAGTCCGTAGGATGACATATGCATGGCACCACTATTGACAAATTAATATGATTTTTAGGAAGTACCAAACTTAGAACGATACGTGTAAAAATTTTATGACAATCTGACGTTTATTTCATTTGTTACAGTTATAGTAGAGAATTTTTGTGCTGATTTTAAACGCGGCCGTACAAACTCCGATAATGTTGAACGTTCTGGTCGACCAAAATTGGCAGTTGTTCCAGAAAACATAAAAAAAGTCCACAAAATTATTTTGCGCGATCGTAAATTGAAGTTGCGTTAGATAGCTGACACCTTAAAGATATCAGAAGGCAGTTTATTCACCATTTTGCATGAAGTCGATCAAAAATAACAACGCGTCGACGATTCAAAGCGGTGTTTGGAGATGTTTTAGCACAATAAAAATAATTTTTTCATGCGGTATATGATAATGGATGAAACATGGATCCATCACTACACTCCATAGTGAAATATGCAGTCAGCGGAGTGAACAGCAAAGGATGAAGACCGTCCAAAGGGACCAAAAACGCAAATGTCAGCTGGTAAGGTTTTGGCTTGCGTATTTTGGGATGTGAACGGTATTTTATTCATCAATAGCGCATATTATATTGCATTACTGGTGCATTTGAGTGAAGAAATTATAAAAAACGACCCCAAATGAAGAAGAAAAAGTGCTCTTTTATCAAGACAATACACCATGCCACAAGTCGATTGCAACAATGGCAAAATTGTACGAACTGCACTTTGAATTGCTTTCTCATCCACCATATTCACCAGATCTGGCACCTAGCGACTACTAACTGTTTGCAGGCCTAAAAAGAATGCTCCAGGGAATGCGATTTGGCTCTAATGAAGAAGTGATTTCCGAAATTGAAGGGTATTTTGCGGCAAAGATATTTCGTTCTACAAAAATGGTTTCGAAATATTGGAGAAGCGTAGGAATGAATGTGGCATCCTTCAAGGGGACTATGTTGATGAATAAAGTAAAATTTTGCCAAAAAGTTGTAGTTTCATTAGCCATCCTACGAACTTATTGAGTGACGTGTTATTTGTCGTCTACTCCATATAAAATATTCGAAAACTTATAGATTTCTTAGAGTAAATAACATAATTCATATAAGTCATATTTGCAGTATGTTGTAACAATAATATTATATTAAATTAATGAACAATTATGTTCTACCACTGAAATATAGGAATTCTGGAACGCTCACTTTTATGTTTTTGTGAAAGAGAAAAACGAGCCTGAAACAGATAGATAGCGTGGGTTACCCGTCTTCGTCTAACATTTGTTTGTAGAACGGTTGCCATGCGCATTATCACCAAAATCGCATGTCGTACAGTCATGTCCAAGAGTGAATCTTTTCATCTCGTTTTATTGTGTACATATGGAGTAAACGTATAAACATAATAAAAATAATAAACATGATAATCGATTGTTACGTGAGTATTGAAAATCATACTGGTTCCCGAACAACCATTTGTCATTTTTCAGGTTAGTTGTTTATTATAAATGAATTCGAAATTGAAATGGGCAATATTAATTAAAATTAAATAAACATACTTTTATTATAAAATTTAATCCAGAATGCAAGCATTATAGTTATGTGTATTGATTTAATTAAATTATTTAAATCCTATAATGAAATAGTACACATTAATATAACTTAACCTCAAAATGTGTATCAAAAGAAGAAATACAAATTTCTTATATATAATTTTAGCTTTCCTCGAAACAATAATTCACAAAAGTAGGTTGAAATTGTACCATTGAAAAGAAAAAGAAGCAAATATTATCGCATCTGTAGTAACCATATCAATACACTGAATCACGACGTTATTTAAAAAAAATTAGCTATACCAACTAAATTTGGTTATAGTGATGTACAGGTAATTGTTAAATATAAGTATAGTGATTGACAGCCTCGTCTATGCAGTTATATGATTGCAGACATGCCGAGATGTTCAAAACAATGGGGCAAACACTTTATCAATACAAGGAATAAACCAATTGCAAATACGAGTGTTCAAATAACTTGCTTAACGGACTGTACGACAAAGACAGGTTTCCCACGCATTACCTGTCTCTCTCGGCTCGCATTTCAACGTTAGTGAGCGTTCCAGAATTTCTATATTTCAGTGTGTTCTACCCATAAGCGTACTGTACAACAACCGGCCTCCTACCCTCTCCCATCCAGCTATCATGAATAGTAAAATTCCGTGCCGCCAGATCCGCACAAGTGCCAACTCCTTTCTATATTATACTTCGTGATGGAGAGTTATACAGAAGCAAATTTTCGTGCTGCCATCTATTGATGTTTTCATTGAACTACGATGAAATTCACATGAGCGAAACACAAACAAAACGCTGTCAAGATGACAGTTCTTAAAATGATGCTAAATATGAAAATTAAAGTGTGTGTATGGTTTGTGCATAGTAAATCCCTTTATTACTATAAAGAATATATGGCAAGTGTTAAATTTATTAAGTTACCTAAATAATAAACTTTAAAAATAAAAACATAACCTTGTTAAAACACCATATCAAACGTCAAAACATGGATGTTTGTGTTATGAACTTCCATCTCAACTTTTACCTCATCTTTCTCTGTCTTGCCTGTGACGTCAAAATCATAACCCTTCATTGCTTCGTGCATACGTTGCTTTCTTCAATCACTGCTTTGTCCAAACACTGCTTTATTCATACATCGGTTTTTATCTAACACCGCTTTATTATCCGTATGAAAATCAATCGTTCTAATCCAGCACGGAAACAAACCTAAATCTGTAATGCCAACAAGATTGTGTGTAGTCTTTGTATCCATAGGTGTCGTATTAATTTATTTGAAATAACTTTTATGCACTATCAATGCTAAAAACGTAAGGAGCAGGAAAATGACATGAATTTTAAATTATAAACTTTTTTATAATATTTACTGCGCTGCATTAGGACGACGGACTTTCGTACGGTGATAAAGCGGTGTTAGAAGAAATCGGTGTATGAATGAGGCTGTGTTTGAACAAAGCAGTGATAGAAGAAAGCAACGTATGCATGAATAAGGCAGCGTTAGAATTTTCGAGTGTTGCATGCGTTCCCGTCAGGTGAATATCGAATCCCCTTGCTCCATCATTCTCTTGAAAAGCGTGTGTCCAAAACTTATCCAACCATAGCGCCGAAAATTTATGCGGAAAGAAGCTGAACTATTTCTAGTTTAGTTGAACATCAAATACATATACAATTTTACTAATAAATATTGATTTTAATTTGATTGATATATCGTGAAATAATAATATATAGGTAACCAAATGGACCTTATTGCAAGCATTTTAAATTCTGAAGCATTTTTGTATTTACACTTTTGCTGTAAAATGAATAGGTAAAAATTTAAAATAATATTACATTGAAATCCCTATGTTCTACATTTCAATTCTACATCCATATAAATGTTGGTAACAACTTGTGCCCAGGCGCGCAGTGATTTTTGTTATGATCGCTGTGAGAATTAACAGTTTAAAAACACTTTATTCTGTTACTCGATCGGCCAGGATTTTTGCAGCCAGCTCTTGGACTATTACTAATATGACAACCTCTTGGGTGGGAAGTGACAGATTTATCCCTTGGGTGGGAAGTGTTTATATAGAATAAATAGCAACACAGTAAATTAAAATATGTGCACTTTGCATATAATCCGCTCTCTAGAGATCAATGTTTAAACTCGTACATTAAAATTAAATTGACCAGACACTTTATGAATTACTTATTTAAACTGCGAAAATCAATGAAATCAGCTGTCAAAACAAGATGGCTAAAAAAATGTCAAGTCAAGGTACCTAAGAGCGTTTCGTTTCATGTAAATTTTTACTGACTTATTTAAAAATTGTACTAATCCCGAAAATCTCGAGATTTGTAAAAATTTAATTCCGAAAATTTCGGGAATAAAATACGACCGGGATTGAATCCACAAAGTTTAACCCTATATTTTCATATAATTTCACATTTATTGATTTTTTTTGTGCTTGCGCCGAGTAGTTTCTAACCCAACTTATCAATAAGTTTTCAAAAATCGAAAACAGTCTATGAAATAAATGTATTAAAAAAAATACAAATTATCAATTGTTTCATAAAATACAGAATAATAACAAAGTTATGAATTCACAGAGACCGGCCAAGTCAATCAATTGGTAACTACAGACGCATCTCGCTCTTATTGGAACTCATCAGTGTAGTGTAACCCGTCAACTGGTGTGAGGCAGTGACACCGATTGACTGGCTCAGCGAGATCTAAGATCCCAACAGATTGGTAAATGGATCTGAGAAGTAAATAAATACTCCCAGAGCCATCTACCGTTCTTAAACTTCAACAGAAGTAAATATTTTCAAAAAACGAAATTGAATTAATAATTTTGTTATTATTTTGAGACTGTATTTTATGAAACAGTTGACAATTTTTATAGTCTTCATATTTTTTAATTATCAATAAGTGTTTTGACATTTACTTACCATTGCAAAAAACATCAGGTGATCCCTGACTGATAGATATTTAATATAAACGTTCTGTTGTGGACATAATCCCAGTGATTCCCTAATTTTATCTGTTTGGGTCCATGCATTGTACCCATCAACTATCACGGACCCACTTGATGGTTCCATCGTACCTGCAAATCTTATTAATATTAAAAATTGCTCACACAGTTATTCCCCGGCTTAAATATACCGCAAATAATGTTTATAGATGTAGTTTTGCCGCCGCCATTGGGTCCAACAAGAACCGTGATCTGATTAGAGTAAATGTCCAAGCTTAAGCCATTAACTGCTGACGTTTTGCCAAATCTTTTGTGCAGATTTCGAATTTGAATTGTGGCTTGCAGACCTGACTCTGGTGGCTCGACCTCGGGCGGGTTGTGGGAGATGCGTGCATGAACTTGTGCAGGTGCAGCTGGTTGTTTCTTTTTCTATCAACACAAATGTGAAATAAGTGTGGTGATTCGAATGGCAAGTGCTGCGTAAGAATTTGAGAAGATTTCGTCCTGAATTGGCCAAATGAATTCTATACCGTTCATATTGGTCAATATTTGGTAGTTTCCAATTTCCTTGTATGTACATACAGGGTGTAACATAAATAGTTACATTAAATTTAACCAGTTATAGAACTCGTCGAGATGAACAATATTTCTTAACTTTTTTTTTCTAAAACATCTAGTTTTCGAGTTAAAACTCTTTAAAAAATTATTAAAATTTAGATGTCTCGCCATTGGAGAACAAATGACTGCATAGATGGCGTTAGTGTAGATACTGCGCATTGCATCTGTTTTTGCCTTATGAAAGCTAACCTAAATTTTGAATTTTTGCAATAAAAATGTATCCAAACAATATTGAAGCTGAAGGACAAATTCTAATGAGAATACCACTCGAAATTACGCAAGTAGCAACATTAATTACTGTTAATTTATTACCAACTAAATCAGTATCGATTCGCAAAAATTGACGTCTGTGCAAGATAAATCTTCTGGTATCAAACATGAGACTTTTTGTATGAGGTAAGAACGTGATTTATGCTCTTTTAATGTACTATTAATTAATGTGTAATTTTCATATGCTATAAGCTAAACAACATGTGCTAACATAAAAAAGTTATTAAGAAATATTGTTCATCTTGGCAAGTTCTATCACTGGTAAAATTTAACGTACTTATTTATGTTACACATTGTATAGGGAGTTTCTCGATAAGATTGCTCACTATTTGTAACTTGAACGAAGTTGGAATGGTCGTAGAGAAAAGAGAGAGGAAAACACAAACAAAAATAATATCGCAATAAAACGAGCGAAACTCAGGACCGGATCAACAGGAGAGGAAGAATTTATTGAAAAAAAGAATAGCAACAAAGGCATTTTTAACCGTTTTATTTTTAAAGCAAATTAATGAAGAAGCAGTCAATTAAATAAAATCCAATAAAAACACCAACGTTGCGACTGCAATTCATTCTTCATCAGGCTGATATTTCGTTTTTATTATGACGTCACTTTTGTCACTTTTTACATAATTGCCTTGAAACGAGTTTTGTAAAAATCTTTTTCTACGACCACTAAGAAATCTGCTCATTGTATGTTTTTGTTGCTAGTGATATGAGGTATATTGCAAGCATCGTGCGAAATAAATTTGTTTTGTGAGTCTTTCAATACAGGTCAGTTCATTTAAGTACAGATGTCATTGCTACTTATACTTATTTAGAATTGTCAAATATTGGAATGGTGAAAGCGGGACAAATTTATTATTCAAATTAAATTAATTTTAAAATAAATTGTGGTCGTAGAAAAGGTATAGTGTACAACTCACATGGAATGTCCATTTCATACTCGTATGAAATACGTACCATTCCATGCTCGTTGTACAATATACTATTTTCTACGACCACTACTGTAAGTATGTCATTACAGAACAAACTACGATCAATGTAAGTGCGTTGTTACAAATAGTGTTACGTAATGTTCGTTACGTAACACTTGAAAATGTTCAAAGAATTGAAAATTGTCTATGAAACAAATATATTAAAAAATATAAAGACAATAAAAATTGTCAACTGTTTCATAAAAAACAGCCTCAGAATAATAACTAAGTTATTAATTCATTGAGACCGGCCAAGTCAATCAATCGGGAACTACAGACGCGTTTCGCTCTTATTGGAGCTCATCAGTGTAGTGAACCCACCAGCTGCTGTGAGGCAGTGGTACCGATGATTGACTTGGCGAGATCTAAGATCCCACAAGATTGGTAAATGGAACTGAGAAGTAAATAAATACTCCCAGAGCCATCTACCGAAACTTCAACAGAAGTAAATTTTCAAAGAATTGAAAATTGTCTATGAAACAAATATATTAAAAAATATAAAGACAATAAAAATTGTCAACTGTTTCATAAAAAACAGCCTCAGAATAATAACTAAGTTATTAATTCATTGAGACCGGCCAAGTCAATCAATCGGGAACTACAGACGCGTTTCGCTCTTATTGGAGCTCATCAGTGTAGTGAACCCACCAGCTGCTGTGAGGCAGTGGTACCGATCAATGAATTAATAACTTAGTTATTATTCTGAGGCTGTTTTTTATGAAACAGTTGACAATTTTTATTGTCTTTATACTTGAAAATGTATTTTAAGTTGTCACTACTAACTGTCACATTACCAAAATAATTAAAATTTCATGCATCAAAATTTAGATTTAAATGTTATTGTAACGGGCCAGTACGGCCCTGCACAGACAGCACGCAACAATGACTCATCGTTCTCGAATGGCTCCATGGTCGAAGGTGCTAGAGAATTCCAGACAGCCAGCTTTACAGATATATAAATGCGCTAACCTACCCAGCGACTCAATTCGACTCTGATACGCTCTTCAGTACATATCGAATCAAGTGGAAATAAATAAAACATTTGCGTAGTGAATATAAATAGTGGAAATAAATATTTCTTGTGTAATATTCTTAGTTTAGTATTGATTAATCGTTATTTTGTATTTATTAATAAGTGTGTAAAAATAAATCAGTAGTTGAAATAAATATAAGTGTTAGTAAATAAACTTTTTGTGACTTTTAATATTTGTTTTAATTATTGATTATTAAACTTCACCGAACCCGTCAGTTACAAACGTAACATTATGGATTCAAATTTGGTTGACTGATAAAATTTTATAACTAAATTCATATTTTGCTGGGTTTATTATAAATTATGATAGCAATAAATAGTTCAATAAAATATGTAAAAGGGACTATGTTTCATCTTGTATCCCTACGCTCAATTGTCGTTTATTTTTATAAGCAAAAACAAAACTTGTTTGACATTTAGGTAATGTGTGTGATTATTACATGCATACTGGCTAAATTTTATAGTCTCCCACCTGCATCTATAGTTTAAAATCTGTGTTTTATAGTGAGGTAAATATATACTTCTAAATATTTTTATCATTTATTAATATTTTAAGTAAGAAATGCAAGCGACAGTCATATTTCAATTGGAACAGCAATGGAGTTACAAGCAGATGCTAAAAGTGAAACAAATAATCTTTTGGCGACTAAATCTCGAGAACGGTACAAATTTGTGTACAAAAAATTCATGAACTGAAGACTACAAAAATACATAATAAATTTCTACCTATTTGAATATTGTTTTTAATTTAGAAATAGTATTGAGTGGTCGTAGAAAAAGTACAGTACATCACTCGAGATGTAAAGCAATTACGCCCTCGTGAAATTACAAACTCGCCGCTACGCGGCTCGTGTCAATTTTTTCACTCGTCCGTAATTTGCTTCTTACATCTTTTTTATGTAATATACTATTACGTAACTGAGTTACGTAAAGAATATAACACAACCGATATTCAATTAAATCAAATGCCGTATAGATGCCCACTGCCATAATTTACTGATGGGGTAAATAGCTCCGTGGTAGCGTGTCGGACTGTAGATCGTGAGATCCTAAGTTCGAATCCCACTGCCGACAGTTACAAATTTACATTTACCCCTGTGGCTCCCCCTCCACTAACATCCTTGGGGGCTATGATTTGACGGCTGGTAACCGCACTTCATACGAAAAAATATATCACATACCGAGATCTGCGTAAGCAGAGTGCCACACCCGTAATGGGTAATATATAATATTTACTGCTTGTCAAATATTGACAATGAATAATTTGGAAAGTAGAGAAATGAAATTATGGAATTAGATAAAATATTGTACGTAATACGTTATGAAAAGCGATATTGTTTAACTCGCGTAATTTGCAAAGCTCGCTACGCACGTTTTGACAAACTTACAGCTTGTTAACAATATCACTCTTTTCATAACTGATTACGTAAATAACTATTTATTACAAGAAACGTTGAATGGGATATAGATGAAGGTGATGTCAGCTTTGCATTGATGCGTCTAAAGAATGGTAAGGCTCCCGGTCTGGATGGTATAACTAATGAAATGTTTGTAACATGGTTGATTATTTGATTGGTTAGTTTATTTGTTCAGATTTTGTTTGAAACGGTGCGTGGCTCCAGATGATTGAAAATGTGCTGTTATATGTCCATTATTTAAAGGCAAAGGTAGTTCGAGTGAATGTACAAATTTTCGAGCGATAAGTTTATTGAGTGTGGTAGGGAAGTTGTATGGAAAAATCTTAATTCATAAGGTGCGAGCCTTAACAATTTCGAAGTTGAGTGATATGCAAGGAGATCAATTGTTTTCTCTTCGAATGATTGTTGAGAAGTCACTTGATAAGAACAAAAGGGTGTTCTGTGGCTTTCTCGATTTAAAGAAAGCGTATGACAGTGTTCTTCGAGAGACTATGTGGGATGTACTTGTAGAGTACGGTGTGGATGGTAATTTGTTGGGAGCGATTCGAGCGTTGTATGAAGGAAGTGAGGCTGCGGTGAGAGTTGATGGTAGATTGAGTGATTGGTTTCGTATAGATGTTGGTGTGAAACTGTGTTGTGGAATGTCTCCGTGGTTGTTTAATTTGTATATGGATGTGTTGTTACTAAAGGCATTGAGTGGAACGGATGGTGCACGTATTGGTGGACGTATTGTGCCTGCGTCAGCTTATGCGGATGATGTTGTTGTGTTGGGTGAAACTGAGGAGCTATAGAGAAGAATGATTGTGAAGCCGGATTTATGCAGCCATTTACATTTAATTTCATTTAATGTTCATTGAACAGTTAAATGTATGTATGAATCGCACTATGAATGTGGACGAGTCGAAAGTGGTGTGTCAGGATAGGAATGTTTTGAGGAGATTGATTGTTGGTTGACTGTGTTTCTGGGTTCATGCTACCCCACTAAATGGGATATAGCGTGATGTATATTTTTCTTTGTATCAAACTTTCACTACACAGTATTAACAGTAAAGCTAGCCGCTGTTATTTTAAAAGAAACAAACGCCAAAGTCACAGAATTACATGATAAGAAACAAATCACTCTTTTTACGAATATTGGCTGCGGCAATTTGCTATTGAAGATCCAGATAAATGATATTTTGATACATACTGAATCGTATAATATGGTAATATATAAATACGTGACTTATAAATTTCTTTAAGCTACAGAACTTACGGATTACATCATTATCTGTCAAAGTTATTTAAGATTTTGTAGTACAGTACCTGTAAGCAGAAATTCCAATGTTTAGGAATTCCATACTGTCCAGGATTGACTGCTCCAATATACCAAGTCAACAGCGCGAGAATAAAACTTTGTAGGAGCAACACCAATAACAGTTTGCCAACACTATGGAACATCTTGAACGTATTAGGGACTTGGAACAACATACTCCAATTCAATCCATATTCTATCAAAATAAACAAATATATATTAAAATCACCCCCAAACACGATAGGCGCAATTTATTCTTCGACCATAATTGGTTTCAAGCAAAATTTCATTGTTGTAATTTGTGAAATAGTACATAATTTTTCGTACTTTTGAACAAAAACACAAGCATTACACATCTCAAAATCGTCCAGAAACTACTTGGACTTTTTTAAGATTAGGATTGGCACAAATTGGCTATCAATTTTGTGCGTTGGTGTTTATCAGTATTTGAATCCTTGGAGGTTAGAGGGATTCGTCAATTTTAGAACTACATTTAGTGTTTCACAAGGCTCTTGATTTTGTTTTATAAAAGTTGGTATTGTTCTTCGTGCTAGTATCGCCCGGAATTTCCAACATAACTGTCCCTCGCAATATCCGTCTCGAAACCTGAATTTCTTCTTTCACGTGCCCCACATGATTACTGTGTGACAACTTGCGTCCTTTCGTTATACTGTTGATCCGAAATAAACTTACATCAACACTTTGGAACCCACAGTTAATACGAGGGTTGCCTTTTATATTTCGGGATTCGGCAATCCTAGTGCTGCTATCTGGCAACTGACGTTCCTATAGTAAAGTTTGGCATTTTTGACAATATATGTACTCAGAACGTTTTGACGTACGAACACTTTTTGTGTAGTTAACAGTAATTTGAAAAATTCATGTCGGCTAAAAAATGGATTTAAATCGTGAACATTTTTGTGCGATTATTTTTTACAACTTTAGACGTGGATTAAGTCAACAACAGTGCATCGATGAACATAATTCGATTTTTGTCGATGAAGCACCATCAGTGACCAGTGTTTATTGATGATTTACTGAATTCAATCGCGGCCGTAGTTCGCTCAACGACGAGTTTCGTGAAGGTGGTCCAAAATCGATTGTTGTTCCTAAAAACATTGATTCTATGCGCGAACTGATATTGCAAGATCGTCATGTAACTAATCATGAGATTGAAGCAACCTTGGACATTAGTGGGACCAGCATACATACAATATTGCATAAATATTTTTCTGTAAAAAAAATTTTTTCACGTTGGATCCCACATCATTTGACAATCGCTCAAAAAAAGGCTCGTGTCAATGGGTCGCAAGCAATGCTCAAAAATACGATCGCGATGCTTTAAAACATGTGTATGACATCGAGACAGGTGACGAATCGTGGATCTATGCGTATGAGTCCGAAAGTAAACAGCAGTCGACTGAAGGGGTCTTCTAAGGCGAGCCAAACCCAACAAAAGTCGTTCGGGCGCGAAGCACTTCGAAGCAAATGGTCGCCTGTTTTTTCTGAAAAACTGGACATGTCTCAATCGTACCATTGAGAATAACGTAGAACGGTCCATTCTGAATGGTACACAACCATTTGTTTGCCAGAAGTCTTCGGAAAAATAAGAAAAACCAACCGCTGAAAACGGATCATTCTCCACCACGACAATGCGAGCTCGCACACATCGGCTGAGACAAGGAAATTTTTGAGCACTCAAAACGTCGATTTGACGAGTCATCCGCTGTATAGTCCATACTTGGCACCCAATGACTTCTTTTTATTCCCGAATATTAAAAATTAATTGCGAGGTCAACATTTTTCGACACTTGATGAAGCGGTCGATGCGCTCAAAATGCATGTTTTGGAGATACCTCAATCGGAATGGAAAAAGGGCTTCGAAAATTGGTTCACACGTTGCAAAAGTGTATTGATCTACATGGTGAATATTTTGAAAAGCAATTAAGCCATTTTTGATGATAAATATTCATTTGTTTTCTCTAATCCCGAAATATAAAAGGCAACCCTCGTAATAATCGACATTATTTAAGTACAAAATTTCCCATTGAACTCCTGTATACAGTCTGCGAGACTCCACGAAAAAACTTACAGCGCATGACGCTAGAAGTCACCGTGCTCTAAAAACTGCGATTCTTACATAGCGTTTATCTATTCTACTAAAGAATTTTATATTGCCGCTCCCCCAAAAATCTTATTGCCGCTCGGCAAGAGGCAAACATAAACTTTCTGCTTTCAACTGACAGTTGGAAACGTCTATTTTCTGCTCGGTCGTAGAAAAAATACGTTTCACCCAACACCGAACAGAATCGTGTCGGTGTGACATAGGCATAACCCTGTGTATTTATTTTTTCTCTAATTTTCTTAGTTAGCCAGCAAAACTGATTGGTTGTGTTGAGATTGAGAAGAATGTTGTTAAGAAAGTGGGAGTGAGTCAGTTGAGGTGGTTTGGACATGTTGAGCAAATGTCGAATGAAAGGTTGGTGAAACTAATATATGTGGGTGAGATTGAAGGTGAACGATTGCGTGGGCGTCCGAGGAATAACTGGTTGGGTTTGATTGATGGTTTGTTGCGTGAACGAATGGTTCCGAGTGAGAAGAATAAACAAGCATGTATGAATCACTATGAATATGGACGAGGCGAAAGTGGTGTGTCAGGATAGGAATGTTTAGAGGAGATTGATTGTTGGTTGACTATGTTTCTGGGATCGTGCTACCCCACTAAGTGGGACATAGCGTAATATTATGTATGTATGTAAGAAACTCATGTATAATGTGCGGGAGGTACAAAATATACTTTCAAGTAAACTACCACTTTCGATTGATAAGTAGCTGCAATAGCCAGTATCGTACATTACAACAATAAAATTTTGTTGGAAACAAATTTTAGTCGAACTTTATTCTAAAACCCAGAACGTAATCCTCTTACCTGTAGTTTCAAATTCAATTATGGTGTGCATACCACTATACAAACATGTATTTGGAAATATTAAAAGCAAATACTGAACGCCCAAAAATTTATCGACATTATATTCGATGATATATTTAATTGGCAAAAATGTTGAAAACCAGATGACTACAGCTACAATCGCTCCCAGCGTTGCTGCAAATATACAGGAAATATTTAAATTACCTAATTACCATCAAATTCTAGTGCGAATAGTTTATTTGCATCATACATAATGAAGTTAGGACCAGTTATCTTTATGACACAATATTGTATTTAAACCACTGATTTCTATATAACACTAGATTCGGCATAGACCATATTCTGCCATCTGAGAGCGTTCCCAATTGAACGGGTGAAATTGAGGTTTTGTCACACTTTTGTAAAGTACAGTACGCAATCTGAAGCTCTGCCTTCGCTCTCTCTACACCGCGCTCGCCACCACCTCTCTTTTAGGTCAAACCAGGAAGTATGAGGGGTCTAGTATCAGAACCGGCTATGTCCAATTTTTTCAGTTTCGAGTAAATTAAAATTTTTAGTTTTGCGCTTAATTTGTAACAATTTGTTATAATTTATGTTAAGATGTTTTAAAATAGATCATTTTGAATTATGACAATTCTACTTTGCACTTAAAATGTTAGTATTAATTTGCAATATACAGGTTTAAAAGATAGACATAGTCGGTTTTGAAACTCACTTATGCAGAAAGCCGGTTTTGAAACTCAGTGATAGGGATGTAGCCGTTTTTGATACTAAAATAACAAATGTTTACCTATAATGCATTATGACCAATATTGTTATTTTAAGAATAAAAAAATACACAATTTTTGAGTTGTAAAATAAACTTATGAATTTATAAATAAAAACATATTTTGATAAAAAAAATCTGTTAAATATAACAGACTTTTTTTTTGTTTATGTACTTTAATTTACGTTGGGATATTCAGTAAAGCCCCTCAATCTGCAAGACGTCAATAAATTATTAACGAAACATTTCAGCGATGACTGGAAGAAAAATAACCATTTGAAATATTATTCAGAATTCAAATAGCGATAAAGCTGAAGAGCAAGAAGACTGCGTAATGCCTTCAGAAATACCAGATTTAATTGTATAAGATAAAACAATAATTTATTATTATATAATATATTTTTTATATATAATAATATAATAAAATAAATAATATTATATAATAATAAATCGGACCTATTAAATAATAACCTAACATCTGAATATTGTTTCGACCACTTGACAACCGTATACTATCTTCCTATTGGCTAAATGGAAATAGCCAGTTTTGCATCTAAACCCCTAGTGGATAGAGTCGGTTTTGAAACTAATCCCATATTTCACATTAAGTTAGTACTGAATTCAGCCGTTTTTGAACTTCATCTTCGGGATAATAAAAAAGTATTCATTTTTACGAATCCAGTGGTGTGCATCACTCTATTTTCAAAAAAATTGGACAGCCGGTTTTGATACTGACCCCTCGTATGGTCATATACATATAGACAAGAGAGATAGATTTTTAAATATTGTAGTGTAACAAAACATCAATTTTGACCATTATGGCGGCGTTCAATTGGGAACACAGACAGATAAATTTTGCAGATGCAAAAACTGAGCCGCCAGCAAGATTCGTCGTATAGAAAAGTAGCTCTAGAATAAAAATTAGACTACATATTATAGCCCAGTCTTTAAGCATTCAAAGATGCTCCCTGCACCGGGGAAAAAATATTTGGTTTGAATATCTTATAGACAAATTTTAGAGGCTCAAAAAATTGATCTCATAATAGATTTCGTGAAATTTTTCACAATAACACTTTAACATTAAATTTGCTATAATGTAGAGATGTCCCAGATTTAAACGCTCTAACTAAATCTATGGATTAAGGAATACTGGAATACAGGTCATTGTAGCAATAATAACAGTACTATTGGGATCTAACATGTAGCGATATGCCATCTAGCGGATTATTTTCGAACACAAAGTAGGGTGAAAATTCCGTTAGAAATACATTACGTTAAATAGGAATAACGATTTTTGAGATAAAAAATTACCGAATTTATTGTTAAACATCGCGAAAAATCGAAAAATAAAGTGTACTGTGCAGTAAAAGGGTGTAATAATAAGTCCCGTAAAAATATGGACGTTACATTTCATTATTTTTCGAAGCTGGACAAACGTTTTAATTTATAAAGGACACCAATTTGGAGTGCGAAAAAACCTTGAAAAAACAAAACAAAAGTAAACAACAAGAATGCGTTTACAATAAATAATATGCGCTGTATATTTTGTACCAGACGGTTATGTACATCTAAGTAAGTAAAATTTTAGGTTATAATTCGAATTTGCTCAAAAATCATTTCACTTTGTATTTTACTAATTTCATAAATTAAATTAAATCTGTATTCAAAGTTTATGTTCCTTATGTTTGTTCATTTGTAGCTATTTGTTTATTTAAATGACTTAGATCAAGAAACGTACATCTAACCTGTAACAGTACAACAACGTAGCAATTCAGTTTTTGCATTTTTCACCCAAAATCAGCCATGCAAGAACAAACAACACTCATCACTTGTTCATCTGCAATTTTCCTATTAATTTGATGTGGATCACCTCGTAAATGCGACGTTGACATACAAAAATCCACTACACCCACAGCCACTGTCACTTTCAATTACTTTTTTCAATTGTCAAGTATATAAGATGCGTTCAGCTTTTTTAAAATTTAGTTTGCTGGATCTGTGGTTAGCGCATTCGCAAATATTATTAATCGTGAGACTCATTTTTTATATTTTATAAGTGAACAGTACTAATGTCACATTCGAATCTTCACGCTAATTGACGCCAACTTGGACAGGGCACGCCCCCATGTCAGATCCCAATACATTTGTTTACTCACAAATTTTGAAAAAAATCTATTTTTCCAAAACGTCACTATAAACATTGTTCTTGTTTATATAATTCCAAAGTTTCAAGTCGATCTGATGAGTGTATGCGGAAATACAATATGAGCCCAGAATCAAGCTCAGAACATTTTATTTCTCAAAAATTTTTAAAGTTTTCTCGAAACGACAATTTTCAAGTAGGTGAACACGATTACAGACATACTTGTCAATAGATTTCGATGAAATTTGACGTACTTGTTGCAAATTAAATTTTAGTGTCCTTGAACGAAGGAATTTCATTTGTGATAAAAATTACTATTTTTTTTGCACGCTAAAACAGCAAAATTTTAAGCCAAAAAGTGACCTTCATTTTCAGACGGCCACCATTTTGTTTTGAATTAATACATTTCAATTGCCTTCGTTCAAAGACAAGTTTTTTATATTTTTGATACCTATTCTTGTTTTTTGTGTCATATAAGGTGGTCACGAGTTCCTGTTCACCGCAAACCCCTTTCGATAAGAGGTGCTCCTGGAAAATGGCCATTTCTACGCCATTTTCAAAACGATGATTTTTGAAAAAAATGCAAAATGAAGCCGAAGTACAGATCTTTCTAATGTTCTAATTTTTTTTTTGTACGTCGATCCTGAGATGAGGTAACCTCTAAATATTTGTGAAATAAATACAATTACTTTGTTTCAACATTTCTGTAGGTTTAATTGAAATTATAGCGGTGTATTTATTTAGAAGTTCAAATATGAAGTTTTATTGAAAATAAATATACAACTAAAACAGTTAAACGTTTATCGCCGATTATTAAAAATTTGAAAATGTAAATGTTGTCTTCTTATTCTTATGTTTAGTTTTATATATTATGCGATGTATTATTTATTTAGATTTCTTTTTATTGTCAATTTTAAAACATTTATATACAGGCTGTTTCCT
This sequence comes from Poecilus cupreus, assembly GCA_963942605.1. Lineage (NCBI taxonomy): Eukaryota > Metazoa > Arthropoda > Insecta > Coleoptera > Carabidae > Poecilus > Poecilus cupreus. Next base: position 27,548,248 of record OZ012718.1, read on the forward strand.
TTAATACAACCAGCGCTTTTTTGGGCAAACTAATGACTGAGAAAAATGTTATTTACAAAAAAAAAAAACAGGAAAAAGGGCTCTATCTAATAGAAATAACAAACAGAAAATTAAACCAGTGGTTCTCAAACGATAGAATAAAATGATATTTTTAAAATAGTAAACTAAATAAATAGCTCCGTGGATTGTGAGATCCTCAGTTCGAATCCCACTGCCGATAGTTACCAATTTAAATTTATCCCTGTGGTTCCCCCTCCACTTTCATCTTTAGGGGCTATGGTTTTACGGCTGGTAACCGCACTTCATACGCAAAAATATATCACTTACCGAGATCTGCGTAAGCAGAGTGCCACATCCATAATAGGTAAAAGGCGTGATGATATATTTATTTTATTTATTTATTTATTTTATTTATTTATTTATTTTATTTATTTATTTATTTATTTTATAGTAACCTAAATACATTTTTAGTCCATTAGGAAAATAAACCATGTGAGTGATAAAAGGTGCCCAAGTACATATTAAGTTTTATTTGAAATCTAAATTTCGAAAAAACTGTAAAAAATTTACAATATAGTTTCAGTTTATAAACTGTCAGTTGTCAATTGAAACTGACAGTCAGTTTTGCCAACCTCAAGAAGTGAAGTTATCGTAAATAAGACTCAAAATTATGTGTTTTGTCCTCAATTTCGTCATCGGAATTAATTAGTTAATTCTTCTTGCAAAGGGCCTAGCGGGATAAGATAGGTGTGGTTGCCCCCGGGGGTTTGTGCTTTTTCATCATTTTATTCGTGTCAAACACCAAAAAATAAAAGATTCTGCACAGTTTAACCTAATAATACCCCTATTTGCATTGTTATTAAAGAAATTCAGTTTTTTTACTATGTTATCGATTATTATTTTCGTGCAATTGAACAAGTTATTATAAGCTTCTATAATTTTTTTATTATTTTTTACACTTTGGGTAGTATGTATGATTTTTTTAAAAATTTTCCAAAGTTATTTCGGTAGTAAATAATTTAATTATTTATAAAAAAATCTTTAACAAAATGATTTTTCATAATCAAGTTGCTGTTTCATAGGGTTTTTATAGGTTTTCTGGGTCCGACTACTCATCAAATATAGTCCATTATGTGACCTTTAAGATGCACTTTGGATCAACTTGATTTAACTGAAGCAACTTTTTTGAAATAGTTAAATTATTTACTCTAAATCATATTATTTATATATTTATGTACAACTCATGGATGGTCCATTTAAAACTGTTTTTGGTAATATCTCGAAAACTACGCATCGTATAAAAAAAGTGGACAATTAAAGTTCATCCAATAATACCAAACTCGACCCCCCACCGCCACCCATTAAGAGTAGGGGTGGGGGAAGATAAAAAACTAAAATAGGAACCCCCACTTTTTATTTCAAATTTAGATTCTAGAGAAAATTTAACATTGAGTTGACCCAAGATAAAAGTCTTTTTGGCTGTAATCGACAAAAATTAAAATGTATTTTTGGGGGTCAGTTCTGATACAATTTGATAGTATTTTTGAAAATATCACAAATATCTCGTTTAATTTTACTAATTGATGTGTATTTCTTGAAAATGTAATTATATAAAATCAATTAAAAGTAATAGAAATAATAAAAAAAAAACCTTATTGTATTTCATTTGATGTGATTTAGATTAAATAATTTAATTATTTCCAAAAAGTGGGTTCAGTTAAATCAAGTTGTCGGCCAAACGAGAAAAGATAATTTAAGGATCCAAAGTGCATCTTAAAGGTCACATAATGGACTATATTTGATGAGTAGTCGGACCCAGAAAACCTATAAAAACCCTATGAAACAGCAACTTGTTTATGAAAAAATCTTTTTTTTTAAAGATTTTTTTTAAAAATAATTAAATTTATTATCGAAATAACTTAGAAAAATTAAAAAAAAATCATACATACTCCTCGAAGTGTAAACAATAATAAAAAAAATTATAGAAGCTTATAATAACTTGTTCAATTGCACGAAAAAAATTATAATCGATAACATAGTAAAAACAACTGAATTTCTTCAATAACAATGCAAAGAGGGGTATTATTAGGTTAAAAACTGTGCAGAACCTTTTATTTTTTGGTGTTTGACACGAATAAAATGATGGAAAAGCACAAACCCCCGGGGGCAACCACACCTATCTTATTCCGCTAGCCCCACTGAAATATAAAAATTCTGGAACGCTCACTTTTATGTTTCTGTGGAAGAGAAAAACGAGCCTGAAACAGATAGATACCGTGGGTTACCCGTCTTCGTCTAACATTTGTTTGTAGAACGGTTGCCATGCGCATTATCACCAAAAAAGCATGTCGTACAGTCTTGTCCAAGAGTGAATTTTATCATCTACATAGTTTTATTGTATACATAGCGAGTAAACGTATAAATATAATAAAAATAATAAACATGGTAATAGATTGTTGCGTGAGTATTAAAAATCATACTGGTTTCCAAACAACCCTTTGTCATTTTTTAGGTTAGTTGTTTATTATAAATGAATTCGAAATTGAAATGGGTAAGTTGTGTATATTAATTGAAATGAAATAAACATAAATTTATTATAAAATTTAATCCAGAATGCATGCATTACAGATATATGTATATTCATTTAATTAAATTATTTAAATCCTATAATGAAATATTGCACATTAATATAACTTAACCTCAAAATGTGTATCAAAAGAAGAAATACAAATTTCTTATACATAATTGTAGCTTTCCTCGAAACAATAATTCACAAAAGTGGCTTGAAATTGTACCATCGAAAAGAAAAAGAAGGAAATATTCTCACATCTATAGTAACCATTTCAATACACTGAATCACGACGTTATTTATAAAAATCAGCGATACCAAATAAATTTGGTTATAGTGATGTACAGGTAATTGTTAAATATAAGTCTAGTGATTGACAGCCTCGTCTATGCAGATATATGATTGCAGATATACCGAGATGTTCAAAACATTGCGGCAAAAACTTTATCAATACAAGGAATAAACCAATTGCAAGTACGGGTGTACCGAGTGTTCAAATAACTTGCTTAACGGACTGTACGACAAAGACAGGTTTCCCACGCATTACCTGTCTCTCTCGGCTCGCATTTCAACGTTAGTGAGCGTTCCAGAATTCCTATATTTCAGTGGCTAGCCCCTTTTGTTTCATGTTACGTCCTAATTTTTTTCTAATTTCAGCGATATAAATATTATACCGGGTGTCTGTCTTAAAGGTGTACATAGGAGATTAACATGGGAAATCAGTTTTTTGCGTGCTGTTGCTCGGTGTTCTATCGGACAACAATGATTGTACTACCAATCAAAAGATATCATTTTTCTGAATCAAATGATGTAAAATACATTACAATTTAGTAGTAATTTGGTTCCGTAAATTAATTTTTAAATTTTGAAAATCCTGCGATTTATTCAATTTTTATCGAAAATAAATGTAGTTACCTATGACTGATTTGTTTAGATTTCTGTCAAGCTATTTATTTGACGTTTCTGTCAATTTGTAAAATATGGTTATATTCAGTAATGACAAGCGTACTTTTATAATTTTTGCGTAAAGATTTTATTAAATAAATTAAAGTCTAAAAACAAATTTTCTTTAAATAATATTAATTTATTAAGAGTTGTTTTTTTTTAAATCGATGACAAAAAATTTCATTTTTATTAGCTCTGTTTTGTATATCTTCACAAAATATTTTTCCACTTTCTACGTCAAATGGAAAAAAGTTCTTGATTGCAGTGCATTTTGTAGAAATAAAAAGAACTTTTTTTAAAAAAATATGAACGATGTATACCCAATTCATTTCCAAAAAATATAGTGCTATACGAAGGATCTACATTTATCATTCCTAAAACCCTTTCTTCCAATAAAGCTTCTGCTCTTGCTAAATTGCAATTACTAAGCTCACGTGTATTTTTCGTGGATACTGGCATTTGTGATTGCACTTGGATTCGGTCGGTTCATAAACTTAATAGAAAATAGATCTCGCACTCTGAGCTAGCTGTTTCCTCCAAAAAATAGTTTTACTATAAAAATACGCTCTTCAGTAGTATAACTAGCCATATTTTTACAAATTGTCTTAAACAAGTCCAAAAGTCAGAAACATCAAATAAATAGCTTGACAGAAATCAAAACAAAACAGTCATGGATGACTATATTTATTTACGATAAAAATTGAATAAACCGGAGAATTCTCAAAATTTAAAAATTAATTTACGGAACCAAATTACCACTAAATAGTAGTGTATTTTACATCGTTTGATTCAGAAAAATGATATCTTTCGATTGGTACCACAATGATTGTTGTCCGATAGAACACCGAGCAACAGCACGCAAAAAACTGATTTACCATGTTAATCTCCTATGTACATACACCTTTAAGACAGACACCCGGTATGAGGTTATATAACAACTATTTTGAGAAAAATGGTAGGCTATGCAATAGTGAAAGTAAAAAATTCCAGAAATACCTATGGTTGCATAAATCGTAAATAATTTCCATCATATTGTTTTTATTTTTATGTTATTACTATTATTTTCTGGTATTTCTTCGTTATGTAGTTCATTTGTTATTATTAATTTCTTAGTAAAACACGTTATTTTAGATATAAGAAGGTTGCGACCTACGCAATAATCGTATTAATAGTTGATTATTGCAAAGCCTACTTCAAGTTTGTCAAATTATTTCTGATTTTTAATACCATTTGTCTTAAATCATTGTTATTACCTCATATCATATTTATATCGTTGAAATCAGAAAAAAATTCTCTATTTAACAGACTAAAAATTTAAATAGGTTACTATATAAAAAATATATAATTTTATTATATCGTTTGAGAACCAATTATTGTTTATCAAGTTAAATTTTATGACCTAAAGGATGTAAAATGATTTGGCTACAATTTCTGTTTTTAACTTTTCACCTCCCGCTACATCCTGTAAGGGAGGTATAGGAATCATGCTAAAAATTGTGTAGTGAGTTTTCAGTGGATGAGCACGTTTTAGTGTCCCTAGAATACGATTGCAATAGTTTCGCAATAATGTCTGTGTGTGTGTCTCTCTGTCTGTCTGTCCGTCAGTCTGTCAGTCTGTGTGGACCTCTAGAGTTACGGTTTCTCAAAAACTACTAAAATAAAAATTTTGATATTTTGCATACCGGGTGTCTGTCTTAAAGGTGTACATAGGAGATTAACATGGGAAATCAGTTTTTTGCGTGCTGTTGCTCGGTGTTCTATCGGACAACAATCATTGTGATACCAATCGAAAGATATCATTTTTCTGAATCAAACGATGTAAAATACACTACTATTTAGTGGTAATTTGGTTCCGTAAATTAATTTTTAAATTTTGAGAATTCTCCGGTTTATTCAATTTTTATCGTAAATAAATATAGTCATCCATGACTGTTTTGTTTTGATTTCTGTCAAGCTATTTATTTGACGTTGCTGACTTTTGGACTTGTTAAAGACAATTTGTAAAAATATGGCTAGTTATACTACTGAAGAGCGTATTTTTATAGTAAAACTATTTTTTGGAGGAAACAGTTAGCTCAGAGTGCGAGATCTATTTTCTATTAAGTTTATGAATCGACCGAATCCAAGTGCAACCACAAATGCCAAAATCCACGAAAAATACACGTGAGCTTAGTAATTGCAATTTAGCAAGAGCAGAAGAACGTGCTTTATTGGAAGAAAGGGTTTTAGGAATGATAAATGTAGATCCTTCGTATAGCACTAGATATTTTGGAAATGAATTGGGTGTACATCGATCATAATTTTTTAAAAAAAGTTCTTTTTATTTCTATAAATTGCACTGCAATCAAGAACTTTTTTCCATTTGACGTAGAAAGTGGAAGAATATTTTGTGAAGATATACAAAACAGAGCTAATAAAAATGAAATTTTTTGTCATCGATTTAAAAAAAACTTAACTCTTAATAAATTAATATTATTTAAAGAAAACTGGTTTTTAGACTTTAATTTATTTAATAAAATCTTTACGCAAAAATTATAAAAATACGCTTGTCATTACTGAATATAACCATATTTTACAAATTGACAGAAACGTCAAATAAATAGCTTGACAGAAATCAAAACAAAACAGTCATAGGTAACTACATTTATTTTCGATAAAAACTGAATAAATCGCAGGATTTTCAAAATTTAAAAATTAATTTACGGAACCAAATTACTACTAAATTGTAATGTATTTTACATCATTTGATTCAGAAAAATGATATCTTTCGATTGGTAGTACAATCATTGTTGTCCGATAGAACACCGAGCAACAGCACGCAAAAAACTGATTTCCCATGTTAATCTCCTATGTACACCTTTAAGACAGACACCCGGTATATGAATTGTGTCCCCTTTGAAAGAGCTGATTAGTTTTTGGTGATAATCCAATAACCGGAAGTGGTAGTTTACTTGAAGACCTATCAAGCTATTTTAAAATATCTCAGTAGATTATGGTTCAATAAAAATTTGGTTATTAGAATAATGTTTCAAATATTATTATCTACAATAATTGTATTAAACATTTTCCTCTTTCTGTCACCATTTACAAATTACAACACGTTAAAGAAAAAATTATATTTTGATATTTTCGTTTAAATCTGCTAACCAATTAAAAAAAAAAAGAACGGTTGAAAAATTTCATTTTTTGACATGTGTCTTAATTTTGTGACAGGATGAACGTTTCTTGATAGTGGTGGTCCGTGTTCCTGCATTGTTCGATAAGAAATCTATGGCGGGAGTTATTGTGCTGCCCACAACAGATTTTTTTCTCTGTTTTATAGCGTTTCTGCGGGAGGTTATGTGTTATTAATTCTAGATCTTCAATATATTATAAAAACGATGTATTGTTTTCAATTAATTGTGATCCTAAATTTAACTGTTTATAACTTTATAACGTAACGTATTAGAATTTCGTCGCCAATGAAAGTTAAAATGTACTCCAAGCTACCTAACGGTTTTTTTCCTACCGACTCATTTGGTATTGTTTTAAAAATAGCATTATGGTCATTCTTTAAGGAATGTATTAGTGCGAGAGCCAGCGTCACAAAATCATCGGTTATATTAACATTGATAAGACTTTGAAAAAATGTTGTTTAGGCTATTAGAAGACGTGTAGTGATTGTCAGCTGGTTCACTAGGTGGGACACTCGGGCGCTACGGCAACATGATTGTTGCAAATCAGAATTATTTGATATATCATACATACATACATACATACATAACGTCACGCTATGTCCCACTTAATGGGGTAGCACGAACCCTGAAAAACAGTCAACCAACAATCAATCTCCTCCAAACATTCCTATCCTGACACACCACTTTCGCCTCGTCCACATTCATAGTGCGATTCATATAAGCTCGTTTATTCTTCACACTCGGAATCATTCGTTCACGCAACAAACCATCAATCATACCCAACCAGTTATTACTCGGACGCCCACGCAATCGTTCACCTTCAATCTCGCCCACATATATTAGTTTTACCAACCTTTCATTCGACATATCGACATTCGCTCAACATGTCCAAACCACCTCAACTGACTCAATCCCACTTTCTTAACAACATTTTTCTTAATCTCACACTCATCATACACCAATGTATTCCGTATACGATCACGTCTCGTATACCCACACACTCCTCTCAAATATCTCATTTCCACAGCAGCTATACGTCGTTCATGCTTCTTCGTCCACGCCCAACATTCAGAACAATACATCAATGTAGGCAGTAACGGTTCGTAACATTGCGCAGACATAGAAAGACGTGCTTTTTGACAGCTAACTATTTTTTATAATTTTGAATTTATTTAAAGTGAAATACCGTATACAAATATTCAAGAAGATGGTTTAAACTCTTAATAACAATAATTATAATAAAAGGTTGTAACTACACTCTTATCTACAACATTACCAAAACATAACCTAAATGCCACACGTGCACATGGCAAACTCGTCGCAAAATGAAGATAAAATTGATACTATTCTCAAAAGACTAGAAAAACTGGATACTATTTTAGCAGATATAACTGAAACAAAGAATGATCTGCAATTTTTCAACTCCAAATATAACGAAATTAATACTAGAATAGAAAACTTAGAAGAAATAATCAAAACACAAGAAACAATCATTGCCAAGTTAGATAAACTCTCCAGAAAACGGAATCTCGTACTCTATGGCATGCCTGAAACCGAAGAAAATAACAGTGATATCCAATCTAGAGGTATCCAGCTTTTTATGCAATACTTAAATATTGAGTTATCAGAACTCGACATTGAAAATATCTTCCGCTTGGGAAAGAAAATACAATCCTCTCAGAAATCTCGTCCAGTATTGCTTATACTTAAATGTTTGAAAAAGAAACAATTAATTTTGAAAACTAGGAAACTATTCAAAGGAACTGGCTTTTTCGTTTCTGAAGACCAAACAATCCAAGAAAGGCAATTGCGCAAGGAAAACAAAACAACAGCTAACCAAGCAAAGAAACGGACTTCTTCCGAAAGGAACTCCTCAACAGACACGCCTACAAAGCCACCTTCGAAGAAATTACCACCAAACAACCATTCAGGCACCACGGCAGACAATTTGTTATCTTCAATGCTCCAGAAAACACAACAAACGTAGCAGATATCCAACCTGTAACTCTAAATAACAGAATTTGTAATAAGATAAGTAGTTCTTTTCATAATCAGAATTTAAATCTGCACATAGCATTTTGGAATATTAATGGTTTACGAAATTTATTCGAATTAGATACAGAAAGTGAATCCAAACTGCTGTGTGCAGATATTTTATGTTTCTATGAAACATGGCACCTAAGTGCATACATACAATTACCTAACTTTCTAACTCAATATAAAAATAACATATTTTTCAGTCTAGCTGTTAAAGAGAAAGATAAAGGTAGAGGTAGTGGTGGCATAATGATTCTCTTTAAAGATAAAAACTTGAATATAAAAATTATAGAAATTTCCAACGTGTGGATATTTCTAGAAATTCAATTCAATAATTACACTTTAATATTGGGAACTGTATACTTTAAGCCCAGCTTAAACAATGATATATTAATACAAATGTTTCATGATACTCTATGCATGATTTCAGATCAAAATACTAATAAGGATATAGCAATTTTGGGAGACTACAACGCGCATATAGGTCAAGAAGACCAAAAGAAAACATATTTAATTCTAAATTTGTCACCGAGGAAAGACTATCATTACATCATGGTATTAATCAACGCGGTCAGAAGTTGCTTGATATTATGCAAAATTTTGGAATGTTTGTCCTAAACGGCAGAACGGTAGGTGATACTCCTGGCAAATTCACGTTTATTAAAAATAATGGTAAGTCTACGATAGATTTAATTTGGTCAAATATTAATTTTCTCAGGAAAGTTACTAAGTTAACCTTCTTTCTAATGTTATCCCACTCTCCGCACAGCTTGGGCATTGTAAGTATTGGAGCTCCTAATGCCCCTGTAAATATAACTAAAAAATCTAATTCAAACACCGTCCCCTCTTTCTCGATCAAATTTAATTTTAAGACAGACAATGTAATACTCTATCAGAAATACATGAATAATTCCTCAGAGCTCTATTTTAATAGTTGTAATAGTGATGACTTAAACCAAAATTTAGCAATAGCGATTAAAAATTCCGCTGCGAAAACGGGAATGTTAAAAGTCTCCAAAAATACCTCTAATACACAAACAACTACAAAATTTTCAAAGCCCTGGTATGACACTAATTGTAATGAATTACGAAAACAGACTAGACGCAATTTACATAACTTTCAAAAACATCGCTCCGAAAGTGACTTAACTACATATGTTAATTCTAAAAAAACCTATTTAAAATACATAAAACTTTGTAAATCCAACTATATTAAACAACTATCTGATTCCCTCAATAAGGTTAACAATCCTCAAGAATTCTGGGATACAGTCCAAATTCTAAATGCAATAAAATATATATTAATGAAATACATTTGAAAGATTGGGAAATATATTTTTTAAACATGTACTTCGGAACAAACTCCTCAGCACCATCTTACAAAGACTGTTTGCACCCCGTTTTAGACCGCGACATAACAATAGATGAAATTATAGTAAGTGTTAACAGCGGAAAAAATAATAAAGCACCTGGAAATGATGAAATTTGCTATGAGTTTTACAAACATCTAACCCCAGCATGGTTGCACTAACTTTTAAATTTTTTCAATCTAGTTTTACACTCCGAATATACCCCAGAAGCTTGGTGTAATGTACAATCAAATTTATTTTACAATAAAGGCAACAATAAAGACTCTTTAAACTATAGACCAATAGCTCTATTTAATACTATATGCAAACTATTTACACAAATACTGTATAATCGTCTGCAAATATGGACTGAGGAAAATCAAATTTTAAATGAAATACAAATGGGTTTTAGAAAACATAGAGACACCACAGACAGTATATTTTGTCTCTCATCTATTATTGGTATCCAGCTCAGACTAAAAAAAGCTAAAATGTATGCCATTTTTGTAGATTATCGTAGAGCATTCGATACAGTAGATCATACTATTCTGTGGGAAAAACTATATAATACCGGGATTTCCACTAAATTTATTAGGATATTGTATAATCTGTATAATAATGCTTTCTTACAAATCAAAGACAAACAAATTTTTTCACAAAAAATAAAAATAACCCGTGGTGTATTGCAGGGAGAAATTCTCTCACTTTTTACTCTCTTCATCAACGATATTAAATTTTTTTTCGAAGCCTCGGGTGCAAGAGGGATAAATATAGATAACTATAACGACTTACTTCTCCTTGCATATGCCGATGACACAGTCATCTTATGCGATAGCCCAAAAGACGTTCAGAAGAAACTGAACATTTTAAAAAAATATTCAGACATAAACAACCTTTCAGTTTATGAAAATAAAACAAAAATCTTACTATTTCATAGAGGCAGAGCCCCAATAAGTCAGTTTACATATAATAATATCCCAATTCAAACAGCTAATAAATTCAACTATCTAGGAGTAATGTTCTCGTCTTCAGGAAAATACAACCTGGCAAGCAAAAGAAAGTTTACGCAAAGCAGCAATTGCAACTCAAACAACCAAAAATATTTTGATTCGGGGTAAATCTAATAAATGGCCTGAAAAAATTAAATTTTTGAACTCTATAATAAATGCCACGGCGCTATATGCTAGTGAAGTCTGGGGTCCACAGCAATGTAGTAGTATAGAAAGAGCTCAGCTAACATTCTTGAAAAACTTCTTGCAATGCCCAAAGAACACCCCGAATTATATCATAAGATTAGAAGCTGGAGTATCACCCCTAGCCGCCTCAGTCTGCACCCTGCAGACACTCGCCTTTCAATCTCCCGGTCAATACGTCCATCCCTCGAGAACATACTACCCAAATATACAAATTCATTCACTTGTTCCAGTCTCACACCATTCACTGAAACATTACAATCAGTCCCCAAATCATTCTTCTCAAACACCAACACTTTACATTTATCGACATTCAATAGCAGATTTAAACCTTTCCCTACTTCATTTATGCTCACACTCATTCTCCTCAATTGCTCCTCAGTTTCACCCAACAAAACAACATCATCCGCATAAGCAAACGCAGGCACTATACGTCCACCAATACGTACACCATCTGTTCCATTCAATGCCTTTCGTAACAACACATCCATATACAAATTTAACGACCAAGGAGACATTCCACAACCCTGTTTCACACCAATATCTATACGAAACCAATCACTCAATCTGCCATCAACTCTCACCGCAGCCTCACTTCCTTCATACAACGATCGAATCGCTCCCAACAAATTACCATCCACACCGTACTCTACAAGTACATCCCACATAGTCCCTCGAAGAACACTGTCATACGCTTTCTTTAAATCGAGAAAGCCACAGGACACCCTTTTGTTCTTATCAAGTGACTTCTCAACAATCATTCGAAGAGAAAACAATTGATCTACACAACCCCTCTTAGGCAAAAAACCTCCTTGCACATCACTTAACTTTGAAATTGTTAAGGCTCGCACCTTATGAATTAATATTTTTCCATACAACTTCCCTACCACACTCAATAAACTAATCGCTCGAAAAATTGTTGATTCACTCGAACTACCTTTGCCTTTAAATAAAGGACAAATAACAGCACGTTTCTATTCATCAGGAGCCACGCACCGTTTCAAACAAAATCTGAACAAATAAACTAACCAATCAATTAATCTTTCACCACCATATTTAAACATTTTATTTGTTATACCATCGAAACCGGGAGCCTTACCATTCTTTAGACGCATCAATGCAAAGCTGACATTACCTTCATCTATATCCCATTCAACGTTTCTAGCATTTCTTGCATTTCCTCCTCTATTATTCACTCCATTTACACCACCATACTATTCCTTAAAATACTCACACCATCTATTCCTAACATCTGACTCATTCCACAAGAACTTAGTAAATAATTCAGTTAGAGTAATAGTTTTTTATGTATCAAGGCACTGAAGATTAATTTTTATCACGAATATGGAATTAAGTTGCCGAAGCCCGTAGGGCCGAGGAAAATAAACCATGTGAGTGATAAAATATTAACACATTAAATTTTATTTGAAATCTAAAATTCGAAAAAACTGTAAAAAAATTACAATATAGGTTATGTTTATACATCTGTCAGTTGTCAATTAAAACTAACAGTCAGTGTTACCAACCTCAAAAAGTGAAGTTATCGTAAATAACACTCAAAATTATGTGTTTTGTCCTCAATTTCGTTATCGGAATTAATTAGTTAATTCTTCTTGCAAATTTTATTTCATGTTACGTCCAAATTTACTATAGTACATCAATATATTTGCCAAAATTATCCTAATTGTACAATAATTATTTAACGGTTGCCAACACTGGGTTGCTCAAAATCGTCGTAAAATTCGTTACTTTTGTAACGTTTTCTGAACTTTTAATGACGATTTTTGAGCATTTTAGTGCTGATTTCAAATAAACACTATTGTTTATATAAACTAGCCGAGCTATGTTAAGTTCAGACCGAGCGATATATTTACGTCAACTGTACTTCATAGTAGTTTCGAAGTCAATTGACTGGCTTCCGATGATACGCCCTTTTATATATCACTTTCGTTGTGTCTATAAGCTTCGAGTCTGCTCTATTGTGGCACGAGCCCACCGGTTCAAACAGGTCGGTGCTGCGTCTATTCAACTTATTTATTAACAAGGCGACGTAAGTCGACAAGTTTCAAATTGTCTATGCCGCGTCCGTTACAATAATCATGATCGAAACGATCAATATCAATTTTGTATTTGAATTTTTTTGCGCAAGACTTCAACACGGTCCCGCTAACCAATAGTTTTCTTGTATTTCAAGCATGCGCATTAACAAGCTTTGGGTGGTTGTATGAGAGAACCGATATTACCATTGCCTTTTCATGGCTATGCTGAGATCTCAGTATAAGCCATATACAGCGTGTAACATAAATAGGTACATTAAATCAAGTATGATGTCTCTCGGGATACGGTGTGACCAGAACCGTTTAACTCAGTTACTCGACTCTATAACTCAAACGCTATCCGCTAAAGTGTATAAATTTAACCAGTTATAGATCTCACCGAGAGGAACAATATTTCTTAATAAGTTTTTTTTTTAAACATCTAGATTTCGAGTTAAAATTCTTTAAAAATTTATTAGAATTTAGATGTCCCGCCAATGGAGAACATATAACTGCATAGATGGCGTTAGTGTAGACACTGTGCTACTGCGCATTACATCGGTTTCTGCATCGTGAAAGCTAACCTAAATTTAGCATTTTTGCATTAAAAATGTATTCAAACAATAATGAAGCTGAAGAACAAATTCCAATAAGAATACCACTCGAAATTACGCAAGTAGCAACATTACTGTTAATTTATTACGCACTAAATCAAGACGTCAGTATCCATTCGCAGAAATTGCCGTCTGTGCAAGGTTAATCTTCTGGTATCAAACACTGGACTTTTTGTATGAGGTAAGAACGTGATTTTTGATTTTTTAATGTACTATTAATTAATGTGTGTGTATTGTTTTTCTTCGAGTACTTACTAGACTCTGGCTATTATTTTCTGTGATTAGATCGTATTTTACCCCGATCTTGAACTGACTTGAAAGATTTATGAATAAGCTAAACAATATGTGTAACAGTGCGAACATTCGTAAGATGATGATTTGGAAAACGCCCCAAATAAATTTGACAGGATGGAGCAGCGTTACCTTGAACTTCAACAGAATGTTTATGAACTGGCTGTTCGGAAAATGAGGCACTTTTACATATTATTACTTTTATAATAATAATTTATTAGTTGATTTATTTGATATTGTCAAAATTATTTGAAAAAGTTGACAAGTGGCATTTGTCAAGATCAATAATTTCATTACCATTGCCATGGATACTGCTATTGGACCAAATTATGAATATACCTGAATGACTCGTCAATTTATGAGGTGGTAAAAATGCTTAAAATGTTATTATCCAACACCTCTCAATAAATGCTATATAATTATGGCGATTTTAAACAAGGATAGTAACAGATTACCCACTAGTGGGTATAATTTTCAGAAAAGTCACTAGTGAGTATTTTTTTATTTTTAACAATAATAATAACACAAACACCTTGGTAACTACTTCGATTGACATTTTAATTTAAAAATTTAAAGCATATTTCACTGTCAAATAATATTTTCTTAATAAATTTTTCATTTATTAAGACGTGTTGGATAAAACGTTATACTTCACACGTGCAAAATAGAATTACCCACTCGCTAAAATTTGTCTCGAGGGTAATTTCTTACTTTGCCCACTTGTAAAGTAAATAACTATTAAGAAATATTGTTCCTCTCGACGAGTTCTATCACTGGTTAAATTTAATGTACTTATTTATGTTACATACTGTATCTACCATTAAATATATGCAAATTACCAAACAAGTCGATAATCTTGCCTGGCTCTTACCCGGCATTTTCGTCTCGAAATATTTAAACTGAAAAATAATTAATGAAATGTGTTACTTACGTTTGTTGAACAGTGTAGTAATGAAGAATATGTAGAATGTGATTGAATTACAGTAGACAAACAACAGTAGTGCCCAGATAAGAGCATCCGATTGAGTATACAATGATAATTTTATCCAGGCTGTTATTCCAATCACGCATGGGACAAGCACCATCATGCCGTAGATGTACCAGCCCAACCAAAGCACCCAAGATTGTAAACCCATTATTTTCTCTAATTCCTATCGAAAAAACGCACGATTTTGGTTATTTAATCAAAAAGAGGCCATTATTTATTTTCAAATGTTAATTACACAATAAATATAGTAATAGTTTCGTGCTGCCATGAGTCATGAGGTGCTCTGTTCGAACCCTAGTCCCCCGAAATATTTTTGTATTTTATAAAATAGTTATTTACTTTACAAGTGGGCAAAGTAAGGAATTACCCACGAGAGAAATCTTAGCTCACGAAGCCGAAGGCTGAGTGAGATAATTTTATCGAGTGGGTAATTCCACTTTGCCCACGTGTGAAGTATAACGTTTTATCCAACACTTCTTAATAAATGAAAAATTTATTAAAGAAATATTATTTGACAGTGACATATATGCTTTAAATTTTTAAATTAAAATGTCAATCGAAGTAGTTACCAAGGTGTTGTGTGTTATTACTATTGTTATAAATAAAAAAATACTCACTAGTGGCTTTCCTCAAAATTATACCCACTAGTGGATAATCTGTTACTTTGCTTGTTTAAAATCGTCATAGTAATATAGCATTTATTGAGAGGTGTTGGATAAAATAATTTTATCCAACACCTCTCAATAAATGCTCTATAACTATGGCGATTTTAAACAAGCAAAGTAATAGATTATCCACTAGTGGGTATAATTTTGATGAAAGCCACTAGTGAGTATTTTTTTATTTATAACAATAATAATAACACACGACACCTTGGTAACTACTTCGAATGACATTTTAAATTAAAAATTTAAAGCATATGTCACTGTCAAATAATTATTTTTTAATAAATTTTTCATTTATTAAGAAGTGTTGGATAAAACGTTATACTTCACACGTGGGCAAAGTGGAATTACTCACTCGATAAAATTATCTCACTCAGCCTTCGGCTTCGTGAGCTAAAATTTCTCTCGTGGGTAATTCCTTACTTTGCCCACTTGTAAAGTAAATAACTATTAATAAATATTTAACTTGTTGCTGTGGATACTTGTTTACTTGTCAATTTAATCCCTTCGAGATTAAAACTGACACTTCATTCCACGAGAAGGCCATTTAATGCCGAATTCATGCAGCCATTTTCATTTTCATTTAATTTAATTTTAAATTTTAATTTAATTTAAATTTATCTTTTTTAAATGTATCATTTTGGAATACTACAATATTAAATTAAATGAGAATGAATGCATGCACCAAAGCACGTCATGTGTTACATTTAAGTCTGTTAATTTCAAATATTGGAATAATAAATACACATATAGTTGTGCGATTCATGTTTTGCAATCATGGAGTTTTTTAAATAGTGATCATGATTTGTGACAAGTGATTATATATTCATCATATCATTTTATTATTTAATAATGAAGAAATGAAGACCCAGTTAAGTCGTTTGTTCAACAAACAGATTCCGCAGGGAAAATATTTCTTCAATGATCATCTGAATTCTATGTTTCTACATCATGATCATAAGAGCTTCTTTATTTTTGAATAAAATTTCTTTTTTATCGAACAGAAAATTGTATTTTCTCATCTCTGATCAGTTCTACTTAAGTCAAACCATCAAAATTATTAATATTTTAGGAAAGAATTTCAATTTTCAATCATTTAAAATATAACATATTCAATCACAAACGTCAACATTTTTCATTTTCATTTAAAAGATAAAAGTTGGTTATCTTATAAGTTAAATTAAATGAAAATGAAAATGAGAACATAAATTAAATGATTGCATGAATGCTTACATTTGATAACATGTATTTATTTTTTAAATTAAAATAAATTTAAATTAAATGTAAATGAAAATGGCTGCATGAATTCGGCATAAGCCCGAAAGTGAAATAAAAATTATTAATGTTGAAGGAATTTTCTCGACTGAATGTAATTATTAAATAAAATTACTAGTTGGAGATGCAGTCAATATATTTAAAAATTAATTTCATCCCGACGTTTCAACTGTTAATCAGTCTTCTTAATTATGGTAATTAATAACTTGTATACATGTAAAAAATGTTATAGCAATCTATCACTGAGGAATAAAATAAAACATATTCACTCTTCTTGTTCAACATACTAAAGGACACTCCAGTGTTAACTGCTGAAGATGACAATTGGAAGGACAAAACGTAGATTAAATAATTATTTACAAAAATGATTGAAATTACCTTTATACTTCTTCAATCCAATATCATTTAAAATAAAATTAGTATTATGGTGCTATTATTATAAGGTTTTTGCGTGGTTGTGCTAGCTTAACCGTCAAGCTGGTACAACTCCTCTTATTTTTTTTTCTTAATAACCGTAATAAATTTGGTTCTTTGGTAAATAATGAGTAGTAAATTTTCTAATTGGTTATGATTGTGCTATCTTAACCCTTATTGAAAACGACTATGTATTGTATTTACGTTTGCGTTTGCTAGTGATAGATTCTAGCAGATGAAAAGCAGTATGAACATGAACGGAATTTTGCTGGTTCTGTCATCTTGTGTCAGTCAATTTAGTTGGAATGTGGAATTAACCTCTGATACCCGGTTGCACCAACGTCAGTTAAATTTTAACTTGGTTTGTCTGTCAATCTGTCAGTCTGTCCGTCTGTACGTCTGTCAGTCTGTCAGTCTGTCAGTCTGTCAGTCTGTCAGTCTGTCAGTCTGTCAGTCTGTCAGTCTGTCAGTCTGTCAGTCTGTCAGTCTGTCAGTTTGTCAGTCTGTCAGTCTGTCAGTCTGTCAGTTTGTCAGTCTGTCAGTCTGGAGTTACGGTTTCTCAAAAACTACTAAATTGAAAATTTTTGTATTTTGTATATATCAATTGTATACCCTTTGGAAGAGCTGATTAGTTTTTGGTGATAACCAAATAACTGGAAGTGGTAGTTTACCTGAAGCCCTATGAAGTTATTTTTAACAAATCTCAGTAAATTACGGTTTAATGAAAATTCTGTTATTAGAATAATCTTGAAAGTATTATTATCTACAATTATTGTTTGAAACATTTTCCTTTTACTTTCATCATTTACGAATTACAACACGTTAAAAAGTATATATTTTGATAATTTCGTTTAAATCTGCTAACCTGTGTTTTTTGAAAAAACAAAACTACTGTTGAAAAATGTCATGTCTCAAGGATGAGCGTCTCTTGTAAGTGATGGTCAGTGTTCCTGCATTATTCGATAGCAAATCTATGGCGGGAGGTATTGTGGTGCCACAACAGATTTTTTTGTTTGATTCGATGTGTATTTCTCGAGATATTACACTGTCCGGAAACTTTTTGAACAACCTGTATATTTCTAGCCAAAGAAACAAAGAGTTTGTACGTCACTTATATCCAATAACAAAAATTTAATTATACTATAATCGATATTATACATAGCGCGGTTTTTGGTCATGCGCCTTTTTGTTTGTCGTCTTTTATAGTGTGAAATATTGGAGTCCCCAAAATTCCATTTCTTTATTTCCACGACGCGACGTCTGCGTTAGATTTTTTCGTTCACAATAGATCCATTTCATTTCATATTTAAAATTTGGAAGAACAAGTTACATTTAATTAAATTTATGTAGTAATGCTTCAACCGGAAGTCTTATTTCGCATGTTTCAAGAAAAAAATTATTTAGGGTAAATTTTGTTATGTTGAAAAAAAATTAAAGCTAATTTTTATTTGAAACACTGTTCTATATTTTGTAACGTATAAAATTAAAATAAGCTGAGATTTTTAGGTGTGGAACACTCATTCCATTCGTTTTTTTTTTTTTCGAAGATTAGAAGCGGACTAACTTCTATGGTCATATGCCAGATTATGTAAACAACATAAACGACCATGCTCCTCAGTGGGATTTGAACCTACAGCATACCCACTATGCCACCGTGATCGGCGATTCTCGATTTATTTTTTATGTAATTAACGAATAGAACGAGAGCGGACTGCAAAATCCTGGCCGATCGAGTAACAGAATAAAATGTTTACTCACAGCGATTATAACAAAACACACTGCGCGCCTGGGCACAAGTTGTTACAAACGTTTATATGAGTGTAGAATTGAAATGTGGAACATAGGGATTTCAATGTAAATTTTTTGATATTGTTGTAAATTTTTACCTATTCACTTTACATCAAAAGTGTAAATACAAAAGTTGATCAGAATTAAAAAATGCATGCAATAAGGCCCATTTGGTTACCTAAATATTAGTATTTCTCGATATTTCAATCAAATTAAAATTAATATTTATTACAAAAAAAATGTAACACGGCCATGGAAAACTAGACAAACACGAAAAATATTTGAGATTTCAAGATTAGGTTAAGATTTATTTATTTTTTTAACAGAAATACATGAAATGATGTGAACTCTAAAATACGCCATTATATCATTACAATCATCTATGAAATTTCCACAGGAAATAATGCAACAATGTAATAAATAAATCTAAATCTGTTTTCCGAAATGTCCAATATTTTTAATTTTTGTTTGATTTTCCATGGCTGTGTTTCAATTTTCCTAATAAATATTGATTTTAATTTTATTGACATATCGCGAAATACTATTATTTATGTAACCAAATGGGCCTAATTGCATGCATTTTAAATTCTGAACAACTTTTGTTTTGACACTTTTGCTGTAAAGTGAATAGGTAAAAATGTACAGCAACATCAAAAAAATTACATTGAAATCCCTGTGTTCCACATTTCAATTCTACACCCATATAAATGTTTGTAACAACTTGTGCCCCGACAAACAGTGATTTTTGTTATAATCGCTGTGAGTACTAACATTTTAAAATAGTAATATACGTAACAAGACCTGAAAGTGATACTTTACCACTGAAAACACTTCCAGGTCATGTTGGGTACAATATTTTACGATCCTGAAAAAAAAAGAAATAATAATTCTTACACCTTATTGCAATATTTGACACATGAATGAAAAATAAATGAATAAAGAACTTTTCGATGTGGAAACATTGCTTTCCGATCCTATATAGTCAATGTTCTGTGCTAGCTCGGCAAAGAAGGAAATTCCGATCTAAAAAGCGATCAGAAACAACTCATTTTCTGGGCAATCGCGAAAAAACATATTATTCTCTTCTTTGATCGGTCAGGTTTTTTGCAGGCTGCTCTTAGACTATAAGAACCACTGATTTCTATGCTACCAATTGTTATTTAACCCTTTGCACTTCGTTGTCGCCGCATTTGCGACACGCTTGTTTATCTATTTACTAATATAGCTCTGGAGTTACTGGTTCCTACTATTGCTTATTAGGCTGGAGTGCAAAGGGTTAATATTTGTATGAATATATTTTTATTACATAAGTCTGACGTACATCAAAAAAATCTCTATATTTTATTTTTTTTAACAACAACTGTTTTTCATTTATTCATAGCTAACATAATATTAATTAGAATAATATTTGATTTGTTGTCAATCAAAATAAATAAATGCCAAAAATATTAATAACATCCAACAAACATGATGTTTTGTGACACGTTTGAGCAGAAAATTCAAATGACTCTAATGAAATATTTATAGTATAAATGCGCGATCTGAAGCTCTGCCTTCACTCTCTCTATACTACCTCTCTTCATGTCCTACCCAGAGCCGGGCAGTAGTTAGCTAGAAAATAGTTAAATTACTAACTTAACTACTTTTTAATCATAAGTAATTGTATTTGAATAACATTATAAAAAAGTATTTGTAATTGGTATTCGCCGGATTTTTGTGAAAATATTCCGAAATTCATTTTATTTAGTAGTTAAATACTTTTTCTAATTACTAAGAGGAGTTTAACTTACTACTTAGTAGTAATTTAATTACTTATTTTAAATACATTAATTTTATATCTATTTTATACTGTCTGTATCCAACATAATACTCGTATATCGTATAAAACATGTCTAAACTTGTTCAATTGTTCATTTGCAACAGAATATTGGTTCTGTATAGTTACTTGCTCCTCAGCGGATTGTGTTAAATTTAATATGTCTAAAGAGGTAAGTGTCCTCCATTCCATACAAATCAATATTTTGTATTATTTAAATCACAAAAATAAATTTGAATTTACTAAACTGCCTGTTCTGGTTATGAAGATGAACATTTCCCAGGAGATAGTGACAAAGATCCAGAAAAATTGCCGCAAAATTGCAAACCGATCAAACGAGTTTGGAATTTGATCAAAATACATTCCTTTTAGAAACAGTAAAAGCCGCAAAAATTAGAAATTTTCTTTAAGAATTACAATAAATTTAATTACTCTAATTCTAAACATTGTACAAATATGTTCAGTTCAAAATTTAGTTAAGGTTCCAAAGAACTATAATCAGCTATAATATGCCTAAATATTAATAGTATTACAAATTAATTTTATCGATAATCTCGATTGAATCAAGCAGTTAAAAGAAATATTCACACGAATCTTCATAAATCAAATTGAATTCAATCTTTCTTTACTAACCTATAGTGACTCTTAAGAAAGTGAACAGTTGTGTTTGAATCAAATTTAGTCTTTTTGGACTCATTAGATTCATTCTAATGCTGGCTATAATTTTCAATAGTAAAATTATCCCTTGTCGAATTAATTTTAAATTGATAACAACCCGTTTTTACGCGTTTTTCAAGCTTTTACCTTATTTTGAAGGGCGAAGCCCTTCTATTATCCAAATGCTAAATGTCCAAAAATCCATAAAAATCAATCATATGTTAATTTGTTTTCCTGTATATTTGATTGGAATACAATACCTTATAAATACATAAAATAAATTATATTATTCACTAAAACATGTACTAATACACGTAAATCCTTTAATTTTTTTGATAAAGTATTTTAAAAAGGAATTAATTTCAATTACTTAATCGCAAGTAGTTTGCAGTTTAACTACTCTTTTTTCTAACGTATTTAAATACTAAGGAGTTTAATTCTTTTTTTGACGAGTAGTTAGTAGTTGTAACTTAATTACTTTTTGAAAGTAGTTTGCCCAGCTCTGAGTCATACCTATCATCTTTAAATATTGAAGTGTCACAAAACATCAATTTTGACCTTCCTGGCGGCGTTCAATTGGGAACGCACTGTAGCGACTTAAGCCCAATCTAGTGTTATACAGAAATCAGTGATAAGAACCAACATGGCTCTTTACACACCATACCGTCATTCCTGTTGACTTTTCCTCCAAAATATCTTGCGTCGTAAAAAGCATAAATATTATTAAACCCACAACTATAAACATTGGTAGTAATGGCCTCGTTTGTATTTTATCTTCTCTTGAATGCGGTGGCATCGGCATTCTCTGCCTAGAAATACTAAAGTCCAAATTCCTGTGTTGTTTGATAAAAGCGGTGTCGATTGCTTGTTGCACAGGAAAAAAGAAGGAGTGCCAGTAGTACATATATTCTGGAAATAATACGTACATAATTAGTATATACTTTGTGAATAAGTTCATAGTTATCTCATATTAATACCATTCATTACGGTCGTTGAAATCGGAAAACCAAAAATTAATAGGAATAAACACGATATTCAGCACAAAGGTTATAGTATAGTTACAGAAATAGTCCAGTCAAAATAAGAAAATCAGAGGAACTAAAAATACTAGTTCCAAGTTTTTCAGTAATGTGTAGGGGAGAGTCTCCTGAACAAGAAAAAATAAAGTATAACTCGAAAACGGTGCGTTGCAGTGAAAAAGTTCTTCAGTACAAAATGAAAGCTTATTGAATTTGCTACAAGTTTGGTTTTACACACTTTTACGAAAAACTGGACCGTTTTTGCTACCGGTTCCGGAAAGTTGATAATTTTCAAAAAAATTGTTTTTCACTTATGTTTTTAGTTTATTTTTGTCTTCTAGATCCTCACGCGTTCATTTTAGGGGAAAATCGTCAGAATAAAACTTATACAACATTAAATTCCCTATAAGAATATATATCATATATTAATTTATATTGAACACGTCGCAACTTACAGCACTTTAAAGATTTCAACGAAAACTCTTTCTTTCGCTATTAAAATAAGTAAAATTAGACTACATTTACACGTAGGCTAAAATGAACTTTGACTTGATTTTGACTTTGAAAAGGCGACTTTTACCACTGTGTAAACACTATCTACTAACTAGTTTTCTTCCTAAAGTAAGTATAAAATAAATCAGACTTGACATAAGTGACCTGGGAAGATTCGTGTAAACGCATATCGACTTTACTTTTTCATCAGTGACATTAAACCTCGTATTAAATATATTTCATTTCAAAATACTGTCCATGGTGTTTCAGTATATAATATAAATACTATGAATTGTAATTTTTTGCACAGTTAAATAAATTATTTACCTAATAATTTTTGTATAAAATTTAATAAAACCACAAATATTACTGGCTGTTAATTTTGTACAAAAATTATCAGGTAAATAATTTATTTAACTGTGAAAAAAAATGACAATTCACAGTATTTATATTATTTACTGAAACACCATGGACGGTATTTTGAAATTAAATATATTTAATACGAGATTTATGCTGAATTCATGCAACCAATATCATTTACATTTAATTTAAATTTATTTTAATTTAAAAAATAAATACGTATTATCAAATGTAAGCATTCATGCAATCATTTAATTTATGTTCTCATTTTCATTTTCATTTAATTTTATTTATAAGATAACCAACTTTTATCTTTTAAATGAAACTAAAAAAGTTTGACGTTTGTGATTGAAAAGGTTATATTCTATGTATATCAAGAATTGAAACCCTTTGCTAAAATATGAATAACTTAGATAATTTGACTTAAGTAAAATTGATCAGAAATAAGAAAATACAATTTTCTGTCCGATAAAAAAGAAATTTTATTCAAAAATAAAGAAGCTTTTATGAACATGATGTAGTAAAATATATTTCAAAAGAATATTGAAGAAATCTTTTTCCCTGCAAAATCTGTTTGTTGAACAAACGACTTAACTCTTCGTTTCTTCATTTTCAAATAATAAAATGATATGATAGAACACATAATCACTTGTATATAATCATGATCCCTATTTTAAAAACTCCGTGCTTGCAAAGCATAAATCGTTAACTATTTGTGTATTTGTCATACCAATTTTTAAAATTAACAGACTTAAAAATGACACATGACGTACTTTGGTGCATGCATTCATTTTCATTTAATTTAATATTCCATGAATGATACATTTAAAAAAGATAAATTTAAATTAAATTAAAATTTAAAATAAAATTAAATGAAAATGAAAATGGCTGCATGAATTCGGTATTAATGTCACTTATGAAAAAGTCAAGTCGAAATGCGTTTACACGAATCTTCCCAGGTCATACACTTTAGGAAGAAAACTAGTTAGTAGATAGTGTTTACACAGTGGTAAAAGTCGCCTTTTCAAAGTAAAAATCAAGCCAAAGTTTATTTTTGCCTACGTGTAAACGTAGTCATAATTTTACTTATTTTAATAGCGAAATCAAGAGTTTTCGTTGAAATCTTTAAAGTGCTGTAAGTTGCGACGTGTTCAATATAAATTAACATATGATATATATTCTCGTAGGGAATTTAATGCTGTACAAGTTTTATTCTGAAGACAAAAATAAACGAAAAACATGAGTGAAAAACAATTTTTTTGAAAATTATCAACTTTCCGGAATCGGTAGCACAAAAACAGTCCAGTTTTTCGTAAAAATGTGTAGAACCAAACTTGTAGCAAATTTAATAAGCTTTCATTTTGTACTGAAGAACTTTTTCACTGCAACGCACCGTTTTCGAGTTATAAGCGAAAAACTGAAAACTGGAACTTTTGGAGCCCCCCACCATCCACAGCGGCACCGGGATTTGGAGGGACTTTTTTTTCTCTTGTTCAGGAGACTCTCCCCTACACATTTCTGAAAAAATTGGAACTAGTATTTTTAGTTCCTCTGATTGCCCATTATTTGTCTAGATTGGCTGGACTAAAAATCGTTGGCGAATTTAGAAAAAAAAAAGCGATGCAAACATATTGTTTTTTTTTACCTCCCACCTACCTATAGGTAAGGGAGGTATTGTTTTTGGTAAAAAAAATTGGGTAGTGAGTTTTTAATGAATAAGCACGTTTTAGGGTTCCTACAATACGATTTTACTATTTTAGTCATGATGTCTGTATGTATGTATGTACGAGGGTTGCCTTTTATATTTCGGGATTCGGCAACCCTAGTGCTGCCATCTGGCAACTGACGTTCCTACCGTAAAGTTTGGCATTTTTGACAATATATGTAGTCAGAACGTTTTGACGTGTGAACGCTATTTGTGTAGTTAACAGTAATTTGAAAAATTCATGTCGGCCAAAAAATGGATTTAAATTGTGAACATTTTCGAGCGATTATTTTTTGCAACTTTAGACGTGGATTAAGTCAACAACAGTGCATCTATGAACTTAATTCGAATTTTGGGGATGAAGTACCATCAAGGACCAGTGTTTATTGATGATTTACTAAATTCAATCGCGACGGTAGTTCGCTCAACGACGAGTTTCGTGACAGTGGTCCAAAATAGGTTTTTGTCCCGAAAAACATTGATTCTGTGCGCGAACTGATATTGCAAGATCGTCAAGTAACTTATCGTAAGATTGAAGCATCCTTGGACATTAGTGGGACCAGCATACATACAAAATTTCATAAACATTTGGCTGTAAAAAAAATTTGTTCACGTTAGATTCCACATAATTTGACAATCGCTCAAAAAAAGGCTCATGTCAATTGGTCGCAAGAAATGCTCAAAAAATACGATCGCGGTGCTTCGAAACATGTGTATGACATCGTGACAGATGACGAATCGTGGATTTATGCGTATGAGCTCGAAAGTAAACAGCAGTGGACTGTGTGGGTCTTCTAAGGCGAGCCAAACCCAACAAAAGTCGTTCGGGCACGAAGCACTTCGAAGCAAATGGTCGCCTGTTTATTCGGAAAAACTGGACCTGTCTCAATCGTACCATTGGATTAACGTAGAACGGTCAATTCTGAATGGTACACAACCATTTGTTTGCCAGAAGTTTTCGGAGAAATAAGAAAAACCAACCGCTGAAAACGGATCATTCTCCACCACGACAATGCGAGCTCGCACACATCGACTGAGACAAGGAAATTTTTGAGCACTCAAAACGTCGATTTGAGGAGTCATTCGCCGTATAGTCCAGACTTGGCACCCAATGACTTCTTTTTATTCCCGAATATTAAAAATTAATTGCGGGGTCAACGTTTTTCGACACCTGATAAAGCGGTCGATGCGTTCAAAATGCATGTTTTGGAGGTGCCTCAATCAGAATGGAAAAAGTGCTTAGAAAATTGATTCACATGTTGCAAAAGTATATTGATCTACATGGTGAATATTTTGAAAAGCAATAAAGCCATTTTCGATGATAAATATTCATTTGTTTTCTCTAATCCCGAAATATAAAAGGCAACCCTCGTATGAGTTTAGTCTGTGTCAATCAAAAATGACGGAAATTATTATTGATAATATTTTAAAAATCATCAGTGCCATGAAATAACAAAATAAACATGATATTATTTAAGAGCTTATTTTATTTAAAGCATATTACGAGGACTTCTTTAACCATAAAACAATTTGAACATAATATAATTTTTCTTCCAAATTATACATTTTTATTGAAAACACTTGAAGTTAAACACTGATGACAGCAGACAGCAGTTGACTGATAAAAGCAATAACTTTCAATTGTTATATTTGTTTTGTTATTTCATGGTACTGATGATTTTAATTTCAATGTTATTTCAGTTCCTAGTAGAGTAAAATTCAATAGGCAGATTCATAAAAGGGATTAGCGCTAACACCATGTTTATTATTACTCGTAACTTAATTTTTCATTCTCAGAACACAATTATTTTAACTAAAGTTGTAATCAAGATTGATTAGCATAAAATTTCATACGTTTTGATAATATAATTAATTTAGAAACGAAGTTACAGATGTTAAAAAATATGGAGTTACCACTCGCTAATCCCTTTTATAAATTTGCCTGATAAATGTTTGTGCCAACAAAATGCAGAATTTCTTCCGGTACAATAAACTATTTAATTATATTGATGTGAAATTATAATTGAACATTTTAAAAATAATATTGTAAAAGCAAAGAGGCGTCCTTCGATTCAGCATCCTGTATAGGGAATAAAAAAATCTGACGTGAGCAGCACATAACCTCCCGCGTAAACAATTTTTAAACGGTGAAAAATAGAAAAAAGTTCCAAATAAAAATTGTATCCTATATTATTTAATATGTTTTTTATAATAAAATTTATTCTAACTCAACTTCCGGTTCATGGTCAATCATCAAAATCTAACCAGTTCTTAATTTGAACATGCAAGGTCTATATTAAGTTAGAAATTGGTATTGTATTAGAATCTGATGTGGCCATCACATAACTTCCCAAATTTTTAATTTAAGAACGGTGCATAATATAGAAAAAAATTTCAAATAAAAATTATAGCCAATGCTATTTTACATCTTTTTTATTATGACAATTTACTGTAACTCAATTATTTGACTTGACAATTCTTCAAGTAAACTACCACTTCCGGTTTACAGATTGCTACCAAAATCTAATCAGCTCGTAACCTCAACATTATAATTTTAAATATGAAATTTCAAAATGATATTTTTATTAGATTTTGAGTTATCGTGGACGAAAAATCGCAACAAAGACTAACACACACACAGACAGACGTCATCGTGAAAATAGTGAAATCGTAATCTAGGGACCCCAAAACGTGCTTATCCGTTAAAAACTCACTACCGAAAATTTTGAACCGTCACAATACCTCCCTTAGATACCGTGTGTCGTCTGTCTTAAAGGTGTACATAGGAGATTACATGGAAAATCAGTTTTTGGCGCGCTGTTACTCGGTGTTCTACCGGACAATAAAGTTTGTGATATCAATCGAAAGATATCATTTTTCTGAATCGATGTAACATACATTACAATTTAGTAGTAATTTGGCTCAGTAAATTAATTTTAAAATTTTTTAAATTCCCCGTTTTATTCAATTTATTTGACGTTTAAATTTAATTTACGGAACGAAATTACAACTAAATTGTAATGTATTTTTTCTACGACCACTACTGAAAGTATGTCATTACAGAACAAACTACAATCAATGTAAGTGCGTTGTTACGAATAGTGTCTGTGTCAAACGTTCGATTATTCCTATTATTTTTTGGTGTTCCAATGTCAACAACCGCTAGTGTATTTCTTTATACACTAGATTTCAATTACTATATTTTTTACCTCCCGCCTACCTCTAGGTAAGAGAGGTATTATTTTTGGTCAAAAAATTGTTTAGTGAGTTTTCAACGAATAAGCACGTTTTAGGGTCCCTACAATACGATTTTACTATTTTCGCGATGATGTCTGTATGTATGTATGTATGTATGTATGTATGTATGTGTGTGTGTAGTCTGTGGCAATTTTTTCGTCTCGCATAACTCAAATACTATAATACCAAAAAATACAATTTTGTGAATTATTGCTCCTTATATTTAAATGAAGAGCTGATTAGATTTTGGATAAAATTGGTCAACCGGAAGTAGCAGTTTACTTGAAGCTCTTAACAGTTTTTTGTGAAAAACACGGTTAAATTTCCTTTTTCAACAATTTATGTTATTTTGTAAATTGAAGAATATTTAATTTTACATGTGTTTTGATTACACTAATCTTATTAATTTTCAGTAGATTTAGAGATAATAAAATATAAAAATTAGATTTTACAAATCTTGCATTCCTAGTACACCATGGAAAATTTTTCAATTTTTTACGAAATGTGACACGTCATTGTGATTGTGAAGGGTTTCTTAGTGAAATATATGTCAAAAAATTAAATAAATATACGAAAGAAAATTAACATTAACTAATATAAATAGAAAATAAACAAATAAGAAGGTATGTTTCTGTATCATCAAATACTATTTTGTACCGTTTAAGAGTAGTATTGGGCGGGAGGTTATGTGCTGGCCACATCAGATTTTTTATAGTCTGTAATAAACGGTATTTGTGTTTATTACGATTAAAGATTGCAAACGATATTTAGAGATTTCAAACTAAGTAAATGATTCATTGTTAGTTGTTCGTGGAAAATTCCACTTCTTTAGTAGGTCAGTTCAGTTCCCGCCTAATCAGCGGATGTAAATATGTTGTAGGAAATAATTTAACCAGTGTCTTATGCGAGAGTAGTGCCCAGTTAGAGTTATTTTGAGTGCCACTGTCCCATCCCTTAAGTAATAAATTGTGAACCTTGAGCAGTGAGCAGTCACATGCATTTTTGCTTTTCTTGTGAAATGTTGAAAGAATTACACAGTTTAAGGGCTCTTCTCGATTGTGTACATAGTTTTTGTGAAATTTATTTTGTGAGTTCATGTAAGTAGATTTGAGTTTTATGTATGAGTATTGTTAATAGCAAATGTTCTATCAGTTTCGATCTTTGAAAGTTATTGTAAAAGTTAGTGAGTAAGCGATACTTTGGATTATATAGCGTCAAATTATTCAGCTCGTAAAAGTATTTGATTTATATAATTTATGTTGCTTGTTCGTTATTAAATATTATATAATAATATTGTTATTGTTGAATACGTGTTTGATTCCCGCCAGCGCGCATATTTCCCGCCATTTGATCAGAAGTCTTTTTCTAAATACTCGTCGGAATCGAGTTAAAATATTCCGTGGTGGCCAGCGACTACGCTACCCTTGGATATTCATTTCATCAAGTAAAACCCTTTCGTATGTCAGTTACCTCTGGGTACCAAGTGCGAGGTACCTGTTACAAGTATAACATTACGAGTAACTTATTGCTTAATAACTTATAACATTACGAGTAACTTATTGCTTAATAACTTATAACATTACGAGTAACTTATTGCTTAATTATTTATATAAGAAATCGTAATTTAATGAAATTAATAATAATAATTCTTAATTTTCCGCCTACTCTTTTTCTTGCTACTGACGTATAGTTCTTGCAATTTGTTTTAAAAATGTTAATCTGTCACATTTCATTAAATTGCGTTATAAAAATAAATTAATCTGTATTAAATAAGATGCAGGGATATTGGCAGTATGGTGATATAAACTTTGGATGCATAATTTTTTGCCGGGCACTTTTTATTTACAAAAAACTGATTTCACATGTTAACTATGCCAACATTTACGTGCAACACACGGTATATTCATATGCTGAATCTTGGTGCTTTGATGAAACCGCGTGAAACCTCTCTGAGCATTTAAAGAATTTTGTGTGCCTTTTGGGTGTTTAAAAAAAATTTCCCGTGTACACGTTTTGAGAAAGTAATAAAATTAAATAATTCAAAGAATTAAATATTGTGCCGTTGTAATGAAATCAAAATTTGTTATTTCAATTGAATTGAGAGTTCAGATTGAAATTTTAAAAATAAATTACTTACTTCCACTGTAGACAAGTTTGGTAATTTTATTTAGCCAACACCTCTCAATAAATGCTCTATAACTATGGCGATTTTAAAAAGAAAAGTAATAGGTTATCCTTTAGTGGGTGTGGCGACGCAGGTCTAAAACAAGTTGTAAATTTGTTCCGAACGACCGTGGTGCGTCTGTGTGCGTTGCGTTGCGTTGATATAAATGAACTGCAAAAGTAAATAACGAATAGGAAGTGGTGACGTGTCGAGAATACGAAGTTGACCCAAAAAATGACTGAATAAGTGAAGAACTCAGAAGCAATAAATCGAATGTTGTAGGTACGGACACTCTTCACCTTGTAGGAGCGATCTACAAGGACTTACACAAAGGTAAAGCTCTTGGATAGATAGGAAAAAATAGGTAGGCCCACAAATGTTAATCAGGTATTCGAAGCTAAAAGCCTGAGATCTAACAACAGCAAAGTGTGAGACAACACCAAAAATAAAGGCAAGAGTGAACGTCGAAGTGAATATATAAATTACGAGTCGATAAGCGACGTGATAATCAAAAATAACAAATAAAAATAAATACAGCGTAGTAAAAAATATATCAAACTCAAAGGAGTGTGAATAAGTGTGCAGCAAAAGTGCAAGTAAACTAATCAAATTACTAAAATTAAATATAGTAAAAATACCAAAAATTAGCTTAAATAAAATATAAACTAAAGCGTAAATGTGCATAAAGCAGCGAAAATATATCCCAAGAATTATATATAAACTAGTAAAATAATTGAATTAGATCAAATAAACAATATGTACCTGATATTAATATCAAACTGGATCGATTGCGTAACTAGATCAACTCAAGTTAAAATGGCACAAAAGGGTGTGCGTAGCGTACAAATGATTGTAAAAATAGTACAAAGTACTTACGTTTGTCCAGTAATGTTATAATAACAGTAAGCGATACCTGACTACCAGAATTAGCATCAACTGTGCGTGTTCTAGATCAAATGCATGCAGTGGAAACTCAATGTCCAGCAGATCATAAAATGCATTTACTAAATCAGCAAGTGGAAAAATGTTATAAGCGATGCTAAAAACTGCAAGTAAAAGTAAATTAAACACAAATAAGCAGAAAATGAGCGATGATGACCATGTGGTCGCGTTGAGGTTAGATAAATGAGATAAATTTAAAGCGATGCATAAAGCATATAAACACAAGTTAAGCACTATAATTAAGCGTTTAGACTATAAAGCGAATTAACTAGAGTTACAATAACTCTAAGTTTGCGTAAATGTAATAATTAGAGCACAAGAACTCGTTGTAAAGCGTGGTGAAACAAAAGTACACAAGCGTCTCGTTCGAAGGACGAGCTAGAAGTCACTGGCGTTTGACACCTACAGTGTCGAAAAGAATAATTAAAATCTAAATTACCGGCTGGTCAGTGCAAAGATGAATTGAAGCCAGGGACAAGGCTAAGCGAATTCACTATTCACACACAGATGGCGAGCGAGGTCTAAACAGTGGGTATAATTTCGGTAAAAGTCACTAGTGAGTAATTTTCTATAACAATAATAATAACATAAAACAGCTTGGTAACTACTTCGATTGACATTTTAATTTAAAAATTAAAAGCATATGTCACTGTCATATAATATTTCTTTAATAAATTTTGCATTTATTAAGAGATGTTTGATAAAACGTTATACTTCACACGTGGGCAAAGTAGAATTACATACTCGATAGAATAATCATTATACTCAGCCTTCGGCTCCATGTGCTAAAATTTCTCTCGTTGGTAAAGTAAATAAATATTGTGTTTAGCGTAAATGAACGAACAAGTTTCTTTATTTTGAAAATTTTTCAATATCAATTTTTAAAAAAATAATATCCAAAAAAAATTTATGTTAAACTATTGGTATTACACAATCAAATTTAATAAAAATAAAGAGAAAATTGCGAAATTTAAAAGAAACAATTATTTCCAACAAATTTTTCGATTTATTTGTACTTTGACAATAGATTAAGAAAATTTGATATTACACGATCAAATTATATAAAAATAAAGTATACCGCGAAATGTGTCGCCAATATAGGATAAAAATTATTGTCAGGATTTTTTAGATTGACAAGATTACAATGAAATGTCAGATGACATGATCTAATATTATTGTAAGTTGTGTTTCATTTTAAATTTCTTTTAAAAATCACTTATTCGAAAAAAAGGGCATCGAAAAGATAAGAAGAATGATTACATTAAAAAAAAATGGAGGCCCCAGATTGTTCATTGTTTTTCCAAAAGGCGTCAGAAATATATCAAATGAAAAGTCTTGAATAGGCTTGTTCTAATGCGTTCTCGAAAATATGAACCGGCAGTTAATCAATGATTTTTTTAAGTCTATTGAAACCTATTTTTGTGTGTCATTTTTTATACCAAATGAAATAAAATCGGCATTTTTTTTTTTCTTAAAGTGAAATATATTAACAGCGTAAAGTGGAAGAATTTAGTGAGGACAACATTGTTACACATCATTATGATTGGAAATTGTTTTTGTAGAAATTAATAGAAACCTCTCTTATGGTTTGTGAAATAAAATGTTTTTTGCAATACCTGTTCTGTAAGTTACCCATTAATAACAAAATTTAAACGCAGTGAGTGGAACTTTTATTGCACAATTGGTTTTCATGGTTACATCATTTACTTACCGTCCACGGTGGATGGTAAGTGAAACTTACCGTTCAAGGTGGACGGTAAGTAAATATATATCATTCAAATTTTATTTCTAACCTCAATCTGTCAGCTGTTCATTTTGATACCTATTTTTCCTTTTCTTATATTTACGCAGGTATTGCAAAAAATTACTTACTAACCTCGAACTGTAAGTGATTTTTAGGCCTCGAATGTTTAGGAAATCTCGACCCTACGGGTCTCGACATCCCAAACTACATTCTCGACCTAAAAACTATCACTTACAGTCACGGTACGTAATATACTATTAGATGCAGGAAGTTAAGGAACGCAAATACGGCTTGTAACAAGATGAGTTTTGAACTAGAAAACTAAACAATGTAGAAATAATTAGTTTGAATTTAGATATTTAAATTATCGTAGTTTGTTGTACGTAAACAAATTGTTTAGTTTTGCCAGGCTCTCTGCAACATGGATCATCGGTCATAGGTCCGTTTTGATTAGAATATTTGTTGTCATGACCGATGAACCCAGCATCCTGGCCAACCGATATAATAGATTCCAACTTCAGTTCAAAAGACAGTTCTGCATTGGCTATGATTAGTTAAAGTTTAATAATGTAGTCATGCTACGTAAAATATGTATTTTTACTTAGATTTAAGTTAATTAAGTATTTTAAGGGCCGGTATTTTGAGTCTCGGTTAATTTTATTTGATACCTGATTAATTTTTGATAAGTTGAATTCGGTAGTTTGTGTCATGGTTACTTTTAATCATCGATCTAATATGTTCATTCTCCCTATCAAATTTAACCGAACCAAATAGAAGTAGTTAACTCACTTAATCAAGATTAAATATCTGACATATGTCATAATTCGCTGCTTGTGATTATTAATAATTGAATTTAGATGAAACTGAAGATGATAATGATGAAGAGATAATTCATAATGTAAAAAAAAAATTGAGAAGAAAAGAAAGAAGAAAAAAGAGAAGTGATAATTTTAGTGAATTGGATAACTATGAATGTTTTAACCGTTTTTGTCTCAGAAAGAATACGGTACATTTCTTTTTAAATGACATAAATAATCTTCTTGTTAGCAAAGTTTCAATATGTTTTACATTGTAATTATGACAGGAAATTAAATTAAATTTTATAAAATATATCCTAAAATTAGATATCATGAAATTGACCCCATGACACAACTCTAATTGTCAAAACCGCCAAAACTAAAATAAATACCTGACACTACCATAGTTACTTCAAAAAGTAGTAATTATGTTGTTGCCAACTGAAATAAAATTTCATTAACCAATGTTTACTTAATCAAGGTATCAAAAATGCCTAAAATACGAAGAACGATTTAATAGCAAATTAAATACCTTGGTTAATTAGATACACTGATTAGTAAACTGTACATTTAACCAAGACTCAAAATACCGGCCCTTAATGTATCATATAAGTTTAGTGTAACGTCAAGTTAGTTTTCATAAGTGTTTAGTTTTATTAAAGTCAATTGTTAGTGATTAGAGAGTCATAACTGAACAGATCCCAATTTAACCACGACTGGTTTCTCCCTTTAATAAAGTTTCCTCCTTTTTATTATCCCTATCCCTATAGTCAACCCCCCATTTGCTACAGACAAGCTTTGTTTTCATGGAGGATTGTATTTGTATGGTATGTATGGCAGGGGCGTCGGGATCAGGGGGGGGGGGAACCGCCCCTTCGTTTAAAATCAGGAGGTGCGTTGCCCCCTAGATTGAATATATGGGTAAAAAATTAAAGAATTTTTGAAATATTTCAAATAAATAAATACAAGTTGCTCTCTGCTCGTCGGACGAGTAACATCACCCTGTGAATCGCTACCTGACTTACCTGGGCCTCTGAACTGGTTTACAGCTTGAGTAACCCAGTAAGCCATACGGCATTCTGTTAAGCTCCAAGTACCGCTAGCCACGGTCACTTGTACCTGTTCTCCCGTCTTTTTCAAGACGCCTCGTGTTGTACGCATAGCGCCTCTGCACACGTTGTAATTTATTTGAATTGTTATATCGCAACGTTGTCAAAGGGATAGTGCAACTTCCGGGAATCACTATCGAGCCCTCTTCACAGGGGTACAACGTGTAGCACCACATATTTTAATATCGAACGCACTACGTTGCACAGAATGACATCTGTGCAATTTAAGCTTGATGAACTTTCAACAAAAATCATTGCTCTAAAGCAAAAACCTGGTTTTTCAAACAAGACCAATAATGAAATCCTTGCTCTGCAAGCCAAGAAGATAAAACTTCTTGAAAAAGAACTAGGTTCTTCTATCTCACAACGAACTGCCAAGAACAGTTCTGTGAAAAATAATAATGGTGGCACGTCCACCAAAAAAGCAAGAGCTGAAACTGCGAGCGGCAGTTCAACTGTTACAATTGAAACGACGAACAGTAGTTCTTCGAAAAAAGCAGTTCGCTGCTCTGAGCCTGATACGTCAGACTCTAATGGGTTTGAGCCAGCTCAAAAGAGCAAAAAGTTCAAACCCATTGAACAGTCTCAAACAGAGACGTCTAATATGTTCGCTTCACTGGAGACAGTTGAAGATGAACATAACATGGATGTTACACATCTAAGTGCTGAGTCCCCAGCAAGTGACACCGCTTCTGAAAAGCGTATCCCGCCAATCGTGCTACACACGAAGGACGGGTACGCAAACCTAACAAAAGCTCTAACTGAAAGTGGAGTTAGTATTAAAAAAACCGCCAACACCAAAGACGGTATCAGGTTGCACGTAAAGTCAGCTGCTGATTTTCGTGCGACCACCACTCTGTTGCGTGCTGCGAACTTGCAATTCCACACGTACCAGCTACAAGAGGACAAGCTCTTGCAGGTTGTCTTGCGCGGTATTCCGGAAACAATATCCGAATCCGATATAAAAACTGAACTGGAAAGTCTCAACTTCAATCCAGTTTCAGTTCACCGCATGATGCGGTATGTAAAATCAACAGACTCGCATGCTGCCCCGGCAGAGCGAGTCAAGAAACCGCTGCCTCTTGTACATGTCCGCCTGACAAGAGATGCAGCGAACAAAGAGATTTACAATCTCAAGACCTTCATGTACTTGAAGATTAGTGTGGAATCCAAACGTCCACAAGGTAGCATCAGCCAATGCCATAATTGCCAACGAGTTGGCCATACTAGCAACGGCTGCAATGCTAAAAAACGCTGTGTAAGATGTGGTGACGAACACAACATCAAAGACTGTCCCACCAAGCAGCAGGGAGATCCTCTCTGTTGCAACTGCGGGCTGAATAACACAGCTAATTATAAAGGCTGCGAGGTGCTTAAAAAAGCACTCAAAAAGCCAAACCAGCCGGTAACTTCTCAGCGGAGAAACATTCCTCACCAACAAGTGATGCAACATCCGCACCTTCCGCTAGCCATGCTTCAGCTGCCACAGCGGCAGAAGCGGCTCATGATGTGCCCGGCACATCAGCTCAAGCAGCATCACCCGCCTCAGCAGGATCCTCTGCTGCATCAGACAACTGGCTTAACTTAATAAGCCTACCAAAACTAAACAGCATGTTTAATAATATCAAACCAATTCTAGCTGAGTTAGCGAATGCTAACTCAGCAATGGACTTGCTAGTTGTACTAGCGAAAGCACTGCCTCACGTCCTTAGCATGTTCAACCATGGTTAGAGGACGTAGAGTGCCAACACATCTCAGAATCGCGTTCTGGAACGCGAATAGTCTACTCTACAAGCGAGATAGCTTGGAAGAGTTTATTTTTACCAACAAGGTGGACATCATGTTGGTGAACGAAACTTATCTTCGTCCATCCAACAACCCAAAAATCTGTGGATTTGATCTATACAGAAAAGATCGCACAGGCGCTCGAGGCGGCGGTGTTGCGATCTTTATCAAAAACACGATAGATCACCACGAGGTTATCACGCCTGAACTGCAACATGCAGAGGCTGTGACAATCTCTTTAAAGACAACGTGGACAGAGTCCTTACGCGTTGTCTCTATTTACAATCCTCCAGCACGCTTGCTGACAGAGGATCTTGACGCTCTCCTGGAGCAACTGGGTTCAGTCATAATAGCTGGAGACATGAACTCTAAAAGTCCAGCGTGGAACAGCCGATTAGTTAATCCAAACGGTCGCAAGTTGACTAGCTACACTCAGGCAAACGGCATTGATAAGGCGTTTGATAAGATCTGGCATCAAGGGCTACTATACAAACTGATGACTGCAAACATCAGTCACTCACTGGTGCAGCTCATCAGTTCATACTTGTCCAAACGGACATTCTTTGTCAAAATAAACGAGGCCAGATCCTCGGCCAGAATAATCACAGACGGCTTGCCGCAGGGGTCCCTGCTTTCTCCACTTCTATTTAATGTGTTCTGCAGTGACATGCCGTCACTGACAGCAGGCACAACACTAGCCCAGTACGCGGACGACACAGCAGTGCTGTACAAGTCCAGGAACGCTGGTGTCATCACAGCCAGACTGCAGCAAGCTGTGGACGAGCTGGAGAACTGGTTCTCTAAGTGGAGAATCAAGGTGAACGCTGAGAAGAGTAGCGCAGTACTCTTCACAAAGCGTAAGATAACCCCTGTAGGCGACGTTGTGATGTTCGGGAACAACATCCCTTGGCGCCGGAAAAACAAATATCTAGGCCTCCTTTTTGACAAAGGATTAACGTGGGAACCGCACATCAGCAGCAACTGCAACAATGCAAACGCTCTGATGGGCTCCCTGTACCCTCTCATCAACAGACAAAGCCATATGTCGTTGAAAAACAAAATGACTATCTACACAACCATCATTCGGCCAGCAATCACATACGGAATTTCCATATGGGGTTACGCAGCCAAATCTCACATCAAAAGGCTGCAGGTTGTGCAGAACAAAGTCATGAGAATGGCAACAAACGCTCCATGGTTCGTGCGCAACGATCAGTTGCACACGGATCTAAAAATGGAGACAATTAAAGAATTCGCTCTGAAAAGAGCTACAAAGTTCTTCGGCGGACTACCCGACCATCCCAACAGAGGAGTCAAAAGGCTTGCGGAGTACAACGAAAACGATGTACTCCGTCACAAACGCCCGAAGCTAGTACTAGCTCAATCATAAACTCCGCGCCAAGAAGGCGGCACAAAAGTGCACACTAAATTAACGATAATGTCCGGATATAACTTCCGATTAGAGAGGTGAGGGCCCATGGCCCGGTACTCTCACGGTCCGCTCAGATCAACGATCAACGAAATATTTCAGTTTTGTACTGAAACTGTATTTTATTTTAATCGAATATTAGGTTAAGAATAGTCAAAGTGCATGATTTTATGATACTTTTTGCATTCTATTTTTTACTGGATTTTTTCTACTGACAACTTTTCCTGTAGTTCTTTATTCCACTAATTTTGTTTTCCATTTCAAAAATTTTCTTTTTATTAAAGTTTGACATCTGTTAGAACAAATTCGAAAATATGAATATAAGCCACACAACTCACGCTCGACAAACTCGAATCACAGTACCTACTCACTTTTAATGAAAAATGTTTACAAAAGAGGAGAACCAAATAACTTAGCGTATCTCTGTGCACAATATTCAATTTTAAATGAATTTTGAATTATTATAAAATAAAACTGAATAGGAAAAAAATTAATGCAAAAACTGGTCGATGGTCGAATACGTGGTTAGTGGAAAAAATGGCCAGTGGAGAAAATGGTCAGTGGCAAAAATGGAGTGGAAATGAAAAAAAGTCTTATTATCAAAGTACATTATTTTTGTGTACAAATAAAGTAACCAAAAAATTGGTATGGTTGAAATTTTTACATAATTTTATCCATGAAATTTCGTTCGCTAACTAATCTTACTTCCGACGTCCCTGGGTAGTAGTTTTGGAATACAGCAATGGAATCTTTCGCCATTTTTTTAATGAAACTTTATCTAAATTGAAGACTCTCTACACTCTTAAAAAGTCTTAATTATAATTTATTAAGCCACAATGATTTTTATTAAATGTTGTGACGTCATTATAGAGGTGTTGGTGGTTCTCAAACAGTAGAGATTTATATAATTTTTGTCACATAAATGTTCTACTTTATTAAAAATAAAATAAATAAATAAATATATCATCACGCCTTTTACCCATTGCGGGTGTGGCACTCTGCTTACGCAGATCTCGGCAAGTGATATATTTTGGCGTATGAGATGCGGTTACCAGCCGTCAAGTCATAACCCCCAAAGTTGTTAGTGGAGGGGGAACCACAGGGGTAAATTTAAATTGGCCACTGTCGGAAGTGGGATTCGAACTGAGGATCTCGCGATCCACAGTCCGATACGTTGCCACTGAGCTATTTACCACTTTATTGTAATATTAATAATAAAATATGTAAAAAAATATATGACTTTACAATCTATACTGCTTAAGATCCAGCAACACCTCTACAATGACGTCCCAACATTTAAAAAAAACATTGTGGCTTAATGAATAACAATTAAGACTTTTTTAAAGTGTGGATAGTATTAAATTTAAATAAAGTTTCATAAAAAAAAAAATAAAAAAAAATGGTGAAAGACCCCATTGTTCAACCGTTTGCATTGACAGTATTTGCATGTGTAATCATATGTCTAATTAAAATTCCCGGAGAAAACATAAGTAATTTTCTTAAAATAAATAAAAAAATAAATATATTATCACGCCTTTTACCCATTACGGGTGTGGCACTCTGCTTACGCAGATCTCGGTAAGTGATATATTTTTGCGTATGAAGTGCGGTTACCAGCCGTCAAATCATTGCCCCCAAGGATGTTAGTGGAGGGGGAACCACAGGGGTAAATCTAAATTTGTAATTGTCGGCAGTGGAATTCGAACTGAGGATATTATGTTAAAATTACTGTAAACACAGAACGAAATTGAATATCGACTTCTGGTTTTCAGCATTCGATTGACCGAACATATTTCTGTTAGTAATATTATTTATACTCTTTTGAGGACTCTGGATTAGCTGTAATATATTCATATACTCCGGAAAACTATAATAAATTTAGGTAATTTTCTTAAAATTTTGTGTTTAAATTACTGTAAATATTGAACTAAATTAAATATCGACTTCCGGTTTTCGTAATTCAATTGAACGACTTTTTCAATTAGCATTATTATTTTCAAAAATCGAAAACTGTCTATTAAACATATATATTAAAAATATAAATACAATTAAAATTGTCAATTGTTTCATAAAATACAGCCTCAGAATAATAACAAAGTTATGAATTCACAGAGACCGGCCAAGCCAATCAATCGGTAACTACAGACGCGTTTCGCTCTTATTGTAGCTCATCAGTGTAATGTAACCCATCAACTGCTGTGAAGCAGTGACACTGATTGACTGGCTCAGCGAGATCTACGATCCCAACAGATTGGATCTGAGACGTAAATAAATACTCCCTGCCATCTACCGCTCTAAAACTTCAACAGAAGTAAATGTTTTCAAAAATCGAAAACTGTCTATGAAACATATATATTAGATTATTTTTTGACGTTTCTTTAAACCAATGAAATGCTTTATTGTATGTCACGTGTCTGCGTTTTAACCCATCCTGTCATTATTATACTGAGAATAATGCTCTTGTGATTATTCCCGGCAATATTCTCTGTAGCTTTTTTGTTTTTGTTGACATATGTCAAATGTCAGATAGTTATCATCGACACAAGTAAAAATGAGCAAAAAAGATAGGTTTAGTGGCGTGCCTAATGATGAAATAAAAAAATAATCTAATTAAATATAACTCGAGAGTTCGATAAATTAGAAAATAATACTCCAGTATCTTTCTCAAACATGTCGCCATTTGGCAATAGCCACTACGGGCTTTTGTGGCTATTGCCTGGCAACAAGTTTTCGAAAGATCTGTCAAATTATTTTCAATTTATTTTCACTCTCTTGTTATATTATTACTGACAATAAACTGACCGGTCTGTGTGAATTAATAACTTTGTTATTATTCTGAGATTGTATTTTATGAAACAGTTGACAATTTTTAATGTCTTTATATTTTCAATTAGCATCATTATTTTTGCACTTTTGGGAACTCTGGTTCAGCTTTAATATATACATAAGCTTCGAGAAAATTTTAATTTTATATTTTCACAATTTTATCGAAATCTATAACACTTACGTATAAATCATTAATAACCTTTTTTATAGAGAATTTTATGAACAATAATTTCATACATAACAGTTTTTATCATAATATGAACAGTTTTCGAAAAAATCGTAAAAACCAAAAAAAATAGTTATTTGTTAAACTAATCATCAAAATACCAGATTTACAGCAGAGGCTGCCGTTTCAATGCTGCCGAAGCTAAAAATCTGAGTTGAACACATAATATTTTTGCCGATTTGGAATTAATATTAATTTAGTGATTATTTTATATAGATATTTTGAAAGTTATCGCTGTCAAATTGTGTAGTCAAGCGTGTGTTGAACGGTTGCTATGTAATTATTGACGGTTGCTATGCGTTTGTTGAGCGGTTGTTATGTAAAATATTTTTACAGCCTAGACATAAAAGTGACACTTTACAGACTGTTAGCAGTCCGTGAAGTGTCATCTTTAATGTCAATCGGCAAAAAAAAAAACAATTTTTTCAAGGTTTTTCGCTTATAACTTTTTAAGCAGGAAAGCTATGAGGTGGCAAACTTGAAAATCATTACTCCAAAACTTTCCAGGCAGAAGCTTTTTTTTATCTAAAATGACTATAAACGTAATTGCGCCGATTGAAACAGGCAATACATTCAACTTTCATAAACAACACAGTTTAAAATCATATTGTATACTGTTTATCTTTCAGGGGAGTTCATTAAAATATATTTGACTGTGACTCACCTGGACCCTCCAGTTCATATAATAATTCGATGTTAAAACGTGGCTTGCCTCCTCGGATGCTGTAACTTAAGTTTCTCGGCAATTTATCTCCATGAACATCGTTGAACACAACTCCAATAGTTAATTTTTTATTCATGCCATGAAACATATGGTATATCATATCTGCTTCAGTGGCAAACGCGCCTAAAATAGAATAATTGTTTAATCACGTTATGTTACGCAAGCGTGTAGAGCCGCGAACATTATTACTTGAGAGCGGATTATATGCACGAAAAAAAAAACTGAATTATATGCGCATATACGAGCCCAGAATCATATTATTTGGCCCAGTTAAAGTCATAAAAAGGAAATTTGTTTAATTCGTTATTTATATCTTAAATTCTATAATTTTTACATTCCGCACATACATATATGTAATAGAGGTATTGTTTATGCTACGAATTAATTAGATTTTGGGAACAATTCATCAACAGTAAGTTGATTATTTCAAGGCCTATCAGGATTTTTGGGCTTATCTTAATAAATAAATGAGATAGAGAAAATTTCATTGCAATCAAAAATATGTAGAATAATATTACTTACAATTTTTATTTGAAACAATTTTCTGTATTTTGTTGTCATCAGATTTAAAAACAGTGTTTGTGGTACCAGTTAATACCTTTGGGACAAATTGTAAATTTGATATTATTTCAGTTGTTATTATTGCTTAAAATATTTTTTTAAATAACAGAATTTATGTTATAAATAAATTTAGTACATTAAATTTTCCGTCTGTTCGATCAGAACTATTTTTTTAAAGCTATTCTAAAAGTCTTAACTGGGCCAACTAATATGATTTTGGGCTCGTATATGTATAATGCACTGATTATTTGGGAAATATGCAGTAAATGTACACAAATATGACAATATATGCAGCAAAATATGCAAAAAAATATTAAATTATTAAATAGAAAGTATAAATAAATGCATTATGAATTTTATTACACAATATAGTCTTATTCCTGACTCACAATTAACAAATATACTACTAATGTACAAATAAACTAAGTCTAGAAACTTGATATTATAAGATTATGACATATTTACTTAATTACAATAACAAATTATTCAAAATTTTCTAAAAAAAAAAATCAAGCATAAG
Organism: Poecilus cupreus; assembly: GCA_963942605.1. Classification (NCBI taxonomy): domain Eukaryota; kingdom Metazoa; phylum Arthropoda; class Insecta; order Coleoptera; family Carabidae; genus Poecilus; species Poecilus cupreus. Next base: position 27,591,701 of record OZ012718.1, read on the forward strand.
TAAGAGATATATTCAGCTGAGAATTCTCGGTCTTATATTCATTGTACCTACTTTTACCAGCATTCGTGTATACAATGAATACCTACCGTTACCGTTACAGGGATTTCCCTAGAAATATTAGAGTTTATTGGTTTGTATATTTGCTTATTCTATTGTTTATTAATAAGTTTTTAGTCGAATAAATTAAAACAAGTAAAATTTAAAACCTAAATTTGGAAATTAAATCCTATATAAACCAGCATCCATGTATTATAAATTTCTACTTACGAAATTGTCCGCCAGGTCGGACCACTGACTTTGTACCCTCCATTATGTTGTTGATGTAAGTATTAGTCGGTGTGTAGAATAAATGGGGCACTTTAACCTCCACGTTTTCAATTGGATAATATTTTATTTCACCTTTAAAAACTTTTTTCGTTGGAGTTTGTAAAAAATAGATACAAAGAAACAGCAGAAGTGGCCAAGCAATTTCCAAAATTGTTCTTAATAAATTATGACGTCTTATTTTTAGGTTCTTCCAAATAAGGAGGTAAATTTTTGATTTAAAACTAACCATGTTTATAATTTATCTGAAAGTTATTGTTGAGTATTAGGTAGGTTTTGTAACATAACAAGCTCAAAGTCAAAGCGCCTATTGGGCATCCAAAATTAAAATACGCTAAGTAGTGGTAGAAAACTGAACTAACCATAAGGAATATAAATTTTTTATTGTATTTTGAAATTAATTGTTATTTTTTAAAATTAATAACAATCGTAGTTATTTTAAGAGTATTCCAATATAACATTTGCTTACGTCGTATTATTTAAATAAGATGTTTAAATTTGAAAGGTACATTGTATTTGTAGATTATAGGTTAAGATTGAATTTTCTCCAAAAAAAACCTATTAAAACAGAAAAATTTGCAGTGTGTATGACTACAGTTCTGCTGTCAATAAAAACATACTATTAATACTAAAGTACGCATTCGCCATCATAAGATATCATACAAAATGAAATTGACATGTACCTTATGTGAATTGTGATCAACGCCATCTCTCGATAATTTGGAAGCCTAATAATAGTCCAAATCCAAAAAAAATGTATACAGTATATTTGATGGCTGAATTTAATTCCTTGTTGGTCGTACATTAAAAATATCCAACATCTAGCACGCTACCCCTATACCCTAATTTGGATTTTAAGGGTTGAAAAATGCTATTTTATTTTCAAATCAGCACTAAAGTGCCCAAAAATCGTCATTAAAAGCTCAGAAATCGCCCCTAAAATAACCCATTAAACGACGAATTTGAGCAACCCAGTGTTGGCAACTGTTAAAAAGTTATTGTATAATTAGGATAATTTTGGCAGATATATTGACGTACAATAGTAAATTTGGACGTAACATGAAACAAAATTTGCAAGAAGAATTAACTAATTAATTCCGATGACGAAATTGAGGACAAAACACATAATTTTTAGTGTTATTTACGATAATTTCACTGTTCGAGGTTGGAAACACTGTCTATCAGTTTCAATTGACAACTGACAGATGTATAAACTTAACCTATTTTTTACAGGTTTTTCGAATTTTCAAATAAAACTTAATATATACCTCGACACTGAAGTTCCTTTTTATCACTCACATGGTTTATTTTCCCTACGGGCCTCGCCAACTAAGGGCCCGATTCTCAACTATCACTGAAATGATATGCAGTGTAAATTTTCACCATATATCATCATATCACTTGAAGTTATTCTCAATCAAGTAAATGTGATATATTGTGAGATATATCACTGACTTATTTTCGCCACGTATTTTATTGATGCTATCAGGTGATACAAATTAAAATTGTATACGGCAGTAAATTAAAAAATAATATGACGGAATATATTACTTCTGGAAGCCATAGAGTATCTACCAAGATTTATCAGGCCACGATTAAAATGCTTTCGATTAAAATAAAAACTGATTTGTCAAATTGTTTAATAAAGAACTTGTAAACATTATTAGTAATTACAATAATGAATCGTAATCGTGTTCCTCTTAAAATGTAGGTGTAGACTTTGAGACAACTATAACATTTAATAAATTGCATTATCAAGTACAAATAACCATGCTCTACGATTTTTTGTATCAAGTGGCTACTGACTATCAGGTATATGAAAATAATATAAATTTTTCAATTAGTGAAAGTTCTGTCAGCAGGTATACGTATAGAGGAAGTGACTGACGTTAACAGGATTTTACTTTCGGAATGGGTGAAGTTTTCAACAACGAAAGAAGATTTAACAAAAATTAAACTGCTTTTTATCAGAAATATTTAAAATTAAAAAAAATTTGAATTTAAAATTTGAGACACTTCCTCCCACGAAAAGCCAAATTCCTTGTATTAAATTTAAAAAAACGAAACTATTTAAATTCGGATATTGTTGAATGAAACCAGTTGATTTTAATTTTTGATCATAAGATACATAAGTTTAAGGTGCCATTATTTTCTTTTTCAAATGTAAACTCAAACATATCTGATGTCTCCAGCACATAACCTTCCGCCCAATACTACTCTTAAACGGTACAAAATAGTATATGATGATACAGAAACATACCTTCTTATTTGTTTATTTTCTATTTATATTTGAGAATTTTAATTTTCTTTTGTATATTTATTTCATTTTTTGACATATATTTCACTAAGAAAACAGCTTCACAATCACAATGACATGTGTCACATTTCGTAAAAAATTGAAAATTTTAAAATGTTTCCATGGTGTACAAAGAATGCAAGATTTGTGAAATCTAATTTCATTATATTTTATTATCTCTAAATCTAATGAAAATTAATAAAATTATTGTAATAAAAAAAATATGTAAAATTAAATATTCATAAACATTCAAAATAACATAAATTGTTGAAAAAGGAAATTTAACCGTGTTTTTCACGAAAAACTGTTAAGGGCTTCAAGTAAACTACTACTTCCGGTCGACCAATTTTATCCAAAATCTATTCAGCTCTTCATTTAAATATAAGAAGCAATAATTCACAAAATTGTATTTTTTGGTATTATAGTATTTGAGTTATGCGAGACGAAAAAATTGCCCCACACATACACACACACACACACAAACACACACACACACACACACACACACACACACACACACACACACACACACACACACACACGCACACATACATACAGACATCATTGCGAAAATAGTAAAATCGTATTGTAGGGACCCTAAAACGTGCTTATTCATTGAAAACTCACTACCCAATTTTTTGACCAAAAACAATACCTCCCTTACCTAGAGGTAGGCGGGAGGTAAAAAATAACTTCAGTGCCTTGATACATAAATAACTATTTTCGAATAGTTACGGTTTCTACGTTTCCATTTAGTTTTAGAGGAATATATCTAGAGAGCAATGTTGTAGAACGGAAAGTTTCTGCTGGATATGATGTTCTTAAAAAAATTATGCGAATTTTCGCCGCTACAAAACATATTACATAGTTATCGTACGTGTTTATTAAAAATACGATGTGACACACAACGTCATCGGGAAAATAGTGAATAAGTATTTTAGAGGGCCTAACACGTGCTTAAACTGTAGAACATTCACTATCGAAAATTTTGTCCCGTCCCAAAACCTCACTTACTGAATGTTTTTACCTCCCGCCACATCCTGCAAGGGAGGTATAGGAATCGTGCTAAAAATTGAGTAGTAGGTTTTCAGTGGATGAGCACGTTTTAGGTGATGTCTGTGTATGTGTGTCTGTCTGTCTGTCAGTCTGTGTGGATCCCTGGAGTTACAGTTTCTCAAAAAGTATTAAACTGAAAATTTTGATAATTTGTATATATCAATTATATCCCCTTTGAAAGAGCTGATTAGTTTTTGGTGATAATCCAATACCCGGAATTGGTAGTTTACCTGAATCCCTATCAAGTTATTTTAAAATATTTCAGTAAATTATTGTTTATGGGGTAAATAGCTCCGTGGTAACGGGTCTGACTGTGGATCGTCAGGTCCTCAGTTCGAATCTCACAGCTAACTTAACCTAACCTAACCTTATATTTATATTTACCCCTTTGGTTCCCCCTCCACTAATATCTTTGGGGTCTATGATTTGACGGCCGGTAACCGCACTTCATACGCAAAAATATATCACTTACCGAAATCTGCGTTAGCAGAGTGCCACTCCCATACTGGGTAAAAGGCGTGATATATTTATTTATGAAAATTTTGTTATTAGAATAATGTTTCAAATATTATTATATACAATTATTGTTTGAATCATTTTCCTCTTATTGCCACCATTTATGAACTACAACACGTTATAGAAAAATTATATATTGATATTTTCGTTTAAATCTGAAAAAAATAAAAATAAATATATCATCACGCCTTTTACCCATTATGGATGTGGCACTCTGCTTACGCAGATCTCGGTAAGTGATATATATTATGCGTATGAAATCTGCTAACCTGTTTTTCGAAAAAACAAAACAACGGTTGAAAAAGTCATTTTTTGACATGTGTTATAATTTTTTTTAAGGGCGTTTCCCTTAATAGTGGTTGTTCGTGTTTTTGCATTGTTTGATAAAAAATCTATGGCGGGAGATATTGTGGTACCCACAACAGCTTTTTTTTCAAATGTACCCAGCAAATATCTTGATTTTTTTTTAATAATCGGTGTCAACTGCTGAGGTTATATGCCGCCTCGGAACCTCATTTTCGGTGGTGTGACAACGGAACCCAGTATTCGCTGGTTTGGGTTTTCGCAAAGCGGTCACCCATCCCACGTTATCGAGTGATCCGGCTTTAACGCTACCTGTCAAGTCGTTGCCTAATATCTTGATTATTTATCAAGAACATAAATAATATAATTGATATTCATGGATACATTTCCGATTTACTAGTAATTAATATCTACCTTGAAATATCATATGGATCATACTATATTTTTTTACAAATCTGAAAAGTAGGTACGTCAAGTTTGCTTTATAGTTTTGTTCATATGTTCCCTCATTATTATCAAATGAAATAGCACATTAATTATACCAAACTAGAGAAAGAAGAGTGAGCTATGACGCTTGATTGAAATAATAACATTCAATAGTTATATAGCGAGTGCTAAGAATTTTATCGACTAAATTTGATATGTCTAGCTTATGCAATAAATTTTGCTTAAAAAGTGTTTGAGTACATAAAATGTGAAAAAATCCCGTGACCGCAGGTTGAGGCTTGAGGGGATTTTATCTTAAATTATTATGTACGATATCACTTTTTTAAAAGCAAAATTTTGTAAATTAGCTAGACATCAAATTTAATCGATTCAATTCTTTAGCACGAGGGGTATATGTCAAGATTATTTCATGAATTCATAGCATAAACTTTAATACTTGCCGAATAAATTGTACTAAAACGTTGATTTTGACACATTTTCACATAAATAAATCGGTACACACATAAACAAAAAGCACCATAAGATTTTGTTGTTATATTTTTACTATAGCAAATTAATTGTTTTTCTTTTTACTTGTCAAATAAATGTAAAAAATCTGTAAATAAAAAAAGCTTGTATTGAATAATTCAGCATGTTTAAAGATATAGAATACCAGTAAAGGTAAAAAAACATGTAAATATCTTGCTTCTCCAACTAATTATCCGGCTAAATATGTCTTCAAAATGTTCAAAATTTGCATATAAAAGCTAACTTCAATGTAATCGCGATTAAACAGCATGGTGCTGTTTAATCACTTATCTAAAATGTACAATGTAAAATGAGACATTCTGATTGGTCAAGTTTGTAATGAGTGAAATAAAATATATCATCACGCCTTTTACCCATTACGGGTGTAGTACTCTGCTTATCTCGGTAGGTGATATATTTTTGCATATGAAATGCGGTTACAAGCCGTCAAGTCATAGCCTCCAAAGTTGTTAGTGGAGGGGGAACCACAGGGGTAAATTTAAATTGGCAACTGCCGGCCGTGGAATTCGAACCGAGGATCTTACGATGCACAGTCCGATACGTTACCACGGAGCTATTTACCCCAATTTAAATAAAATTAATTAAAATAATGGTAACATGATAAATGTCATCTGTTAACAATCAGTTCTAATTGTTATTACCTTCTTTATCAGCAAGTTTCAGTGTAGTACTTTATAAATTACTTACCTAATTATGAAAATTAATTTATCATTTTAGAAAAAAGTTAATATGCTAGATGTGTATTTTCGGAGTTTAACAAATTATTGCAAAACTTTATCGACAAGAATATCCACACCGTCGACATAGTTTAATTTCGAAGCAGGGTCATGGCTAACTATTTTTCTTCCGATTAGGGTTATTTAATGTGTTCGCCATTTTATTTTTTAATAATGCAACATATGCATTATTTTACATGACTATAAAGCAAATTTAACGTACTTTTCAAATTTGTAATAAAATAGAGTGTGTTCCATTTAAAATTTCAAGATTTAATAGTAAACCGGAAATGATATCATGAATGTACATCCGCTATCAATTAGCTTATATGTTGTTGTAAAAATCGTATTATGTGAAATAAATTGATAAGTTGATAAATAATCGAGATAATTGCTGGTTCCATTTGAAAATAACACTCTGTAAGGGAGGTATTAGGACGGGACAATATTTCCGATAGTGAGTTTTCTACAGATTTAGCACGTTTTAGGACCTCTAAAATACGATTTCACTATTTTACCGATGACGTTGTGTGTCACATCATATTTTAAATTTAAACACGTACGATAACAATGTAATATTTTGAATCCCTCTAGCGGCGAAAATTTGCATACTTTTTAAGCATAGCATATCGGAAATTTTTCGCTCTACAACTTTGCCCTCAGCCATAAAATGTACTTTATCAATTTTTCTGGATATCAATGCAGAATTATACTGGACTAACAGGACAAAGTTACGATACGAGTTGATGGATCGATAGTGTTTCAGGATATATACAGGGTGTAACATTAATAGGTACATTAAATTTAACCAGTTATAGAACTCGTTGAGCACAACAATATTTCTTAATGACTTTTTTCTAAACCATCTCGTTTTCGAGTTAAAATTCTTTAAAAATTTGTCACATTATGGATGACCCGCCAATAAAGAACATTTGACTGCACAGATGGCGTTAGTGTAGACTCCGCGCTACTGTACATTACATCTATTTTTGCGTCGTGAAAGCTAACCTAAATTTTGTATTTTTGCAATAAAAAAGTATTGAAACGATATTGAAGCTGAAGAACAAATTCCAATGATTATTTTTTTACGTATCTTTAAACCAATCAAATGCTTTATTGTATGTCACGTGTCTGCGTTTTAACCAATCCTGTTATTATTATACTGAGAATAATGCTCTTGTGATTATTCCCGGCAATTTTCTCTGTAGCTTTTTTGTTTTTGTTGACAGATGTGAGATGTCAGATAGTTATCATCAACACAAGTAAAAATGAGCAAAAAAGATAGATTTAGTGACGTGCCTGATGATGAAATCAAAAAATAATCAAATTAAATATAACTCGAGAGTTCGATAAATTAGAAAATAATTCTCCAGTATCTTTCTCAAACTTGTCGCCATTTGGCAATTGCCTGGCAACAAGTTTTCGAAAGATCTGTCAAATTATTTTCAATTTATTCTCACCCTCTTGTTATATTATTACTGAGAATACCACTCGTAATTACGCAAGTAGTAACATTAATTACTGTTAATTTATTACCAACTAAATCAAGACGTCAGTATCCATTTGCAAAAATTGACGTCTGTGCAAGGTAAATCTTCTGGTTTCAAACACTGGACTTTTTGTATGAGGTAAGAACGTGATTTTGCTCTTCGAGTACTTACTAGACTCTGGTTAACCCTCGACACAGCCCAAATCATTCTGTTCAATATTTTACCCCGATCTCGAACTGACTTAAAAGATTCATGATCTCGAATAAGCTGAACAACATGTGTAACAGTGCGAACATATCATATGACAGGATGAAGCAACTTCAACTTCAACAGAATATTTGTGAACTGGCTGTTCGGAAAATCATGCACTTTTACATATTATTACTTTTATAATAATAAATTTTTAGTTGATTTATTTCATATTGTCAAAATTTATTTATTATATAAAAGTTGACAAGTGACATTTGTCAATAATAATTTCATTACTATTGCCATGGATACTGCTACTGGACCAGTGGTGGTACCGCGCTCACTATAGTATTCTAATTTTCGCTTCGTTTCTAAGAAAATGGTACCGTAGTCACATTTCTACAATTCCCCCACCACTAGCATTTTCGTGTTTCGCTTCGCCTCGTTACGAACGTGAAGTACCTTTCGTCTGCATATGTATTTACATAAGCGAGAGAGAGAGAGACGGAAATATATATTAAAATATTAAAGTCGCAAAATAATATTCATACATGTAGAAATGAAAATAAAAAGCATAATATCTACTTCCTTTAATAATGTAATGCAACAAAATAGCTAGCGTAGACAAAAAAACAATAATTATTCATTCAATTTTTCTATAAATGTCAATACCTAATTTTGATTTGTGGTTATTAATACATACATAATAAAATGAGGGTAACAAACGATCATTGGAATATATTAATCAATTTCCAACACAAAATCCATCAACTATAACCAATAAATTCATGGGACCAATGGGAAAAGAAAATATTCATAAATTATGGAATGAACTGACAATATTATTGAATTCGATGGGGCATGGCGAAAAGACTTGCGAAGAATGGAAAAAGGTTTGATATAATATATTCTCCAATAACAAGTATGTATGTAGGTATTAAAAAGCATTTTTTCATATAGACATTAGCTGACTTTAAATGTAAAGCTAAGGCAAAGGCGGCTAAAATTCAACAACACTTAAATAAGACGGGAGGAGGAGGATCTACTACATTATCTTTAAGCAACAATGAAAATAAATTGTTAAGTTTAATGGGTAGAACAGCTATTGAAGGAGATAGCGTTCACGAATATGGTCTTAAAAGAAAGGTTTGAACAAATTGTTTAATGATATTTAACTTAATTTTTCTACTTGTAATTCTTGTATTTTTAAAGGCGGTGGATACAGTAGAAAATAGAACAAAAAAAATAGTTACAATTCCTACTTTGGAGACAAGTGACCAGGAAATCGATATTAATAATACAGAAATATTGTTTATAAATGAAACGAATGATAATCAAGAAGAATTAATGCAACCTACTGAAATTATAATTGAAGATAAAAGAGATGAACCATGTAAAAAAACAACTAATACCAATAGCAAAAGAAATACTCATGAAATTTTAAGCAATAACGTTAAAACTATAAATAAAGAAACACTAAATGTTTTAAAGAAAATTGAAAATCACATGGAAAACATTAACAATAATTTGGCACGGTTAACAAATGCAATAGAAAAGATTGTCAAAAATTTGGAAAAATAGATTTATTTAAATTCAAATTATGTTTATATATATATATATATATATATATATATATATATATATATATATATATATATAGATTATTACTAATAAAGTATAACATATAACTATTAGAAACTAGGTGATTATAATTTATTACTAATTAAATAATTTTTATTATTTTAATTTAAATAGCTAAAAAAAAAACTAATTAACGAAAATATCTTTGAATAAGCACATTTCTGGCCATTATACCATTGTTATTAATATTATTTTGATCAAAAATTTGCATATCTATCTTATTTGGGCAATAACGTAATTTTCGCTCTCCTAAAATGCATCGAAACCGTCCTTTTAAAACAGCAAAACATCTCTCGATACAGTTGCGAGCACTACTATGTCGTTGGTTGTAACGGTGTTCAGCTGTACCTTCGACAGCATTACCTACTGGTGTCATTAGCCACGGTTGCTGGGGATATCCGGAATCTCCAATAAGCCAAGTGTTTTGGTCACCATCATTGTATCGCCGCTCTAATTCATCTTGTATTGCCGATTGACGCCATATAAATGAGTCATGGGAAGCTCCAGGAAATCGGGCATTTACATTTAATATTTTTAGGTCTAATCACAAATCATTTGTACATTTTTTGAATGGTACCCTTTCCTATTCACGTAGTTATGTTCTTCTACTGCTGGTGCAATTATGGCAACATGTGTGCAATTTATTGCCCCTAGAGTACCAGGAAAACGTGACTTTTCCATGAATTTATTTTTGATTGAATTTATTTGGTCATTGGTACTAGGGAAAGAAATCCACTCCTCCGCCATGTACTCCACTAATAATTTACTTACAAGTGATACGCAATCGGATACCGATTGCTGCGACATTGAAATGTTAAAACTTTCCCTGATGTTTTTCTGGTACGCTCCAGTTGCAAAAAAAGATAAGGCAGCAAAGATGTTTAATTCCGGGGAAATTCTATTGACTTGTACATCATTTAACATATGTGGACGTAATTGTTGAATAAGATAGTGACACATATCTTTATTCAAACGATAGAAACCAATAAATTTCTTATCTTCAAGGGAAAATGGGTCACTATTTTGCCTCATCAAGCGTCTTTCCAGGTTAAATTGTCTAATTACAGCCCTTCTTTCGTCTTCTTCAATTATGATCTGGTTCAGAATGTGAATAGGTAACATCTAAAATTAAACATTTATATACGTAATCCACTTTATAATAATATTATTAATGTGAAAATATATTTAAAATAATAAATTACCTTGGAAAATATTTTGTTGACTTTAACCATAAAATGTCAAAAAAAGCATTTGTTCTAGTTTTACTGTAATGTTTTTATAAAAGATGTAATATTTACGAAGTTACACGAATGAAAATTCTACTTTCGAATTCGCTTGACTGCGGTACCATCGAAAACGAAAATCGAATTCTAATTGTAGAATACTACAATTCGAAACGAATGGGCGCGCGGTACCACCACTGATTGAGAATATACGTGAAAGACTCGTCAATTTATGGGGTGGTAAAAATGCTAAAAAAATGGGATTTAGCAAAAAAGTTATTAAGGCAAATTGTTGTTCTCGACGAATTCTATCAGTGGTTAAATTTAATGTACTTATTTATGTAACACTCTGTGTATTATGTGAAAACAAATAATAATATTACCAAATTCAAAGATTTGTTTCTAAATACTACGCATCATAACATCAAAGTTTACTACGGAGATAGAAAAAAATGGTATTATCCTTTTCTCAAGATATTTTTGGAAGTAGTAAGTAGTCAGTCGGAGCCACTGACTCTAAGTAGTTGGCGGGTTACACTACGCTGATGAGTTCCAATAAGAACGACACGCGTCCGTAGTTATCGATTGATTTTATTGCTCCGTCTCTGTGACATAATAACTTAGTTATTATTCTGAGACTTTAAAGTGTCACAAAAATAAACTAGCCGTGAATCTTGTGCAGTGCGGTAGTGTTAAACATTTAAAACGTCACAACCCTCTAGATTTATCGGACCAATATAAATAAGTTTATCTTAGGATTAAGTATTTTCATAATATTATTTAACTTAGTCAACTGTAATTATAGTAACTATTGCAAAGTAAATGTAAGTAAAGTACTGCCAATGGGCAGTTACTTTCACATGTCATATAGACTTTAATCACCAAAATTTACTGAATATCTCTACAAGATATATTGTAAATACTAATGAGATCATAAAAAAAATTCTGAGACTCAATTTTTATGAAATATTGACAATTCATTCAGGGGCGTCGGAAGTCGGAATCAAGGAGGGGAGGATCCGCCCCACCGTATAAAATCAGGAGTGACTGACCACCTCCCCCCTCCCTCCCAGATCTGATCGTATGGATAGAAAATGAAAGAATTTTTCAAATATTTCAGTTTTGTACTGAAACTCTATTTCATTTTAATCGAATATTAGGAATAGTAAAAGTGTATCAATTTAGGATATTTTTGCATGCCATTTCACAGGATTTTTTCTGTAGCTCCTTTTCCACTAATTTCCATTTTCATTTCAAAAGTTTAAATTTTTTAAGTTGGACATTTGTTCGAACAAATTTGAAAACATGATTATTCAACTAACAAAAGCATATTATCTGTAGGTAAGATTATTTCGCTCGCACTTTTAACAACCAAACCCTAAGCCAACACAACTTCCTCTCGACAAACTCGAATCACAGAACTTACTCATAGTTAATAAAAAATGTTTAGAAAAGAGGAAGACCAAATTAGTGAGAGTATCTGCGTGTCATTGGCCACAATATTCAATTTTAAATTATTATGATTTATGGTCAGTGCAACAAATGGAGTGGAAATTGTGAAATGGAAAAATAGAATGAAAAAGTGTCGTACTACCAAAGTGCCTTATTTTTGTGGAGAAATACCAGTACCCAAAAAATTAGTATAGTTAAATTTTTTACATAATAAGAGTACTTGCAGGACGCGTGGCCTATTTGGCGGGAGTCTGTTTGTGGACAACGGCTGTTCAGGTTAGCATTGCGTCTTATGGATGTTTTGGTTCTTGTGACTTACTTTTGTATTTTTTCGGTGTTGATTGCATGTTTTGTTGATACGAGCTCAGAATCATATCATTTGGCCCAGTTAAAGTCATACAAATGTAAATTATTTAATTCACCATATTTATATCTTAAATTCATTTATTTTTCCTTCCGCACATACATATATCTAAGGGACGTATTATTTATATTACGAATTAATTAGATATTGGGAACAATTCATCAACAGTAAGTGGTAGATTATTTGAAGGCATATCAGGGTTTTTGGGCATATCTTAATAAATAAATTAGATAGAGTAAATTTCACTGGAATGAAAAATATGTAGAATAATATTACTTACAATCTTTATTTGAAACAATTTTCTGTATTTTGTTATCATCAGATTTAAAAATAGTGTTCGTAGTACCAGCCAATACCTTTGGGCCAAATTACAGTTTTATAAATTGTTTTTATCAACATTTAGGATACTACATTTCTAACATACGATATTTTAACCCTTATGTGGCTGAAGAAAAATTACAGCTAACATGGCGGGCGGTAGTACCTGGGTACCGCTACGTATTTTGCCTAGTGTGACGTGTTCTGTTGTGTATGTGCGGGTGAATTCAGTCTATGTTGTGATCTTGTTGAGTTTAGTTCAGTTTTTGCGACGTGTTCTGTTGTGTATGCGCGGGTGAATACAGTCTACGTTGTGATCTTGTTGAGTTCAGTTCAGATTTTATTGAAAACGAAATGTCTACTACTTGCGGTGATACTGCTGGTGTAGCTGATGGTGATGAATGTGATAAGTGAGCTTCTGGCAGTAATGTAGCATCCGGTAGTAAAACTTCTGGAAGTGCTAGAGCTCGTCGACCTGCAGTCGCTAGCCTTCCACATGATTCCAGAGGATACCTTCAATTGGATAAGTAAGTTTTGTTTTATATTTGTGTATTCTTGTGCATATTTCTACAGTAATTAAATGTTGTATAGACTGACAGACGAAGAGATTGTGAGATTGGTGGAAATGTCTGACGAGGAAACTAGTGATCCATTTGAAGCTGATGACGATGAGGATTACGTTCCACCAGAAAACGATGAAGAGTCAGATGTCGAATTTCCATCGAAATTGAAGAAGAAGTCAGCAGTGACGAGGAATTTATGACAGTAGCGGAGGCAGAGCCTGTTACAACGCCACCGCCAGTTGATGTTTATTGTAGTAGTGATTCTACTATCTGGAGCAAGACCCCATTACCTTCATCTCAAACTTGTGCGCATAATATTATTCGACAATCAGGTGGTCCGAATAGAGCAACAGCTATGTATACACGTACTGACATGTTCGATGCTTTATTGACGCCTGAAATGAAATCAATTATCATACGGGAAACGAATCGCAAAGCCAATCAAATTTTTCATAAATTCAATACAAACTCGAATCGTTCGGCCCAAAAAGTGTGGAAAAATATTACGTATGAGGAGCTTAATGCATTCTTTGGGATACTAATAATGGCAGGTGTTCATAAATCCAATACTGAACACATTGATGAATTATGGAAATCGTACGCCCTACCACTATACAAAGCAGCAATGAGTAGAGATCGCTTCAAGCTGATTCTTCGTTTCATCAGATTTGATAACCCTATAACACGCCCAGCCAGACTTGAAACTGATAAATCTGCCGCAATAAGCGATATTTGGATGATGCTAAATCAAAATCTCCGGAAGTGTTATACGCCGCATGAATACCTAACTGTAGATGAACAACTCTCTCCCTACCGCGGGCGAACTAAGTTCACTCAATACATACCTTCCAAACCCGCCAGTATGGCATAAAAGTATTCTGGGTTTGTGATGCAAAAACTTTTTATCCGTGCCAAGGTTCTATTTACACTGGAAGATTACAAAACAATGAGCGACAAGTAAACATTGGCGAAAAAACTGTAATGCATTTATGTCCATATTACAAAGGTTGTGGCCGTAATATTACCACCGACAATTTCTTCACATCACTGCCACTTGCTCGCATGTTGAAATCAGATAGACTTACTCTGGTTGGTACGCTTAGAAAAAACAAACCATATATTCCGAAAGATCTTCTAGCCAATAAGGGACGATCCCTATTTTCGACGACTTTTGCTTTCCATAGTGATGCTATGTTGTGCTCGTATGTCCCAAAAAAGAACAAAGCTGCAATATTATTATCGACGATGCACTGTACAGATACAATTGATGACACTCTGAAGCAGAAACCCGAGGTTATTACTTTTTATAACGCAACGAAATCAGGAGTCGACGTAATGGATAAAATGCTGGGGACATACACGAGCAAGAGGCGAACGAGTCGCTGGCCATTGGCCTTTTTCTACAATATTTTAGATATAGTTGGTCTGGCCGCCTATCTTTGCTACACCGAAAACAATCCCACGAGCTATAAGGGAACAAATAAAAGAAGACAATTTCTAAAAGATCTAGCTCGTGATTTGTGTTTGCCTGCTGTGCGAGAAAGAAGCAATAATTCCAGCGTAATGCAAAATAGGTCTATAAAAAACGCCATGGAAAGTATTCTAGGAATTTCATTGGAAGTTCCTCATACACCTAATCTTGTGCCCAATCGGGATTCCTCTGGACGCATTGCAGTAACCGGCATATGCAAAATGTGCTATCGTGGCGAGAAACTAAAAAGAAAAACTCGCAAGGCATGTAGCATTTGCAAGAATCCTGTGTGCCTTCAACACACAGATCAAACTGTGAAGTGCCTTGAATGCAAGGACAAATAATTATTTTTTTTTTGTTATTTGATATATTTGTACTTATGAAACAATAAATAATACATGCCTGTTGAAAATTGTGCAATTTAATCTTTTCCTGTATAAAATTCACAGTGGTACCCAGGTACCACTGCCCGCCTGGATATGTTGAATTTTCTTTAAAACAAAAAAAAATTAACACCGATACACCCCCACTTTGAAATATATAAAAATTACTAAAAAATAACTTACTCGAAGATGTCCTATAAGCTCAGGTTAATACGGCTTCAGAAAAATGAAATGTTGTACATACAATAGACAAAAGGTACCCGGGTACCACCTTCACTCACATAAGGGTTAAAATTGTTTTATATTTAGGAGAATTTTCTATAACGAGTATAATATATGTATGAACTTTCGTTAATCAACTCCATAAGTTTTATTTTTCAAAACCAATGTAGAATGCGAGTAACAGAAATCTTCACAAAAGTAAACATGAATACTCAAGACTCCATGTTAAATTTTGTTTGGTGGTCCAGGAACAGGTTCGCGCGTTATATTTGTGACCTTGGTGCAAGTACTCTGTTTTATCCAAGAAATGTCTTCCAAGTTCGACCCCCCCCCTGATAAAAATTACTTGCGACGTCCCTGAATTCATTGTCTTTCTATTTTTTATATATCACGTTGACCGCCATCTGGCATAATTTATGTGCCACTGGTATAGTTGTTGTGGGCGCCGTGTGGCATAAGTGTTGTGCCACGGAGGCGACGTTACTAAAACATTAATAAGGCCCATAACCATGAATGCTGCTGAAGTTATAACAATGACAAAAAATATGGCGTGGGCGCCACACTACTTTCTTATACAAATAAAACCAATTAAACATGTATGATTTATTCCTTGCGTACAGTGGCGTGGCGTCCATGGTAGCAATGGAAGCAGTGCTTCCCTTTTCAATATTACATTTTTAATTAGATTAATATTTTATAATTTACGATAATATTTAAAAGTTATTAAAATATATTTACCTTATTATACGCACCATGCATTACGCAAGTGTAAAGCGGGTGAGACATAATATGTGCGTCTCTACCATGTTAAGAATTACTAGTGTTCGGCCATTTCCGTAGTTCTTCGCTGAGTATTTCGGCCTAAGTATAGTGCGTGTTAACAATGATATGGGAAGCACATTCGCTTGGTGCGTCTACAGGTTTTATATGTATGATTTTTGTACTGATATTTACACTTTGACAGCACTATATAATCACAAATTTCAAAATAAATATAGAAGCACAGTATATGTATGCATCTTATATGATATTTAAATAGATAATATGATAAAAATAAATATTAAGTACAATTAAATATAAATTAAAATAAAATTGAAATGTTTTTTTAATGCAATTTGAAAAATATTTATTGAAACAAATTAAGAAAAATATGACAATCCATATTAATAATTTCAATTATCATGTATATGCGTCTCATGCTTTAAATACAGGGAACTATTGAATTTATTGAAAAGGAAACGTATAAGTTCCTAAAATTTTGTTATTTGTTTATTGATGTAATTGTTCATAAATGAATAAAATTCTATTAAAAATAGTTTTTAGTTTATTATTTAATAGAAGACATTTTGTTTCCATATTTCTTGCGTACAAATTTCATGATTTTATGTGTGATTCTCACTCAAATTTAACATTACTACGCTGTCTACTTTTTTTATATGACATAGGAAATATGTTAAAATTTTCATTAAGTGATAGTTCGTTCCCTATGAATTTTAGAACAAAAGTGTAAATACAAAAACTGTTCAAAATAAAAAAAAACGGCATCACATGAACTTAATTTATTGATGTAATACATTTCTGTCATGAGATAATCGTAAAATAAAATAATTTTTGCTATTTTCAGAGTGCTATTGTAAACAAACCATACAATTCAAACAATCGTATTATTTGAGTTCGGCAGATGTCTTTGTCATAAAGTTATAAATTATTGTTAAAATTGTATTTTGTTGTATTAAATAGTAAATACGACAGTTTGTATGTTTTGTTTACCATGGCATTCTGGAAAAAACTAAAAATTATTAATTTTATTTCAAGTCTATCTCATGACAGAAATCTACTACATAAATAAATCATTTGGCGCAGTTTTTGTTTGAACATTTTTTGTATTACAATTTTGTTCTTAAATTCAAAAGGAAGAAACTATCGCCCAATGAGAATTTTAACATAGTGTTTTCTATGTTCTATAAACAAAGTAGACACCCGGTATAGTATTATATATTTATTTTTTTATAAATGCTTCCCTGTCCTCCAATACCACGCCACGCCACTGTGCGTATAACTATTGTGACAATTATTTGACATATAGATGTTAAAAATATTTTAGTTTTTGTTCCCATTGTAACTAAGATTATCTACTGAAATATATTATTAAAAACATAATTTAGTTTTCCTCAAAATTAGAATCATGTACAAGAAAAGTGCAATTAACATTATATATTCCAAATATTCTTGTTAACATCTTTCACTTGACACTTTTTTCACAGCTGATTCTACATTAGAAAAAAAAAAGGAATTTATTGTTTTGTGTGTCCAGTAAACCTCCACTTCCGGTTATCCAATTTCATTCAAAATCAACTCAGCTCTTCATATTTTCATAAAACTCATAAGTATCGGACTGTGGATCGTGAGATCCTCAGTTCGAATCCCACAGCCGACAGTTGCCAATTTAAATTTACCCCTGTGGTTCCCTCTCTAATAACCCCATTTTATACGCAAAAATATACAACTTACCGAGATCTGCGTAAGCAGAGTGCCACACCCATAATGGGTAAAAGGCGTGATGATATATTTATTTTATTATTTTTCCGTTTAAATATCTTGTCTCGTTCAAGAAATATTGCTCACACGGACATCCATCCATCCTCACACACAGACATCATTGAGAAATTCAGGGGTCGTCAAAATTTATATTTTCGCAAAAATCTCTTCAAAGAATTTTTCCATGATTCCAATACTTCCTTATACTTTGTATAAGAAAGTAAAAATGAGGAAGAATTAAGAAGAATGGAAAGAAAAACAATACGAGCGATACTAGGACCGATAAAGACAAAAGATAATGAATACAGAATGAGAATGAATCATGAGGTTGAACAAGAGCTAGAGGAGGGAGACATAGTGAGGAAAATAACACAACAGAGAGTGAGATGGTTAGGATATGTACATAGAGATGAAGAGCAAAACCCAATAAAAGCATTACTAAAATGAAACCCAGTAGGGAGAAGAAAAAGAGGATGACCAAGATCTACATGGATGAAAGAAGTAAAAGAAGATATAAAACAGTAAAAACTGGAAAGAAAAAGCAAAAAACAGGAAGAAATGGAAAAATATAGTAATGAGCACTTAAACCGGCGCAACTCCAAAATGGAGTGTTTAGCCACTATACATTGTATCCCATTTAATGTACGAATGCATTGGGATCTCGAGAACCCTAAGAGATACGAGGTTGCTTCAAGTAGACGAAAGTTGCCTCTGTAGTAGGGTAGTCTGAACATGTATTTGTTTTTCCAATTGAATGCATAGATCATTAGATATTGGCTAAAATGTAAATTTAGCGATTTTCTTTTTTTGCTGATAACTTTGTTATATGAAATAAAACGAGATTCTTGTTTGCACTTTCTTGTGACATTTTTAATGGTGAATTTGCAGAAGTATTCAAATTTTTTTTTTTTATACCTAAACATTTACGAGTTACTGGTATCAACTTTTATTTTTCATATAGAGGTCATAGTAAGCCATGACATTTTTGAATAGAGATTTTTTTTTTGCTTTACTACGATTTACATTTACAACGATAATAAATTTTTATAATTAATTGAAAGATTAATGAAATTTGTTATTTATAATAAAATTGAATTAAAAAAAGTGGATCGTAAGCTGCTATGGAAAAAATTTAATAATAAATAATAGAATTTCGACATCGAGTTAAATTTAGTTACATTGTACGGTGTGGTATACTAAGAATTCCACTAATTGGCCCAACCATAACTAACGAAAATTTAAATAGCCCTAGATATTTAAATATGTAATAAAATGATATTACAGATATTTTAGTTACATTGCCACTTCGTTAAATACAAAATATGTGGTTTCATAGGGCGGATTTCTGCTCAATTCACAGTTCATAGTACAATAATTAAATGTTCGATTTGGAGGACAATAGATACAGATTTAACACAATTAGATTTTTTATGGAGTTACTAAGAAAATATACTCTTTATTCGGGAATATTAGAATGAAAATGTACTACGAAATGCCACAGTAAAAATTCGAAATCAGATTAATCCAAGATGTTAAGTAAATTATGTAAAAAAACAGAATGAAAGGCGCAGAAATGCTTAAATCGAAATAGCCAATTAATAAAATATTTATGGCAAAGTTTTCGTAAATTATTTTTGAATTGTCAGGAATTGTTATTTTCTTCCATAGCAGCCTATGATTCATTTTTTTCAATTTAATTTTATTATAAATAACAAATTGCGTTAATTTTTCTATTAATTATAATAGTTATTTATGCATCAAGGCCCTGAAGTTCAATTTGTTATCACGAATATGGAATGTGAGTGAGTGATAAAAAAGAACTTCAGTGCCGAGGTACATATTAAAGTTTTATTTGAAATCTAAAATTCGAAAAAAACTGTAAAAAATTACAATATAGGTTAAGTTGTCAATTGAAACTGACAGTCAGTGTTGCCAGCCTCGAAAAGTGAAGTTATCGTAAATAACACTCAAAATTATATTTTGTTCTCAACTTCGTCATCGGAATTAATTAGTTAATTTTTCTTGCAAATTTTGTTTCATGTTACGTCCAAATTTACTATAGTACGTCAATATACCTGCCAAAATTATACTAATTGTACAATGATTAAACGGTTGCCAACACTGGGTTACTCAAAATCGTCGTGACGATTTCTGAGCTATAAATGACGATTTTTGAGCACGTTAGTGCCGATTTCAAATAAAAATATATTATTAGTGTTTTATATCGTTGTAAAGCAAAAAATTCTCTATTCAAAAATGTCATGGCTTAAAAAGATAAAAGTTGATACCAGTTACTCGTAAATGTTTAGATATTAAAAAAATAGAGTCCTTCTGAAAATTCACCAAACCAAACCAAAATCTCGTATTATGTTATACATGAAGATATCAGTAAAAAAAGAAAATCGCATAATTTACATTTTTGGCAATATCTTGTGATCTATGCGTTCAATTTGAAAAACAAATACATGTTCAAACTGCCCTATTAAAGAAACAACTTTCGTCTAATTTAAGCAATCTCGTGTCTTTTACGGTTCTCGAGATCCCAATGCATTCGTACCCTAAATGGGCATACTGTATATACATACCGTGTGTCCCACGTAAATGTTGGCATAGGCAATTAACATGTAAAATCAGTTTTTTGTAAATAAAAAGTGTCCGGCAAAAATTGTGCATCAAAATTTTATATCACAATGCTGCCAATATCCCTACATTTTATTTAGTACAGATTAATTTATTTTGATACCGCAATTTAATGAAATTAATAATAATAATTCCTGATTTTCCGCCTACTCTTTTTGTTGCTTTTGACAGCTAGTGCTTGCAATTTGTTTTAAATATTTTAATCTGTCACTGTCATCGTTAATACATTAAATGTCGAGAACCGTGTAAATATTATTAGAATGTATTATGGGGGCGCAGTGCAAGACAAATATCTGAATACTTCACAGGAATGAACGCCGAATGGTTTTCATCGCCAGAAATTGACAGTGACAGATTAAAATATTTAAAACAAATGGCAGGCACTATACGTCAGTAGCAATGAAAAGAGTAGGCGGAAAATTAGGAATTATTAATATTAATTAATTTCATTAAATTGCGGTATAAAAATTAATTATTCTGTATTAAATAAGATGCAGGGATATTGGCAGTATTGTGATATAAAATTTGGATGCATACTTTTTTGCCGGGCACTTTTTATTTACAAAAAAATGATTTTACATAGGCCCCAAAGATGTTAGTGGAGGGGGAACCATGGAGCAGATTTATTAATTCAATATGATTGAAATTCAGTATCCTCTAAGGAAAAAGCTGATTAGGTTTTGTTAATAATCCAATAACCGGATGTGGTAGTTTACTTGAAGCCACATCAAGTTATATTGATATATCTCAGTAAATTATGGTTTGAACAATTTTCATTCTTAGAATAATATTTCAAATATTATTATCTACATTTATTGTTTGAAATCATTTTCTCTGCTAACCCTTTTGATCAAAAACATTACATTTGGAAAATGTAATTTTTGACATGTGTCATAAATGGAAACTTTTTGAAGGAATGAAGCGTTTCTTGCTAGTGTTGGTCCGTGTTCCTACATTATTTGAAATCTGTGGCGGGAGGTATTGTGTTCACAACAGATTATTTATTATTAAATTTGAATCATTTTATCTACTAATATTAAGCAATCTCTGAGCTATATTTCATCCGTTTATGCCATAGATTTAATAATATATATGAATGGAGCGTTGGCTATGATTTTAATACAGTAATCTGTAACCAATATAAGAGAGAGATAGTGATATCTAAAATTATGCAGTGGGAGAAGAACGGCACATTTTCATGCCACCTGTCACGTCGTAGGCATGTGCTGTACTTTTCCCACTGCTTAATTTTAGATATGACTATCTCTTATATTTGGCATTAAACTGCTGTATGTAAAAATCAAGAAAATGTTTCCCACAAATTCATGTAGTCTCATTAGGTTGAAAATTTTCTCGTTTATAGTTAATATCCATTTTTTGTTTAAATCCACATTTTTTTTTGAACTGTAATAAATATGTATATATACAGTGTTTTAACCTAAAGTACATATTTACCTGTCAAATGGAACACCGTCTTTTGTAGCCTGTTTTTTTACAATTACAGGGTTGTCCATTGGTCTGTATTTTTTATTTTATACTATTATTTTAAATATTACCAAAAAATTTTTCAAACAAAACTTATTTTATATTAAAATGCCAACGCATCTGCAGCATATGTTTTTCTACCGGATGTTCCATTTTCGCGCAATGATATGCTACTTTATATTTTTAAATGGAACACGCTATATATTTTTGCAAAAATTTAAAGAACATTTGTTTCTCTTTAAAACAGTTCTTATTCATTATAGTCCTAAAACGATCAGTACAGAAACTATTCACGTTTTTATTAATGAAAAATCGCACACGGAAAGTGTGCCATATGAAATTAAAACAATAAATAAAGTTATAAAAATGTACGAATTGAACATCAATTCGTCAAACTAAATAAAATATAACAAAAAAGCAGATAAACTATATGAAAAAGCAAATAATAATTATTAAAGATCTGACAGCAACTAATTTGATTGTTGAACACATTCATGGCATTCTTTCTGTGTACGATTCTTTAATAATAAGAATGTGAATAGTTTCTGAAATTATCATTTTAAGAGTTTAATGAATAAGACCTATTTTAAAGGGAAATGAAGAAGCTTTAAAATATGTAGGGTGTTCCATTTAAAAATACAAAGTTGCATATCATTGCGCGAAAATGGAACACCAGGTAGAAAAACTTATATTGCAGGTACATAGGCATTTTAATGTAAAATAAACTTCGTCTGAAAAAATTTTCGGTAATATTTGTAATAATCGAATAAAATAAAAAATATAGACCGATGGACCAGCCTGTATATGCACAACAAAATTTTACCATAATTGATATATTTAAATATGGCATAAATAATGGACTAAATTATAAATTAGAGACAGGAGCTCGCACTAAAGTCTATCAAAACAGTATTCTACTCACACGTCAAACGTCAAACCAAGTTCTTGTCATCTTGAGATGAAAGTCACGTGACGCGTGGACTTTCATCTCTCTATCTCTCTCACGCTGTGCTGGTTACAGACTATCTTTGTCTATACTCCTTCCATACATTTTATTATTATTCTATGGATTATTCCTATTATTTATGTCAACAGCAAGTAGTGCATATCTAAAATTCTTTATCTCCGTAGTACACCTGACGTTTAATATGTATGTCTAATTTTTGAAATATTTTTCTCCTTTCAAATTTATTTCACTTAATGTACATATATTTCATAACAAAGAAGAAAATGAATAGCTTCATTTTATTGTAAATTGATACTGATGACAGAAATATTTTAATAAGAATAAAATAGTCCTACCTGTTACTTAATACATTCAAACTCCTTTAATTATCAATCTCCATAATTTCTTTGAATTTTGAAATGAAAATATGTTCAACACCACCACGTTAATTGTATGATATATTCTTGATCACAATCGCATCAGCACTAAAGAATACACAAGGTTTATATTTAAAATACTGTCATTGTATTGTAAAGTTTGACAGATGATGTTGTCAACACAAACTTGAAAATATTTTGTTTTCGATTTCCAGGATGACTCTTGACTTTCAGTGCTAGAGCAGGTTGCAAAAAACCAGTAACAGAATAAAATGTTTTGAAACTGTTAGTAGGTACTCACAGCGATCATAACACAAGTCACTGTGTGCCTTAGCAGAAGTTGTTACAAAGATTTATATGGGTGTAGAATTGAAATGTGGAACATAGGGATTTCAATGCTATTTTTGTGATGTTGTTGTAAATTTGTACCTGTTGACTTTACAGCAAAAGTGTCAATACCAAAGTTGTTCAAAATTTAAAAATGCATGCATTAAGGCTCATTTGGTTACCTAATTGGTATTATTTCAAGATATATCAATTAAATTAAAATCAATTTTTATTAGAAAAAAATGTAACACGGCCATGGAAAATTAGAAAAAACACGAAAAATATTTGACATTTCCAGCAGTGATACCGCGAGCCCATTCGTTTCGAATTGTAGTATTCTACAATTAGAATTCGATTTTCGATTTCGATGGTACCGCAGTCAAGCGAATTCGAAAGTAGAATTTTCATTCGTGTAACTTCGTAAATATTACATCTTTTGTGAAAACATTACAGTAAAACTGGAATAATTGCTTTTTTTGACATTTTATGGTAAATGTCAACAAAATATTTTAAAGGTAATTTATTACTTTAAATGTAATATCACATTAATAATATTATTATATAGCGGATTATGTATGGTATATAAATGTTTAATTTTAGATGTTAGATACTAACATTCTGAACCAGATCATTATTGAAGAACACGAAAGAAGGGCTGTAATTAGACACCTTAACCTAGAAAGACGCACAAATCAAAATTAGGTATTGACATTTACAGAAAAATTTAATGAATAATTATTGTTATTTTTCTACGCTAGCTATTTTGTTACATTACATTATTAAAGAAAGTAGATATTATGCTTTTTATTTTCATTTCTACATGTATGAATATTATTTTGCGACTTTAAAATTTTAACATATATTTCCGTCTCTCTCTCTCTTATATAAATACATACAGGGTGTTGACCGCGACCCCGGAACATAGGACTTTAACATGTAAAATCATACTTTCGTAATTTCCTGCTTAACAAATTATATTAGACAAAAAAGGTTCAAATAAAGTTGATAGATCATAAAATTCTACAACAGAATCAATAAACAGAATTAATTATACATGCCCTATAACGCCAGAAATTAAATATGAAAATATTAAAAATTAGCTAAAAAATCGGGTTAGCCTTGGAAATGAAACAAAATTGTATACAATTGGAAATGAAAATTGTATTTTTTATTAATTATTATTATAAATTGCATAATTGACTATTTTTTTTTTTAGAATTTTGCTTCATTTCCAAGGCTAACCCGATTTTTTAGCTAATTTTTAATATGTTCATATTTATTTTCTGTCGTTATGGGGCATGTAAATGTAATTCTGTTTATTGATTCTGATGTAGAATTTTATGATCTCTCATCTTTATTTGAACCTTTTTTGTCTAATATAATTTGTTGCAGGAAATTACGAAATTATGATTTTACATGTTAAAGTCCTATGTTCCGGGGTCGCGGTCAACACCCGGTATGCAGACGAAAGGTACTTCACGTTCGTTACGAGGCGAAGCGAAAGACGAAAATTCTAGTGGTGGGGAATTGTAGAAATGTGACTATGGTACCATTTTCTTAGAAACGAAGCGAAAATTAGAATACTATCGTGAGCGCGGTACCACCACTGATCAGGCTAAGATTTATTTATTTTTTTAACAGAAACAAATGGAATGATGCGATCTCTAAAATACGCCATTATATCATTACAATCTTCTACGAAATTTCCACAGGAAATAATGCAACAATGTAATAAATAAATCTTTTATACTAAAAGGCTTAATCCCGGATCTATAGATTCATCTGCTTATGTATCATTTGTACGCAGACCTAGAGCCTATACGGTTTGACGGATTCGAGTGAAACCTTCAAAAGCACTTAAAGATCCTTTGGGAACACGTGCTTTTTATGAATTCACATTTTTATTACACATGATGTGCGACATATTAAATAAATAAGGCGGGCATTTTTAAATATAGTATGGGTGTGTAGCTTTTGTTGAATCAAACCCGTAGTTACTACTGTGAAATTTTTGTTGATTTCAATTGAATTCACAGTTCATTTTGAACAACTTGTCATCTTTGACAGTTTAGTTTGAAGTTTTTATTATACATTACTTTCATTGTAACAAGGTAGATGAGTTTGGTTAATTTATTTGTGTTTAGAATAATTGAGCAAACATATTTAGTATTTTGTAAATTTTTTAATTGTGTTTTTTTATTTACGTATTTATTGTATTTCACATTCCACAGCATAGATGATTTATTTTTCCATCTTAAAAAAAAATTACATATGCCCTTGTTCGACAATTTCGTTGCTTATAAGCATTTTAGGCGGTAAAATTTAAATAATTTAATTACCCATCTAATATGAAATAGTTAAAAATAATTTTGAAGATAGTTTTAAATATTTATAATAAATTACAGAATTTTCTTTCTATAAAACTGTTTTGGAAACTGGGCATTCCACTACTATAAATTGTTTGGAATCACTAACATTCCATACGCGGCGTATGGAATATTTTCGACGAATCAGAACCGCTTATTAGCGCGACATATGAAGTATTTTGATTCAGTTACTATGGTTATGTCTGTTGATTTATTTGAGTTTGACGTTTTCAACAGTTTTATATTTGTATTTTTGTATAATTTCCAAAACCTTTTTATAGAAAGTATAGTCTACAACATGTAACGCTCGCAAACCTTTGGCTCGGGCTACAAACTTTTTGTTCGCATGGAATATGTGCCATTCCATTACTTGTTGTAGAATATACTATTTTTATCTAAAATTGACAAAAAGTAATTTTTAACGATCGTCAATTGTTTTTTATAAATGTTATTTAAACTTTATCGTGTTTGGCACCAAATTAAAGGTCTTTACGCAGGAGATTTGAACCCAAGTGTCAAAAAGTTATTTTGGACGATTGTCAATTTTTTTATAAATGTTATTTAAATACTACCGTGTTTGGTATCAAATTAAAAGTTTTGCGGAGTAGATTTGAATTCAAGTGTCAGAAGTTATTTTGGACAATCGTCAATTGTTTTTCATAAATACTATTTAACTCCTACCCTGTTTGGTATCAAATAAAAAGTCTCACAGAGGAGATTTAAACCCAAGTGTCAAAAACTTTTTTTGGACGATTGTCAATTGGTTTTTATAAATGTTTTTTAAATTCTACCTTATTTGGTATTTAATTTTTGTTTGATTTTCCATGGCCGTGTTACAATTTTCCTAATAAATATTAATTTTAATTTGATTGATATATCGCGAATTACTAATACTTAGGTAACCATATGGGCTTTATTGCAAGCATTTTTAAATTCTGAACAACTTTGGTATTGACACTTTTGCTGTAAAGTGAATAGGTAAAAATTTACAGCTACATAAAAAAAAATGCATTGAAATCCCTGTGTTCCACATTTCAATTCTACACTCATATAAATATTTGTAACAACTTGTGCCCAAGCGTACAGTGATTTTTGTTATGATCGCTGTGAGTACTAACAGTTTAAAAACATTTCATTCTGTTACTCGATCGACCACGTTTTTGCAGCCCGCTCTTGGACTATTTATCTAAAGTATGCAACACGTACCCCGTCATGCACATTTGAATTTTTTTTAAACGGTACAAAATATATACAAATGTTTTCAATATTCTTCATCGTTTTAAATATAACTGAATTTGCCCTAACTCAATTATTTATATGGGGTAAGTAGCTCCGTGGTAACGAATCGGACTGTGCATCGTGAGATCCTCAGTTCGAATCCCACAGCCGATAGTTGCCAATTTGAATTTATCCCTGTGGTTCCCCTCCACTAACAACTTTGGGGGCTAGGACATGACGGCTGGTAACCGCATTTCATACGCAAAAATATATCACCCACCGAGATCTGCGTAAGCAGAGTGCCACACCCATAATGGGTAAAAGGCGTTATTAATTCAAATTAATTAATAACTTTGTTATTATTCTGAGACTGTATTTTATGAAACATTTGACAATTTTTATTGTCTTTATATTTTTTATATAAATGTTTCATAGACTGTCTTCGATTTTTGAAAACATTGTAGTTGATTTAGCAACTAATTTACATTTGTAAATCTATTACACCCTAGTATAATTCTCAGTGCTTTATTCTGCAATTTCTGGAGTTTATCAATTTGACCAGCTTCACACAGGAACAATATTGTGGAACAGTAATAAAATTGTGGTAAAATATTACGATTATATAAACATAATTTTGCAAATCTACTGAGAGACTTAGATATCCTTTGGAAATAGTTAATTTTTTTTTGACAACTTCTAAATTAGATTGCAAAAGGGTTCTTTAAATTTTAATTTGTCGTCAATAACTACACCTATGTAATTTATTTCAGCAACCCTATCAATCTTAACACCATCTAATTCAATTACAACACTATCAAGATTTTTTTTTTTGAAGAACCATGAATTTACTCTTCGCAGTATTTATTTTCCTTGAAATAATCATTTACTGGTCTTAAATCTAAATTACACATTTCACTAATTTTGTGTGTATCGTTTCCAACAATGTATATTTATGTATCATTCGCAAATAATTGAATAATATTAATGACTATAACTCGTCATTTCCAAATGGAACATCCTATATTTTATTATTCTGTTGTGTGTCATTTTGTATTACCTTCATTTATTATTAAGGGTATCCTATGCCTAAAACCAATAATTTCGTAGTTTTTTACCATTTTTCACTAATTTATTGAATTAAAAATTAATCTAGTTTACCATGTATATTGTTTTGTTTTAATTTACAAAATATATTCAATGTGACCACAATTCTTACGGAAACATATTTGCAGAGCAGACGTTTTATAAATGAGTAATTGACTCTTCGCAGAATATTTGCGTCGACAGTTTCAAATCAGTTACGAATTCGCATCATACATTTTTGATAATCATATTAACGGACAAAATTATTGTGAATTTTTACAACCTGATCTTATAAAAGATTTTGAAAGTTTATCTTTCAATATTATCCGGAGATTGTGGTTCCAACATGATGGTGCACCAGCTCACAACAGTCTTCAGGTTAGGCATAATTTAAATGAAAAATTTCCTAAAAGATGGATTGGAAAAGGTGGTCCAAGAAATTGGCCCGCTAGATCTTCGGATCTTACATATTTTAATTATTTTTGGGGGGCCTATGTAAAGGAGTCGGTTTATCAGACAGCACCAACTACCCGAGAAAATATGATGGAGCTAATTCGTAACTGTTTTGAAACTGTCAACGCAAATATATTGCTAAGAATAAATTACTCATTTATAAATTGTCTGCAAATATATTTCCGTAAGAATGAGGATTATATTGGACATATTTTGTAAATTAAAACAAAATAATTTCCATGGTATTCTATTCTTTTTGTTTCAATAAATTAATTCAGTGAAAAATGATAAAAAAAACTCCGAAATTATTGGTTTTAAGCATAGAAAAAAATTCTTAAATTTTACTATTAAAATAACTTCAGTACGCCTTCATAAAGTAATGCTTGTATTCGGCCTTTTTTAGAGAAAAACGGAAAAACTTGACAACTCCGCGAAAAACTAAAACAAAATTCATATGTCCGTATAGGTGAATAAAATGCAATTCAAAATATATAAAAATATATAGGGTGATCCATCAAAAAAGGACAAACAATTTTCGCCAAACCAAACAAAAAGTGTGTTTTTTGGTACATTTTTAATTGTTTTTCAAAAACTTAAAAGTTCAAATTTAAAATAATCTTAGCATGTTATAGACGAGCATATTTATAAATATACGAATTATTTGCATTACTCTAGTCGTTCATGGGAATGAGAGACACAGTATCAAAGTTCTTAATTTGTGACTAACTACTTCAAATAATATTTTTTTATAGCATAATGTTATAGCTATCCTTACCATCCACATATATAAATACTATGTAGAATGTGCAAAGACTTCACAGTAATAATTGTTTTGTTTTTCGATAAGAATAATTGTAAGAAATAATTTATTCAAATTTGAATTTGCAAAACAAAATTCATGAGAGTGAACGAACCCAACGAAAATATTCTTTTTATCTGACATTGCAATGTGTACAAGACACTGTAAAAAATCCATGAAATTTTGACGGATGGAGGATGGATAAAGAACATGAAAATAAATGAAGAATACAGAATTTGCTGTTTTTTTAATAAAGGATTCGTTCTTTGACGCGTATGTTTGACCTTAAATAAATGGCGTCATTGCTAAAACTAAATACTAAAGTACTACACTCAAAAAAGAGTTTCTCACGAAGGCATCAAAATTCCCGACATCTGCTTCAATCGCCGACGCTCGGACAAAATCGAAGAATGCGTCAATTCATTTTCACTTGTTGCTTTTGTGCTGTGTTCACTTCTCTGCTGCTGCTGCTGCAGACATCTTGTGCAACAAGTTATATTGTCATTTCGTGTTTGTGCTTCTTACAGTGTTATTAGTGTTTACTCATTATATGTCTTGATTAAAGTGGTGTATATTAATTAAAAACAACAAAATATGAACGCGATTTCTTGTTTTTGCCGGGAAATTTTCTATCAGCGAAAAACTTTTCGTTGTTAAGAGATACACCCTAATATATAGCGACAAAGTTGTTGTACACATATCAAAGATGTTTTTTAGTAATTTTTTTTTAAATGACTGGTTCCGAGTAAAACGAATGTAAAGTTGAAGAATGTTTATGTTGCTGCGCGATACGTGCGATCGTGCTAGCTTAAAGGGCAAGCCCAAGTCCTCTTTTGTTACTCGATGCACTTTTTAGTATAAATGTAATTATAAACTATGAAAATAGAAAAATCCTAAATATAGTAGATTATTTCATTCAATACAAATTTGACCAATCAGAATGTTTCATTTTCCATTGTTGTACATTTTAGATAAGTGATTAAACAGCACCATGCTGTTTAATCGCGATTAAATTGAAGCTAGCTTTTATATGTAAATTTTGAAGGCATATTTAGTCGGATAATTAGTTACAGAAGCAAGATACAAGTTCTTTACCTTTACTGGTATTCTATATCTTTAAACATGCTGAATTATTCATTTCAAGATATTGTTATTTATTAAGTTTTGACATTTATTTGAAAAGTAAAAAAGAAAAACAAACAATTTGCTATAGTTACAATATAACAACAAAATTTTATGGTGCCTTTTGCTTATGTATGTACCAATTTATTTATGTGAAATGTCAAAATCAACGTTTTAGTACAATTTCATCGCCAAAAATTAAAGTTTATACTATAAATTCATGAAATAATCTTGACATATACCCCTCATGCTAAAGAATTGAATCGATTAAATTGGATGTCTAGCTTATTTATAAAATTATGTTTTTAAAAAAGTGTTATCGTACATAATAATTTCAAATTATTATGTAATCAAACACTTTTAAGCTCAATTTTATGCATAAGCTACACATGTCAAATTTAATCGATTAAATTCTTCGCACTCGTGATATAACTATTGAATATTTCCCTCGAAAAATTTCAATACAGTGAATATTTTGCATATCGAGTATTTGCACAAGTGCGATACCCGAATATTTATAATAATTGTAAACACATTGACGAATAGATTAATGTATTCGTTTTAAAGGACAAAAAGGGTAATATCTTCAATTTCTTCTGAATCAAATGATGTAAAATACATTACAATTTAGTACCAATTTAGTTCCGTAAATTCATTTTTAAATTTTTAAATCCTCCGATTTATTCAGTTTTTATCGAAAATAAATGTAGTTACCTATGACTGTTTTGTTTTGATTTCTTTTAAGTGATTTATTTGACGTTTCTGTCAATTTGTAAAATATGGTTATTATAACAGTGACAAGCGTATTATTATAATTTTGGCGTAAAGATTTTATTAAATAAATTAAAGTCTAAAAACCAGTTTTCTTTAAATAATATTAATTTATTAAGAGTTAAGTTTTTTAAATCGATGACAAAAAATTTCATTTTTATTAGCTCTGTTTTGTATATCTTCACAAAATACTCTTCCACTTTCTTCGTCAAATGGAAAAAGTTCTTGATTGCAGTGCATTTTGTAGGAATAATAAGAACTTTTTTTTTCAAAATATGAACGATGTACACCCAATTCAATTCAAAATAATCTAATGCTATACGAAGGATCTACATGTATCATTCTTAAAACCCTTTCTTCCAATAAAGCACGTTCTTCTGCTCTTGCTAAATTGCAATTACTAAGCTCACGTGTATTTTTAAAGGATACTGGCATTTGTGGTTGCATTTGGATTCGGTCGATTCATAAACTTAATAGAAAATAGATCTCGCACTCTGAGCTAACTATTTCCTGCAAAATAGTACATTATGATACAAGTGTATAAGTAAGCTTTTAAAGCACGTACGACGAGTTTAAGAGCACGACGCGAAGCGGAGTGCATTTAACGTCGCTAGTGCTTTAAAAGCACTTATACACGTGTGTCATACGCTATTTTTTATTATACCTGCATTATACTCTGGAAAAAAACTGGAAAAAACATTTTGATTTTGATTCATTTCATAATTTTGCGCGTGTGACGTTTGACGTATATCGTTTACATGGAGACTGGTTAGCATTTTTTGTTTATGTTTACAGTTTTGACAGATATGAATAGTAAATATTTTGTTGTTGCTTAGTAAGCTTTAAAGCACGGCGTGTTTTAAACTTGCGTTTATGAACGCTGTAGCGTGTTTTAAACACGGATTATGATGCAGGTGTAATAAAAAATAGTTTTACTATAAAAATACACTATTCAGTAGTAGCACTAGCCATATTTTTACAAATTGTCTTAAACAAGTCCAAAAGTCAGAATCGTCAAATAAATAGCATGATAAAATCAAAACAAAACAGTCATAGGTGCCTATATTTATTTACGATAAAAACTTAATAAACCGGAGAATTATCAAAATTTAAAAATTAATTTACGGAACCAAATTACTACTAAATAGTAGTGTATTTTACATCGTTTGATTCAGAAAAATGATATCTTTCGATTGGTACTACAATCATTGTTGTCCGATAAAACACCGAGCAACAGCACGCAAAAAACTGATTTCCCATGTTAATCTCCTATGTACACCTTTAAGACAGACACACGGTATAAAAAATTACAAATGAAAATGAAATTAAAACGGAAAAACTTGACAACGCTGCGGAAAAGTAAAACAAAATTCATATGTCCGTATAGGTGTATAAAATACAATTCAAAATATGTATAAATTTATAGGGTGTTCCATTTAAAAAAAGACAATTCTCGCCAAGCCTTTACGTAACACTCTGTATGTGAAAATAATTTTACGTGATGCTCCTTGCGTAGTCGAATAAATTTTATTAATGAATTTATACTGTATTTGTAATGACAAGGATGATATCGAAGGCGGGCATTGCGATGGCTCATTCTGTACATAAATGTATCCTTCATTAAAACTGGCGCTTTTTTGGGCGAACTAATGACTTTAGAGAAAAACTTTATATGAAAAAATGACCAAGAAAAAGGGCCCTATTTAATAGAAATAAACAGAAAATTATACCAGTGGTTCTCAAACGATAGAATAAAATGATATATTTTTAAATAGTAACTTATATAAATTTTTAGTCGATTAGATAGAGAATTTTTTTCTGATTTCAACGATATAAATATGATATGAGGTTGTATAACAATTATTTTGAGAAAATGGTATTAACAATCAGAAATAATTTTACAATATTGAAATAGGCTAAACAATAAACAACTATTAATACGATTATTGCGTAGGTCGCAACCTTCTTATATCTAAAATAAAGTGTTTTACTAAGAAATTAATAATAACAAATGAACTACATGACGAAGAAATACCAGAAAATAATAGTAATAACATAAAAAGAAAAACAATATGACTTATGCAACCATAGGTATTTTTGGTATTTTTTTACTAAGTTTAATTTTTTTTTTTACAATTTGTGTTCTAAAACACCTCCTTCCTTTTGAAGACAAAGTTCAATTCTTCTTCTCAATTCTGAAGATGTAGCACATCTAATAGATTGAGCATTTAAGTCTCTAATTGCATTTGTTTATTGCCTAGCCTACTTCAATATTGTAAAATTATTTTTTATTTTTAATACCATTTTTCTCAAAGTAATTGTTATAAAACCTCATGTCATATTTATATCGTTGAAATCAGAAAAAAAAATCTCTATCTAATGGACTAAAAATTTATTTAGGTTACTATTTAAATAAATATAATTTTATTCTATCATTTGAAAACCACTAGTTTAATTTTCTGTTTGTTATTTCTATTAAATAGGGCCCTTTTTCTTGGTCATTTTTTGTATATAACATTTTTCGCTAAAGTCATTAGTTAGCCCATAAAGCGCTGGTTGTTTCAAAGAAAACAGCCTATACATAGTTTTGTTGTATATTAACTTCCGCAGTGGACTGTATATTTTCTTTATTCAAACAACATATTAGTCACACACTCATGTGTCTCGCCATTACGACTGCTGTTCTAACATACACTCTTACTAACGTTAACATGAAAAAAAAATAAATATTGTCACACATTTATTATTATTTAAATGATATTTCTAACTGGACTTGTTTACGCCTTATTTTCTATAATAGCTGTGCGAATTACTTCTACTCGCAATACTTATAAGTAGAGAGCGGAGTATATGCACAAAAAAACTGAATTAAATGTACTGATTTTTTTAGGATTATGCACTCACTAAGACAATTATGCAGCAAAATATGCAAAAAAAATCTTAAATTATTAGATAAAAAGTATAAATGAATGCATTATGAATTTTATTGCACAATATACTCTTAATCCTGATTCACAATTAACAAATATACTACTCTAATTCATATAAACTAATTCTTATTTATTTAAAAATTTACTAAAAAAAAAAAGTGAAACATAAGTAAAAGATATATCCAGCTGAAAGTTCTCGATCTTATATTCATTGTATCCACTTTTACCAGCATTGGTGTATACAATGAATAGCTACCGTTACCATTACAGGAATTTCCCTAGAAATGTGACAGTTTATTGATTTGTGTATTTGCTTATTGCCTTTTCCGTTCTATTCTTCTATTTATTGCAGCCTCCTCCAATATTTAGGAATTATCAATGTGCATTACCAGCAATTTCAGAATGTTTTATCACTAGACAAGGTCTTAAAAATATTGAAATATGCAAATATATTCAACTTTTGTAAAAAAATATGCATAGGAATGCCCAAATATGCAATTAGTAATTAGCATTAATTACCTCTAATCAATGCGGAGTATATGTGTAATTCGTCCAGAAATTTAATTTTATTTAAAGATATACAAAAATTTAAATATATAGACAAGGTCAACCCTTTGTCTACTACAGGTACTCCAAATAACCGCAAATTTTTACATCCCTTGAATACCAAGCTATAAAATAAATAATAAATTTTTCATAAATATTTACTAATAAAGATATTATATGTAAAATTTACTTTAATTATGTTTTTTTTTTTTAATTTTAACTATATTTTTGATATTTGCACTTGCGAATGCCATTTGTAATTACTTAGCCTGTAATAAGAATGAAATAAGACAAGGTATTTATTTATTTAATAAATTATACAAAATACTTATTTCTCAATAAAATAGTATCTAATCCAAATTTATATCGTTATATTAACGAAAAAGATTTTTTTTATCGTTAACTTCTTGTAGTAGCATGAAACGCAGCAGTTAGTCACACGCTCGCTATGTAAATCTAGTAACTTTTCATACCGTCAATATTTACTGTGCAATATAAAACTTTGAAATTAGGTAGCTGAAGAAGGACTTTTGAGTACCGGTGGTCAACTGTCGATAAATATTATCCCATTGAAATTTAAATAAGCTTAAAAAAAGTGTAGTACTTCTAAGTACTGTTGGGAAATAACAAGGGTCCAGAAAAAAAATGTCAGGGAGACAAGGGGTTAAATATTGAAATATTCAGTAGTTATATCCGAAGTGCATGGCAAATACCTAAATATTTTTTCGAGTGCACGAATTTGCACGATAGAAAATATTCTGATTGTATTTGCCATGCACGAGGGATATATTAGACGAATATTTCTCGAGAAAGATTTCAGTCATTATTTTAAATTATGCAACATATATTTATTTTAATCTGTCACATGAACGTCAGACTTTGATAAATGTCATTTGTCAAATTACGTTAAAAATGAGTAATCACCGTTTTGAAAGTAATTCTTTTGAAGAAATTGATTGAAAAATTGAAGTTATTACCCCTTTTGTTCTTTTAAAACTAAGAAATTAAACTATTCCTCATTACTACATGTGGTTTCATTTATTGGGGTTTGAGCCATTGGCTCCCTTGTTCCGAATTCATTGTTTAAGTGTTTATGATACGGGCTGCTATAGCCCTTCCGGTTTAATCCGGATGGCAGTCAGTGCTGATAATTTCTCTGTGTGTCACTGAGAAAATGTTTCGGGCGCCGAACCCTGTACTGTGCCATCTCGTCGTAGTCGACTGACTGTCGTACGAGAATGTTTTCATGCACACTCATCCCACCAAAAACTTTGGTGGCTTGTGTGAGCATTAATTCACGGACTGTTGTGACCTTTAGGTCGCGGTGAATCGTGGCGTTTCGGACGTACCAAGGAGCGTTAGTGATTAACCTCAGGGCTCGGTTTTGAAAAACCTGAAGCTTTTTCACCTGCCGTGGGGTAGCGCAGCCCCATGCTGGTGCCGCGTACAACAGTTGAGGTCTGATGATGGTCTTGTAGACCCTCAACTTATTAGCGAGCGACAGTTCGCTCTTTCGTCCGATCAGCGGCAACAGCTGCATCATGGTTCGCTTCGCTTTCTGCACGGCAGATTGAATGTGGCTATGGAAATTAGCCCGTTTGTCTATGATTGCTCCAAGGTACGTCACCTTGTCGCGCCAGGGTATCGGTCGCCCAAACATCACTAGACTGCCATGCGGTTTGCGCCGCCTCCTGGTGATGAGGATGGCAGTGCTCTTGTCCGGATTCACAGCTACCCTCCACTTGATGCACCAGCGCTCCACAGCATTGACTGCTTGTTGGAGTCGCTTTGTCACAAGTTTCGGGCTGTGGCTCTGGCTAAGCAAGGCCGTATCATCTGCGTATTGCGCAAGGCTAGTGTTGTCCTCCATCTTCGGCATGTCACTGACGAAGATGTTGAAGAGGAGTGGTGAGATCACCGAACCTTGCGCTACGCCCGCTGTCGCTGTTTTTTCGTTGGAGAGCGCTCCGTCGAACCTAACCCGAAACTTCCTCCGACTGAGGTATGATTCAATAAGTTGCACCAAGTACAGAGGGTACTTGTGCTGCAGCAGCTTCGCTAGAAGCCCTCTGTGCCACACTTTATCAAACGCTTTGGCTACGTCCAAGAACACGCCACCGGTGGCCATCTTCTTGTTGAGCCCACTCGTAGCATATTCCACGACTCGCACTAGTTGGTGCGTGGTGGAATGCTTATCCCTAAAGCCGAACTGTTCCGGAGGAATTATATTGTTGTCGACCGTGTGCTGCAGAAGCAGCTCATGAAGAACCTTCTCGGCCACTTTGGCCAGCAGGTTCAACAGGCTGATTGGTCTGTGATTCTCCGGAAACTTGGCATCTTTGCCTGGCTTCGGGATGGTGATAACAGTGGCTTGTTTCCAAGAAGATGGAAAGTGTCTCAGACGTAGTGTAGCATTGATTATGTTTGTCAGTGCGACAACAGCTCTGGGTGGCAGAGCTCTAAGCGCAGCGCCTGGAATCCCGTCAGGGCCAGGCGCTTTGCGGATTTTAGTCTGCTGCAGCAAGTGTGCAACTTTCTTGGGCGTGGTAAATTTTATCGGCGAGTGCTGGGTTTCTCGCATTTTCCTGGCAACTTTACGATTTGTGCTGATGATGAAGTCAAGATCAGCGTGTTCGTAGTTGGGCGAACATTGGCGCTCGAGGCTCTCTGCAATAGCTTCGGCTTTATCTGAAGCCGTATATTGCAGACCTCCAGTGCTGTGAATCACTCGGGCTGGTGCCTTTTTGAGACGCAGCGCTTTGCTGAGACGCCAGAACTTGGTGTCTTCATCATCAGCTGATGCCAGGCATTTTTTCCAACACTCGTTACGATGTTGACGGATCGCGTCTCGCAACTCAGTGGTAGCTCGGTTGTAAATCTTCTTACCTTGAGGATCCCAACTCCGCTGCCAGTTTCGCCGAGCTAGCCTACGTTCCACGATGAGACGTAGAATTTCAGGGGGTAGTTTTGGACCTGGCGCCGTCCTGGTAGGGATGGTCTGGCTACAGGTGGTGATGGCTTGTTGGATCTTTTTTGTAAGATCATCAACTGCAGCTTCAAGCTGTTGCACCGTAATGATGGCTGGTATTGGACCTAGGTCTCTTGCCAGCACATCGGTGAACAGCTGCCAGTCAACCTTGCGGCTTGTATTTGGCCGGTTGATGCTGCACGCACCAAGCTCCAGGTCAAGCACTATGGGGTTGTGGTCCGATGATAGGTCGTTAACTGTCTCTAACGTATAGTTACAGTTAACGTTCCGGAACACGGCGATGTCTAGAACATCAGGGGCGTAACCCCTAGCGTCATGATACGTTGGCTCGTCCGGACCGACAACTTCGAGCTGCTGCTGAGTAGCTACTCTGAGCAGAGATCTACCCCGCCCGTTTGACACTCTGCTTTGCCATGCCGGATGTTTGGCATTGAAATCACCAGCCAAGATGACCGGCAGGTTGTCCTCGTTGAGGATGGCCCGAATGTCATCTGGCTCTAGTGGTTTCGATGGCGAGTTGTAGCAGCTGACCACGCGAACGGGGCCCAGCCTTTCGGTGTTCACGACCACACCGCAAGTTTCCAAGTTAATAAGTCCTGGAGAATCAACGCCCGAGTGTTCGAGCGTCCTCCGGACAAAAACAGCGGTGCCGCCACCGTTTCCATCACGGTCTTGGCGGTGCGTCGTGTAGTTCCGAAGACTGCGCGTGTTGTGATGTGGCTTTAGGAACGTTTCCTGCACCAACACTATGTCGGCCCGGAGCCTATGACACAGCTCTTCGAGTTCGTTTAATTTCTCGTGAATGGAATTCGCATTCCACGAGACGATCCTCAGCTTGCTGGCGGGGTTTGTTCTAATTGCTGCCATTTGTAAAGGTAGCAAGTAGAGTAGGTAGCGTATTTAGCGCTAATTTCAGGAGGTCGCCAGTGTTTTTGACGCTGGACAGTTGCTGCACGAAGTCGAGCAAGCTGTTGCAGACAGCTTCCAGGTTAATGCCGGACAACAAGTCGATCAGCCTGTTGAGGCTGCTGCTGTCGTTGATGCTGCTGGATTTGCTGCTGCTGATGGTTTTGCTGCCGTTTTTGCGGCCGCTTTTACCTTTAGCAGCAGCTGGCTTCTGCTTAGGCTTTTTGGCCTTGAGTTTAGCCGCTGAATTGCTAACAGTTGCAGTAGCTGTGGGTGCAGCTTGTGCAGCGACTGGAATAGCAGTCAAAGTGATCGCTGGTGCAGCAGCTGGAGCTGCTGCATTTGGTGCGGTGGCGGGAGTAGTGGCTTGTGGGTTTGTTGTTTGACCAACTGTGGCGGGTACCGTGTTGGCAACAACTTTAGCGTAGGAGCGCTTGCTGTTGGCCTTTTTTAGATCAACAGCTTGCTGATACACTCTGCAGCCACGGTAATTGGCAGTGTGCTGCTCGTTACAATTAGCACATTTAGCGGTGTGCTGTTCGCGGTCTGTCTTTGGACACTCCTGGGTGGAGTGCATTTCACCACAACGAACGCATTTCCACGCCTTGTTGCAGCAGCTAGATGCATGTCCGAAGGACTGGCACCTATGACACTGCCCGGGAGCAGTAGATTTCCTCTTGGCTTCTACTGAAACCTTCAGAAAGAACAGATCAGTTAAATTAAAAATTGATCTGTTCGTCTCATTTTTTTCAAGTAGGACTGCTACTAAGTTCTGGGTTTTTCCCAGCCGGTACGCGTTTAAGGGTGAGAACCCTTTATCGCGCAATTCATTTATTATGTCTTCGATAGTCAAAGACTTTTCAATTCCGTGGATAACCACGTGCAGCGGTTTCTCCGACGGAAGTCTAAATGTAAAAAAATTCAGCCTGAGCTGCCGATAACAGCGACTGCAACTTTCTGTAGTCGCTCACTGTTTCAGGTTGGATTTTAATTCCGTCTTTAGTCGTTTTTGACGACTTTACACGGATGTTTGTCTGGCGAATTGCATGAGCAGTCGCTTTCCACGAGCCCACATTCGTGACGAAGATGGGCGGTGGAGTGCTCTGCTTGTTAGTTTCAGCTGGTGCTGAAGAGGAATCAGGGTTAGAGGGCTCGCCCGAGGCCAACGTTTCGTTGTCTGTCAAGACTTCGAAACGGTTGCCTGTTGGCACAATCTCGGAATCAATTTTTTGTTTTTTAGCAGTATTTACTAATTTAAAATCATCCGCATTTTCCTTGTCAGGATTTATCGCGGCGGTTATTGGAGTATGCGAAGCGCATATTTCCATAGGGGCTGATAATGCCGTATCTCCTACCTTAGAGTTTGAAGTCGAAGCCGTTGGTTGGCTGGTGCCAGGTTCGGTCGCTGGTGCGTCAGTAAAGGTCACGACGGCACGTGGTCGGCCCCTCAGTTTGGCTTCCAAAAGCCTGATTTTTTTGGATTTCAGATCCAGCAGTTTTTTCGTAGTTTTGGTAGTCAAACTACTCTTCTCATAAGCGCTGATAAGCGACGTGACGCGTTCCAGCTTACTGATGGTTTGGGCCATCATAGCTCACTGCACAAAACACTGAAGATTTAATTGTCCTTGTCGTTTGCACTAACAACACTTATTGAAATCGCAAATAGCGAAACTAACTAACTACCTGGCGGATGCCATGCACGTATTAACGCAGGTCAATCTACACCAGGTACACAAAAACACGTTGCACTAACACGTGCGTTGAAAAATTTTTACCTGCGAACAGGTAACGGTGCTCAGGTAGCCGTACGGCTTACTGGGTTACTCAGATTGTCAACCAGTCCAGAGGCCCAAGTAAGACAGATAGCGGGTACTCAGCGGGATGTTACTCGTCTGACGATCAGAGAGCAACTGTTGTGTGCTATTCCTCATTGTGTTTACAATTATTATAAATATTCAGGTATCGCACTTGTGCAAATACTCGATATGCAAACTATTCACGATTTTCGATTGTCATTGGTCGAAATTTAGAAAATACTGTAACATGATTGGTTGAAATTTTTCGAGGGAAATATTCAATTATATGCAAGTTTTGTAAAAATATGCATATACAGGGTGAGGCGTTTTAAGTTGTGTTCAGGAATAACTCGGAAACGAAGCATCGGATGAAAAATCCAAAAAACACGACTAAAATATTTTCGAGGGGGACATCCCATGACACCAAATTCAACCCCCCCGCCACAACCCTGGTGGGGTGGGGCGGAGGTAAGTTTGAAATCTTAAATGGGAACCCGAATTTTTTTTGCAGATTCGCATTCTACGTGAAAAACGGAATTCAGTGACATCAAAATTTTCGCCCCCGCCCACCCCCCCGGAACAGTTGGGTGGTGGGAAACTTTGAAATTGGTTACGGGAACTTTTTCTCAAAGATTGTTCAAATATGCAATATATGTAAATAGTAATTAGCATTAATTAACTCTAATCAATGTAATTCGTCTAGAAAATTTATTTTATTTAATGATATGCAAAAATTAAAATATATGCACTTTGCATATAATCCGCTCTCTATAATAATAATAATAATAATAATATTTATTTGCCGTAAGACATACAATGCTTTAGGCTTGTCAATGCAAAAAATATAATACTTTAAAAAAATAATACACAATAAAAATCCATCAAAGTTTACACAAAATCATAAAAATACAATAATTAATTATCAAAGAATTCGTCAATAGTATAAAAACATTTTGCAATAAGAAATTCTTTAAATTTTGATTTAAAATAAAATATGCTAGTAATAGCTTTCAAGTCTTGTGGCAAGTGATTAAATAATTTGATAGGCGTATATGAAACATTATCATAAAAATGGTTAGTTCTAAACTTAGGAATATGTAGATTATCAATATTACGTGTATTTTAGAATCCACCGATAAACAAGCATTATTAGTTACCATTACACTATAGAAGAAAAATCCTACCTTTCAGCTATATAACAAACCTATCAAAAAAAACCTAACAACTGTGCCTATAACAAATTCTTCTACAACAAAACAATAATAAAAATTTATCCCCCTGGAGAATAAAATATCTAAAGACTCCGAAGCCCTACAGATAAGGGTCCTCTCCGAAATATCAAACACTTTTAACAGTCACCGTCCTTGGACAAACAAGCATTCGAAATATACCCTAGAACTATCCCAGTTGAACTCTAGCAAAGTTCCTTAAAAAAAAAATAGAAGGAACATATAAACAGGCCAGATTCTTATACACCAAAAAGCAATAACAAAATATCTATATAAAATAGTCAGTAAATTAATATTAATTCCAAATCGGCAAAAAAATTATGTATTCAACTCGGCATCAAACACTGATTTATAGCTTCGACAGCATTCATTGCCTTGGCTGTAAATCTGGTATTTTGATGCCTAGTTAAACAAATAACTATTATCTTAAAAAAATATATTTCATATTATAATGTATTTTTTATCTTAAAAAAGTTTCTTTTGTCTTAAAAAGTATGTTTTATCATAAAAAGTAGAAGTATCTTCTATTTAAAAACATATTTTTTTGCCGATTGACACAGTCTATAAAATTTCACTTTTACTGCTTCAACTGTAAAAATATTTTACATAGCAACCGTTCCACAAACGAATAGTAATAGTCAAGAAATGCATAGTAACCGTTCAACAAACGCATGGCAACATAATTTGATAGCGATAACCAACAAAATATGTATAAAAATCAGTGTTGTGACAGATCATTTTAATAATGATCCAGATCAAGATGCAAATCGGCAAAAAAATATGCGTTCAACTAATCACCAAACATAAAAAGCTTCTACAGCTTCTGCTGTAAATCTGGTATTTTGGTGCTTAGTTAAACAAATAAACTGTTACTTCAACTATGTGTGTATTATTTATTCATTACACATGCGCCTATGAAATGTTTTGAAATATATGGTACATTTTTTTTTTTTTTTAATGTTTTAGCTTTCTTGTATTCAGATAGTTTTTGAAAGTACTTGACTAATATATTTAAAAGCATCTATATTTAAAAATATTTAAGATATTTAAGACACTTTTGTGTATCTTAACTTCAAGAAATATTTGTATCTTAAGATACTAATAAAAGTATCTAAATACTTAAGTATCTTTAACAAATTTTTATTAGTATCTTATAAAAGTATCTACATTTTAATTAATAATTATTTATGTATCAAGGCACTGAAGTATGAAGTTTAACTTTTTATCACGAATATGGAATTTATTTGCCGTGGAAAATGAACCATGTGAGTGATAAAAAGAAACTTCAGTGCCGCGGTACATATTAAATTTTATTTGAAAACTAAAATAAAAAAAAAAACTATAAAAAAATATTACATAGGTTAAGTTTATAAATTCGAACTGACGCTCAGTGTTGCCAACCTCGAACATTGAAGTTATCGTAAATAACACTCAATATTATGTGTTTTGTCCTCAATTTCTTCATCGGAATTAATTAGTTAATTCTTCTTGCGCATATTGTTTCATTTTACATATAAATTTGTTACAATACATCATATATTTGTCCAAATTATCCTACTTGTATCTACAATTATAACGGGTATTGTTATTTTACCCCGTAACTAAATAGATGGTAACCGGCTGCTACAGGGTAGAGGGGCACATAAATAAGCATAAATAATACTTACTTCGTGGGTACAATTTGTGGTATGATTTACTGTACTTCTGGTGAGGTAATGATTGCACAATCTAAAATATCTGAAAGGTTAAAATGGGCGCCACTCGGTTTTGCTGGTGTTAAAACCGAGAAAATATGAGGAGATTATAGGATAGAGCGTTGGTGGAATACAGTAAGGAAACTCTCATACGTTGAGCAAACAAACCCCAACCGGGTATTATTATTAAGTAAAGTAGAGAAAATTTCGCTGGCAGTCAAGTGTCGGACACACAATTTACAAAATTCCATATAAAACAGAGATACAGTATATAATCTAAATGTTGAAGTTTTTAGAGATCTCCTTGTAGATTGAAGATAATAAAACACACAAAATTGAAATACGGTTAAATAAGTCTCGAATGTGCAAGCATAATTTTAAATGGCGCGGTTAGTACTGGCCGTGCGCATAGGCGTAGAAACAAAATTTTACACACAATAAATGTAGATATATTTATGAAAAAATTAGAGAAATTGTTCTAGATATCAATAAATTAATAATTAAAGTTCGATACACCAATTAACAGTCTACAAGATTGAACCAGGGTGTAGAATAGCGTGGAAAGTTCGTATAGTGTACTTATCTGGTGCACTGATGGTGAAGGAGTTCGGGTGCAGGTGAAGGAGGTGGTGGCGTCGTCCAGCAGCTACTTGAAACTCAAACTCAAACGAGTGAAACGGACAGCGAGATTTTATTTTAACGTAGAATCCGCCAAACCGGCGATATTGC
Source organism: Poecilus cupreus (assembly GCA_963942605.1). Classification (NCBI taxonomy): domain Eukaryota; kingdom Metazoa; phylum Arthropoda; class Insecta; order Coleoptera; family Carabidae; genus Poecilus; species Poecilus cupreus. The sequence goes on from OZ012718.1 coordinate 27,636,147, forward strand.
GAGATCAACAAGATAATATAAATAAATATGGCGACGATAGAGCATATAAATAAATTCGATTGCCCGCACTGGAGACAAGACTACCCGCTCACTTAACACTCGAGTCGTCAAGACCGATCTGCCGCGCACCGCACTTTTGGAAATCCTTAATTTAATTTACAATCAGCGGCAAATATTGTGTGTCGGACACGTGCTGCCATCAACTTATAGTTTAAATAAAACGAATTGAAATGAGAAAACAAAACGAGTTGGCGGGAATAATAGGAAAGAATTAAAGGAAAGTACGATATATATTTTAAATTGTTACACAATAATTATTTTACGGTTGACGATACTGCGTTGCATGAAATCATCGTATAATGGGTTACTTTTGTGACGATTTCTGAGCTTTTAACGACGATTTTCGAGTACTTTAGTGCCGATTTAAAAAAATGTCATCTTTTTACATGTGTTTTAATTGAAATAGTATATTCTACAACAAGTAATGGAATGGCACATATTCCACGCGAGCAAAAAGTTTGTAGCCCGAGCCGAAGGCGAGGGCTTCGGTTTGCGAGCGTGGGATAGGCCATTCCGTTACATGTTGTAGACTATACTTTCTATAAAAAGGATTTGGAAATTATACAAAAATACAAATATAAAACTGTTGAGAACGTCAAACTCAAATAAATCAAATTAAAACAAACAGACGTAACCATAGTAACTGAATCAAGATACTTCAGATGTCGCGCTAATAAGCGGTTCTGATTCGTCGAAAATATGCCTTACGCCGCGTATGGAATGTTAGTGATTCCTTAACAATTTTTAGTAGTGGAATGCCCAGTTTCCAAAACAGTGTAATAGAAACTCAATTTTTTTAAGAGGTGAACGTTTCTTGATAGTGGTAGTCCGTGTTTCTGCATTGTTCGATAAGAAATCTATGGCGGGAGGTATTGTAGAGTTCATAATTCTTTAACAAAAAATGTGCACAATAATAAGAATGCAACATGTCACACGGCCTTTACAAAAGTTGAAGGGTAGTTCAAAAACAGTGCGAAATTAAATATTTATATTTTATTTTTACACACAAACGTAACACAATCATAATTACAAAACATAAAGGCACTTAGATGGCGAATTGATAGCAAAAGCCCGATCAGTTAATCCCTCATGCCCTCTACCTACTAATTGTCTTTTTTTATTATTTTTATTTTTGTTGATGACTTGTGTTGTTTATTTACTACAAATTAATTAAATGGTGTTTTTCTGTGCAAGGTGTTGAGTGAGTCAGCCCGAGAAGAACATGGACATCCCAGCGAACATCTTGGAAGATCTTAAGTGCGGCAGCTGCGAGGGGTACCTGTCTCGTGGCCCCGTGTACCTGCAGCACGACGGAGCGGGGGTCTGCGGCCAGTGCTACGCCCCCAATCGCCCAGCCACGCTCAACAAGCAATACCAGGCCGTAGCAAAGCTGCTGAAATTTCCTTGCAGGAACTGGGACCTTTGGTACCGCGAGACGGTGCCGTTCGCTGAGAAGGCAGAAGAGATCGCGCATGAGGCGGTGTGTAAGTACCGCCGGTACATGTGTCCGGTGCTCGGCTCCGCCCACTGCGACTGGCTGGGCCCAGCCCCAACGACTTCACAAAATAAATATGCTCTTTTCTGTTCAGCTTGGCCAATACGCCGCTATGCGGCGCACCAATCTAACCGCCCATGTTTTTCCATGCCGAATATGTACAACTCGTACTCATATATTTATTTTTCATATATATGCGCAATATTAGACAAATTCAGATTTGTATTACAGTTATTAAATATTTTGAATATTATAAATGATTTTTATTTTAATGTATAGTTATTTTTTACACAGAAATATCAGAGCAAAATAATGTTCAATTTTATTTATTCCACAAGTTTTATTTCTTGTGGATAACCAATACAATGAGCAATAGTTTCTACGTTTATTTCTTTTCGTTGTCATTCTTTTTGCTCGCTGATTTTTTACATGCACTTTTTTTACAAATTTTCATTTTTGACGAAACTGTGATTTACGATTAAATTGACAAGAACAGGCGATTCGCAAAGAAACATTTAAAGAAACACAATGATTTCAAATTTCACTGTTTTTTAAGACATTTGCAAACATATTATGCCTCTAAGTTGATGTTATGAAATCTTTAGAACCAGTAGAAAATTTGTGTAATACATTTGTAATCAAATCAGTATTAATACTAATAGAGTGACATTCAACATCTTCATAAATAATTTTTTTATCACTGAAGGGAAATTCTATAGCGTTATTAAGCACAGTAACTTTTTTTTCGAAATATTCCAGTTTTTAAGTAATTAGAATAGATTGTTTCAAAGAATTATTTCATTATTATCGTTTGTATCTATTTTACAGGATGTCTAATTTTTTTATGGCAAATTAATATCAGACAGATTAATACTACTTGTATTCTGATTAGTAATAATTGTTTCTTGTAATTTTTCCATTGTAGAAACACTATATTATTCTTCTAAAATTTGTATTCTACGTGTTTTTGTCGGTTTTGTATCATCTACGTGTCTAATTGTTGGTGGTTTACGTTTAACAACGTGTTTTGATAAATAATATGGACAATTTGGAAATATTGTCGGAAGATCATCATCTGTCAGTTTGCATTTTTTTAATGCAACCTACAAATTTTTTTGTGTTAAGGTTACTTCATATTTTAATTATAAATAAATAAAATAAATATATCATCACGCCTTTTACCCATTAAGGGTGTGGCACTCTGCTTGCGCAGATCTCGGTAGGTGATATATTTTTTGCGTATGAAATGCGGTTACCAGCCGTCAAGTCATAGCCCCCAAAGTTGTTAGTGGAGGGGGAACCACAGGGGTAAATTTAAATTTGTAACTGTCGGCAGTGGGATTCGAACTGAGGATCTCACGATCCACAGTCCGACACGTTACCACGGAGCTATTTACCCCCTATTAATTATATGTAATTATATTACAGTATTAAACATTCGGGCTTAAAATGTTTTTCATAGACATTATCTTTTGTTGACAAAACTCGATCTTTTCGAGGAATAGCATTCGACCATGCATGTAAACGATTTTCGGTCACAGCGTATAAAGACACATTTTCTTTACTTGACGCGTATCCCGAATTACAATTAGGTACAAAACACTTTCTATTCGGCCTTTTGTATTTTAAAAATATCGAATACAGCAAAATAAATCTACAAAACAAACACAATGTCGCATGTAAAATGGCTAGCAACGGACATAAGAAGGGCGGTTAGACTGATGCGCCGCGTAGTGTTCTAAATTCGAACCTGAACAAACTTGGTCACTAGCCGCTCTGTACTACGCAATAGGAAGTTCATTTTCCTGTTTATCTTATTCCGTGGCTGGGCCCCAGGACGGCCATGTTGGCTCACTGCCGCGAGCAGCACCCGGACCGCGTAGTCGACAACCCCTACAGTCTCACCCACGACATCACCACGGCCAGTGTGCATAACTACATCATCTCGGCTTTCGAGGTACTTTTCTTACTGCACACCGAGGTGTGCGTGGCCACGGGGAAGATTTACCATGCGGTGCGCTTGGTGGGTTCGAACCGCGCCTCGAACTACAGCTATATCCTCAACATCAAACGCGACACTGCACTGATATCGAAGAAAGGACAAGTGGCGCCGGAAGGCTGCCTGGCGATCCAGGAGGACTCATCGCTAGCCTTGGACATCAACGGCCTCCTCGGCCTGCTGGGCGCGTTTGACGGCGCCACGTTCACCGTAAATCTGAAGCGGAACTTCCTGGTGGCGCGGCCGACTATACTATAAATCTCACATGTCTACCCAGCGCGAACTGTCTCATATGCAGAGCTGGACGTATTCGAGTACATGTACTTGAAAGTACTATTGAGAGTACAAGTATAGTATTCTATACTCGTAATCGAGTACATTTTTAAAATGGTTACTTTTACTCGTACTTGAGATATTTATGACGAAATACTCGAAAAATATTAAAAGCGTTCTCAGAAAATACTCAGAATAGATGCGCACTGTTTTGTAACCTATTGACAGCAAAGAAATTTATAAACTATATTAATTTATTATTTACATAAATCAGTGTTGATAGAATTGTTTTAAAATTTACAAGTATATTTACTTTATTCAGATTCTCTTTTTATTATAATTTAAAATGGAGACAGTATTTAAGTATTAGTGTAGTAGTAAATCATTTTAATAGTAGTGTATAATCATTGTATACGAATGTGATATTGAACAATAACTAGTAAGAGCAAAAGATACTGTTCAGTGGCACAGTGTTTTAATTATAAAAGAGAAAGTATCAATATATACCTCTTCCCTAATGATCCATTATTATCGAAGAAATTAGCATTGTGAAGCCTATCTAAAAAAAAAAAAGATACAAATCTGTTTGTTCCGATGACAGTGCGTTCAACACCAGAAAATTTATACTTATTCAGACATAGAAAGATTCATACCCAGAATCATTTAGTTTTAGAATTTTCAAGAGCAGTAAAATTCCTACACTGATAAACTCAGATACACAAAATTCATATCTAGAATAAAGCAACTCAAGAAAACGTAAACATAGAAAGTTGCATTTGTTGAAAGTTTCATACACCGAAAGTTTCAAATCTAGAAAAATAGTTCTTTGGAATTCTCTAAACAGATGTCGATACTTTAATCTACCTTTTCAAATTTTATAATCTAAGAAGAGATTGTCCATTAATTTCTATTCAAAATTTCTTTTTAGGCTAGCGCTAATAATCATACTTCATTTAAAACTTATGTACTACGCGTATAAATTAAATATGACAAATTATTTGAATTTGTGTTTGTATTAAAATTCAAAATTTATGCCTAATTGTGGATTATTATGGCGTCTGCAAAAAAAATTTATTAATGCATACGAGTGTGATGTGAATACCATAGAGGCAAATAGCATGGGCTAAGTTACTAACTAACCATAGAGTAAGTCCAACCACGTGATGGTGTCATTGGTTTCATACGTGTGGCGGTTTTTTTGTGAACACGCCAACGCTTTCAGAATTAAACAACTTTACTTCGGCGTGTTTTAAGATCAGAAATAAAATCAAATTAAAAAATCGTTCAATTCCTTTTGAGCTGTAGTTATTTTCTACAAAACGTATCACACATATTTCAATGATCAAAATACTTTAAATTTTTTTAATTAGTTAAATATATGTTTCAAATATTGAATGTAGGGTGAAGATTCTGTTAGAAATACATTACGTCAAATGGGAATAACGATTTTCGAGATAAAAAATGACCGAAATTGTAGTTAAACACCGCGAAAAATCGAAAAATAAAGTGTACTGTGCAGTAAATGGGTGCAATAACAAGTCCCGTAAAAATCTGGACGTTACATTCCATTATTTTCCAAAGCTGGACAAACGTTTTATTTATAAAGTAAACCAATTTGGATTGCGAAAAAACCTTGGAAAAACTAATAAAAATAAACAACATGAATGCGTTTACAATAAATAATATGCTCTAAATATTTTGTACCAGACGGTTATGTACATCTAAGTAAGTAAAATTTTAGATTATAATACGAATTTGCTCCGAACTCTTTTCACTTTGTATTTAATTAAGTTCATAAATTAAATCTGTATTCAAAGTTAATGTTCCTTATATTTGTTTATTTAATTGATTTAGATCAAGAAACGTACATCTAACCTATAACAGTACAACGCAACGTAGCAATGCAGTTTTTTGCAATTTTCACCCAAACTCTACCATGCAGGAACAAACAACACTCATCACTTGTTCATCTTCTGAAATGTACAGAATACTTTCAAGAAATATATTTTCTGGCTGAATATAAAAACTGTACAAAATAAAAATTTGTGCACATTTTAAAACTTTTAAAACAATTAAATAGAAAGAAATATATATGCAACTGAATAAAATGCATTACAAGGAAAAGAAAAATACTATAGTTTCTCAGGTAATCCAATTATGACAGTAATTAATTTAGTTTTTGCTAAATATAGTATTTGTTGCAGGTTCAAGAAAAAATTTTGATAACAAATAACCGCCATGTGGAAGTGTTTAGAATAACACAAACATTTAACTACATAACACTGATTTAAAAATTATACCTACTACTTAATCCTATATATCCTAGTTAAAGATGTATTATCTAACGTTTCTAAAGTAAACCTATGTAGAACATTTCTAATGGTTTTTTTTAATAATAAATTTTCAATATTAACTTCAAATTTGACCAATTGACAGTTACAACTTTTTTTTTCAAAGTAACTGGATTCTAATTACTTGTTTTATTTATGTCATCTGCACCAAAAATGGCGGACGAGAATACATACATTCTTCTAAATCTCTAGTACAACAACAGCCACTGTCACTTTCATTTAATTTTTTCCCGCATTTAATCAATTGTCAAATATATAAGATGCGTTCAGCTTCTTTAAAATTTAGTTTGCAGGATCTGTTGTAGCGCATTCGCAAATATTATTAATCCTGAGAATCATTTTTTATATTTTATACGCGTACGGTCACATTCGAATCAATCTAATTGACGCCATCTTAGATAGGCCACGTCCCCATGTTAGATCCCAATATTGGGGGAACCATTATAAATGTAGCATGTCAGATCGAAATATATTTTATTTCCCAAATAAGCTACCATGCATAATTATGAAATATTATTATCAATTTTTATGAAAAATCTAATAATTACGCTACAAATTAGATTAATGTGGCGAGATAAAATAGGATAAATACAATATTGCTGTTTATTGGTTAAATAGTCCAAAATCTCGAAATATGCACTAAAGAAATAATAGAATTTGAATTACGACATTAATATTTTCGTTTTATATGCTCCTAGGGACACGCCATACCAATTATCATTATTGTCTACATATGGTACAGTAACCTGTATTTTATTTATAATTTCTTTTAAAAGTTGCAATATTCATCTTTAAAGCTAAATAGCCAGAAAAACATATTAAATCATATCAGTACCTAGAGACCTATATCGTACTGTATTAAAAAACGTATAACTTGCTGTATCTGTCATCCAAGACACTATTTGCTCGTTGTTTGCAATAATATGTTAATGTAGTAGTAAACTTACGTTTGTAAACTATGGGTTCCAGTGCAAAAATAATCTTTTATAACTTAACATAATGAAGAAGATCAAAGTTTTCCTTCACAATAGTTTTTACAAAAGCTTTTGCAATAATTTTAGTTAAGTTTTTTAATTAAAGAATTAAATTTTTGTTATCAAATATAGTTTTTCTTTACTAATAAACTATAAAGCAACATTCAATGTTTTAATCATGTCTAAAATTACTACATATCAACCTGATGCGGCATGGGTTGTCGCTGTCGGAGACTGATGTGCTTCTAATAGTAACATAGTAGAAAATGGAGAATAGAAAAACTTCACTCACATGACTTTTTGAGTGCTGAGAGATATCGTTTTTATTTATCAATCGTGATATATTGTATCCCTTCGCATTCAAATAAACCTTTAAAAACACACGAAAAAGTATGGTAGACAAATTAAAACAATTTCTTTTAAAAAATGCTTTATGATATGGATGAATATTTAAAATACAACTTATAAGTTATATATGTTTTTACCTACATATTTAGAAATTTGTATTCTTGTTAACGTTCCTATAATAGTATATTATGATACAAGTGTGTAAGTTAGCTTTTAAAGCACGTACGACGAGTTTAAGAGCACGAAGCGAAGCGGAGTGCTTGTAACGTCCCTAGTGCTTTAAAAGCACTTATACACGTGTGTCATACGCTATTTTTTATTATACCTGCATCATATTCTGGAAAAACACTGGAAAGCAACATTTTGAATTTGATTCACATCATAATTTAGACGTTTGCCGTATATCGTTTACATGGAGATTGGTTTGCATTTATTGTTTCTCATGACAGTTTTGACAGATATTAATAGTAATTATTTTTGTTGTTACTTAGCAACCTTTGTTTTAAACACGGATTATGATGCAGGTATAATAAAAAATGTATTATTTGCACTTGGAATAAAGAAACTATTTTTATTATTATTATATGTTCTATGTAAATTCGAAATGTGACGTCATGACAGAGAGCAGCACACTCTACGATCGTTTTTGTGCGTTTCTTGAAACTAGTTTTTAAAATATGAATATTTACCCCTTTAGGATAAACAAATTAATTTTTTACTATCTTTCTATAGGTACAGTGCACCTTAAAATTATATTTGAAAACTATTGTGTATTGCAGTGCTATCTACATTATATGGCTGCGAGAACAAACTATTGGGCTTCCAAATTATCAAGAGATGGCGTTGATCACAATTCCCAAAAGGTGGTACATGTCAAATTAATTTTGTATGATATTTTATGATGGCGAATGCTTGCATTAGTATTGGCAGCAGAACTGTTGTCATACACATACAAAGTTTACTATTTTTATAGAGTTTTTTTTTGAGAAAATTCAATCTTAACCTATAATCTACAAATACAATAGACTTTTCATTTTTACATCTTATTTAAATAATATGGCTTAAACAAATGTTATATTTACATTGGAATACTCCTAACATAACTACTATTGTTATTAATTTTTAAAAAAGAACAATTAATTTCAAAATACAATGAAATTTATGTACCTTATGGTTAGTATAGTTTTCTACCACTAGTTAGCGTATTTTAATTTTGGAAGCCCAATAAGCAGTGGCGTCTAGTGGTTTTCATACAGAATTTGTGTTTCCCCTGGTGATGAAGAGTTAAACTATTTTTATAGATTTGAAACTTTCGGTCTATGAAACTTTCAATAAATGCAACTTCCTATGTTAGAGTTTTCTTGATTTGCTTTATTCTAGATATGAATATTGGTGTACATGAATTAATCAATTTAGGAATTTTACTATTCTTAAATATTATAAACTGAATGATTCTGGGTAAGAATTTTTCTATGTCTGAATATTCCAGATTTAAATTTTCTGATGTTGAATAGTCACCCGTTCCGATCACTTTCTGGCTACTGATTTTCATTTAGGTTTGTTTGAACATCATTATTTTTAAATTGACTTCCTTATAAAAAAAACTTTGATTTCAGTTTGCTAATTTTCAACGAAAAAATATTTGAAAACTGGGGTTGCAATATTTTTGTATTAGAAAGGTTTTCTTGGAAAAACTACTATTTTTACTACAGGAGTTGCCATAAACGCCATATTCAATTCGTGTTCTTCCATTGCAAATATTTTCTAAACAGTTGACAGTTCACAGCTGACCGGTGTGGTGAGGTGGAAGTAGTATGTACGCATGCGTATCCACAGAATAATGAACAAAATTTTGTAGCAATAATTTTGAGCAGAAAAATGTGCATTTTTCTGTATCAGGATTTTGAATATAATTTTGTACAGAAAAATTCAATGTGTCAAATAGCTTTTATTATAAACATAATAATTTCAGAAGAATAATTTCAGAATTTTTTTTTTTTTTTTTTGATCAGAAACCAAATAATAAGAAATGAATGCGGAGTTCAAGATATCGTAAAGTTCGCAAGGAAAAGAAGAAGAGAATGGAACGACCATGTTTCCCGAGCACATGAAGAAAGATTAATTAAGATAGCAAGAGATTCTAAACCAGTAGGCAAGAGAAACCCTGGAAGACCACCCAAAAGATGGAAAGACAGCTGGGTATCTACTTCCATAGAAACTCCTTGATCATAAGTGTGAAGAAAAACAGGTGTAAACCTATATAAAAGAAGAAGAAGAAGAAGAATAATTTCAGAATTTTTTTTTGTTATCTAAATTATTTATTTACTTTTAATATATCATATGAAATTATAGTAAGTCTAGATTTATAAATATATTTTTTTTTTTTGAAATTTGATCTTTTTATTTCTCTAATAATATAACAACTATCGTACAATCTTGTGTGTTTCTTATATTAAGAACGTTAACAAATCTTTATTGAAACCACATAAATCATTTTAATTTTGAAGTTAATCATTGATTCCATAAAATAACTTACTCTGTTAAACAAGTAATTTTTTTTAGTTTTCTTCTTAAAAAATAGTTATGAGTGATTCTATAATACTGTAACAGGCCAGTACGGCCCTGGACAGACAGCGCGCGACATGACTCACCTCGAACCTTTTTTGAAATATTTCAATTTTGTATTGGAACTGTATTTTATTTTAATCGAATATTAGGTTAAGATTAGTAAAAGTGCATGATTATGTGACACTATTTTCCAATCAATTTTTTCCTATGAATTATTAACAGTTTTTTTCATGTAGCAACTTTTTCGTATAGTTTTTTTCTTCCCTGAACACCTATTTCCTATAGTTTTTTTTTCTACTAATTTCTTTTTCCGTTGCAATATAGGTAGATATTTCAATTTTTTTTTAAGTTGGACATCCTTGCAACAAATACGAAAATTTGAATATTCAACTGTGAAATTTTATATGTAGGTAAGATTACTTCGCTCGCCCTTTTAATAAACGAACCCTAAGCCTACACAACTCATGCACGACAAATTCAAATCACAGTGCTTATTTTTAATGATAATTATTTATATGTAAGCTCGCTTCGCTCGTACTTTTATTAAACAAACCCTTAAGGCGATTTCGACTGGCACTGGTTACTTGCTGGTTACGTGTTTGGTTGGTTTCATACAATGACGTCACACTGACCGAACGGTTACTGAATACGCTCGGTAGATTTTGACATTAACCAAATTTGACAGAAAACATGGATAATATGACAGCGTTCTTGTTTGAAATTATAACATGTGAAATTCAAACAATCAGAATACTAACCGTTGGACGAAACGAGCTTTCGTACATGTTACTAATTTGACATACCAAAACTGTCACCGTTTAGTCGAAATCAATTGGTTACTCTATTTACTTTATAAAATAAAATTTATTCTAAAATAAAATTGAATAGGAAAATTATTGGTGGAAAAAGTGGTCAGTGGAAAACATGATCCGTGGTAAAAATGATCAGTGGATAAAATGGACGGTGGAAGAAGTGGAGTTGAAATTATGAAATGGAAAAAATAAAATGAGAAAAGTGTCTGACTGAAAAGTGCATCATTTTAGTGTACAAATAGAGTCCCCGAAAAATTAGTCTAGTTAAAATTTTTACATTATTTTATCGAAAAAAATCTAAGTTCGCCGCCGCCCCCTGACAGAAATTACTTCCGACGTCCCTGTGAATGAGACTTTACCTTCATGTCCCTGCTATTACAACGCAACGACCTTCTATCTACCTACTGTTCGTACTGATCTTCTACTTGCTTCCCCTATTCATCGGATGTGTTCTCTTTATCAAACTAAATTTCCTAGCCTCGATATTTTCCTAGAGTCCAAAATATTAGTTAAAAACGTCAAACAAATTTCTTACCTTACTACCTGTTAATTATTTACAATGTTTTTATTTATTTTTTTTATATATGATGTACTGCTTGCTGGATAATTAAATATAAATAAATAAAAAAACACATTCTAAATTCTAACAACGTTTATGTGGTATGTTCGATTCTTAATTATTAAAAGCATCATCCGGTATGGTCTAGTGGCTAGGATACCTGGCATTCACTCAGGAGGCTCGGGTTCGATTCCCGGTACCGGATGATGCTTTTACTTTTTATAATCCACAACGAACATATCTCATCTATTTTTAATCTTAAAATCTGACGTGTCGGTTCCATGGTGTAATGGTTAGCACTCTGGACTCTGAATCCAGCGATCCGAGTTCCAATCTCGGTGGGACCTCCTTTTGTCGATACGTATTCAGTTTCCATGTTCTTATGATGTGCAGCTGCCCTCGCTACACACTAGCAGTGAAGAGCACGAGCCCGGGTAGCTCAGTCGGTAGAGCATTGGACTTTTAATCCAAGGGTCCAGGGTTCAAGTCCCTGCTCGGGCGAACAATTTTAATTTATAATGTAAAAATCTGATGTGGGCACCATGTGACACCTTATACATATAAATTTGTATTTCATGATTTAACAATTACATTTGAAACAACCATGTTTGACATAATAGATAGCTATTTGTTGGTTCTCATAACAATAATTAATTTATTATTAAGCCATCAATTTAGTTTATCTCAAATCGTCAGTAAATGCAAAAGAATCGCAAATAATATTTTCCGACGATTGCTTTTGAAGTTTCACTTGACGCTTACATTTGTAAACGCAAATTTTATTTTGTCACTCTTCTCCTATAGCAACGAGCAACAATAATTTTGTCGCTCGTCTCCTATAGCAACGAGCAACAAAATTTGTAAAAATTTGTTTTTTTTTTTATGTAAAAGAATAGCTACATCAATCTAAGACAGGAATGTCATACATGTGTTTTTTTTAATGAAATTAGATCAATATTTTTTTCACGAAATGCAAGGAAACCCTACCATTCTTCTCCCGAAATAGTGAGGTAACGATGTTACCAATATGAATGCTATTTACAAAAATCTGGTGTGGGCACCACACTACTTTCTTATACAATAAAAACCAACTAAACATGTATGAATTGTTCCTTGCGTATAACTATTTTGAAAATCATTTGACATAATAGATGTTACACCTGTTTAATTTTGTGTTCTCACCTAAATTTTTAATTAAAAATATTAATTAATATCTATCTTTTAATCTCACTAACTATTAATACAAATATTGCTTTTATAATATTTAAAACGACACATATTTTTGACACTTCACTTTTATTTGACATGTTTGACACATAGATGCTAAAAATCATTTAAGGCGATTTCGACTGGCACTGGTTACTTGCCGGTTACGTGTTTGGTTGGTTTCAAACAATGACGTTACACTGACCGAACGGTTACTGAAAACGCGCGGTAGATTTTGACATTAATAAAATTTGACAGAAAACATGAAAAATATGACAGTATACTATTTTGAAATCATAATAAATGAAATTCAACAAACCAAATACTAAACGTTGGACGAACCGAGCTCTCGAGCATGTTACTGATTTGACATCAAAACTGTCATCGGTTACATATGACATTATATAAGTGTCAGTCGAAATCAATTGGTTACTCTATTTACTAACCATTCCTGTGACCAAGTAGTAACCGGTGCCAGTCGAAATCGCCTTTAATTTTTGTTCCCAGTGTTACTGAGATTACTGAAATATATTATTAAATACATAATTTAGTATATCTCAAAATTAGAATCATGTACAAGAAAAGTGTAAATAACATTTTATATTCCAAATATTTTTGCTAACATCTTTCATTTGAAACTTTCTTCTCACAGCTGATTCTATTTTAGAAATAAATGCAATTTATTGTTTTGTGTGTCTAGTAAACTTCCTATTCCGGTTTCTAAATTTTTTTCAAAATCAACTCAGCTCTTCACTTTTTTATGAAACTTATAAATTCTAAGTTTCGTTTACATATCTTGTCTCGTTCGTGAGATATTGCGCACACGGACAACCATCCATCCATCCTCACACACAGACATCATTGAGAAATTGGTCTTAATGGATTCAGTGGACTTCAAAATACGTATTACCGCAAAAATCTCGTCAGCGATTTTTTTCGTGATTCCAATACTGCCTATACTTTGTTTAAGAAAGTAAAAAACAAAGAAACAGACGCAGTAAATATGAAGACTAAAAAAAAATATGGGCAGATATAACCATATGTGTCTAATTTAATTCAATATAAAGTTCATGTTCGACAGCTCAAGGATTGGAGAGCTGGGTATGTATCAAGTATGAGCAATTGCAAATGTACACGTTTATTTACAAGATATATTTACAATGCTAACCGTCGAACAACCTCGAACTTCTACATGTGGTTTCATTTATTGGAGTTTGAGCCATTGGCTCCCTTGTTCCGAATTCATTGATTAGTTTTATGATACGGGCTGCTATAGCTCTTCCGGTTTAATCCGGATGGCAGTCAGTGCTGATAATTTCTCTATGTGTCACTGAGAAAATGTTTCGGGCGCCGAACCCTGTACGGTGCCATCTCGTCGTAGTCGACTGACTGTCGTACGAGAATGTTTTCATGCACACTCATAACACCAAAAACTTTGGTGGCTTGAGTGAGCATGAATTCACGGACCGTTGTGACCTTTAGGTCGCGGTGAATCGTGGCGTTTCGGACGTACCAAGGAGCGTTGGTGATTAACCTCAGGGCTCGGTTTTGAAAAACGTGAAGCTTTTTCACCTGCCAAGGAGTAGCGCAGCTCCATGCTGGTGCCGCGTACAGCAGTTGAGGTCTGATGATGGTCTTGTAGACCCTCAACTTATTAGCGAGCGATAGTTCGCTCTTTCGTCCGATCAGCGGCAACAGCCGCATCATGGTTCGCTTCGCTTTCTGCACGGCAGATTGAATGTGTCTATTGAAATTAGCCCGTTGGTCGATGATTGCTCCAAGGTACGTTACCTTGTCGCGCCAGGGTATCGGACGCCCGAACATCACCAGACTGCCATGCGGTTTGAGCCGCCTCCTCGTGATGAGGATGGCAGTGCTCTTGTCCGGATTCACAGCTACCCTCCACTTGATGCACCAGCGCTCCACAGCATTGACTGCTTGTTGGAGTCGCTTTGTCACAAGTTTCGGGCTGTGGCTCTGGCTAAGCAAGGCCGTATCATCTGCGTATTGCGCAAGGCTAGTGTTGTCCTCCATCTTCGGCATGTCACTGACGAAGATGTTGAAGAGGAGTGGTGAGATCACCGAACCTTGCGCTACGCCCGCTGTCGCTGTTTTTTCGTTGGAGAGCGCTCCGTCGAACCTAACCCGAAACTTCCTCCGACTGAGGTACGATTCGATAAGTTGCACCAAGTACAGAGGGTACTTGTGCTGCAGCAGCTTCGCTAGAAGCCCTCTGTGCCACACTTTATCAAACGCTTTGGCTACGTCCAAGAACACACCACCGGTGGCCATCTTCTTGTTGAGCCCACTCGTAGCATATTCCACGACTCGCACTAGTTGGTGCGTGGTGGAATGCTTGTCCCTAAAGCCGAACTGTTCCGGAGGAATTATATTGTTGTCGACCGTGTGCTGCAGAAGCAGCTCATGAAGAACCTTCTCGGCCACTTTGGCCAGCAGGTTCAACAGGCTGATTGGTCTGTGATTCTCCGGAAACTTGGCATCTTTGCCTGGCTTCGGGATGGTAAAACGGTGGCTTGTTTCCAAGAAGATGGAAAGTGTCTCAGCAGTAGTGTAGCATTGATAATGTTTGACAGTGCGACAACAGCTCTGGTTGGCAGAGCTCTGAGCGCGGCGGCTGGAATCCCGTCAGGGCCAGGCGCTTTGCGGATTTTAGTCTGCTGCAGCAAGTGTGCAACTTTCTTGGGCGTGGTAAATTTTATCGGCGAGTGCTGGGTTTCTCGCATTTTCCTGGCAACTTTACGATTTGTGCTGATGATGAAGTCAAGATTAGCATGTTCGTAGTTGGGCGAACATTGGCGCTCGAGGCTCTCTGCAATAGCTTCGGCTTTATCTGAAGCCGTATATTGCAGACCTCCAGTGCTGTGGATCACTCGGGCTGGTGCCATTTTGTGACGCAGCGCTTTGCTGAGACGCCAGAACTTGGTGTCTTCTTCATCAGCTGATGCCAGGCATGTTTTCCAGCACTCGTTACGATGTTGACGGATCGCGTCTCGCAACTCAGTGGTAGCTCGGTTGTAGATCCTCTTGTCTTGAGGATCCCAACTTCGCTGCCAGTTTCGCCGAGCTAGCCTACGTTCCACGATGAGACGTAGAATTTCAGGGGGTAGTTTTGGACCTGGAGCCGTCCTGGTAGGGATGGTCTGGCTACAGGTGGTGATGGATTGTTGAATCTTTTTTGTTAAATCATCAACTGCAGCTTCAAGCTGTTGCACCGTAATGATGGCTGGTATTGGACCTTGGTCACTTGCCAGCACATCGGTGAACAGCTGCCAGTCAACCTTGCGGCTTGTATTTGGCCGGTTGATGCTGCACGCACCAAGCTCCAGGTCAAGCACTATGGGGTTGTGGTCCGATGATAGGTCGTTAACTGTCTCTAACGTATAGTTACAGTTAACGTTCCGGAACACGGCGATGTCTAATACATCAGGGGCGTAACCCCTAGCGTCATGGTACGTTGGCTCGTCCGGACCGACAACTTCGAGCTGCTGCTGAGTAGCTACTCCGAGCAGAGATCTACCCCGCCCGTTTGATACTCTGCTTTGCCATGCCGGATGTTTGGCATTGAAATCACCAGCCAAGATGACCGGCAGGTTGTCCTCGTTGAGGATGGCCCTAATGTCATCTGGCAACCTCGAACTTCATATTGGTTTCACATATTGGATCTTTGAGCCATTGGCTCTCTTTGTCCGATTTCAGCGTGGGTTGATATATTTCTTTATGGACTTACAACGTCCTTCCAGTATGGCTGGGTCGCCTCAACTTGTTTGTGTCCTCTAATTGTCGACGAGGACATGTTTTGGCCGACGGTGTTTGACCGGGGCGAGCTCGTCGTAGTCCACGGCTTGGCGGACTAGGTTATTGCCATGGTGACTCATGATACCGAACTCTTTGGTGGCTTGGGCCAGCATGAACTCCTTAACCGTTGGGATACCCAGGTCGCGGTGAATGGCGTTGTTGGTGACGTACCATGGAGCGTCTGTAATTTATCGCAGTGCCCGGTTTTGGACAATCTGCAGCTTCTTTTTCTGCCGTGGTGAGGCACAGCCCCAGGCTGTAGCCGCGTACAGCAGCTGTGGACGGATCACTGACTTGTAGAGCCGAAGCTTGTTTGCAAGAGAAAGCTCGCTCTTGCGCCCAAGAAGCGGCAGTAGCCTGTACATTGTTGTTTTCGCCTTGTTCACCACGGTTAGAATGTGACTGTGGAAGTTAGCCCTCTTGTCAATTGTTGCTCCAAGATATGTTACTTTGTCGCGCCATGGGACCGGGCGACCGAATATTCGTAGCGTGCCGAACGGTTTAAGTCGACGTCTGGTGATGAAGATAGCTGTGCTCTTCTCCGGGTTCACAGCTACCCTCCACTTGGTGCACCATTCCTCGAGTGCCTCGACTGCTTCTTGAAGCCTTCTCGTAATGATTTTAGTGCTGCGGCTCTGGTGGAGTACAGCCGTGTCGTCCGCGAATTGTGCCATGCTAGTGTTGCTCTCCATCTTCGGCATGTCGCTGACGAAGATATTGAAGAGCAGTGGAGAAATCACTGATCCCTGCGCGACTCCAGCTGTGGCAGTTTTCTCCGATGAAAAGGCTCCATCAAACTTCACACGAAACTTCCTTCCCTGGAGATACGACGCGATGGTTTGCACAAGATACAGTGGGTATTTATGCTGTATCATCTTTGCCAGTAGACCCTTGTGCCAGACTTTATCGAACGCTTTTGCTACGTCCAAGAAGAGCCCGCCAGTAGCCATCTTTTTGTTGAGACCACTCGTGATGCATTCCACAACTCGCACTAGCTGGTGTGTAGTGGAGTGCTTCTCCCTGAACCCAAACTGTTCCGGTGGCAGTATATTGTTGTCGACTGTGTGACGCTGTAACTGCTCGAGAATAACTTTCTCGGCCACTTTAGCCAGCAGGTTGAGCAGGCTGATAGGCCGGTGGTTTTCCGGGAACTTGTGGTCTTTCCCTGGTTTTGGGATGGTGATGACGGTGGCTTTCTTCCAAGAGGATGGAAAGTGTCTCAGACGTAGCATTGCGTTGATAATGTTAGTGAAAGCTACTACAGCTCGGGGTGGCAGCGCTCTGAGCGCAGCGGCAGAAATCCCGTCCGGGCCCGGTGCTTTGCGGAGCTTGGTGTGCTTTAGTAGGGATTCCACTTTCCTGGGCGTGGTGTATTCGATTGGCGAGTGCTGGTTTTCGCGCAGTTTTCTGGAGACTTTGCGGTTTGTGCTGATGATGAAGTCAATGTCCGCCTGTTGGTAGTTGGGTGAACATTGCAGTTCTAGACTCGCTGCAATTGCTTCAGCCTTGTCTGCAGCCGTGTACTGTAGGCCACTCGAGCTGTGGATCACCCGGGCGGGGGTCTTCTTGCAGCGCAGCGCTTTGCTGAGCCGCCAGAACTTCGTATCTTCATCATCAGCTGACGCAAGGAAGTTCTTCCAGCACTCGTTCTTCTGTCGACGGATGGCATCACGTAACTCCGTAGTGGCTTGGTTGTAGATCCTCTTGTACTGAGGATCCCAACTTCTCTGCCAGTTGCGTCTCGCCAGTCTTCTGGCAGCTATGAGCTGCAGTATCTCTGGAGGAAATTTTGGGCCTGGTGTTTTACGGAAATGGCTGGTTTGGCTGCAGGTGCCGATGGCGTCTTGAATTTTTACTGTCAATTCTTCGACTGCTGTTTCTAGTTGTTGCGCAGTAATTATTGTTGGCAGAGGACCGAAATCTTTTTCCAACACGTCGCTGAAGAGCTCCCAATTTGTGTTGGTTTTAGTGGTTGGATGCGTGTTGCTGCATGCACCAAGTTCTACATCCAGAACTATGGGGCTGTGGTCCGAAGACAGGTCGTTGACTGCTGTTATTGTGTAATTGCAGTCAACGTTTCGGAGCACAGCGATGTCAAGTACGTCTGGAGCGTGGCCGGTGCTGCTGTAGAACGTTGGTTTGTCCGGTCCAACGACTTCTAGTTGCATCTGTGCAGCAACTGTGAACAGCGATCTGCCCCGTCCGTCCGTCGTTCTGCTCTGCCAAGTCGGGTGCTTGGCGTTGAAGTCACCGGCCATGATGACTGGTAAGGTGTCCGCGTTGAGGAGGCCGCGGATGTCATCTGGGTCCAGGGGCTTCGAAGGCGAGTTGTAACAACTTACTACACGGACAGGGCCTAGTTTTCCGTGTTCACCACCACTCCACAGGTTTCAAGGTTGTTCAAAGCAGGAGAGTCTATCCCTGAGTGCTCGAGTGTTCTCCGGACGAACACTGCGGTGCCACCTGCAACCCCGTCTCGGTCTTGGCGGTGGACTGAGTAATTACGCAAGTTGCGCGAGTTGTGGTATGGTTTCCAGAACGTCTCTTGCACTAGGACTATGTCTGCTCGAAGTCTGTGACACAGTTCTTCCAGCTCGTCAATCTTCTCCAGAATGGAATTTTCGTTCCATGACACAACACTTAGTTTGCTCGCTGACTGTCTATTTACTGCCATTGCTGAATGTGGTTAGAAGAGCGGGCAGCGTATTTAGCGCTTCTTTCAATATGTCTCCGGTGTTCTTGGCCTCAGATAGTTGCTGAACTAGTTGTAGTATAGCGCTACAGATGTTCTCTAAGTTCAGCCCGGACAACAGATCTATCAGCGTGTTGACGCTGTTGCTCTTGACGTTATGGTTGTTGCTGCTGTTCTTGTTGCGGCTGTTTTTCTTCTTGTTTTGTTTTTTCTTCATACTGCTGTTGGTTAAAGGCGACTTAGCTTTTGTTTTGAAGCTAGTCGCTGATGTTGAGGCTACCGGTTTGGCTGTTGGTTTGGGAGCCGATGTGGTAGCCGGAGCAGCAGTTGGCAGCGTAGCAGTTGGCAGGGTAGCAGTTGAGGTTGAGGGTGCAGTTGGTTCTGCCGGTGTTGGCCCAGTTTCTGCAGGTGTGTTAGCGGCAACTTTGGCGTAAGAGCGGGTCATTTTGTCCGCTTTTTTCTGCTCCACAGCTTGATTGAAGCTCTTGCAGCCTCGGTAGTTTGCCGTGTGCTGCTCTTGGCAGTTAGCACACTTCGGCGCGTGTTCCTTGTCCTTGTTCGGACACTCTTGGGTGGCGTGCGCCTCGTCGCACCGAACACACTTCCAAGCGCGGCTGCAGCAACTCGAGGTGTGTCCAAACGATTGGCATCTGTGACACTGGCCTGGTGCTGTAGATCTTCTTTTTGCTTCTACTGACACTTTAAGGTAGAAAAAGTCAGTCATTTCGTATATTTTTTTGTTTAGCTCGTTCCTTTCGAGGAGGACTGCCACCAGCTTCTGCGTTCTTCCAATCCGATACGCATTTATCGGTGAAAAGCCTTTGTCACGAAGTTCTTGCACAACCTCCTCTGTGGTTACAGACGGTGCGATGCCATGGATGACTACGTGTAGCGGTTTTTCTGACGGCAATCGAAATGTATAGTATTCGATTTGTGCCGCTGTGAGGAGGGTTTGCAGTCTCCTGTAGTCTTCCACAGCCTCAGGCTGCACTTTGATGGCATCCTTTGTCGTCCTGGAAGACTTCATATTGATTTTTGACTGTCGAATGGCGTGGACAGTCGCCTTCCAAGAGCCCACATTTGTGATAAATATGGGCGAAGGTGTGCGTGTTTTAGCTGCTGCAGTTGTAGCTACAGCGGAAACTGGTGTGGCAGCTGGAGTGGTGTCCATGTTATCATTCTCAGCCAAGACCGAGAATCGGTTGTTAGTTTTCACAGCCGAAGGTGACGGGATGTTTGAGTCCGTCTTTTGTTTTTTTGAGTGCGAGACAGGTGTAAAGTCGTCATCGCTGTGGTTTCGAGTTGCTGCTGTTGAAGCGGTGGGTTGAACCGTGGGTTCAGCCGATGATGGTTTGCTACCGGCGTTGGTAGCTGGCGGAGCGGTGGTAGGAGCGCTCGTTGAAGTTGATGATTGTACTGTACAACACAAACTGATTTTTGTTCACACGTGTACTTAGGCAAGACACTTATACAGTCCGAAAAGTCCTGTAGTTCACTGAGTGACCGTTTACGTCACTAATCAGAAAGTCCAATTTTTACACCAGGCTCTATAGCGACACTTTAGTTCGTGAAAGGGTCCAAATGCCCAAGTTTCACTAAATGCACAACGGCGGCACACTGTGTCCGTTCACGTCACTAGCAGAAAGTCCAATTTTTACAAAAGGCACAATAGCAACACTTTAGAGTCCAAGTTTCACTAAGTGTACAACGACGGCACACTAGCTGACGGCTGCCATACACGCCGCGGCGCAGGTCGAAGCACGTCAGCGAGCACTACACAACACTGTATTTTTCACTTGCGGGAAATTAATAAACAAATAGACACTGTACCCCTGTGTCGGGAGCACGACAGTTGCGAACAGCAAACTGTCCCTTAGCCAGTGTATTGTACTTCACACAGGTAAAACTCAGCGGGGATGCTTCTGGGCTGAAGCACTCCAGTCAACTGGGTGGTGATAATGGTAGGGAGTAAAAATATTCAGCGGTTCTCAACCTCGGACGTAACATTTCAGAACAAAGATATTGAATTTGATTAAAATTATTTTATGAAAATACTAAAATAAAATCAATAAAGCTGAAATCTAAGATAAATATAACTGGATATTATTTAATATTAATGGAGCACGTAAAAAAAGAATATAATTTTATTTAGATAGAACTGGAGGAGATAATATAAAAAGAAATAAACGGATGAAAACTTATCAATTGTTGAAACACTATCAATCGATGATACTAACGTATTCGAAATACCTATGTAAATATTGACAAAATTGTTAAGATTTAAATATTTTTAATATTTAACAATAATTGTTTGTATTTATTATTTTCCATAAAGTATTTGCAGAACAAAAATATAAAATAACATTGAAATATACATTTAATAGTCTACTAACTAAATTTTATACCACCAAAACTGTCCTGCTTATTTAATAAACTGATTTAGTAGGAGACTAAATTTGTATTACCGTTATAATACACTTTTTGCAAATAGTAGGTTACTTAATTTATAAAATACGCTATTAAATTTTAACATTCGTTTATAATACCGGGCCTTAGTGACTTATTAGTTTATAATAAAATTATTTAAAAGAGTTGAAAAGTTATATTTGTCAACATCAATTATTGCGTTGCTATTGCTACTGAAACAAATTATGAAAATACCAGTAGCGGCTCGTACGAAGGAAAGTAGATGAAGAGATATAAGGAATATTATAATGCAAATAATATTAATTATTATTGTTCGTATCGAATTAAAACTATAAATACGTTAAATAAAATAACTACATCAGTATATGAACATATACTAGTGTATCGTATCAATAATTATCTAATGAACCATCTACAACGCAAAATAAAACAAGGTGCTGTGCTCACTTCAATCTCTTCACCTACCAGTTGAACGAGTGGTGGGAGAGCATGGGTTGTCATGGCAACCTAGTATACAAGCTGTAGGATGCGCGCGCAATAGTGCAGTGACAATTGAAACTTTCTAATTTTGAAAAACTATTTATCCTCTATCCTCCCAAAAAGAAAGTGAAATTGCTCTTCACCTACTTCACCTGAATAGCCGCCACTGGAATATACCGAATGACTCGTTAAATTATGGGATGGTAAATGCTAAAATGATATTTAGAAGAAGTAAAAGTTATTAAGAAATATTGTTCTTGGTGAGTTCTATCACTGGTTAAATTTTATACTTGTTCGTATTATGTGTATACACATTCTTGTATACAACATTATTTCAATTACAATACATAGTCAGATGCATTGATTCCAACAATGATATTTTATTTCAAATAAATTATGGTTGACTTATCTTTACAATGTACGAGTATGGACAGTATGATTGACGTAAACAAACTTGGTTTCACTCTTCCAGAATCCACCGTGTGTCGAGGAGACTCCGGTGGCGGCATGTTCTTTCAGAAGCCCGGCACGGAGATCTGAATTGCAACAATAATTACTACGCCATCTTCACCGACGTCGCGAGGTACAAGGACTGCATTGAACAGCAAAGGAAGAAATAATTTATAAAGCAAGTTGTGCCAACGAGAATAACCACCTCAGCATGAAATAGGATAATAGTAGAATAGATAAGAAAATGTTATAAAAGATGTTAATATGATGTACTCTCTTGTCTTTTGTCTCTTGACCGTTTTAATCAACACTTTTTCAGAATAAAAGAACCTTTGAAATTTTTTAAAAACTCTCTTCTGAAATTTGAAAACTTAACTGGCGCAGTCGGCTAGGATTCCTGAAATTAGTACATATCGTATGTGCAAATTTCCGTATCGTCGATTAATCAGGAATCACAAACGGGTCGGAAACGAACAATCCAAAGTGCGAGAATTCGAGTGCATATCGAGTTGCATCGACGAGAAGTTCAACACCGACACCAACAACCTCAAGTCAGAACGAGAGCGTTTAGAAGATCTTCATCGTACCTGGTGGACGACAAAATCGCTGAAGCCAGCCCATCTAGAATAGGAAGTCCTGGGAGAAGAACAAGCATCGTCTGAACCTATAGGCACACTAGAGATAAGAAAACGAAGAATGAAAAATATAATTTGCATGTAAGTACTCATCCTTATTTACATCCCTGATTCAGTTTCACAATTAAATAAATATTAAAGTAGAGTAAATAAGAGTAATAAATTCGAATATATAAAATAGTTTATGTCGGAAATAGACATTGATAACCTTATAAATTTATTAAATAATATAAATATTGACAACAACCCTAACATGGAAGGAGAACAACAAACTCAGATCCCAATTAACTATCAACTGTTACGATTATATATTGACTCAATACCTCATTATGAAGGAAACCCGCACACCTTGGGTATATTTATGGATAACTGTCAAAATTTAATTCAAACTTTTGCTCATCATAATGACGCAGCTTTAAATAATTTTCTAATTCGTGCAATCTTGGGTAAATTAACTGGTCGCGCCCTTATTTTAATTGGATCTAGAACAGAATTAACTACGTGGCAAGAAATCAAAGATGCATTAACTTTAAGTTTTGGAGACCAAAGAAATATTGATTGTCTAGTACAAGATTAGATTTCATTAAGACCTGTCAAAAACGAAACCCCTTATAATTTTGGAATGCGTTGTCAAGATGCAAGAAGTTTAATCATTTCAAAATTAAACTCATTTAACCTAGCAGTTGTTGAAAGAACTGTTAGACAAGCAGATTATAATAATCTTGCATTAAAAACATACATTCGTGGCTTGCCCAGTAATATTCAAACCAATGTAAGACTAAGAAACCCCGATTCCCTCGAAAAAGCTATGAGTCTCGTAATAGAAGAAGAAAACTTCCTCTATTCAACTCAACGACAAAATACTCTAAACCTACAAACGCGTTACAGACCAGCACAAAGACTGACACGGACTAGACAAAATCCACCAACCAATAATTAATATGTACCACAGTACTATTCACGATTTAACAACCCTGTCCCACAAATGCCGTCTCATTCCCAACCGAGACCACCACCTCAACCAATGCATCCTAAACAAAATCCATTTTATAACACAAATAACCAACCAAATTACCGACCAATGCAATTCTCACAACGACCACAACAATTCCAAATGCGTCCTAGTAACTTTGTACCCCAACAACAAAGACCCATATTCAATCAAAATTATAATCGTCCCAATCAAAACCAACACAGAGAATACAAACCAGAACCCATGGACACGTCATCTGGTTACTCCAGAGCACGGTCTCAAAATCATTTTACATCGACCGCTTTGTTCGCACAAAACGTATATGATACCGAAAATCATGATAAACATGATATTGAAAATTACTATGAATACGAACAACCTGAAAATTATTCCCACGAACACCCTGTATACGATAATTATGACACCAACTATAACAATTCTCACGCCGAGAATGAAATATCAGATTTCAACTATGATAACACCAACGACGAACAAGCATCTCATAACACTGAGATAAATTTTCCACAGGCCCCCAATATTACGAATCAGACATAATACAAGTAAATGTTCTAAAGGCAAACCTACCATACATTTACATTCCCGAAATTAATGCAAATTTCTTAATCGATACCGGAAGTACTAAAAGCTTAATTAATCCAGAATTAGCTTACAAATTTTATAACAATTATATCTCAGAAGAAAATTCCAATATTCAAACTGCACACAATATTTCATTTCATAATGAAGTTGCAAAAATCCCAGTTTTCCAAATTTTTAATGTCCCTCAATTTCACAAGTTATATCTTTTCAAATTTAGTAAGAAATATGACGGATTAATAGGAGTTGACTTACTGAAACAATTAAACGCCAACGTCAATGTTAATAAAAAACAATTATTAACTCCATACGCAAACATCCCCATTATCTTTGAACCAGATAACAAAGAAAAAGACCCTGGAACTCACATTGCAAACTACACAATCATTGTACCACCTCGTGTAGAAAAAGTAATTAAATTACCTGTCAAATTAAATAATGGCATAGGCATTTTAAATCACACAAATTTCGGAAATGGTGTGGAAATGCCGAAAGCTCTTGTGAATGTAATAAATAACTTTGCTATAACAACTATTACAAATATAAATGAAAACCCAGTACAGATAAATATAACAGAACCTCTCGAAATTGAATCTCTGAACCCAATAGATCTAAATTTTGTTGAAAAAATGGAAATTGATGATGAATTGGATACTGAACAAGAAAATTTACTTAAACAAAATTTAAAAAATATTAGAGTCGATCACTGTAATTATGAAGAAAGGAATGCTATTAGACAACTTTGCTATGACTATCGTGATATATTTTATTGCGAAAAAATACCTTTGAGTTTCACAAACAAAATAACTCACAAAATTAAATTAAAAGATGACTCCCCGATTCTTGTAAAATCATACCGTTTTCCTGAAATTCACCGACAGGAAGTTAGAACACAAATATCGAAAATGTTAGATCAAGGTATCATTCAACATAGCGTATCACCCTGGTCTAGTCCAATATGGATCGTTCCTAAAAAGATGGACGCCTCCGGACGGAAAAAATGGCGACTCGTCATCGACTATCGTAAACTAAATGAGCGCACCATTGACGATAAATATCCCTTACCAAACATCACGGACATATTAGACAAATTAGGCAGAGCTAATTATTTTTCAACCCTAGACCTAGCTAGTGGTTTTCATCAAATAGAAGTAGACACAGACGACATACAAAAAACGGCATTCTCAACAGAAGGCGGGCACTACGAATTTAAACGTATGCCTTTTGGCCTTAAAAATGCACCATCAACCTTTCAACGGGTTATGGATAACGTAATAAGAAGACTACAACACGAAACTTGCCTCGTCTATCTAGACGACATTATCATTTTTAGTAATTACACATAATTACACCAGACGGAGTAAAACCAAATCCGGATAAAATTTCAGTAATAAAAAAATTTCCTATCCCAAAAACCCAAAGAGACATTAAGAGTTTCCTTGGATTATTAGGCTATTATAGACGATTTATCAAGGATTTCGCAAAAATTACGAAACCCCTGACAAAATGCTTAAAGAAAGACGTAAAAATTATTCATAATAAAGAATTTGTAGACTGTTTTAATACTTGTAAAGAATTATTAATTAATGAACCGATACTTCAATATCCTGACTTTGAAAAACAATTCATCCTCACAACTGATGCAAGTAATTTTGCGATAGGCGCTGTCCTCTCACAAGGTCAGATATCCAACGATAGACCCATTGCGTACGCCTCGCGAACTTTAAATGACACCGAAACCCGAGACTCTACCATTGAGAAAGAGTTGCTCGCAATAGTATGGGCATGTAAACATTTTCGTCCCTATCTATACGGTCGTAAGTTCACAATAGTTACCGATCATCGTCCCTTAACATATATGTTTAATTTAAAGATCAAAATTCAAAATTACTTAGATGGAAAATAAAATTAGATGAATATGATTATGATATTATCTTTAAAAAAGGCAAATGTAATACTAACGCCGATTGTCTCTCTCGTATTTCTATAAACGCAATAGAAAACGAATCCATTATAAATAACCCCGGAGAAGTAAATAATGATATTGTAGAATATTTATGAAACATCGCAGAAAATTTTAACTCCGATGAACCACAGCCTTCATGTAGTAAAGACCCTGATCTTAAAAAGAAACCCAAGTTTAATATCATATCTCACGTACAGATAAGACCACCGCATACTTCTAACACTGAACAAAACTTATATGATAACGACTCCGATAACAATAGTTCTGAGTCATCCACTCAACACTCCACCGCGAATGATACAACAAACGACGGAATTAAAATACTCGATGAAATTATAAATAATAAAACAAATCAGATTCTTGTATTTCCTAATTTATATCAAAAGTTAGATGTTTCTCACGAAAAGTATGAAAATCAAAAAATTGTTAAAGTAAAGATCCCCGAAATTAATAATAAGAAACTCATTTTTGAATTCTTAAGAAATTACACAGATTCAAAAACTATTTACCATATGTATTTCCATACAGAGAAATTGTATAAAGACTTCTGCAAAGTTTACTTAGATAAATTTTCTGAAAGAGGTCCAAAATTAATTAAATGTACAAAAAGAGTAAACACAGTCACAGATAAAGAAGAACAGATCCTTTTGATAAAAGACCACCACGTGTTAAAATAAATCACCGAGGCATAAAAGAAACAATAGAATACCTGAAACGAAATTATTATTTTACACACATGAAAATAACTATTACCAACTATATTAATTCTTGTGACATTTGTCAAAGAACAAAATATGCCAGAAAAAAACCTTATGTACCATTAATGAATACTGAAACTGCAACAAGACCTTTTCAAATAATTCACATGGATGTTTTTGCTTATGATAATAAATGCTATCTAACCTTAGTAGATGCATTTACAAAATACGCCCAATCAATTTATATTGATGGTAAAACAGCGATTCATATTAGTAATGCTTTAATAAAATATTTTACATCTTTTGCTGTTCCTGAAAATTTAATTATTGATAATGGTAAAGAATTTAAAATAGTACCGTAAAAGAATTCTTGAAATTACATAAAATAAATGTACATTTTACAACTCCCTTGTACCAAGTATCCAACTCTATTGTTGAACGATTTCACTCAACAATAATAGAACACCTAAGAATATTAAAAGAAATGTATACAGACGACTCTAACGATCTGATGAATTATGCTATTATCGGATACAACAATTCAATTCACAGTTCCACTAACTATACACCTTTTGAGCTAGTTTTTGGACATTTAAATTCTAGAAATCCAAATGAAATATTTTTACCAAACTCATACTATAATGATTATGTTAAGAACCATAAAGAAAAATTAAGAAATGTCTACCAAACCGTATCACAAAAATTAGAAACTCAAAAACAAAAAATTATTGCTAAAAATAATACACAAGGAGATATAAATAATGAATTTAAAATTTGTCAAACCGTGTACAAACAAAACTCTATGAATAGAAATAAAAAGAATTTAAAATTTTTAGGCCCTTATAAAATCACAAAATTATTAGAAAGAAATCGAGTAGAAATTTGTAACCAACGAACGTAAGAAAGATAAGAAAGAAATTATTTATATAAAAGAATTAAGAAAACCATCTGTTGTTACAGATCAACCTTCCTCGTCATCGTAACAAGCTTACAATTACCTAAATTCCACAACCTGAATAAAAATCCCGGCCTCCTTCCTTTGAAACTAGGAAACGCCCAAATTAAAACTGACTCTTGGACATTCGTACAAATATATGACATTACTGACATAATCAACGAATTTACATCATTGCGTAACTCATTTTTCAAAGTTCAAAATGAATTCAAAAACTTGACAAATAATGTTCATTCTCATCAAATAATTAATATTCTTGAAAATAAAGTTTTGAATCAAATTAAACAATTAAACACATTATTTTATATTAAAAGAACTAAACGAGGTCTTATTGACGGACTTGGATCAATTATAAAATCTATAACCGGAAACCTCGACCATAACGATGCCGAAAAATATGATAGAATTATCACAAAAATATCTGAAGATCAAAATAAAGTTAAAACAATTCTTAAAGATCAAATGACAATCCTTCAAACATCTGTTCAAAAATTTAATGACAACCTTAAAACACTTTCACACAATCAATTAATACTTGACTCTAAGATTGAACAATTGGTAAAATTTATTAATAACAGTTACATAAAAAATGTTGAATTGAACGATTGCGTATTCTTACAATCAGTTATCTCTCAATATACACTGAGTTTGCAAATCATGTATGATTTATTAGAAAAAATTGAAGTAGCAATAACCTTTTCTAAATTAAATACCTTTCACAATTCTATTATTGAACCAAATGAGTTACTCTCTGAAATACTTCTAATTTTTAAACAATTAGATAAAAACAAGTTTCCCTTTGAGCCAAAATTGCAGAATATATTACTCTTTGAAAAAATAATTGAAATTAAAAGTTATAGTAAAGGTAATCAAATAATATTTTTATTAGAAATCCCAATTGTTGAAACTGATACATTTAATTATTACCATTTATATTCCTTACCCACACCAAATCAAAACACCTTTAAAACTATTATTCCACACTCAAAATACCTTATATCCAATGAGCAAACATACGCATTCTTCGATACCAGCTGTCAAGAAATAATACCAGAAGCATTCCTGTGCCAAGAACTCCACACATCTCAGATCAATAGTTTTGCCCCCTGTGAAATCCAACTTCTAAAGTATTTAAATAATACTGCAAACTGCAAACAAATATCCACCCAAGTACCGGACGTCAAAATCCAAAAAGTGGAGAAGAACCAATGGATCATCATCGCCCCCGATGGCATCGTCGCAACTCAAAATTGTGGTTTAAACATAGACAATGTCCCCTTAAATGGAAGTTACTTAGTTGAATTAAATAATCAATGTGAAGTGAGAGTGAAAAATACCCTAATTAAGACATATCAAAATAATAAATCAAGTTTTAAGAACATTGAACTACCCAACTTAAAATTTGAAAGTGACATTCCTGACAAAGACAATTTTAACTTAGATTAGATACTTACTTAATTAGATACTATTAATCTGGATGAAACAAAAAATTTGAATTCAACTATTGATGATCATAAAAATAAATTAGAAACGATTAATACTGAACCAGTTTATTATAACAGAATTGGTATTTATACTATCCTTTTGTATATTATAATAATTTTAATTGCTTTGTACTGTTTGTATATGTATTTTGTTAAAAGGAAAATATCCAAGCCTAGGTCCAGATCCGAACAAAAGGAAGAATTTGAAATGTCACCGAACTTTGTGGCAAAACGCCCCACAGTTCTCACTTAGGCGGGAGGAGTTATGCCAACGAGAGTGGCTAACGCAGCATGAAATAGGATAGAGTTAGAGTAGATAAGCTAAATATTATAAAAGATGTAATATCATGTACTCTCTTGTCTTTTGTCTCTTGACATTTGTAATCAACACTTGTAAGAATAAAAGAACCTTTTAAATTTTTTAAAAACTCTCTTTCGAAACTTGAAAACTTAACTCCCGCGACAATGTGCAACAATACACTAAAATCTCAATAAAAAAAAGCCACGTCCGCAACCTCCCAATAGACTACGTTCAAACTTAAAGTAGCTAATAATAACACAACCTTTGCAATGCACACTTATGTAAATTTAAATATAAAAGTTTGTTATATAAAAGACAATTATTCATTACCAAATTGCTTTATATTGAACACTAATAGCAGTTAGCTAGATATTAGTAAACCAAACACTTTAAGAATTCATCAACAACAATCAAATAACTGATATCAACAATGGAATAAATTATAACTTAATCTGTCAAAAACTGCACACTGAAGTTGTTTAAAATAGCTTAAAAGACGTTCTCAATTAAACAAAGTGTCAACATTAAAATAAACAAACACATTTGACAGGCACTTATCAGTCTGGACCCGATGTTGGCGATCAGTTTTGAGGTGGAATGGCTCACGACCTCATGTGCCACGTGAAGAGATGACCTCGGCACCCCAGTGTCGTAGCAGATGATCCGGCTCCCATGAATCAGCCTTGAAATAGATCTGGATCCTCCGAAGAGAAGCTCCGGCGACCACAACAAATAGCACAACCCAAATTATGCCTAATCTTTGGCGAAGGCTTCCCAAAATCGCTCGGAACTTCAGCCACGGAAATCGTTGCTACCAACCAGCCCGCTGCAACACAGCATATCGCTAGCATCAGAGAGTGTCCGCTTGCTTGACGTCTAATGACGCATGGCTTTGAATGAGAGAGACAACGAAATGAGTCTGACATTTTAGATTTGTGCTTAGTACTACATAGAAGTGAGTTGTTTGTTTTTAACGTTTTTCGTATTTCTACGATATTTAATTAATATGGGTCGCAAGTGTTTTGCTCCCAATTACAAAAATGGGTATGACAGCACTAAATAATAAATTGCATTATTCCATGCTAGAATTGTTTTATTGTTCATGAATTTATATTGATGCGCCTCAGGCAATATTTTAAACAAAGGCAAACAAATATAAAGCCCCTTCACAAAGAAAACAGAAAAATGTCCAAATTAAGAAAAAAATTGATAATAAAATAATTTTTTCCCGAATTCGATACTGAAGTGCACGATATCTAAAATATCAGATTAAGTTAAACTTTATCGACTCTTATGTCAAAATTTTACTTCACAGACTCTTATGTCAAACTTGAATTACAAACTTAAAATAATAAACAAATTATTCTACAATTACTATTGGTGAATTTATTTATTATTTACTGGATGTAATGCAGATTAAATGCAGACCACGTCTAAGGAAATAAAAATTATAAAATTTATAAGCAAATTTGACGTTTTACAAACACATAATGCTATTTATTTATGTTTTTTAATTAATAATTTAACGATTTCCGAAAAATTTAATTCAATATTCGTAATAAAAAATTATACTTTAGTGCCTTGATGCAGAAATAACTATTTTGTGAAATAAAAAAATGTACACTTTTTTATTTAAATAAATTTTTTCCGTATGTAAAAAACCTTTTTTTTTTAAATAATTGTTTTTATTTAAAAATATATAACTGTTTCAATGTAAATGGGTCGTGCGAAATTTAAAGTTAAATTTTCTGGTAAATTGTTAGACAGCCCACCAATATTATATTACTTTGTTATTTGCTAGTAACTAATAAATATAAACAGAAAAATTATTAATTAGAAATCACAATTAAAAGTAAATATGAGCATACAAAAAATGCAAACAAGTGGATTAATTAATTTATTTATATTCCGGTAATAATTCAATACCTTAGAAATTTACTATTTCAATATTTACCTGTCATTATACGAAGTGTAATTTAGTTACTCATGTGTATTCTTATTATAATATATAACAGAATTCTTTGTTATAATTTAAATATTTTTAAATTTATTTGGTTTTAATTACGTGACTAACTTTTTTCCAATATGCATTTTTTGTTTCATAAATAAATATACGCACATTTGATTTACATCAAACAAGGTAGTCATTTTTTTGTAAAATTTTTATAAATACTATTTTATTAAATATCTTGTCATATATTTATGTATTTTGTTTAAAATGTATTGAATATAATGCGAATATTTCTAAGCTTTTTATTTACAGTAATATTCAGCAGAATAGTTCGTTTTATTACATTTAAATATTTTGAATTTAACTAATCAAAAACTCTTGTCAATATTATATATTAAGTTCACGCTTCCTTCACTAAATTACTTGAAATATATTTTTACCTTGTTCAAAAAAAATTAATTAATTTATAGTTAACTACAGAATACGTCAAACGACATAAATAAACAGATGATTATTTTAATATTTTTTATAATTATATTTTATGAACTAAATTTATCTTATTACAGCCACTAAAATAATTAATCAGGTAAGTAGTGTTTGAATTTAGGTAAATATCGAATTTTAAATGATTGCAAAATTATTACTATTGTTAGGTTATTTTCAGCAAATAATTTCTCAGGAAAGTACTCAAGTTTTGTTACATATTTTAATTCAATACTAATAATTATCATTATAGGCTAAATGTTACTAAACAAAGAACAAGTTTAACTAGTAAAATTTGAATGTAACAAATATCTTTAACCATAGTTGGCCAAAAATATTTTTCTTCAAGTTTATTCTCCATTATTCCTCTATGATTTAAGTAGCCGTTATGATTGTCAAAGGAAATTTGAGTGTGTTTTCATCCTCGACAACTTTTATTATATTTTATTAAGTTCACTTTATTCATTTCAAATTTACTTTGAATTATTCGATACAATGTTTGTTCAACTATTTAGGAATTAATATTAAATATTTAATTTTTGGTACTGCATAACTTTTTAACAATTTTAATAGTTGTTTTTCTATTTTATCTCACCGTATATTTATAATGAATGTATGTTTTTGATGATTAAATAACTTTTTTCTTTAGAAATGGAGTATAATTTGATGTTTTGCAATATTTAATATATTGGCAACATATCTTAATCCATTAATTGGATTCTCATTAGAAACATGAATCGAATTTCATGAGTCTGAGCTATTTGCGATAATACTTTGTTGTTCGTTATTCTCATTACCATAAATTGTTGTTAATGTTTCATTTACAATTTGATCCAATTCCAATCTGTTTCTAAACAAAAATTTTCTGGAAATTCATGTAAATTTATTTATATTTGATTATTATTAAAGATATGTTCCTGGATTTTTCTCTTATCTCTCTTATCCACATGATAAATAAGAGATATTTATTTCATATATACCTTTTTAAATAAATAATCTCGCAATTCCGTAAATGTTTTCTTAAAATATTTTGTACACAGTAGAGACGGTACAGGACAGTAAGTTGATTTGTAACTGTTGTAGAGTACGTTGAGTATTGCGAGAGATAATAAAGAGTATGTAAGTTAGTCAACGGATCGAAGTATTATTTCAGTCTCGACAGGACCCCTTTTTATAATGTACCCTAGTTTAAGGGGGTTACAAGAGTACGGATCCCATAGCAAAGTTGGAGGCGTCTGAAGTGAGGATGAATTTTTTTTATGAAAAATCAGGAATTACTTAAATTGGTGGGTTACTTATTAATTATTTTGCAATTTTAAATGAATCTGGATATTAATTATTATTTATATCTATTTAATTTCCCTTTTTGGGGCTTTTCGTAAAAGATTTAGTGAATTTAGTGAATCATTATTTTCTCCATTGCCTGGATTTTGGTTTATTAGGTTTAAGTCCTTTTTTTGATATTACGAAACCTGAATTTTTTGTTACAGTTTTTTAATTAAATTCTGATTTATCTGTTTGAATTTTAAGATATCCTGTAATTTTGAAAATATTTTTTCTATATTTTGTAAATGTTCTTCTAACGTGTTCTCATATATTATTATATCATCCAAATAAACTAAACATGTAATTATTAATATATTCAGATAAAATTTTGTTCATCATTCTTTGGAATGTCGCGGAGCAGTAAAGAAGGCAGTTTTTGGTCTATCTTTTTCTTTTATTAATATTTGATGGAAGCCAGAATGCAAATCTAAAGTTGTAAAAAATTTTGTATTTCCGAAATGATCTAATGTATCAATATTTGGCAGAGATAATTTTTCTTACGCCAATTATATAATTAAACTTTTTGTATTGGCGCAGTCTTGGTAAGGTAGCCAATAATAGTTTGTAACATTGAAAAAATCAAAGTTACTCATCTAATTGTCGTATTACTATACGCAAATTGGTTATTCGATACAAATACACAGTGTGCAACACAAAACACATATAAGGCTATATCAATAAGATCTTATGTACCTTAGTACCAACTATGCCAATTATATGTATAATTAAACTTTTTAAATTTATTTTCAAAAAGTTTATTTGAAGCGGAAACAACGTTACAAGCTTGTCTGACATGTGGAGACTGGCTTGTCAGTACATTCCACATGGCTTATATTACCTTGTGAAGAGTTTATAACTGATTCAATTTTATTCACAATCATCCATAATTACCCGAATTAACTTCTCATCCTACTCGTATATCGTCGTTTTCCAACAAACTTAGTTGATGTATGGTAGTAGTATATGAAAACAAATGGCTAAATTTATTTCAATAATTTGACATAAGCGTCAACAGTTCATGAAATTCAAATGCAGATCCCAATAAAACTGCATTTCATTAGGATTTTATGTTACTTTATAATAAAAATGAGTCTGTTTAATATTGATATTATTTTATTGTAAGCATAAGATTTTATCAATATGTTTGACAGCATTGGTTACCTCACTTTCAGAGATTTATTATTGTGTTGCTAGGCAATCGTAAACGTTTCGCGCCCATGGAATTTTAAAATATTTCCCACCCATCAGATTGTCATTGCAGTTAAAAATAGCACACGTTTCCAGCCTTTGACAGGTTAGGAATTGACATATTACTATAGTGATTGTGAATAAGAATAATTACTGCACAATATATTAGAATAGTACACTTCTCTTTATGAGTATAATGTAGCGAAATATGAGTGAAATTTAATAAAAATTGCTAATAATATTTCCTCAAGGTTAAACAGTTCAAACATTCAGTAGAACAAATATCCTCGTACAATCAAATTGAACTTCCCATATCACCATGATTACATATTCCAGTGAAAAACAAGTTTATTTTTTAAGGAAAATTCCTATTTATGACGTGTTGTTTTAGAGTTATAGAACTTTAAAATGAAATAAAACATAAAAATCGTGGCAATGGCCAGGGAATTGGCTTTTTTGGAAATATATTTTTATGCCATTATTGTTTGAATATGGAAAGATGGGCTGGCTTGAATATGGCGCAATCTACAAGTGTAATTTTTGATTACTTTTTGCGGCAGCGGGGTTGTATATCGGAAATAACACGGCGAATGTTGAATTTCACGTCGTCCGTCGTCTCTTGTTTACTGGCGTGGACTAACGACTTCAAATATCCCCATAGAAAATAATCCATAGGTCACAATAAATTCACAATATCTTGGAGGAAAATCCACAGTTTATTGCGCGATATTAAGCACTCATTGAATGTGACCCTCAATAAATCGATTGAGGCGCACGCTGCGTGACATGTTGCGCCATCTTGTTGAAACCACCGCCTTTCCACATTAATGCCATTCAATAGTGGTCTCCATTCACTGTAACGATTTGTCGAATATCATTTTTGAAGAAATATGAAACAATGATTCCAACGGCCGGTGAAGCATATCAAACAATATCTTTTTGTTTATGTAACGTCGTTTTAATAAAGGTATGTTGATTTTCTTCGCCCCAAAGGCAGCAGTTTTGTTTGTTGACGTAGCCATTTAACAAAAAATAAACCTCATCGCTGAATAAAATATTCGAAATAATTTGCGCAATTCGAAAAACAAAATCAAAATTGTTTGGTGGCCACATATTTTCAAACCTCAACCACGTCCATCCACGTACGTAATTAATGCCGTGACTTTGTCATGCTCTGGAACTAAAACGTTCTGTTTAGAAGAGAAATATTAGTTTGACAGTATGATGCGATGATGAAATGCATCACAATTTATTTAATTCAACTTTTGTCACCGGAGCCACACGCCCCATGGACACAGCGGTATAAACCACTGTTAATTTACAATCTTCTGAAAAAAATTAAATATTTGACCACTTGTAAATTATTAAAGAAAAATATTAGGTGTGACAGAGTACGTATTACAAAAGAGAGTAACTTTTGTATTCATTGCGTGTGTATTTTGTTATTCATACATACGAAGCTTGTCAGTATTACACAGGAAAATCCATTTTCATTTGTTTATTAAAGTATTCCTTTACCAACAACATCGATTAAAGAATATATTTATTAATACTCTAACAACTAACTACTAATTACCTATCATATCTAAGGGAGGTATTGTGATGAAGCAAAAACTTAGACAGTAAGTTTTTAACAGATAAGCACGTGATAGGTTCTCGGGAATACGATTTTATCATTTTAACGATGACGTCTGTGCATGTCCATATATTGTGTGTGACGACTTTTCGTTCATGGCAACACAAAACCTAACAACGGTTTCATTTAAAAAGTTTATATTTTATTATTCAGGTTACAAGGTGATTAGATCTTCGGAGCAATCCATCAACCAGAAGTGCTAGTTTATTTTTAGACCCATTCGGGTTTTCTTGTATCACCTTGATTGATTGATTTAAGAGAAATTTTAAAGCTGAAAAAGATATTGAATAATATGCTCTACACTTTATGTGAAACATTCTTCTCTATGTTGTACTGTATAAAAATTAGTATTATTTTAAGTTTTTTCGGCGAGAGATCATGTGATACATGATTTTTAAATTAGCTGATGAGCTAATTCAAGTCGCTTGGTATAATATGTGCTACATACATTGCTCTATGCTGTAACTCAGCTTTGACGGTTGGTAATTGTGAAAATACATACAGGTGTCTCATTTCAATCTTAACACTTGGATATCTCGAGAAAACATTCTAAGAAGAAGTTTCTCATATGAAGCTTTTCGAGAACAAAATGGGCCACGAATTGTCCATTTCAGTTTCATCATAGGTGGCGCAGCAATCGGTAAACTTGAGGGAAATTAATTTTCTTGTATGGAAACCTTAACTTTTTTATTGCATGTTATGTTTCTGTGCTAATTATAAAACTTTTTCCTGGAACTTTTTTTCTGATTCGTGATAAATGGCGCTGTAGCAACTAAACTAGGGCAGAGTTAGTTTCTCTAATAAAAACTACCACTTTTTATTTAACAACAAGTAACTTTTATCCGAAACTGTTCTTAATTATTTTTGTAGGTTGCGCTGCAATCAACGAAATGGGTAAAATTCATTTCATCGGGACTTCGATGAAATAAACTTTTCTTTGCTACACCTTTTTATTGGAAAATAAGCACTTTTAATTCTGTATTCCTTTGAGTGCGTATTAGTGTACAGGTCGTCGGAATTAGCGTTACCCAATGTGCAATTCTTCTGTGGACATTCATTATGGTTGCTAGCAACATATCAAATGTTATTACAGTGCTTTCTATCACGAATAAAAAAAAAAGTTATGTCGCCCAGAAGAAATTAATTTCCCTCAATTTTACCGCTGGCTGCGCCACTTATGAGAAAACTGAAATTGTCCATTTGTATCCCCCTTTGTACTCTACAAGTTTCAAATGAGAAACCTTTCCTTAAGAATTTGTATTTCTCGAGAAATTCGTCTGTTAAAATTAAAATGAGACACCCTGTCCTGTATATGTATGAATTACACAGATTTAATTTAGCATATTGCCACGGGTTAAACTGCGCAGGGATGCATTAATTTTATTTACAAACGCGGAACACCGGACGCTTGTTTGTTCTGTGCATAAGGAAAAATTGTATTTTCTTATCAACACGTATTTATGATATAAACTAGGATTGAACGCAACTGCCACTAGTATGTTCAGTGATTTCATAGACAGAAGTTCGCGCACAAGAATGTTGCTGATATTTTATACTGTGTTTCTGGTGCTGATTATTCGAGGTATGTACTTATAATAATATAATATACCTTAATTACCCATTGCTGGATGTGCCAATGTGCATGGCAGTTTACCAGCTATTTTCATTCTTGTTATTTAATTAAATTCAATACTAAAGTGCAATATAGGATTAGGTATATAAATAAATTAATAAAAATAATTAAAATCAATTTTATTAATTTGTATTTCTTATAATTTATTACTAATGCATTAATGGTCAATTTTATCATTCAGAAATGACATATTTACATATTTGTTTTTAAGTAGGTACTACTTCCACTAGTTTCCTTTCGTACAACTATGTCCAATATTATTCCAAGAAAGTATAAGGAAATTTGTCCTATATTTCAAACATATCAGCAGTTTTTCATGATAGTCTATAGTGAATTCTTTTAAATATTTTGCGGCCTATCTGTTACCCATCCTTTCTCATTTCCTGCATACAGGATAAATATTCTCTAGCCGCGTGATACAGAAAACGAAAACCAATACTCTTTAATACATTATGTATGGTTACCACGGAATATTTAATATTACAGTCGCCATCGGCCATGGTTTCACCGTGTGTGTCGAGTTCTTGCCGATGGTAAAATCTTTTCTCTATATCTGTGGTTTTCAGGAAAAACCAGTTGTCACTATTTTATGATTTCGAGTTATTTGCGTTTAAAGTTTCACAAGTCACCTACATAAATACCTGAAAATGGATTTGAAAATCTATCAGCTATCATTTGTATTTTAAAAATATGCATAAAAAATCTGGTGTGAGCACCACACTACTTTCTTATACTTATAAAACTAACTGAACACGTATGACTTGTTCCTTGCGTATCACTTTATTTTGATAATTATTATAGATGATAAACCTGTTTAATTTTTTTCTTCTTGTTACTATAATTTTATTTTTGAAATAGGTATTATATAATATCTACTCTGAAAATAAAAATATTGCTTTTATAAAATTTCAAACGACACATATTTTTGACATTTCACAATTATTTGACACGTTTTACATATTTGACACAGATGTTTAATAGTATATTATGATAGAAGTGTATAAGTAAGCTTTTAAAGTACGTACGACGAGTTTAAGAGCACGACGCGAAGCGGAGTGCTTTTAACGTCGCTAGTGCTTTAAAAGCACTTATACACGTGTGTTATACGCTATTTTTTATTCTACCTGCATCATATTCTGGAAAAATACTGGAAAGCAACATTTTGAATTTGATTCATTTCATAATTTTGACTTTTGACGTATATCGTTTACATGGAGATTGGTTTGCATTTATTGTTTGTCATGACAGTTTTGACAGATATTAATAGTAATTATTTTTGTTGTTACTTAGCAACCTTTAAAGCACGGCGTGTTTTAATCTTGCATTTATGTACGCTGTAGAGTGTTTTAAACACGGATTATGATGCAGGTATAATAAAAAATGATTTAGTATTTGTTCCCATTGTAACTAAGATTATTGAAATTAAATTATTAAATATATAATTTAGTTTTTTCTCAGAATTAGAAGCATGTACATGTAAAGTCCAAATAACATTTTGTCCTCCAAATATTTTTGCTAGAATCTTTTATTTGAAACTTTAAATTTATTGTTTAGTGTGTTCAGTAAACTTCCTCTTCCTGTTTTTCAATTTTATTCAAAATCAACTCAGCTCTTCATATTTTCATGAAACTTATAAATTCGTGTCTACGAAGTTGTAACCACACATAAGCGTAAACGAAAAAAAGTTTGTGCTTAAAGTAGTTTAATTTGTGCACCAATTTTTATGAACTTTTTAAAAACAATTCACTTGGGGTTACAAGTTTGTAGTACAACCACAATTTTTTGTGCTGGTCATTTTGTTCAGTGTATTACTTCAAAAATGTTTACTTAGACTAATATTAATTATTGCAATATGGGGTTACAACTTCACTGTGTAACCACATTTTTTGTGCATCCAATTTTTTTGATATTTTTATATCTAGTTCAAATTGTGTTTCTTTGTGCTGTATGAAATATTTTCGTAATCTCATTATTTTTTAATACAAATGACATTTCATTTGCCGGGTTACAACTCTATATACTATAAAGTACCAAGGGCCGTTATAAGGACATTAATACCTGAGGTCAACAGTGTGCTGCCGAAGGCCTCCGGCCCGGGGTGTGTACGTTGACCGCAGGCATTATTGTTCGTTTAACGCTCATCATAGTGCTTTATTAGAGAGGTTAATACATTTGCTTGCAAACCCTGTAACTATGTAACGTGACATTCTTATTTGTTTACAATACCGATTTGTTTATTTCAACTTTTCTGTCTGCCAATAGAAATCAGAGTGTTTGTATTATGTGCCCAATAGCAACAACGTTAAATTTATAACGCCTGAGGGCATTATTTGGTATAACTGCCCTGCTAGCTTATTGTTGTATGTTTATTGTGTTTGTGTTTTATATTTATTTATATAATTACTGTTTTTAATATGTTTTGCAACAGCTGATTTCCAAAAGATTCTTTATAATTCCTTATCCAGACAAAAAAGCCCGTATTATTAATAACAACTTCGTTAGAGGATTGGGCCCAACTCAAATTTGTATCTTAAATTATTACCAACTAATTCTGCCTTGATCGGCTGGAATGGCAACACCCCGCGGTGTTAGAGCTAGTTACAACATTAGTAAAGACAAGCCGATTCACTGAAGATTGAGACAGGCTATATTTTACATACTCATATTTACTTAAATTATGTTTTATTCAAAATAGAACAATAGCAGAAATAAACACTAATTAATTAAACAATTGGTAATAAAAGCAATAATTAAATTTCTGATGTTACCAACATAAACAAATTCATATTATATAAAGATAAATAATTAACTTTATTTCGAGAATGACACAAAAAACTTGTGCACCTCACATCCAGAAACAGTTTTGCGAGTGCTTTATATGTAAAAAAAAATGTAATTTCTGGCCTAGGAATATTAATAATTATTTACGGATGTTAAATAATTT
The DNA here is from genome assembly GCA_963942605.1 of Poecilus cupreus. Lineage (NCBI taxonomy): Eukaryota > Metazoa > Arthropoda > Insecta > Coleoptera > Carabidae > Poecilus > Poecilus cupreus. The sequence continues at coordinate 27,677,427 of OZ012718.1, forward strand.
TAATAATAATTTAATTTTAAGAGATAATTATTTCTACGATTACTAAATACTTAAATCAAAATGGAAGTAACTGAGTACTGCTATTTTTAAAATAAATAATACTTAGTACCATTTATTTAATATATTTGACTAACAATAAAATTTAGAAATATGTTTGATCATTTTATGTAAAAAGGTTGAGAATTTTTGATAGTTTTAGTGAACTTGAGTTTGGGATATAACATACCTCACATAACTAACTGCGTGACTTTTTGCCAGCACACTAACAATGGGCTGATTTGCAAAATATGTATTTCTGTTTTATCAAAGTGTTTGAAACATGCTACAAAAGTAATTGCATCGTGTACAAACTTGTGTAAGTAGAAGTGAAAGCCTCTTGTTGGGACCGCATATCGGTTGTGCAATTGACACGCACTAAAGTGAAACATTTATTTATGATTCTCATAGAATTCACTGAGCGTATTAACAAGAAATTCCATTTGAACTGTGATTTAACTATAATTATGGAATAATTAGTAGTTAGTATAAATTATTTGTATCAATGATGCGAACACTTACACTTATGTCGCAGATTAAAATTGTGGTACTGCACATCTTTGTGAATGTAACAAAATTATATCCTAAATGAATAATTTACTTAGATATGTTTGTAAAACCTTACATGCCTTCAAGTAAACTACCACTTCCGGTTAATGGATTCTACCCAAAATCTAATCAGCTCACACACACTATCAAAATGTTTTACCTCTACATACCTACACAATTACGATGCCAACCTAAAACCTTGACAAGTTTGTACTTTCTAAGGTCGGAAACATTATATTTCTTGGCCATTTTGAGCTACAAAACGGAGACATAAACTATATTATTTGTATTGCATTTAGGTGTAGCGTAAATTTTTGTTAAAAACATTCATACAAAATTCAACTTTACGCAAATGTTTTTGGGAATCTTATTGAACTTATCTAATTATTGTAAGCAGTACAGTGTCACAATCTTCAAACTTTATTACTAGTTTTTTGTAATAAAAATTTTAAAATAACAGTAATTATATGCGATATAGGAAAATACGTTCAGGCAATTCGAAACCTCAATAAACACAAATAACGTTGTGCGGTCTGAAATAAGATTCTAAAACGGATGTGTGTTATGGAATTTGTTTGTTTCCTTTTATTATCAAATAGTCTAATAAACAAGTTGTTATTTCAGTGATAACACACTGAATTGAGAAATGTTAGATCAATCGATTCCCGCAGCCGATTGCTAATGTTATTTTCTAGGTCCACAAACCGACATGCGTCCGTGACAGCTGTGTGCTAACAATTATACTTTATTCAAATTGAAGCGATTCGAGATAAATACACGAAAAAAAAATTACGTTGTTTATTACTGAAAATAGATATATACAGTAACAATATTTTAATTTATATTAGCAATATCAAAATTTTTGTTTTTTAATTCACGCCACAACCTGTATAGCAGATATAGGAATATAGCTAAAAATTCGATACTAAGTTTTAGGATTTCTAGAATACGATTTTAATAGTTTCGCGATGATGTCTGCGTGTGTATCTGTCTGCTTGTAGGGCTGTGTAGATATCTGGAGTTACGGTTTCTTAAAAGCTACTATACTGAAAATTTTCATATTTTGTATAAGTATATGAATTGTATCCGTTTGGGTAGAGCTGATTAGTTTTTAGTGATAATCCAATAACCGGAAGAGGAAGTTTACTTGAAGCCCTGTCAAGTTATTTTGAAATATCTCAGTAAATTATGATTAAATGACAATTTTTGTTATTATAATAATATTTAAAATATTAATATCTATAATTGTCGTTTGAAACATTTTTCTCTTACTGTCACTATTTACGTATTACAACACGGTAAATATAAATTATATGTTGTAATTTTCGTTTTAATATGCTAACCTCTGCTATTTGAAAAAAAAAAAACCAACCAAAGTTTGAAAAATGTCATTTTTTATGTGTCAAATAAAGGAGATGGGTCAGTTTAGCACATTTTTAATTTAATTTTTTTGTTTGAGTTTTATGTTTCATATAAATTGTTCTATGAACGGTGCTCCTACAAAACTAAAATATTTACTTGTACGGCATAGCGTGTCACTGTGTGCACATAAATTGTAAGTATTTATGATTTCACATATAGGGACTTGCTAAACTTAGTATGTTTAATGATAAATATTTGAGAAATTCTCTATTGAATTTAATGATTCTGAAATAATTATACTTAACAGTTACAATAATTCAACGTACCGATTATAAATTAAACCATAATATTATACATGTCGTAGGGGGCAGTGTTGAATTTCAATATATGGGACAGTTTAAAACGAATTTTTAGTGTAATATTATAAAATCAAATTGGGTGCTTAAAACCGAAAAGATGCACAAAGAGCTGTGAATGATGTAATGATGGCAAAGACTTACGTTAAACAGCAGCATTATACGGAGTCGGTGTTATAATGTTTTACTATAGATTTAAAATTTTAAAAATTATTGCCCATCTATATAATTCTGTCCGTGGCCGTACATAGTATTCCTCTCTTCAATCCATATCCCAAGTTTACAGTGCAACTGTAACAACTGATGACGTACTTTTATAATTACTGTTTCCCATTGGTGTTGGACAACATCTCCGCCAACTCAAGATTTCAGTTTTCTCTTAAATTTCAAGTCTTACTAAGTTGCTGATAGATTTTTTCAGTAAATTATTGTTTTTTTGCTTATGTTTACAAATGTTCAAGATTGATTTATATGTGTTCCTAACTGCCCCGTGTCAATTAAAAACTGTCCTTGCTGTGGGACAATTTGTAACACTTTTAGTGTTCATATTTTAATTTTTTTCTTCTTTATAATCTATTTTTATTTATCTTTCTTTACGACAAATCTTAGACAAGATGTCTTACTATTAAATGGTAATTTTTTAATTTCAACATACATTAGTAATTGAAATATAAATGGAAGATTAAATTTGGTTTTACACTGCCCCCATCTCCCCTATATATAAAATTCTTAACAATATAGCATATTTAAAACAACATGATGTTATGGCAATAATATATCTAATTTTCTCCCGCCAAAGATCTCTTATCTGATAATGCAGGGACACGAACCACAAAAAATTTTGTTTCACCTGTGACACGTATCAATGTTTACATTAACATTGTTTTTTTTTTCAAAAAAGCAGAGGTTGTTAGCAGATTAAAACAAAAATGACAATTTATACAGGGTGTTCATTTAAAGTGGTACACTATTGCTATTTCGAAAACTATAAGAGTTACGATATCGGTTAAATTAGTAAACAATTTCTATATTTTTTTATTTTATTTTTTTGCAATCGGGGCCAGACCCCATACAAAAGGAAGCTGACACAAAAAAATATAAATATACATGATAATGGTAATACATAAATTGAATATTACTCCCAAAACTTATAAATACATGTATATAAATGAGTAAAACAAACTTACTAATGTTATATACACACAAATACACATACATACATACTTATAATATACAATTGATCCTAGAACTGGGAAGGTTGAAACGTATGAAGCATAACAAAATTCGATACTGTGTAAACAATAGTATGAAATGTTACATAATTACATGTCCCCCTTCAAATTATTAAACTTTTATCTGGGACATTTTTCGATTTGAAAAGTAAGTCTACAGATATTCCAGGTGGTAAATTAAAATGAAACAATTGAATGCAGTGCCATCTATCATAGTAATAAAAAAATTTTTAGATAAAATTTACTTATTTTTTACGCTTCTTCCGAATCTACAATAAAAAATAAGGGTTACTATTTAATTTTTCAAAGTTACCCCCACCCCAGCCACGCCTGGGGGAAGGGGGGTTGAATTTTTTTACATAATTACCTGTCCCCCTCCAAATCATTAAACTTTTACCTGAGACATTTTTCGATTTATAACGTAGGTCTACAGATATTTCAGGTGGTAAATTAAAATGAGACATCCAGTATATATATATATATATATATATATATATATATATATATATATATATATATATATATATATATATATATATATATATATCGCGCAAAAAATTGAAAGATATTGTATTTTGTTGTTGTTAATTAAATTAAGTAATAAGCCAGTGAGTGCGACTCCAGTGTTAAAAGTGAAAGAGTATCACCAGTATGGTGGATTTAGTTTATTGAAAAGTGAAGTTAGTGATTCCTGTATTACTGTCGCCGTAGTGCGGATATTAATCAACGACCGTTGAACCATTTATCGATTTCTACGTATTGGATTTTGGGGTAGCTATACCGCCCCTTTATTATTTGTCTGTGGGGTACCTCTCCTCTCTCCACACCGTTATCACACCGCTAAATAACATCAGCTCCAGAGAGACCCACAAATCTGCAACTACGACAAAAAATCACGCTCGCGAGCTCACTAGTCGCCGGGGCCGGACTCGCCAACACCACTCCACATCACCGCCTCACCGCCATCTTCACAACATCATTTCTTCGTTAGGGTTAGATAAGTACTAAATTTCCTTTGCTAAAATTTTGGATCGTTTGTTACACTTTATAAAATAGTTTTTTATAATGTATAATATATAAGTTAGCTAAACTAGGGACAATTTAGGGGTTTTGGATTTAAAGAAAAGTCATTTATAATATATTTAACTATTTTATACACTTCAGAATTCGTCATATTGTTTATATATATTTCCCAAACTCTCCTCTCAGAATTTTGGTTTTCAGTCGGATTCTTTGTTGCCGTAACTAACAGAGAGGCGTTCAAATACAGTAAGTTACTTTTATTAATTTTTTTTTTTTCAAAATTTAATTCTACATCAAAATTTTCAAAGCCCAGCCCTGTCTCCACTGAAGGTAGCCGGTGCACGAGCCTACGACCTGTCGTAGCAATATACAGGCTGGGGCGTTTTAAGTTGCGTTCAGGAATAACTCGGAAACGGAGCATCGGATGAAAAATCCAAAAAACACGACTAAAATATTTTCGAGGGGGACATCCCATGACACCAAATTCACCCCCCCCCCACCGCAACTCTGGGGGGGTGGGGCGGGGGTAAGTTTGAAGTCTTAAATGGGAACCCCAAATTTTTTTTGCAGATTCGCATTCTACGTGAAAACGGAAATCAGTGACATTAAAATTTTTGAACCCCGGCCACCCCCCCACCGGGCCAGTTGGGTGGTGGGAAACTTTCAAATTGTTCACGGGAACACGCACTTTTTCTCAAAAATTCGCATTGTACGTTAACAACTACATGCAGTACCATCAAAATTTTCACCCCTGCCCCAACCTGACCCTGGAAGGTGGGGTGGGGTTGAGTATGAAATCTTAAATCGGAACCCCAAATTTTTTTTTACAGATTCGCATTCGACGTGAAAAACTAAATTCAGTAACATCAAAATTTGCGCCCCTGCCCCCCTACCCCGTGCCAGTGCCGTGCACCCCGTTGGTTAGAGGCGAGGGGACTCGAGAATTGGATCGAATCTTCGAGAAAAAGTGGGTGTTGCCGTTTCCATTTCAAATTTTCCCGCCGCCCCACTGGCACGGGGGAGGAGAGCAGGGGTGAAAATTTTGATGTCACTGAATTCCGTTTTTTACGTAGAATGCGAATCTGTAAAAAAATATTGGGGTTCCCATTTAAGATTTCAAACTTACCCCCGCCCCACCCCCCAGGGTTGGAGTGGGGAGGTTGAATTTGGTGTCATGGGATGTCCCCCTCGAAAATATTTTAGTCGTGTTTTCTGGATTTTTCATCCGATGCTTCGTTTCCGAGATATTCCTGAACGCAACTTAAAATGGCCCACTGTGTATATACAATCGGGACCAGGGCCGGATTTACAAATATGAGGCCCGGTGCAGTGGACGAAGTAGTGGCCCCTCGGCCCCAAAAAAACAACCTGAAAATAAATTCTTAATAAGTCAGCGAAAAAAAATTTTTTTTTTTTTTGCGAAATCCGTTTGCGCGTTGAGTAAGTATTGTATAAGCCTTCTAAAACACAAAATATCTTCAATAAAAACGCAACTTTACATAGTTTTGGGTGATCCGCTTCACGTATTTTGACTCATATATTTCATTGTGTTTATGGGCTGTTTACATCTGTTCAACTTTAGTTTGTCGTTGACGACAAACCTCCGTTGCGCTAACGTAAACCTAGACCTCGCAAAGAATGCACTCAGCACTCCTTTCAGTAGAATGAGAGCTTCATATATCAATTATAATTAGAGATAAGATTAAAATAAAAATATATTCTGCTGCAACTTTACTTTCTTAATAATAAATTAAAAACTTTTTAAATTTTAGTTGGAGGTATTTGATGCGTTTCATTAGTCGGCTTCATTGTATTTTTAAATACAGTTTTCACAGAGTTAATGTTTTTGAAAACGACTTTTATTGGCCTTCTTTTATTACCACACGTTAGGGATTACTTTAAGAAGAATGGTGTTTACTGTCGAATTCATCTTCTTCTACTGCACCAAAGATTAAAATGTTACTTTCACGGACTCTACGATCATTTATCTCAGTAATATCTTTCTGTAGAGTTAGTATTATTTGCTATAGTTCCTCAAAAACTGGTAGGTAGTGATTTAATTGAGTCTGTAGATGAAGTTGATGTGTTATTGCAAGCGTTGTACAACCATTTGATTTTCTGTTTGGAACGTAATGTACGCGTATCTGTGGGATTAATGTCCTCACATTGAAAGTGAGAGGAAAGAAAATTATAATTTTCCTTAATTAAACCTGCTCCCAAAACTTTTTTTTTATGCGGGTCTCTTAGAAAATAAAACATGGATTATGACGAAAGTGTAGAACAAACAAAATTTCTAATTTAGTATTTAACGTACCAATGACACAATACAATAAATTTTTAATTTTTGTGACTCGGCTCTCTCTTGCCAAAGACATATTGTCCTTGATTTGTTTTTACGGCCAGAATTGGATGTTCTCGATTTCAGGCTTTTTTCCGTTTTTTGTCCTAATTAATAATAATAATCTTTTATTTCCAAAAAAATTAAAACCCTATATCAATAATATTAAAATTTTATATTACAAAATTCTTATTATTGAAATATACAAACTTTTTATCTAAACTTAATGTAAGTAAATATTAATCGATACAAAATCTGAGACCGTTTCACTTCCCTTTGTTTTAAGCTGTTGGGTAATGTATTGTAGAATAATATTCCGGAATAGAAGTGGCCTTTTTCATAAGCACTGGTATTGTGACGAGGAAACTCCATCAGTTTATTTGCCATGCGAGTGCAAGAGAGAGTCGAGTCACAAAAAATTGTTGTACTGTGTTATTGGTACATAAAATACTAAATTATAAATTTTGTTTATTCTACACTTTCGTAATAATCCGTGTTTCATTTTTTAAGAGCCCCTCTTTTACAAAAAATTTTGAAGCATGCATGATAAGGGAAATTTATAATAACCCCCTCCCCTACACCTATTTTCTAAAATTTCGGACCCCCCTCCGAAATATAATCCTGGCTACGGGCCTGATTGTACTCGCTACTATTTGTTAGTTAGTTAGTTAGTTAGTTTATTTATTCATGCCTTTCGGCTTAGAATCTACACAAACTTTTACATCTTATTTCTATGGTGATTACATTATATAAGTTAACTAAAAAAAAATATTATACGTTTTCTTCTTTCTAAAATATTTTCCATCCAGTCTTTTGCTTATCCTAGGTCATTTAATAAGTAAATTTCATCTCTTCTTTCTCTTTCCGTCTCTCTGCAAGAAAGTCATAAATGTTCTAAAGATTACTCTTCTCTGCCACATAATCTACATCTCTTTTTTTCTGGTGACAACCAGTACATGTTACTTTTTCCTCATTGCCGCATCTAAATCGAGCTATTGTAGTGACATTTATAACTTTTAATAAATATATTGGAATATGTAGTGTCTGTAAATTCTTGTATTCTTTGTACTTTTTATTAGAAATTTGCCATCTTCATAATATTTATCAAAATTTACTCTCATTTCTGTTATAAAGTGAACTAAAGACTCATATAACTGAATAGTTTTGAATACATCCTTCTTTGCTTTTGTAACGATTGGCTTGTTCTATGAAACTAAATTAAAATATCTTTCCAAAACGAGAGTATAATTCCTGCTTCTTGATTCTTTATTAATTAAAAATGTTTTGACTTTTGAAACGGAGATAGAACTGGAAGCTTCCCACAACTAAAGTATCGAAATCATCTGGAAGACCTGTTAGTAACATGTGTGCCAATTCTTCATCAGACAATCCGTACCCAGCAGCGTCGAGTTTCAGTGATATTTTTGTCATTCTTTCAAAATATACCATCATAGATTCATCCATTTTGAAGCGGGATGCATACAATTCTCGTTTTAAATGAATTATATGAATTTAACATCGCGCATATACTGTAACTGGCTATCATCTATAGAATTGCAAAGAATGTTCATAGCTTTTCTATCTCTCAAAATTTGCTCCGGGTTTTTCGTATCAATATAACGAAACTTAGGTTATATAGCAGACCAAACATTTATGACTTTCAATAAAATTTGAATGCGAAAAGCTCAAATCTTTTAGTTATTCCCGTTTAACTTTTTGAAGTCTATTTTAGCATCCATATTTTCTGTATATATCAACAAGCTATTAGATGTAATTAAGTTTCAAAAACTTCAAGTTTAATATGCAGTGAACAGGAAGCTAGAAATAATTAACAATAGCTTTAAAATCCAATGTCGAAATCTATATTTATTTTTCAGTAATATTTTACTGACATACATTTTTTATTGATTAGTTACATTTTATTTTTTAGATCACATGCTAGATTTTTTTACTACTTAAATAGAAATATTTAAATAATTTGGCAAACAAACACAACATCAAAATTAACCAACTTTCCACCTGTCGTTTATGGCAACCAATGGAAAAAACCTAACCTCAAAACTACGTAGCCTTTGTACTGTTGGCCGTCGTATTCAAAGGTTTTCTAATTGCCATCTCATCAATCACTAAATAAAACAATATTTCATTGTTGGAACCTTACTTACTTTAGCTCTTATAACATTCAATGATTTCGTATCGAATCCAGGCTTGCCATCAGCAACGTCATACCATTTTGTAATAGTATTACGATGGGGTAGGGAAGTTCCGTGCAGTTAGCCCTACAAAAATGCGTTTTACTAAAAAAAATAATATATATTGAGGATGTATACAGGGTGATTCACAGCGTACGGAAAAGATTGAAAGTGTGACTATGGGGCAGGACTGGATTAACCCCTTCTAGGGCCCTAAGCAATTTCATTTTCGAGATTGCGAAGTTGCAAAAAAGATGGTCCTGTGGAGTAGTTTGTTAACATTAATGTTCAAAAAATTCGTAGCGCAATTTCCACGTTTGGAAACGCAGATTGTAACGAATCAGTCAGTATAGATAGAATTTACATTATCGTTCTATTTCATTTGTAAGCGCATGTAAGTGAAATTATGCAATCTCTTCAGGAGGATTGAAATTCAAACCGTCAGGATAAAAAATCACGAACATCTCGGCTTCTCTTTTACATTTATCTGTCGATAATTCATCTGGCATTCAAAAAGAGTATCGCTAATAACATAAAAAGTCGATACACTAAAATTATCTCGAGTATTTTAAATTGCTTCTGATGCATTAAATATTTTCCGTATGCTATGAATCATCCTGTAGATACTTACTTAGTTTAGGAAATGAAGTGTAGAATATCTCCTACATACATATATATGTTGTAAAGTAACACTAATGCAATTAGATCAATTATGCTCTTTATTTTAATATTGAATCCGATACAAGTATATGATTTGTGACTTTAAAAATTAAAATATAGAGATAATACAACTTATAATTGTTGAACGCTCGAAAGATGACTACAAGATTGTAAATTATTTAATACAGTATCATTAGATTTACCACTCAATTCAATTTTATTACAAAAATATTACCAAATATATAATATTAATTCGCGAAAATTAAATTTATTTATCTAAAGTATTATTGCATAATTGTAACAAATATATATTTATTTCTATAAATTAAATATTAAATCTTGTGTCAAGTTTATCTTTATTTATGTGAATTAAACCTAAGATTAAATTCGTCAAATAAATTATTTAATTGATTCAATTCAACATTTTGTTTCCCCCTACATATTTTATTGAAATATTTACTGGTGTTATAATTTATATCTCAGGAAAATACTAATTTATTTATAAAATTTTACCATTAATTCAATTTTGAATGCATAACAAATAAATCTAAATTTGTATATATCAAATTTTAATCATTTTTGTAGTGTTAGAGTCAGTAGTGCCAACTTTAATTTAATTCATTATGTAATACTATTCGTAATGACGTACTTATCGTGTTAGTAGTTTGTTCTATAATGACATACTTATAGTAGGGGTCCTAGAAAAATTGCATTTATACGTGAAACCACATTCTCTCTTGAATGCGTATAATACTTTCTGATTATAGAACTCATGAACCACATTTTTGTTCAGTGTGATTTGTTGTGTTATTTTGTTGAAACTATGGAAACAAGTATCTGAGAGTGGAAATACCCGCCGTAAATTATAGAATCAAAATCTTTTTAGGAATTTCTTGTTCAGTGTCCGATATATAGTTCGCGTAACAAGTACGAGTTTTACCTGTTTTCGAAGCTGGGAAACTCTGAGTAATCTGCAATATTTTTAAAATTAATATGATTTTTATCCAATTTTCAGTTTTTGCTAATTACAATAATTATATTAATTACCAGGGGAAGGGAATACGATCTATTAGGTACACTTATTTCCCTGTTTTCCGAATCCTTTGCATCAAGTGATGCAAATTAGTATATCCTGTCAAATGTAGGAAGATAATTATTTAAAGAATTGAAATCGGTCCTTTTAAACACGTACAATTCATAACTTTTCAAATTCATTATACTGGCATATAATCGTATTTGTAATGTAAGATGAATAAAGGATGATAAATATTAATTATAATAAGGGGGCTTAAACATGGCTCTACATTTACATTCATTGGGTCTGAATTAGTAAAGATCTGTAACAATTTGTCACTCCATCAAGTTGCTTAAAATTATAATAAAACATTGTATCCGTAAAATCAAATAAACTGATGTTATAAGTATTAATAGCATAGTAATAATTATGAATTTACTGCCACAGAAGGAGGGAGAAGATCAAAATCTCTCAAAGTAACTTGTTTTCCGGTACAGAATTAACAATAGCAGGAAGTGTATAAAATATTAGTTTTTAAGCTATTTCTTTTACAAGATATATATTAACATATGTATTTCGTTCTATAATTATTATTTTCAATAGTTATTAAACATTATTTTTCACTGAAGACTCATAAAATCAATTCCTTCTACTTGAGTGCGCCGCGCGCCTGCTCGTGTAATTTCGAGAATCGTGCCCAGGCGTGTACAGGCAACAGACGTACAGATTTCGTGTTAGTTGACCAATTCGCACTACGCACAAAATTTGAATTATTTTTATCAGCTATCAGCGCACCCATCATTAGCACATGGTGCCCGTAAATGCGATAAAGGTTGCAAAAAGACAATTTTCAAATGGATTTTTACAAACCATACCAGTAATTAATTTAACAAACTTCGTCTTTAAACGACAAATATACAAAAGATGCGTAGAAATCAGCTGTAAAAGTAAAGAAATGAAATTTATTTAAATACGAAAAAAGAAGTTAAACTTATTAAGAATCTAAATATAGAAAAAAATATGAGTGAGATTAAATCTAAATCGGTGTAAAAATGTTGACTTTTACAAAGTCAATGAGTGATACTTGTTTAATAATTCCATTTGCACTTTGTTTCTAACCATATTTATTGGACGTATTTGTTAATAGATCTAGTCATGTTTTGGTTAAGTCCTCAACAATCACAATGTTTGTACCTTTCAACTTTTTGCGATGTTTTATGAGATTTTTTTTTATTGCATTATAAGTTAATGTCGTAACATTGGTTATGACAGGATAGGAATTAGGTCCATTGACATTAACCCTATACATAAATTTAATTCATAAATATATATTTTAATTCTAGGGGATTACATTCTTTTACTCTGGTAGTGCACATGCTATTTATTGCACTGTTATTGGGGTGTTTTTCCAGTCTGTTGGTATATTTTGCACTTCTTAGCTTGGCTTCTTTTTTTAATGTTGTTATTTTGAGGTCGGTATGTATGATAATGTTTGAGATGGAGCATTTCTAATACATGTTAAAATTTTATTTTGAAATCCTTGTATGATATTAATGTTGGACAATCTAGCTGTTTCTATTCCGTACGTCCAGATTGGTTTCAAGATTGTTTTATAGATGAGTATTTTATTTTCTATAGAAGTTTTTTTGGCCCAGTAGCCAGTAGAGATTTCTGTATTTGATATTTAGTTGATTTCTTTTCTTTCTAACATGCTCGTTCCAGGTTCGTCTTCTGTCCAGTGTCATGCCTAAATATATCTCGTGTTCTACTTGTTAATGAGTTGCACTATCGAACATGTTTTTCTTTATAGAGTAAACGTGATGTGAGCTGATTTATTTTCATTTTCTCGAATGCGCCACTTCTATAGCCATTTTTGCAATTCGGTTAGATGTTCTTGAAGTTTGTGTGATGCGGTTTCAGGATCTATGTGTCGTCTGCATAAGTTGCCATAGTGGTGTATTCATTGGTCAGGATGTCTGCGGTGTACAGAGTGTAGAGATAGGTCCGAGGACGCTGCCCAGTGGCACTCCTGCTTTAATGGGAACTAGTGTTGTTTATTCCTCTTCATGTTTTACTTGGAAATATCTGTTACTAAGGTAGGATTTACTTATTAAGTATATATTGTACTCGCTTCGGCGGTACATATACTAAAATTGGAAGTATATATTGCTTGGCAGAATTGGTTTCAGTTTACATAAGTGTCCTGAGTGCCACACTTTGTTAAATGCTTGACTTATATCAAGAAATGCAGCTGAGCAGTATTCCTTATCTTCGAATGCTTTATCAGTTCCTTTTGTGACTCTATATATTTGTTCTACGGTTGAGTGCTTTTCACGGAATTCGTATTGGTGATCTCGTATATTTTTTTAATATGTGGCTTGATTCTTTTTAATAATAGTTTTTCGAATATTTTGCATAGCGTTGGTAAAAGACTTATTGGTCTTTATGAGGTGACTTCTTCTCCGGGTTTTTCTGCTTTGGGTATTAGGATAACTTGAGCAGTTTTTGATTGGGTTGGAAAGTACTGCACCTTAGACAAGCATTGCATACAAATGTAATTAGCTTACTAATATTTTCTGGCCGTTCTTGTATGACTTTTCCTGTGATTAAGTCATAGCCAGGTGTTTTGTTTCGATCTCTTGGCCAATGTGTGGGTGGATATGTGTGAGAGATGATTGTTTTTGATGCAGTTTAGTATTTGTCTGCCGCGAGGTGTTATTAGGCGTAAGCCCCAGTCCGTATGTTTAGCATTAAAGTCGTCTTCTTTAATGTTGAATTTAGGAGAGCAGTAGATTGTAGAGCGTGTGATTGCACCTGCTCAATCTACCACGATTATGTTAGTTGCTTGCATATGGTTCATGCAGTATTCAGGAATTATAAAAGTCTTGATTTTGTTTCTTATTAGTATTGCTGTACCGACATGTGCTGTGTCGTCAAGATGGTTAGTTCTGTATATATTAAAATGCGGTATTGTAACCCTTTATTGCATTTTGTTCCCGATCGGGAACATAAAATTGAATATTATTATTTTCTTTTTTTATTACATTCATGGCAATCATGTTGTATAGTACACAAACACTAACTAATAGACCAAAGTTGTATTGTAAGTTGAATTTGTTCATAATGATTCCAATGAGGAACAAAACTTTTTTTTTTAATTCAATTTAGGAAAAAAATTATATAACAGACATATTTTTAATATATGAATATTTCTTTTGTAAAAAAAAAATAATGTTTTGTGCCCTTATTAAAAAAAATTCATGCAATAGAGGGGTAAAGTACGATTTGCTGGTGAAATGTGTTTACGAGATCAACATTAAATCTATTTTGTTTAGGTTTAAAAAAATTTTTAACTCTTGGTGATGGTTAACCAAGCCATAAGCGTTCCATTGTGCAATTTTTAGGTTTTGAGTTAGTTTATTAATTTTGAAACAATGAGAATTGATTTAGTATTGCCTCCATTTTGCTCATTAGTTTTGTCAATGTATCTTATAGTTTATTTATTTTTGTTGATGAGTCGTTGTTTTATTTTGTAATATCAGTGTCTTGTTTGTTGATGGTTATTTGTGCGTATGTGACGCTGGCTTCATGTGTTCTAGTGTATTATCTAGTTTGTGAATATTGTGGATATTCACTTTTTTTTTCTTGGATCAGTGGGAATGTTCGTATTTTAATTTCTTTGTACACTAGGCATTCTTCATAGTTGGCTGGATGTGAGCCTTCACACAGTACGCATATCGCAGGTGTACTATTTTCCTTACGCAGTCTTTTGTGTAATGGTCCCAGCGAGGTTGTCTTGAGCACTAGCTCCTAGTATGTCCATATCGTTGGCGGCGTGCATATTGGAGAACTAAGTCTTTAGAATTTGGACGTTCTAATGAAATTTTGTATGTAGTGGGAAGTTTATTTTACAGACAGCTTTGTTTTTGGTATTTTGCTCTAATTCCACGAAGAAGATTGGTAGTGGTTGTTTTGTTAATCTTTGTTTTGTATATGTTAATTACTTTGTGGGCTTTATTTTCTTGTTCAGTTTTTAGATCTTCTAGTTCTGTGGAATGGTGCAGTTTTTTTATCACTATGCGGTTGCTATTTTAGTTGGTATGTGTGCAACATGTATTTTTTATCTAGTTCCTTTATGATTTTTCTGAAGCTCTCTATGTCATTAGCTTGGAGTTTCACTTGGTTGTTGTTAATATTTTTCAATAAATACTTATCTTGTATTGTATTGTAACGTTCATGGGTTTAAAACGTTTTTATTTAAACGAAAAGAAATATTATTAATAACAAATAATGAATAATTATTATAATAAAAAGTAAAAGTTATTTAACACTAGGAATATAACACTAAAATAACGAATACAAAATTTTATAAACTAACACCTATAACTACTGTAAATAAACACTATTATTTATATTAACTAGCCGAGCGATATTTATTTATGACGATGTATTTATGTTTAGACCGAGCGGTATATTTATATTCACAAGTTCTTTATACAAGCTTCGGAGTCGACTGTCCTTACTGCCGATGATTCGCTCTTATATATGCCACGATCCTTGTTTCTCGAAGGTTCTGGAACAATCTCTATTGTGCAGTAAACGACTTGTCCGAACTAGCTAGCGTTGCGTCATTCACTCGGCGGCGCGGCGGCGGCGTACGCCGGCAAGTTTCAACTTGTCGCTTGCCGCGTACGTTACACTGCACCCTCTTTAGGTCTGTTTCGTCCCGAAACTTTCCTGCTGCTTTTTCAGGATTGTGGAGATATCTGCAGTTTGTCCCCTTATTACATGTAGAAGTCAAAAAGAAATGACAATCTACCGTTTTTCTTGTTTTCTCCAGTTTTCGAGGGTTGTAACTGCATATTAGAATGTGGATTCCTGTATACCGGAAGATCACCTCGACCATGCTTCGTACGACCCTCCAGTTGAGTCCGTCAAGACCACAGCCTATCTTTGGCATAGCTAGCTTCTTCACATCTTGCCAAAGCAACTCATCTCGAAGGCAGTTAAGGCAGTTCCACAGAGCTTTATAAGAAGGCTTGTGATGGGAAGCCTCTTTTGTCACCAAGTAGTTAATGACACGCCTTTGGTGGTGTAACTGCAAAACTTTTCCCACAGCTGGTTGTTGTTTCCGAAGCTCTTCTACTCTGCCAAACTTCTCCCGGAAGACAACAGCAATTCCTCTGGACATCCTTAGGTCTTCAGCTACGCAGTGGGCCAACGAATATTCCTTTGGAATTCTAAATAAGTCTTCTTGAACCTCGTTCGTGACTTTGAGATACGTTTTCTTTCCCGTTGCGTACTGCTGCATGAACTTCTCAAAGGATGGTTCCCTGTTCTCCGCATTACAAACGCGAACGTCCTCTTCTGGGTTTCTTCCGGCGAATGTAGCCAAATGATTAAAGTGTACTACTTTTGGCTTTCCATTGGGATTCTTCCTTATTCGATATATAAGATCGTTAATCCTTTTTATAACTTCGTATGGACCGTCCCAGGACTTTTGAAGTTTTGGTGAGTAGCCTTGGCGACGTTGTGGATTGAAAAGCCTCCAGCGTGGTAGCCACCTTCTTCCGCCTTGATGTCATAGTTTTCTTGCATCCGGTTACTTGCGTCTTGGATGTTTGAACGAACTTGTTGGTGAATGTCGTTCATCTTCTGGCGGAGATTGCTGACGTAATCGTCCCCAGCTAGTTCTTCACCGGGTTTGCAACCGAATTTTAGATCACATGGTAACCTCAATTCTCGTCCAAAGACGACACTAGCAGGCGACTGTCCGGTAGTTTCGTGTACAGATGAACGGTAAGCCAACAAGAATAGGTGAATGTATTGGTCCCAGTCTCTCTGATGGTTAGAGACAACTTTTGATAAATATTTTCCCACTGTTCTGTTCATCCTTTCTACCATTCCGTCTGACTGCGGATGTAATGCAGTTGTTCTAGTTTTTTGAATGCCAAGCAGTGTGCAGACATTCTGGAATACAGCGGACTCGAAGTTACGTCCTTGGTCGGAATGCAGTTCCATGGGTACTCCAAATCTGCTAATTAGTTCTTTTACTAGCACCACCGCAACTGTAGTTGCTTCTTGATTTGGTAGTGCGTAAGCCTCGACCCATTTACTAAAATAATCCATGGCAACCAGGATGTACTTATTACCATTGTCAGTTAGAGGAAATGGCCCGGCTACGTCGATAGCAATTCTTTCAAAAGGACTTCCTACATTGTACTGACGCATAGGAGCTCTTCTTCGTCTGTGTGGTCCATTGCTTGTGGCACATATGGTGCATTTTCGACACCAATCTTTTACATCTTCTTTGAAGTTCACCCAATAAAACCTTTCGTGCACTTTCTCCAAGGTTTTCTTAACTCCTAGGTGTCCACCAGACACACCGTCGTGCAATTGCTTCAGTACTTCTGGAATCCTTTTTCTGGGAACAAATAATTGTAACCTCTCTTGGGTGCCATCTTCATTTTCTAATACTCGCTTCAAGAGGCCATCATCCATCTTCATAGAATTCCACTGCGCCCAATATGTCTTCATACTGGGTGACTGTGATGATATCTCTTCCCAACTTGGTCTGGAGCCACGTTTCATCCATTGAATTACGTTACTTAAATCAGGATCTTGATTTTGATCATCTTCAATGTCTTTCAACTGCCATTGGTCACTAGTAACAGATGTTCGTAGCAGAAGTCCAGATTTTTCTTCTGCACGACTGCAGTGAGTGCAATCTAAGGGGCAAGGTCTTCTTAACTTCGCATCGGCATTACGATGACTAGTTCCAGCTCGGTGTTCAATTTCTAAATCGTACTCCTGTAGTCTTTCGATCCATCTGGCCACTTGTCCTTCTGGATTCTTAAATTGCAGAAGCCATTTCAGTACGGCATGGTCCGTTCTTATCAGGAACCGTCAGCCATATAGATATTTGTAGTAATGTTCAATGGCTTTGACTACAGCCAGCAGCTCTCTTCTAGCCACGCAGTAATTTCGTTCAGGTTTTGACAACACCTTGCTGTAATAGCCGATAACCCTTTCTTGACCGTTTTGTACTTGGGACAGCACTCCTCCAATGCCAACGTTGCTAGCGTCAGTATCCAGGATAAACTTATCGTCTGGCAGTGGATAACTCAGGATAGGAGCACTTACTAATGCCTGCTTTAGGTGTTCAAAAGCATTCTTGCAATCTTGATTCCATTCGAATTTTCGGCCCTCTTCTGTCAGTCGAGTTAATGGCTTTGCAATATTTGCAAAACCCATGACGTATCTTCTGTAGTGCGTACATAGACCAAGGAAACTTCTGATGTCATGTTTATCCTTGGGCACTGGCCATTCTTTAACAGCTATTACTTTCTCTGGATCTACAGCTACTACTTTTCCAGAGACAATGTGGCCAAGATAATGAACTTCTTTACGAAACAGGTTACACTTCTTGGGACTTAGCTTTAGGTTGACGCTTCTTAACCTTTGGAAAACCTCTTCTAAATTCTTCACATGGTCTTCAAATGTTTTTCCGACCACAATTATATCATCAAGATTTACCAGACAAGTTTTCCAGGATAACTCTTTCAGTACGGATTCCATCAGACGTTCAAAAGTAGCAGGAGCATTACAAAGGCCAAACGGCATTACAGTAAACTGCCAAAGTCCAGATCCGACACGATTTTTTTGCTCCATTCCTACTTGCCAACAACTACTTTTCTAGTCCAAAGTTGAAAAGATTTTCGATCCCGCAAGTGTGTCCAACGTATCGTCAATCCGAGGTAGAGGGTAACTGCCCTTTTTTGTGACGTTGTTCAGCTGTCGATAATCGACACAGAAACGAGTAGAACCGTCCTTCTTCTTCACCAATACCACAGGTGAAGCCCATGGACTATCTGATTCTTCAATCACTCCGTCTCGTTTCATTTCACTGATTATCGAATCGGTTTCTTGACGTTTGGGCAGGGGTAGTCTTCTAGGTGTTTGACGAATGGGTCTAGAATCGCCAGTATCAATCGTGTGTTGGACAATATTTGTCCTGCCCTTAGTACCAATTTTTAACTCAAAGACGTCAGAATATCGTCTTATTAACTCTTCTACCTTCGTGTTTTGCTTAAATGTTAATTCCTCACTTGCGGTGGCAATTAAACCGTCAAGTTGTTCTGACGATACTGCAGGTTGCTTCTTCACAATTTCTGCTGGTTTTGTTATCGATGTGACTGTTGAACAGTAGCCCAGAACTGTACCTTCCTTCAGGACTGCTGGGTAATTGTTGATGTTCATCAGTCGCACTGGTATTCTTGTGTTTGTTAGAATAACGCTTTTCGCAACCAACACACCTCGTCTTGGTTCTGTGTTACTGCATTCTGGTTCTAAAACTGCTACTTGTCCATAACACGTATACTCTTCTATTCTTCCTTCTACGAGCACTTCACTGCGAACAGGAAGAGTCACGTTTTCTGCTAGGATTACCCGAGCCCTCACGTCGCGTCGTCCTTATGTTCAAGAATAATTTTCTCATTGCCGATTTTCAGTGTTCCGGCTTGCAAATCTAGTTTAAAGCCGTGTTTCTTCATGATGTCCATGCCGAGAATCACTTCTTCTTCTGTGTCTGCCACCAGTATTTGATGTTTGAAGGTGACGTTTCCAATGGTGAGTCTGGCAGTCATCTCCCCGTGTACATACGCCCAATCGCCGGTGGCAGTGCGCAGTCTCCACTTCGTAGGTGCTATGTCTCGTTTGGATTTAAAGCTATTGTTTTTGTAGCACCTGTGTCCAGCAAGAGACGGTGAGTTCTCTCATGAATCTTCCCATCAATGAAGATACTGCTGGCTTGATCTTCAATGGCTGCTACTTGTACGACAGTTTCTGGGGCTTCAATACAACGGGTCGATGTTTGCCCCTTCTACCAACCCGCTTTAGATTTCCGCCTGCTTCTCCACTTTCTGGGGCTTGCCACATTTATATTTAACATGTCCTATTTCACCACAACTCCAACAGCGGATTTGTTTCGTTTGTCGCTTCTTTTCAATAGCTCTCAATACCCTTTGTACTATATCTTCCAGTGACGGGTGTTCCTCATTCTCGGTGCTGTCTTTCACCACTCGAATCTTAGCCTGCCCTTTAATTGCTTGCTTCACGGCTTCGAATTTAAGGGCCTGCGTGAGTGCATCTTGAATGGTTTTCGGTCTTGCAAGTTTGATGGCTTGCTGTGTTTCAATGTCTCGCAGCCCGTCTACAAATTTTTCAATGGCCAGGCTCTCGCAAATATCGTCTCCACCTTCCGGATACGAAATTCGTACCAGATGTACAATGTCCGCTTCAAAATCCTGTAGGGACCTTCTGGAACCGGTTTCTAAGCTGAGAGCGGTACACCTTTTCCATGTGTTTCTGACCATATCTCATGTCTAGACGAGCGATTAACTGCGTGTAGCTGAATCTCTCTTCCATAGGTATTGCTTGTAATACCCTTAAAGCGTCTCTACGTAATGATGTACTTAACATGGACGCTTTAACACTTGAAGTCCAGCCATGAACCATGGAAAGTGTCTCAAACAGGGTCAAATATTCTTTCCATGATGATTTTCCGTCGTAAGTTGGTATATCATGACGAACAGGGACTGTTGTCACTTTCGGTTCTTGCAGCTGGATGGTTGTCTCTAGTGATGGTTGATTATCGGCTGGTAAACTGTCAGTCTTGTTTTCGAGAGCTTGTAGCTTCTTTTCCATTTCTTGTATTTTGTCGTCCACGCTTTTGGACAACCCTCTAAGATCTTCTTTCAATTGTTTCTGTTTGTGATGTGGCGCCATTGTCATTGTCCCTCAAGGGTTCAAAGCTGTTTTGAGTACTGGTTGTTGGGACACTATGCTCACTGGTTCTCCTTAGAACGTCTCTTTCTGGTGTGAGTGCATATATTTTTTTGTTTCTCTGATTTGACATCTTGCCAGTTATTTTGGCTGTTGGTGAGCACTGGGGGCACAGCAATAAGTTGTACAAATATTACTATTTACAACCCATTACGTTTATGTATGTACGTTCGTTATCACTTTGTTGAAGTAACCACTGTTCAGTGTTCTCTTGACACGTCCGCTGTTTTCGAACGTCTGTAGAGAACTCGTATTTTATAGTTCATGTACTTAATTATAATAGGCCTTTGTTTATATCGGTAAGATTCACAGGTACATCATGCTTTTCACCAAGCTCAGCACACACAGTATTGCTCAAATTATCGATTTCTTTCTGCCAGCACTTTATTATAGATTGCGAGTTTCTGGATGATACCCTCATAATAGAGTTGTTGTTCTTCTAACTTCTGATCCACTCGCTCGAATACTTTGTTGACTAATTTGTCAATAAATTAGTTGTTTTACAGTAAGAATATAACTATAACTGGTAATACAGCACTTTGACCACGAGTAATTTTTGAAATACCTATAAATTACTAAATTATATTCTACAAATTTAAAAAATTTTACGGAGTTACAATTAACACACTTCTACACTTGGCCGCGCATCGAAAAATTATTAGTTTAATGTTTCGTTTAATTTTAAGTCTCTATTGGTTAATAAAAATTAAAGCACTTATTGATGCAATCGGACCATTGACTTTGCGTTTTTTGTAGTCTTTTTTTTAACAAAATTCTCATATTTCGACGTACTTTCTATGTTATGAGTTCGGAAAGTTTCTCCAAGTTATATATTGTAAGAAAGTCCGATGATTTACTCAAATAATAATCTAGCCCGGGGTCTCGCTGTTTGTTGTAGAATCGGCGGCCTTCCAATTACCTGATGAGCCGCGCATGTACCCGCAGCGCGGCGACGTGACGGTGGACGCGCACTCGGACCTGACGCTGGGCTGCCGCGGCGTGGAGCCCATGGACTGGACCTTCCGCGACGACGAAAACGACCAGGTGAGTCCCGCTCTACGACTCTGTGTGTGTATATGTGTTTTTTTTAATAATAAATTTATTTAAGCATGGTCCATACAAAAATATTACCTGCTTATACATATATTACATTTCATAATAACGTTGAAAAATCTAACAATTAATACATTATAAAAACAAGTTTTATATAATTATAAATTATTATTATTATTCAACAAGTATTTCAAAATCAATAGTTTATATAATTTCTAAAAATGGTAATATAAATTTTTCTACTAATACTTCAATTCCAACCAGCCAAGTTTTACGACTTCTTAATTCTTCATTTTTAAGTTTTTCCCTCTCATTCTTCAGTACGAGACAATCGTAAATTAAATGATTAACAGAGTCATTAATTTCACCAAATTTGCAATGAGCATTGTCTATTAATTTAAATTTATATCGGTAGCTTTTTAATTTGCCATGTCCACTTTGAATTGCTGTTAATTTTGGATGATATGGTAGATTAATTAGGAGTATTTTATTAGAATTTCGATAAAGCATTTTAGTATCACCGCCTTTATCCGTATTGGATCACTCATTTTGCCAATTTTCGATGCTGACTTTGCTTTCCGCATTGTACATTGCCCGTTTAATTATTCTTGCTACAACAATATCTTTGATTTCCATTGATTTCATGTCCTTGTATGATGCTTCGTAAGATATTGTTTTATATTTTTTTAAATCTTAATATTATTAAGTCGCTGAACTCATTTAATTTTTATTTGATTACATTCCTTCTTCAAGGCGTAGCCCATAAGATAAAAAATTGTTTTAATCCCCATGTTACTTTCGCCGATCTTGAAATAATTTGAAATAATTAACAGCATTTATTCGTTATATACTTTACATGTTCAGCAGACCGAAATTAATCTATTTGGATACCCAGGTATTTCATAATTTTAACTTGTAGAACATTATAACTTATAAATATATTTGTTTCATGATTTATTAAAGATCTTCTCTTAGTCATTAGCATAGTTTGAGATTTGCTGCCAATGTTGTTAAAGTTAGCATTTTGTTCGTCCGAATCATCACTGAAGAGAAATATTAGCGATATCTAAATAGTTATTATATTGTTCCTCTTTATAGATAAATAATGAGGACATTATCTTTACGTTTTTTGTTTATGTGAGACCAAAACTGTTTTGGATTATTTTTAAAATTATTATTAATCATGTTTATGTGGTCTACGTGTGCTTGCTTTATAAGCGTTTTTACCTCAGATCTTAATTCTTTATATCTGTGCAGATATTCTAACTGATTTGCTGTGTTTTGTTTAGATTTTTTATAATATCTTTGTTTTAGTTTAATTTTACTTTTTATTTCATTTGTGAACCAGGTAGGATTCGTATTTTTTTACAATATATTTCGGAATACATTCATCAAATAATTGATACTTACGTATATTCGTAAAAAATATTTAAGTTTACATCTGGATTTGAGTTTTCATCTAATCTACTCCAGTCACATTTAGTTAACATATTATATAATTTTTCATAATTAGAATTCTGAAATTATACTGTTTTACATGTTTTGTGTTGTACGTTTTATGTTTATAAATATAGTTACTAGCAGTGTGGGATGATGCATATCATCTTTTACAAGAGGATTATCATTTACCTCTAATTTAGAATCACATACATTGGATAAAATTAAATCTAGAGTAACAGAATTAATGTTTAAGCAATGATTCAAAGAAATTAATCTAGATTTTGACATGAGTTCGTTTACTATTCTCGATTTATTGTTCCCGTTCGCGAAGTTAAATTGTGTAGAGTTTATCTCAGTGATGTTTCAGTCACCCACAAAAAACACATTTTGACATTCAATAATGTCTGTAATGGAATCAATTTCTTCTATAAAAGACTCGTATTCTTCTACCGAAGTTGCTGGACAGAAATACACGCACACTAAAATCATCTGTGTATTGAAAATAGTTGCCTTCGCGCATATCCAGTCATAAGAACTATTAGTTCCCAAATTATTATGTAATATCACAGGGTTGTACACTTTTTTTATTGCTATCATAACACCACCGCCTTTTGCTATAGAAACCGAGTACCTGTCTTTTTCTAAAAACAGAATAACGGCTATCACACAACTCACTATTTAAAATACCACAATGCAAACATGTTTCCGTAATAGAAATTAAATCATAGTTTTCTGCAAGAATATTATTATGGAAGTTCAACAATTTTGTTCTTAACACATTAACATTTGGGTAATATAGTTGCAATTTTTTCTTTGGAAGAGTATTTATATATGAGCTGTCTCCATAGCTTCTTCGCCAAAAATCCATCTCTAATGCTAACAGCATTCGTTCATTTGTTTATTTATCTCCCAGATCCCTGAGCCGTATATTGCTATGTCTTCAATAACTGTCTTCCTTGCCATATTCTGTTTTTTATGTCTGTGTCACTTGTACCTGCGTTTGTTACAATGGCTTCTATGTATTTGTATTTTACACATTACTTTAGAGTACATGTATCAATGTCTAAGTCATTTTCTTCATCCCCAATCCCTAAATATTGTTTCTTCCTCATGTCCACAGTAAGTCCCCATTTACTATATTTCTCTTGGCATCATGTAGCTCGAGTTTTCTTCGTCTGTTGCTATTGTTTGGTCGTCTCCAATTCGCAATCCCATTTAGATTTATTTATACAGGTTTTCAACACTGCATTGTCGTAAATCGTTTGTTACCTTATAACCTTTTACAATTTTACTACCCATTTTTATTTTGTTTATTGAATCGGAATACAGGTTTTGAATTGATTTAATATAAACTGTTTTAACTCTATTTATCTTTAGAGATTGGTATAGCCTAACTAATGGCACACTGTCATATGCCTTCTGCAGATCAATATAAACTAGATGTAGCGATCTATTGCAAGCTGTCCTTTTTTCTGCTAATTGCACGATGCAGAAGGTATTGTGAATGCAAACCATTTTGTTCTTCCAGTCCATGCATCACATTTTCTATTCCATTTTTAATCACCAAGCCGTATAGTCTATCAATTGCACGGTAGTTCTTGTATTCGGTTCTGCTGCCTTTTTTTATATATCGAAGTAATATGTACTTCTTGCCATTCTTGCAGCGCTGCATCTCCTCTAAGACACTGATTGAAAATTAAAGCTAAACATTCCAATAGTTGGATTGGTCCATATTTTATTAATTCAATTGATATTCCTCCTGGGCCTGATCATCTTACATTTTTCATATTACATATTGTAAATCATTTACATTCATATCCATAACTGTATCATTCAGGCCAGTGTTGTATGTTCGTGTGTTTGAAATATGTTTCTATCTTCCGTCAACAACATTTTATAATAATTTTCCCATTCTTTCATACAAGGCAGAGGGATCCTTCTTTTTTCATGACAGTTTTTCCTCATACTTTTAACGGTGTCCCATGCTTCTTAATGTCGTGTATTTCCTTTTTAATTGTTTATTTCCTTGCATTTTAGATTCTATGCTTCATTCTTTGCCATCGCTACAGCTGTTTTCACATCTCTATTTATTTTTCGATACATTACGAATTATTCACCGTTCTTTTTTAAGCCAACCATTTCGCCTATTCTTCTTTTTATTTTGGACAAGTGTAACGTTTATATTTTTCTTCCTTCTATTTTTATGTTTTCTCTAGGTTTTCATTAGTCTGTTTCCTCAAAACATGAATTATCAACAGATATTCATTTTGATTAATCATAATTTATTTTACTTACCTCCTCGTATTTTACTAGTAATTATTCATAATAATATTCTATAATACATGAATGAACAATTTCATATATTTTTTTATTTGAAGTTAGTAACATGACATATGTTTATAAATTATAAGATCTAGTAACTTTTGCTAGTGTACAATTCAGTCGGTATTACAGGTAGTTGTTGGTATCTTGTTACTTCTGTCTCTCTCGCTCTCTCTTCGCTTGAATCTTCTTTCTATTTTCTTTAGCATCTCTGTTGTTTTGGCGAAATTATTCTATAATATACTTTGTGTTTTTACTTAAAAAAGCGAAAGACGAGTTAATTGGCGAACGCGGTTGTGACCGTTAAATTGAGTTTTTGTTTTTTTACGGTAATTTTGAAAGCCTAGTTTTCACCCTTTTAGGGAATAGTTTCATTCCTCGTTAATTTTATTTCCAAGCGAGATTTCAAGTCGCGAGTGCGCTGTTTTCTTGAGAATCTCTTGGAGAACCCAGTTCGAGGACACGAGTCAGTTTTTTGTGCGTTTTTTTAAAAAAAAATTTGGAAAAATCTTTACAATCAATATTAAAATTACCCGATATTAAACAATATGGCTGGGTAATCGACAAAGATGGTAATTAATGTATCAGCACTCTTAACAACTCTTCCACCGTTTCCAACCCAATTAACAGTTTTATCGTCGTACGGATGTAGACAAGGTAACTGTATATAAGTTACATTTCAGCCATTCTTAACTCATATTTCTTTTATAAATTGTCCATATAAAAACTGTAGATGCCGTATTACTTCATGTAAGAACATGGGTATTATTAACACTTGTAAAAATTCAGCGGTTGTAAAACCAGTTTTTTATTACAGTATTATTAAAAATGATTTATTTTTACGTAAAAGTTTAAATACATTGTATAGTTTATTTTCCCTTTCTAGTTTAAGTTATAATAGTATTGGGTAGGTAGCGATAATAAATGCGTAGTACATGCTACATGGTATTAAAATATGGGTCATACAATTTGAGACAGTATTTTTCTTTCTGTATTATTATTCTGTAAAAATTTATTTCTTTTTATCTGATTCGTACAGATTTTTTAATAAATTTTTCACGCCTTAAATTTTATGCATTAGCATGTTTTCTTTAAATCCGGTCATTAGTTATTGGACTAAATATTAATTAATTTCTATTTTAAAATAATTTCATAGTTAGAATAAAATCAAAAAATTAAACGGGTTTAACATCTATCAAATAATTGTCAAAATAAAGTCATACGCAAGGAACAAGTCATACGTGTTCAGTTAGTTTTTTTTTTTAAGTATAATTAAAATTCTTTCGAATTTTATATAATATTGAAGCTTTCTGAAGAAAGAATTCATATTATATTAAAAAATTATATTTCATTTCAAGAAGTATATAATATTTTATTTAATTTTGACGTTTTAAACTGTCATTATTATCTACATAACAACTGTAAATAACTGTTTATTCACTAGTGAATTAATAATCTTTTAAATCACTCAAAATTTCACATTTTTAGACCGATCGGAAATGTAAGCTAAAATTATTCTTTCGTTTACTACTCTTGCTTTCTTAATATTTCTCCACTCACTAAACTGCATGTATTCTTTTTCATAGACATTTAAAATGGTTTCAAGAACGAAAACTTCACATCGGACATTTGCATGCTGTCGGTTGTCATGCACAGACTACTGATTAGTCTTCTCAATTTGTCAAAAGTGAATTTCGTAATACTTAATAATTTTTATTATTTCTTCAAAATTAAATAAAATTGTGTATATACCACGTGAATGAAATATGTTAATTCACTCAAAAAATTTATCTCACTCGCTCTGCAGGCTCGAGAGATAAACTTCCTTTTCGTGAATAAACATATGTTTAATTCACTTGGTATATAAATATCTATTATTAATTAATTAAGCATAGTTCTTGTTCTTAACAGTGCTACCTCTGCTTGAGAGCTTCCAACGGTTGTATCGATTCTCTTTATTTAATACTTCTTGTATACCTACAATTATTTCACATTTACAGTATTACGACTCTGCGAGAATACATATCAACTCGACAGTGAATGAGGAGGAGGTCTCATTGAAGTACGAGTCGATTTTGACTGTGTACAACGTGTCCCGTGTCAACATTGGCTTCTATTACTGCTACGCACGAGCGGCTGACCACAACACTGCCAGGAGATCCACGAGAATATACGTCTACGTCCGCGGTATGTACGCCATTCATATGCTCAATAACTCACGGACGAAAGTAACGGAAACCGGAAATAATAGTTAAATTTATTTCGAAAAACATTTCAAATAAAAGATATTGGTAATATCGTAATGTTACATGTTTCAAATATAATTAATAAACAATGCTATTTAAATTTCCATGTTATATTTTCAACCCCTCCACAAACCCATAAGGATTTATTAAAATAAGATAAATATAAATAAATATTCACGCCATTTATCAAATTCGAGTGTGGCACTCTACTTTCGCCGATCTAGGGAAGTGGTGTAGCCAATTGAGAGCCCCTAAAATGTACTAAAAGAAAAAACATTTGTGCATAACTATGAAAAAAATCAAATCTATTGAAAAATACTCGTTTTTTCATATCATTTCAATCAGGCGATCATAATTTCCACGGTGACATCTGACATATGTATTCAATGCAATCATTTTATATCTTTACAAAATAAAAATATTGCTAGAGATTGAATTTAAAGTTAAATAACATAAATTGAAATTTCCGTAGCTTATGAAAATCATATTAAGCTTAAATCAAAACAAAACATAAATAAGTATTAATAATTGAAAGAAGGATATTGGAAAACAACTGCTAAAGTAGTACTTTTCTACAAGTTTTAATTGATTAAATTTTATGAAAATAAAGTCGACCGATTCCGGTGTTTTGAACACCATCATCAGGACCAGTAACGAGTTATAAAAGAACAACAAATATTGCAACAATCATTTTACGAAATACAAAATAAATAACATTAAAATAAATACTTGCAAAAACAAAAGTATTGATTACACAAGAGAACAGTGATTCTGCGGCATGGAATTTATAAGCTGATTATGGGTAATTGTGGTCTCCTGAATACGAAAAATATATCAGATTTGCCGAATTGTCTCTAGTTTTAGATATAAAGGCACCTCTTATATTGAGAATAGAATAAAATGAAAATATTGAATACATTCAAAAACCTCTATTTTGATACGGAAACAGCGTTATTGTGGATAAATTGAATAAAATTATTTGTATTAAACAAAAATTCTTTAAAATAAATTAAGAAAAACGTTTTGTATATGATTATTTATTGTATTTTTGGTGAGGACAAAGGCCCAACAGTATTCAGCCATCACATGGCGGTGTCATGAACTTCATATCCTGGTGGAACCGGTCCCCTGGTTCTTCGTTGTAACCATGTAGGTTGTCAGGGAATCTATCCAAATGGCTATACAAAAAATGTATTTTGATACTTATATTAGCTCCCAGTTTTTCAAGATTCTTAAGCATTTTAGAGGCTATTTTGGAATATTCTGCAGCTTTGTGCTTCTACAGAAAGTTTTTGACAACTGATACAAAGCATGTTCATGCGTCCAATTCAATTTGAGCTAGGATATACTTAGGATTAAACAAGTTAACCTAAATAGATACTAAAAATGTTAATAATTTTGAAAGTTCGATGAATCATGAGAACTAGAGTCAATCCATCAAAATAACTATGCGCCGTATACTTTATAACATTAGTGTATCTAAATTCACTCAAAAAACTAGGGCCGCAGAAAAAAAAATTTTCTGTCCTCTTATGTTACGTGTTACAAGAAATCAGAACTTGATTAAGAACTGGTAGCATCTCAAACAGATCAACAAAAAACACCAATTATTTAGTCGGAATCAGAAGGTTACAAGTTCAATTAAATAATTTAAGATTTGAAATAATTCAATATCTAATTATACGTTTAAGAGATGGCGTTACTAGTATTATACAGTTTTTAATTTCGAAATTTTCTAGAAAATTCAAAATTCTACATTTATAGTGTATATGAAGTATTGTGAAACGATCATGTTGTAAATCGCGACCAGTTTCAATAATATGTTTAGAAAAACTCGATTGTGTGTTATTATATTTAATGCCTCTAGTATGTTCCTTTAATCTAACTTTAAAGGATCTTTCAGTTTGACCCACATAGGCTGCTCCACAAGAACAAATGATTTTATAAATTCCAGATTTATCCAAACGGTCACTAGTATCAATTTTATTACACACGTTTTTTTAATGCTTTAAATGCTTGTGGCATTTTTAGAAGTGATTACAAAATTATTATCAGTGTCTACATATTTTTTCAATTTTATAATTAATTTTACATAAGAAAAGTAAGCTGAACTTTTTTTATATTTTGAGTATCACTATTACTAATTAACGGATAAGCTAAATTTGTTTATAGTTTTAATTTTTTATACTAATTAACTTATCTATTAGATTTGGATCAAAATTATTATTAAACGCTATTTGCATTAAAATATTGGAATATTTTAATTTTTGTTGAGTTTAAATGTAGATTGAGCATTCTATGGATATGAGAGTTGAAAATCACTAATTGGTGTTTTGAAACAATGGTTTAAAAGAGAATTGATACTATCATCTGTTTGAGTAGGTTTTCGGAAAACAACGAAAGATAAGTTTTCACCTGTGTTGTCAATGGTAAGATCTAGGAAATTAATTTTATGGTTAGATTCTATTTATAAGTGAATTTTTTTATTATCATTAGCATTATATAGTGTATTGTGAAAAGAATTTAACTCTGTAATAGTGCCCGTCTATAAGCATAAAATGTGTTTTATAATTAATGACAACAAATCAAAAAATTAACTGCAAATTTAATCTGACCACTGAATTCGAACAACACTTCTTTAACAATTTTTAAAGTTTCATCTATTGATACATTAGTAATTACATTAGGCACATTAAAAGAGACTAGAATAAAATCAGGTGCAGTCGAAATATGCAACTTTTCTACTTGTTTGGTTTACACGGGCACAGTGTTCACCTAGTTTACATTAGTCGAGTAGCTCGACCCAGAGAACTGTGCCTAGCAACTCGGTCCAACACTCGACTCGCCCTCTTTGCGTATGTTTTTTTACACAGGGCAAGTAAGCAGTCGAGTTCATCATAAGGTAGTGGGGAAGACGACAAATGGGCGAGCTACTATGCTGGTCGCTCTACCACTCAACTCGCTTAATTTCTTAGTTTTACATGTTTGCTCGACTCTTTATATCACCAAGTGTTTGTTGTTAATAGTTCATAATATTGTTAGTATATTTCTTCTGAGCTTTGTTGCTCGAAGTGTACATCACTGTATTGATTATATTTTTGGCGGTAGCTGAAGTAAGCAGTTCTTGGTTATGTTATGAAAACGTGTAATTAGTAAATTCGTATTTGTTATAATATAAGCAGTATTTTGTTCACAAGTGGATCTTTTAATACCAATTTTAATAGTGTTTACATTGGTCCAGTAATCTTGCTTGTCTTTACTCGCCTGTCTACTTTACCGTTTACTTGACTAATGTAAACTAGGCTGGTAGAGTTATTCTACTTGATACTCCACTCTCCAGATTACTATGCCCGTGTAAGCCAGGCATTCTTGCATCTTTTAACACAATATTAATTTTGTTGATTCATTTGACTAAGAAATAAGACAGATAGTTCACAAAATAAACAACTAGTCTGAGGGGCATATCTTCTTTGTGTATTTTGAGCAGAAAATAAAGTGAGGGTGTTTGTGGATTCATTACTCGTTTACTAAGTTTACATGCAGTTTTGAAAATGATTTCAGTTTTCAGTCAAAATTATAGGAAACTGTTTACATGTAGTTTCCAAAACAGGTACAAAAATAGATTTGAAAACAGTTTCGGCGCACGCGCATTTGATTCATGTAAGTGACAGATCGGAATGTAAAACATAACCACTCAGTATTGCTTGTGTACAAAATATGTACCTATAATAATGTTATAATAACGTAATATTTATTAGATTGTGTTTTCTGAAGCTGCTTTGCTAATGCTATTCTAATTATTGTCTGTGTAATATTGTTGTTCCAAAGTACGCATGCGTAATCTCGAAACTGTATGTAAACATGAGTTGTTTTCAAAACAATTTTGAAGTCAAACCCATGAATTATAGTTTTGGTTTGAGTTAACTCAAAACGGTTTTGACACTGTATACATGGAGTTTTCAAAACTTAAAATGATTTGAAAACGGTTTCAAAACTGCATGTAAACACAGTATATGTTGTGTACCTTGAAACATATTAATCAGTTCTTCCATCTTAAAAAATTGTGTCGCATTGTTTTTAATTTCTTCGAAAACACTGTTCAGAAGGAAAATCATACCTTTATCAATGTATGCGGTTTTGTCCAATCTAGTTAAACAGTTGCCTTTATAAAATTCAATTTTAACCTTGGTGTTCTTAATAATGTTGCCGCAATTTTTTAATTTTTTGAACTCAACTGTCTTTATCTTCTTTTTTAAAATAATTTAAAGTGGCAATAGTAATATCATCAGTTAGATTACGATTTTCAATAGTTTTTGGCAAGTTATTGAATACCGCTAAAAACAATATTCTTTGATCGAAAGTAACGTTATAATTGTAGTTAAATTTCAGAACGTAATTAAGTAAGTTTTATTCTTTAGATAAAAAAAAAAAATATGTTTGATAAATTAATAATTCTAGGATTATAATTATGAGGTTCATTAGATTTAAAATTAGTGAAATTCCTAGATTTAGCAGAAATTAAAGATTTTAACGTCTTTTGAAAATAGAAATGTTTTCTGTTACTAATCATTTCTATCATCTCTTAACAAACGTTAAAAAAATGATCTTATTTATAATCATTGGGAATTAATAATAAATTATCGTATACAGTTTTAAATCTATATAAATTCTATTTAAAATTATCAGCTTACCTTTCATAGGTAAAATTAATTATAAAACTGAAAACATATTTAGACACTTTGATAATAATTTTGAAATCTCTTTTATACCTGCCACAAGCATTAAGAAAACATTGTGTAAGAAAATTGATGCTAGCAACCGTTTAGATAAATCTGGAGTTTATAAAATCACATGTTCTGGTGGAGCAGCGTATGTGGGTTAAACAGGAAGGTCTTTCAATATTAGATTAAAGGAACATATTACAGGCATTAAATATAATAACACATCTAGATTTTCTAAACATGTTATTGAAACTGGACACGATATACAACATGATGGTTTCACAATTCTTCATATACACAATAAAGGTAGAATTTTGAATTTACTACACAATTTTAAAATTAAATACTGTCTAATACTAGTAACACCATCTTTTTAAACGAACAATTAAATTTTGAGCTATCTCCACTCTTAAAATATTAAATTGAATATTAGCAATGACGATTTTGACAATTTTTCTTCAGATGTTGTATACAGTCGACTTGTAACCTTCTGATTAAATATTAAATTGCTGTCTTTTGTTGATTTGCTTGAGATGCTACAAGTACTTAATAAAGATGTTATTTCTTGTAATACATAATCTATACTTTAGTTTTTGTAAGTATTTATTTTAATCATCATCAGCATATATTTTTGATATTGAAGAGCGGTTACCAGCCGTCAAATCATAGCCCCTAAAGATGTTATTGGAGGGGGAACCACAAGAATAAATTTAAATTGGCAATTGTCAGCAGTGGGGTAAATAGCTCCGTGGCCCGACACGTTAGGGCTGTAGATCGTGAGATCATCAGTTCGAATCCCACTGCATTTATTTTAATGTTATTTATATTGAACTTCGTCAAATAATTGTTAACATATTTGTTGTTCTTTTGTAATTAGTTACTGGTCCGGATGATGCTGTTTAAAACTCCGAAACCGATCGACTTTATTTTGTAAAAAATTCAGTTATTTAAACCGTGAAAAAAATGACTACTTGTGGAATTGGTTTCCCTTATTCCTCCTTCAATTATTAAAATATATTTATGTTTCATTTTGATTTAAGCTTTATTTCTTTCTCATAGTCTACCTATTTTTTGTTTAGAAAATACACTGTGTTTATCCCGCCCTGGTAGTTTGGTGCGCTTCTTTTACTTTATGTTTTCCAACTTCACAAAGTTTAATTCAAATTAATGTGACAATATGCAAAATATTATTTATTATTTCTTTTTCAGATGAAAATAATTTATCTGTGATTATATCCAACGGCAGTTATTCTGTTGATATCAACTGGTTTGGACTTGTTCCATGTAGACCCACGTCTCCTGATATCTTCATCAAACTTGAGTGTCGCAAATTCTATAAACAAGAAACTATAGGACTGACAGTGCATCCTGCTAATTACACTGGGGCACGTCGGCGCGAGGTAAGTAATATGAACACTTATGATTTTATCGAGATCTTTTTTCTGTCAGTGAATATGGTACAAATCTTAAAATTCCAGGAGAATTTATTCCAAAAACAGAAAACAAAATTTTAAATAATTCAAATACTAATCAATATTTAGTTACATTAAAAAATTCAATAAATAAAATTATTCAAATCACAACACGACATCTGATATCGGGATTGAAGCTGTTCTTCAATAATACGTCAACAATCACGAAGGGGGCACCGGTGTAAAAATAATCCTTAATAAGTTAATTAAATTGTATAACAAATGTAAAATTGATATTTAATTAAACAATCACTGGACATTAAACGAAACGATGTTTATGTTGAAAAAGTATTATTTTTACTCTGATGACCCCGACCTGATTTTTGCCGTATTGTTGAAGAACAGCTCCAATATATATATATATATATATATATATATATATATATATATATATATATATATATATATATATATATATATATATATATATATATATATATATACCTACGCCAAAATTTACACAGAAACATATTTTTTAGTCCCCATACAAATGTTTTTTCTTTTTTTTAAGAACTATTTTCTGCGTAAATCTTGACTTACTTTATACAACTTGATATAAATTTGGGTGTCGGTTACAATATGCTCAGTGTTGCCAGGTATAAGGAAATTTCCTTAGATTTAAAAACTTTTGTGTTTTTTTTTAAGGACACAAGGATTTCTGTTCATTTTTTGGAAAATCTAAGGATTTATTGTACTGTAACATATTGCTAATTATCTTTTTTCACTTGGAAATGTTGTCTTTTAGTCCCAATTTACAATGAGCATAAGCATAAGAACTACATTACAAAAAATGTAATAAATATTACATATGTTCACAATGAACATAAACATAAATAATGAAATTTAGTGATTTTAGAATATTACGTTGGTAGTGTATAGGGTATAATCTTGTTTTCTTGTTGGAAGTACTAGCTGTCATTTCTTAATATTTGTTATCAAATGTCAGAGACAGAAAACAATTTTGCCGTCTTGGCTTAATTATTAAAACTTAAGTAACTCATGATACTAATTATATTTTTTATAAAACACAACGATATTGCCATTGTATTATTATCGTTAAAACTGAGTAACTTTATAAAATTTATGTTTTTGTCATAGTCATATGACTAAAACAAATGAATAAACAATACATGAAATATTCAACATTATTTTAATCAATTTTATATATATTTTATTTGGTCTGAAATACTCCACTAATGGTTGACGCTTGTTGGCGAAATGTAACGCATGCGCAATGTTCCTAAACATACGTAATTTTTACGTAAAGTTGAACCGATTCCAACTTTACATTTTTCTTACGGATGTTCTTATGTACCTACACAAACGTAAGAAATACATAACGGCATTGTGAACATGGCCATTGATAACCATTTCTTATGTAGTTCTTATGCTTATGTTCATTGTGAATTGGGACTTAGTAATTCTGTTCGAAGTGGTAATTTTTCATGATTTCGTGTTGGTAATAGCCATTAGTGGGCGTTGGTATTTGTGCTGATTTGAGTCGTTTGAAGATGAACGTTGAAGTTACAGGTGACAGACTGCATTATTTGGATTCGTATTTTCTGCAATGTAAGTTGTAGAAAACAAATATATTCCATAATTTACTTATTTACTAAATTTTTAGAAATAAATATGTCGAATACCGATGATAGTTACACAACTGATAACGAAGATAAAACTAAAACAAATCATAAATTGAAAAGGACGTACATGCAAAAGTATAGGCAGGAATGGGAAAAACATCCAGAATTCAGAAACTGGATTGCACCCAGTAGTCAGGGCGTTAATTACTTTATGTGTAAAACATGTGGAGGCCGCTACGGGGCCGCTATAACCTCTGTCATAAAACATAACATGTCAGCTAAACATGTTAAAAAGTGTAAATCTATTAAAAACCAAGTTGTTGCAAAAAATAATATAGTAAAAATGATGAATTACGCATTGCTTCGTTTATAGTGGAGCATAATATAGCTGTCAACACAGCAGATCATCTTATACTAATTGTATACAAAATGATATAAAAAAATTATCTTGTGACAGACGTAAGTGTACAAAACTAGTAGAGAACTGTGTTGGTGATGTAGATGAATCTGCAGATATTTCAATGAATAAAACTATAGCAGTTGTCGTCAGAATGAACAAAAATGATGATACATGCTTTGATTGAATTTGATCAATTTTTTAATTTGATAGACGTACATGACGGCACTGCTGAGGGCTTGTATACTACTCCAGTCAATTTCTTCAAAGAAAATCATATTCCATATGTTCAAAATATGACTGGGTTTGCTGCTGACGGAGATAATACGATGATGGGCACTGATCGTCCTCTACAAAGTTTATTAAAGCGAAACTGTGAACATTTATTTATTATGAAGTGCATTTGTCAGTCCTTGGCACTGGTAGCTTCTTACGCACGCTGTAAATCGCCAAATGAAATAGAGCCCATGGTGAGGGATGTGTGCGCGTATTTACAGTCATCTAAGCGTTTGAAGGAGTGTGCAGAATTACAAAAATTTGTCAACATTAAACCTCATAAAATATTACAACCTGGTCAAACCAGATGGCTGTCTCTAAAAGAGGTAGTGTCAAGAATTTTGGAGCACTATAACGCCTTAAAATTATTTTTTCAATCCCAATATTTAGAAGAGAAAGACAAGAAAGCTGAAGTAATTTTCAATTTATCAAATAATGCTATTATTTTATTATATTTGGACTTTTTAAATTATATGCTACCAATTTTAACTAAATTAAATGTTGAATTTCAATCCGAATATCCAAAAATTCATGTTTTGTATTCGAAAGTGGCGACAGCATATACAACTATGTTAGAATGTTGTTTGAAACCTAATTATATTAAAAATACACATGTGAGCCAAATTCAGTATAGAAATCCACATAATTTTTTAAAGCTAGAAGATATGTATTTTGGAGGAAAAGTAACCGCACTAGTACTATAAAACGTAAATATAAGACAGGATGTTATTAAAAATTAAACAAAAATGTATTGAATTTTCACATCAATTTTATTAAAGATCACCTTTTAATGATAAATTGGTTCAGGCGTTAACACATTTATGTTTGTTAAAGCTAGAAAATATAAAGACAATTACGTAAATTGCTCCTTGTGCTTCTTACTATCCACATATTTTGGACAACATAAATGAACTCGATAGCGAATATAGAATGCTACGCAACGTGGGGGATTTAAATTTTGATTGTAACTTGATGAAATTTTGGAATAAAATAATACAGTTAAAATTAAGTGATGAAAATCAAGTATTTTCAAATTTAAGTAAATTTGTGTAACAATTACTAATATTGTCACACTCGAGTGCGGTAGTGGAAATAAATTTTAGTATTATTTAATAATAAGTTATATGTTGTAAATTAATGAAAGGAGAAAGGTGTTTTTTTTTCTTATATTATTTATTATGTTTGTTTCACCAAAATGTGATGACACGTATGTTATTTATTATGAATAAAAATATATACTATATTGCCTATTAATTATTTACCGTTTTTTAATTGTAAATATTTTATTTTTAATAATATAAGGACTTTTAAGTAAATTTTCGAAAATCTGAAAACTTTTAAAAAATTTTAGAATCTTTCATATTTTTACCGGGAATGTCTTCAAAACCCGAATACGCAAAAACAGAATGAAATGTAACAGAATACGCATGCACAGAATATGCAAAAACCGAAAGGTTACAGAATGGCACGAAATATGCAAAAACAGAATATGCATTTCCCGAAAAAGTGGGCGTAGCTCTTTGGTTGGTCTACAGGTCTACACTCACCGCAAGATGTTGGTAGGAAATTAGGTACATTCACTAATAGATGTGACTTATTAATATGTCGATAAAATCACAGACGTACGATTTGAATTGTCAAATTGACAGCTAAATTAATTAAAACCAATAATTATTTTTATAATTCAGTAAACTATATGTAAAAACCATTGATGAATTAGAATTTTTGCGAGCACATTTACTTTCTATCAAATTAGAAAAACAATTAATTTGGTAGTTTAGTTCTGACCTTTAAATATTATATAAATTAATGTCTCATAATTTACAGTTGTCACTATTAGTGTGGTGATCTAT
Organism: Poecilus cupreus; assembly: GCA_963942605.1. Classification (NCBI taxonomy): domain Eukaryota; kingdom Metazoa; phylum Arthropoda; class Insecta; order Coleoptera; family Carabidae; genus Poecilus; species Poecilus cupreus. Next base: position 27,715,396 of record OZ012718.1, read on the forward strand.
AACTTTGTGCTTGTCAACATACCATGTTATAATAAATGGCTCATTTTATATAAACATACGTTTTTCTGATTTTTGTAAAATAATCTGTAAATTATTATATAATTATTTAAAAATGTATCAATAGTAAAATTGAGTAGAATTTATTGAAACCAAAGAGTCACGCCCACTTTTTCGGGAAATGCATATTCTGTTTTTGAATATTTCGTGCCATTCTGTAACCTTTCGGTTTTTGCATATTCTGTGCATGCGTATTCGGTTACATTTCATTCTGTTTTTGCGTATTCGGGTTTTGCCCGTACACCCATTTTTACCTGTCAACACTGAACATACTATTAATTGTAACGTAGTGTGTTGTATTTTGCTAACCTGTGTTATATATTTCCAAATAAATTTGTGTTCCAATATAGGTGGGCTTTCACCCTTACAGCGGATTTCAACTTAGAACTGCCCCCTTCGGAGATTACATTGACGATTGTGAATGTGTTTTTACAAGGAGCAACAAAGTAATTACATCATATTTCAAGCACACCTACATGATATTCAGTAAGTAATTTTTTCCGATATTGTAAACATAACTTGCAACCATTGAAACAAGCAAAGTGAGTGGCTCATAACATTTTTATTCATTTGGTAGTTGTTTATATTCAGTATATTTGCTACTGAGTCATTAAATTACTTAGAAATACGAACTTTAGAACTTTTTGCCAGTTTGCATTGTTCAATGTTTCTTCTATATCTTCTATATTCTTTACTTTTATGTTCATGTGTGTGTTTGGATGTTATCTATTACTGAGGTCAGTGAGGTAAGACACTTTCTATCTCACTGACTGAGGTTAAATATTTATTTAAGTCCTGAAAATGATGCCTTGTCACCGTGAAAGCTATTTGTTTGAATGTAGATGTTTAGATGTAGATAGATGGCACGCAAAGAGTTTGTTTCCTCTATAGTCCCCAAAGCATTCACTTAGAATACATATGTTCTTTAGACCTTTTTTGTACGTACAGATAATATTTAATATTGTTGCATTCTTCCATATTGATATGTCGTCACCTGAGAATTATAATGTTCTATGTGTAGGTACTTTTACTAATTTTGAGTTATAAATGTTTTTATTTTTTTAAGAGGAATTATAAAAACATGTGTTAAGACTCTTTTGTACATGTATAATGTATTTGTTATCATTATTTTCTTTGTATATATATATATATATATATATATATATATATATATATATATATATATATATATATATATATATATATATATATATATAAATCAAAAGCGGGCCATAGGCGTTTAACATGGGAAATCAGTTTTTCCGTGCGCAAAAGTTACCAAATAGTTCAAATAAAAATTGTAGAGAATTTAATTCTGCATCTAAATCACTCATCAGATTTTATTTTACACGTCTAGTAATCCGTAAAATCGGCTTTATAGTTACATAAATATTGCTAATTTGTAGTGATAGCTATGGAATTGAAACAAAATTTAAAACAATTACATGATGTCGCAAATTTTATGTGAGTTGTCAGATCACTGTCAGATTCAGTATTGTTGTCAAGTTCAGTGTTTAGGGTAAATAATTTGTAGTTCAATATTCAAATGTACGAATTTCTTGTAATTTATAATATAAAATAAATGTACAAAGGCCTTTATAATTCATTGGAAACAAGAAAATTGGGAGACTATTGCCAATATTTAATTTCTCTTCAAAACTTGGACCTTGATCTGCAAAGCAATTAAAATAAAAATTTCAAAAGAAATGTAAGAAAAAGTGTAGAACAAGAACATGTAGGTTTTTGAATTTGAAATTTATTATTGAAAAACTATTTAAAAATATGTATACGTATAATTTTTTAGCAGCAAGATTCCAAAAAGAAACTGCTAAAACTAAATCAATATAACGAATTAACTTTTTAGTTGTTTATTAATTTTTGAAGCACTTTTTTAAAACCGTTGGTAGTTTATCTTCATGTTCGATAAATAATGCACATGACAACAAGAGTTGCTGTTGGTTGAATTGCAAAAACAAGTGTAGCCTCTAGTTTGTTAATGAAGCAGAATATTTCCCTAATATTTAATTAATTTATTCACAAATATTGGTGATGGGTGAAAACGTACTACTTGTTATTGAACTTGGATCTATTCCCACCAAATCAAACAGATCAATTCACATTAGATTAGTCCAGGATACATGCAATTCTATCTCAAGGAATTCCAATCCAAACTGATGCCAATTCTCAAGTTACTCAAAAAAAATCCACTCTAACATTAAGTATAAAAAATTAAAAATCTAAAGCCACAAACTTCAGAAAATTACAGAAAACTTGTAGAAATAACCTATTTATTGCTGTTTCTGTAACAGAACACCAAACGTTTCCGAAACGAAATGTTTATTTTCCATATTAAAATATATTACTAATTTCTTCAATAATTGTTATAACTATTTTTACATTTATAACAATAAATGTAAGAATAGTAATTGATTACAATATTGTACAAACTATAACAGTGTATTGATGACATCAATGTATCCTTATTGATTACAGCAATGTATTTTTTACTGATTACAATAAAGTACTTGTGTTACAACAATATATTATTATTGATTATAACAATTTACTCGTATTTATTACAACAATATACTGATTACAACAATAAATGCACTGATTACAATAATTAAAAAAAATTGTAATCTCAAATAACCTAAAAATGCACTTATCAAACTCGAATTTAACGAGTTCTAGGGTCAAAGATATTTCATATTGTCATTTTTATTATTCCATGCAATCTTCGTTTGAATTCACGTTTATAAACCATGTTATAGTTGCTTTTCTATCATTGTAAATATTTATTCATATTTTATATCAACTTTTCAAATTATTTACTGAGATATGCTAAAAAAATCTGATTTTCACAAAACGCAGCTCGATTTTCAAAATCATTAGGCAACAATTCTTGATGACAATGAAACGTTATGAAAAATATTTGTTTTTTTTTTTTTAATGTTGTATACTGTCATATGACTGATTCTAATTTTTGCTGCGATTAGTGCGATTTGTCGTAAACTAAAAGTTTTCATTTTCTTCAGAATTACGTTGTACATTTGTATTTTGCAGCCCTTTATTAAACGTACCAGCTTTTTTCAAACCTCTTCATAAATCTTTCAATAGTAGTTTTACCCGTAATTCGATGATGTGTCCACAAAACACTTAACTTAAATCTCGAATTTTCCTAAAACTCTCTCTTGAATAATACCATCTTTTTATTTGCAGCTTTTCTTCATGATTAAAATGATTCTTTCTTATGAATTTAATTCCTTTTGCAAGATAATTAACTTGGAATTATTAGAAAACAATAGTTACAAAGTTTAATAAACTAACTTTTCTGACAGTTGAAATGTCATGTAATTTTTTTTTAGTTTTTATCCGGAGTGTCAACAATCACGGATATATTGTTACTTTTTCTCCAGTCAAAACTACTAACCTGTATTGAAGGTCGTATCACTTAAGTTGTCTTATTTGTGGTTTCAACGAGTTACTTCATTTTTTGCAAGGTCTTTACACTGTAAAGTTATTACTGATATTTTATTTTTATTATAATTCTTGTTGATATTTACAGAAATATATTTTTTTCATCTAGTAATTTAGTATTATGCGTATCTGTTATCAAAATGTCAGAGGTCTAAATACTAAAGTGGATATCTTTTATAATAATTGTTGCTCATTTACCCATGATGTTATTTGCCTACCTGAGACTTGGTTAAATGATAGCCTACGCAACTCTGAACTATTTATGTCACACTACAATGTATACAGGACGGACAGAGACACAACTACCGGTGGTAAATCAAGGGGTGGCGGTGTTCTATGCGCTGTGAATCATAAATTTAAGTCTACACTGATAAATGTTACTCTTCACTCCAATTCTTTTTCTGATATTGTCGGCACTAAAATTTTTCTCTCTAATATATTTATCTATTTGTTTGTCATATACTGTCCGCCACCATTCTCAGTTGAACAACAAGATTACATTTTCGAAAGTCTCTCATCTTTTTTGCCTTTATTAGACAGTAATTTCATAATAGTTGGCGATCTAAATATTACCAAACTAGTTGATTCTACACTGTTAAATTATTCAGATAATATTACTTCAAATTACAATAACTTTATTTCGTTTTTAAATGCCAAACAATTTAACAATATTACAAATTCGTTAAATCGAATTGTGGACGTAGTTATTGCAAACAATGCATGTACAGTTGATCGTGAATTAAATCCAGTTGTTGATGAAGACTCTTTTCATCCTGCTTTATCAATATCTTTGTCCTCTTCTCTTTCTGTTAAATCTGCCCCTTCTTCTTTTAATTCTAACAGTACTACTTATAATTTTCGTAAAGCTAATTATCACTTACTATACACATTACTGTCGGTAGTAAATTGGGATTTTCTCCAACAATATTCTGATGTTGATTCCGCATTTGAAAAATTCTATATAACTTTATATGAAATTATGGACAAATGTTTTCCGCGCAATATTAGAATACTTTCAAAATATCCACCTTGGTTTAACAACAACTCAAAGAGTACTATCTTCGCCAACACAAAATTCTCCGATCAGAAACATGTTTAAATGAATTCAAAAAACTTCGTTCTCTTATTCAAAAAGAAATTAAATTTGAATATAATAAATACATTAATAATATTGAAGATTCCCTATCCAATGATACTAACAATATATGGTCTTATATTAACATAAAAAATCGTAATTCCCGTATCCCAGGCAATATGCATTTTAATGATCAATTTTTTGACAACACATCAGATATTGTACAAGGTTTTGCTAACTACTTCTCTAGTGTGTTTACTGTCTCTGATGATACCGTAAACAATTTTTCTATCTCTGCTAATATTAACTCCAATTCTGTAACTATACCTCATATTTTAGAAGAAGATATTCTAGAAAATGGGGTAAATAGCTCCGAGGTAACGTGTCGGACTGTGGATCGTGAGATCCTCAGTTCGAATCCCACTACTGACAGTTACAAATTTAAATTTACCCCTGTGGTTCCCCCTCCACTAACATCCTTGGGGGCTATGATTTGACGGCTGGTAACCGCACTTCATACGAAAAAATATATCACTTACCGAGATCTGCGTAAGCAGAGTGCCACACCCGTAATGGGTAAAAGGCGTGATGATATATTTATATTTTATTTTTTATATTCTACGAGGGGCACTGCTAAAGTTCGCGGAATCAAGTACTCTCTGCATTTCCAGCGTTCTGCGATTGTCATATTCGTAAAATTTGACCTTTTTTACCTGTAATTCAGTTGACAGTTCGATTTCAAACTGCTCGGTTTCGTTTCAAAAAAATTTAACGGGAGTAATAATTGTGTGAAATATGGAAATTCGAATCGTGACTTCCGAGTGATGATTTTTTATGATTTTCGATACGGTTTAACACCGCAGCAATGTGTGGAAAAACTTAATTCGTTATTTGGGGATGAAGCACCATCCAAAACTATGGTTTACAAATGGTTCGCAGAATTCAAGCGTGGAAGACCAACGTTTGATGACGATCTTCGCGAAGGTCGTCCATGCACCTCTGTTGTCGCGAAAAATATTGATGCTGTGCGTGAAATGATTTTGTCAGATCGGCATGTGACCTATAGTGAGATAGAGGCATCCTTAGGCATTGCAGCGAAACAAATACATACGATTTTGCACGATCATTTGCATGTCAGGAAGCTTTGCAGTCGTTGGATCCCACACAATTTGAAAGAAGAACAAAAACAGGCACGTGTCAAGTGGTGCAAGGAAATGCTAAAGAAATTCGAAGGGGGTCGTTCAAATTCGGTATATTACATCGTAACAGGCGACGAATCTTGGATTTATTCATATGAGCCTGAAACTAAACAGCAATCGATTGTATGGGTGTTCCAAAATGAACCTAAACCCACAAAAGTGGTGCGTTCACGAAGCGTTTCGAAAAGAATGATTGCTTGTTTCTTCGAAAAAACCGGTCATGTTGCAACTGTTGCATTAGAGGATCGAAGGACAGTTAATGCTGACTGGTATACTTCAATTTGTTTGCCGGAAGTTATCGCTGAAATCAGAAGGAACAACATAAACCGGCGAATCATTGTTCATCATGACAATGCAAGCGCTCACACAGCACGGCGAACTGTAGAGTTTTTGACTTGTAACAACATCATATAATGACTCATTGCCCATATTCGCCTGATTTATCGCCCAATGACTTCTTCCTATTTCGACATATCAAAAATAAAATGCGTGGCGAGCGTTTTTCATCGCCTGAAGAGGCCGTTGAAGCATTTAAATCACTTATTTTGAAGGTACCTCGCTCAGAGTGGCAAAATTGTTTTGAAGATTGGTTTCGTCGGATGCAAAAGTGTATAGATTTTAAAGGAGAATATTTTGAGAAGCAATAAAGCGATTTACATAACGTAATTTGTGTTTTGTTTTACATTTTCCGCGAACTTTGGCAGTGCCCCTCGTAGAAGCTATCAATAGACTCAAACCATCTCGTAATCCTGGTCCTGACAATATTCCTGCATTCATTATTAAAGCGTGCAAACACATATTATTAGAACCTTTACATTTTCTTTTCAACCTTTCTATTTCTACTAACTGCTTTCCTTCTATCTTTAAAAATTCTTTCGTGTGTCCTATCTTCAAATCAGGCGACTCTTCTGATATTTGTAACTACCGCCCTATTCCTATTCTCTCTAATTTTTCTAAAATTTTTGAATCAGTCCTGTATAAATACATTTATAATTCTATATCTACACATATCTCTCGTCATCAACATGGCTTTGTTACTGGCAGATCAACTACGACCAATCTTATAAACTTTACTGAATTCACTATTAACTCACTACATGATAATACGCAAGTTGATGAGATATATACTGATTTTAAAAAAGCGTTCGATAGTGTAAATCATAATGTTCTTCTAAGTAAACTTGACAAATATTTCCACTTTTCTCCCAACCTTGAATTATTAAGATCTTATTTGGAACAACGAAAAATGACAGTTCACTTTAATAATTATAAATCTGAACCATTCACCCCCACCTTTGGTGTTCCACAAGGTTCTAATCTTGGTCCGCTGTTATTTGATTTATTTATTAATGACATCGTAGATTGTGTTCAACATTCTCAAATACTACTGTATGCAGATGATATAAAAATTTATAAAACTATTAATTCCATAGATGATTGTATTGTCCTACAAAATGACATTAACAACATTTTAACCTGGTCTCATGCGTCAAAACTCTTTTTTAATTTCAGTAAATGTAAATTAATGAGTTACTTTGTGAAGAAATATGTTTACACTTATCCATATATGATGAATAATCACTTACTTGAACGTGTAACTCAGTTTAAAGAATTATTTTTGATGCTAAATTAACATTCAACACACACATAGCGACTATTGTTAAAACATCTTATAAAAATCTTGGTTTTGTGATAAGGAATTGTAAATCTTTTCATAAACTGTCAACTCTAAAAAGTCTATATTATGCCTTTGTAAGGTGTAAACTGGAATATTGTTTACAGGTTTGGAATCCTGCCTATTTAAAATATATTTCAATGATTGAGTCAGTTCAACATAAGTTCTTAAAGTACTGTTATTTTAAAACCTATGGTCAATATCCTAGTTATGACTACAACTACGATATTTTATATGAAATGAAAATTTTACCATTAATTGACAGAAGAATATTACAATCCTGTCTATATTTATATAAATTAATTAACAACTCCATTGATGATCCGTGTACCCTTGAGCATATTCCATTTTAAACTCCTCGTGTTACTTCACGAAATAAAATTACTTTTCATTGTAAAAAATCTAGAACTAATTATGAATTTAAATCTCCAATAAGACAACTTTGTATTGCTTATAATAATATATCTTGTGATATAGACATATTTGGCGAATCCTTTGATAAATTTAAGCGCATTTTGTTGCATTACTTGGTTAATTAATTAATTAATATTATCATTTTAAGCACATTTGTTTGCTTTTAGTTATGTTTTCTTAATTTTTAAGTCTGATATTTTTATTATCTTGGTTTTATAATTCTTAGTTTTTTGCAACCATTTAATTTTTGTAAATTATCTTTATATAATCGTCCTATAATTGGGATCTTGTATCCTGTTGGATTGATTAATAAATAAATAAATAAATTGTTTGTAATTTATTTCAATTCCATGGCTACCACTACAAATGAGCAATATTTATGTACCTTTAAAGCCGATTTTACGGATTACAAGACGTGCAAAATAAAATCTGATGAGTGATTTAGATGCAGAATTATATTCTCTACAATTTTTATTTGAACCATTTTCATCTAAAACTATTTGGTAACTTTTGCGCAAGAAAAAACTGATTTCCTATGTTAAACGCATATGACCAGCTTTTTGATTTACACCCTGTATATATATATATATATATATATATATATATATATATATATATATATATATATATATATATATATATATATATATTTAAAGAAAATAATGATACATGTTACATCTAGAATATTCAGTTTGATTTTTTTAATATATTTTTCTATGAGAAAGGTAATTATAAATTTTATGTTTATTTACATATTTCATATACGATTATGAATTAATAAAATACATAACAATACATCTAATGACACTTTGAGAAGAATTAAAGTAAGTTTAATCTTCGAATAATTTTTATTGATAAAAAAGTACAAATTTAATAATTTATTTGTGAAGTAAGTCAAATTAACATACATCGCGTCAATTATTAAGTAAGTGTCATTAATAATTGTTATTTTGTTATTTATCTTTCTTATTTGTATTTTTTTTTATAGAAAGTATTTTAGGATCTTTAAATAAAATAAAAGAATATGGAATAAAAATATCCTTATGTATTGTAGAGAATGATAATATTATATCCAACAAAATATTCCCATTTGATTTTATACGGTATAGATACAACATTATAGTTCCAAAAATATTTGGCAATAAACAGGTAGAACATTACATATTTTTTACAAACAGTTGGAACAAAATCTCATTTTTCTAAAAAGTACAGGTACATTATAATTCTCGAGTTACGGTATTCAAAATATTAAAATAAAATAAATATTTTAACAATAATTAGTTATACATCAATGTCCAGTTGTATAAACATAGAGCGTAGTCTGGCATACACCTCTGTTCTACGGAAAACAGCTGCTCGAAATGTTGACCTTCTAATATTTAAAACTGTATAAATTCAACAAAAGGCATTAAACTAATAAATAATTGTTAGAAACATTATTGTTTTTTTTTATGTTATGGATACAATAAAGTTAATGCACAGCGTCAAAATTTAATAAATACTTATTTATACGTATTTTAGGTTTACTTTACGGTTTTGGATTAAAAATTGGAGGTCCAAATACAGCCAATGTGGGAGACGACATAACACTGCAGTGTACTGCAGTCGCAAATCCGTATTTTCTGTACCATGAGCATGGATTCGAATGGAAAATTCCTAATATTGTAAGTATTTATTCATTAAGTAGTAGTAAATTTATATTAGATAAGGGCTGTACGCCTTCATCTTGGTCGTTTGTACAACTATTTCTAGTACATAGAACGGGGAGCAAATAAGATCCATCAAACTACAGAGAGATCGCACTAATTAACACAGTATGTAAACTATTCACTAGTATACTCTGTAATCGACTTAATTCGTGGTGTGAAGAATATATTCTGAGCGAAAACCAGGCAGATTTTAGAAAAGACAGGGGCCGGACGGACTGTATATCCAGTCGTGCGGTAATGGCACATTTGTATTTGCGAATAAAAAGACGAGCATGCTGCGCTATCTTTGTTGATTTTAGACGCGCGTTCGACTCTCTGAACCACTCAATGTTAGCATAAATTCTACAACTCAGGAATCTCCGCGAATTTTATTAGAATTCTTCAACATTTATACAAAGAGGCGACACTTTATATTTTCTTTGTTTATTAACGATATTAAAAACTACTTTCGCAACTCTAATATTAACAGGCTTACAAGAGGAATACAAGAGCTAATTAAATGGAATACAAGATTAAAAGAAAAGTGTCAACGAAACTGTGCAGAAGAAAGAAACGTAATATGATGAATGAAAGAATAAATGAAATCATGGAGAATAGAAGAGACAGCAGAAAATTCTACAAGGAAATTCAGGATAATACAAAAAAATTTACCCCAAGAATGAATATGCGGATAAATATGGAGACATCTTAACAACCAATGATAGTATTCTAGACAGATGGAGGGAGTATTTTGAGGGAATATTAAATGAAGAAAATCAGGAGAACAATGAACAAGTAATATACCACACTGCAGAACCAGATATACTGTTACCAACTTACGAAGAGGTACTTGAAGTTATAAGAGGTTTTAAAAATGGGAAATCCCTTGGAAATGATAGAATCACAGCAGACCTTATAAAGAATGGAGGAACAGTACTTTGGGAACGAATACATAAATTGATTTTACGCATATGGCAAGAAGAGAAAATTCCTGAAGACTGGCAACACGGTATTATAGTGCCTATACATAAAAAAGGTGATAAAGCTATTTGCGGTAATTATAGAGGCGTAACTCTACTAAATGTAGCCTATAAAATTCTCTCTGGTATTATACATAACCGAATAAACGTATATGCGGAAGAAATTCTTTCAGATTATCATTGTGGATTTAGAAAAAATAAATCAACAATAGATCACTTATTTACGTTACGACAAACACAAGAAAAATGTTATGAGCATAACATTGACACACACTGCCTGTTTATTGATTTCAAACAGGCGTTTGATAAAGTAAATAGGAAAGAAATGCTTCTCGCACTGAAAAAGTTAGGTTTACCGCAAAAGTTAGTGAAGATGGTAGAAGTTACACTTACTAATTCTAAAGCTTCGGTTCGTATACAGCAAAAACTAAGCACGCGATTTAGTGTCAATGCTGGTGTTAGGCAGGGGGATGCCTTATCAGGGGTATTATTTAATTTAGTTTTAGAATCAGCTATCAGAGATCTAAATACAAGGAGATGTATAAATACGAACAGTCTCCAAATTCTCGCTTATGCGGTTCACGTAACCATACTATCCCGAAATATGAGGCTTTTAGAACAATCACTTGAAAAATTAAAGCCAAATACTGCCAAGCAAGGATTGCAGGTAAATAACCAAAAAACAAAATACATGTTTTGTAAAAGTAGCACCCAACCACAACCGCAGTATATTAATATCGATAACGACAATTACGAAAACGTTACCTCTTTTGAATACCTTGGTTCCAAGTTCAATTCCAATAATGATGATGATGAAATAAGACATAGGATTCTAAAGGGAAATAAATGCGTTCAGGCAAATCGCCATTTACTGAAAAGTGGAATACTAAATAGAGGATGCAAATTACGAATATATAAAACGCTCATAAAGCCAGTTGTTACTTATGGGTGTGAAACTTGGACACTAAGGAAAAGAAATAAAGATGCACTAAGAGCATTCGAAAGGAAAGTCCTAAGGACAATATTCGGACCCATTCAAGAAGAAGATGGAACTTGGAGAATTTTAATGAACCACGAAATAGATGAACTAATCAATGGAGAGGACATCGTACGGTTTACAAAAAGTCAAAGATTGCGATGGTTTGGTCATATAGCAAGAATGGAAGAGGAAAGAACTGTAAAGAAGATATACAAGTTGACACCATCGAATACAAGAAAAAGAGGAAGACCAAAAAAGAGATGGATGGATAATGTAGTTGACGACTTGAAAACTATGAAAGTGAAGGATTGGAAGAATATTATCCAAGACAGATCTAAATGGAGAAAAGAAGTAGAGCAAGCAAAAACCCACCAAGGGTTGTAGGCCAAAAGAAGAAGAAGAAGAAGTACTAGTAGTAATATTCCACAGACCAACAAGAAGAAATCTTAAAGCTAGCTACTGAGTACTGTAATTTGTTATTCTTCTAATTGTACTAATGAATCTTTGATAATATACACAATTTTTACTGTTAGAACTATGGTCTGTGGATAAATTATCATTAAATTTTCTGTTATAATTTACCCGGTTGAAGCACTTGTTTAGATATCACACTTATATAAACTTTTTGAGAGTAATTTTCCGAATACGTGGAGCAAAATTCAACGGTAGATGTACAATTTTTAGAGAAATGGCCAAATTTGTTACTTTTATAGCAACGAATGAAAATTTCACTAATCCTGAATCGCTGCCAACCTATATACACTAGGGTGGGTTTGATTATGGATTCACACCCAGCCAGCGCAAAGGCCTAAAAACAACCATTTTTTGTGTTTTTTTATATTCCATCAATTAGACCATATTATTCACGTTAAATGTATATGCAGTTTTTTCATACACATTTTACTCCTGGGGCCTAAACCTGGGGTATCGACTTTTTGACTTAAATCGGTGAGACGCTTATTATAATGATAAATGAGTTATAATTGGCTTCTAAACTACTCTATATATAAATATAGCACTTACGCTTCACCGTAAGTACGTCAAGATGACTTTCGACCTAAGTAAATCTTCGTTTTTCGGGTCTGCTTAATAACTGTTTGGCTTAAAACTCAAAACTCATCCTGTAGTGATAAATGGGTTACAATTGGCTTGTAAACTACTCTTCGTACAAATTTAGCATACACGTAATTGTTTCTGAACACTCTGTGCCACGAAATTGAGTCAATTTGCAGTATTAAGTTAACAGAGTCTTTGAAATTAAATTTTCTCAATATTTTTAATTTTGACTTATTGCCCTCATTTAAATTATTTTGATTTATTAATTTAGTAACTAATTCATCTTTATCTTTAAATGAACTTTCATGAGCACCATAAATAATTATTTTTGAATTTTTCTTTTCCAGTATATTAGACGAAATATTCTTATCAAATGTCTCGTTCTTCTCATTAATTTGTTTGATTTAATTGGAAGAGAAATTATTGTCACAATTTATTATAACTAGCAATGTAAGATGATAATATTCCCAATGGCAATATTCCTTCGGGAGGGAATTTATATGAGAATATTTAAATTTCCGTTTCTTGGGAATTTATTTTTGTTGCAGTTTTACTATCAAAATATGTTGTGAAATGTTTGCATGATGGAAAATCTGCTGTGTGCAAGTACTGCGATACAGTATACAGTATGCATTTCTTACTTATTTCTAACTATTCTTGTCATTGGACTATGGAATAAGGTAATTAATGTTTAACCTACAAAATAAAATGTATTAAAACTCGAAATACTTGCATTGCATTGGCAGTGCCCTGTGCACATAACTTACCATTTAAAACTTGTATCAAAGAATACAACAATGCATTGATTACTCTAAACACTGATTACAACAAAGAATTATTACAATCTCATTGACTTTTGCCTGAAGAATAACCACATATAATGAAATTGTTGGACTTTATTAAATCCCTGAACTGGCCGTGAATTGTAGGCATTTCGGAATTTTTCAACTTGTGTAGAAACGTTTTTTTAAATGATTTTTTTTATAAATTTAGAAATTAGTTAACATATTTGCGCATTTATTGTAAACATAAGTAAATTCACGAAAATTTCCCAGCATGTCTGCAATTAATATAATTTATATTTAAAATTTCAAACTGAACTGTCAAAAATGACAAGTAGTTATTTATTTACCTTATTCAAACGGCATGTACAATCAAAGTGAAAATTTTTATTTGAAATTATTTTCATTTTCTTTAAATTGACTTTTTAAAAATATACAAGGTTGAAAATGCTACAAAAATGTTAAAGCATATTAAAAAATGTATTTAGTGCCCCGTTGAAGTGCGAAACTATATTAACGCTCATTCAGATAAAAAAAAAAACATTTAGCAACATCAGCAGCTACACCATCGCCCCACAGTTCTACGATGGTAATTCCCTCAACATCTGATCAACACGAAATTGAAATATCTGCTTCTGATTCGATATCAAGATTAGTTCAAAATATAGCTTGTTCTTCACACACACACACACACACACACACACACACACACACGCACACGCACACGCACACGCACACGCACACGCACACACACACACGCACACACACACGCACACACACCTACACACACACACATACACACACACACACACACACACACACACACACACACACACACACACACACACACACACACACACTTCTATACATTCTTTTATGTGTTTATGTAAGAAAAGAAATACATCAACTGTAAACTAGTTCGGGACATGTATCTATATTTTTTTCATAAACATATAAATGAGATGCTAGCCCAAGCAATTTTTGTTAGTGGAACTCCACCCATTATGGTTGGATTTGTTTGCAAAACTTAGAGCGTCTTACAAACCGCCTACGAGACAAACAATTGAAATCACATATCTAAACGCTGAATACAATGACATGGAAAATCGAGTTATTCAGTTGTTAAATGAAACTTTAAATCTTCAACCTAAGCCAAATTTTATTTTATTAATACGGAATCTAATCATCATACTGGTGAATATTTAGCCAACGCAATGGATAAAATATTAATTAATATGGGTAGAATGCATGTAAAAAAATCATTTGAAATTTTGAAAGAACGCTTTCCTCATCTCATCCCTCTTGGATATTTAGCCCACATTTCGCATTTGTTGTACAACGATGTATTAAAATGCAGTACTATGTCCAAATTCTTAAGCAACGTAGTTTAATTAATTAAAAAAAATTCGGGGATCTCATATACTTAATGTTCTTTTTGTCAAAATTAATGAAGAGAAAAATTGCAAAACATCATTAACTTAATAACTATATGGGGAAGCTATCTTCAATGTTTAGAAAGTATGTTGAAATGCGAAGTAAACGAAGAAGCTGCATCAATTTTGTGACGAGAAATAAAAACTCTACTTTTAGATGATATTTTTTGGGTAAGGGTCGAGAAGGTAATAGCATAGCAGTATTAATGCCTATATGTTCATGGATTACAAAGTTAGAAGGAGACAATCCACTGATACACAAAGCACACCAAGCATTTTTTGAAATAAGCAGTAGTTGATTAATTGCGATACCCCAATCACCATTCACTAAAATAGAAATAATAATAGAATAAAAACTAAAAGGGTTAGAAATAAGGAATGTATGAATTATATTTTACAATATTGTTGTGTAGTTGTGTTCTTATAAATTGCGGTAGTGCAGCTTTAAGAAGTGATTTTAAGTTTTCAAGGTCAAAAACGCCTAATCACTATTTTAGAAGCTGCTGTATCGAAAAAGGACGACATTTATTTTAATATTATCGTATTTTTGAGCAGCTTTTCGCTACTGTCAGCAAATAAATATCTCAACAGTAAATTTTTTAGTTGTAAAACATTTTTAATTTTATGGTTCCCATATTTTCAATGAATTATGAATGTCACAAATAGAAAGTAAAAATTATGATAATTTATGAAAATGACTTCAGACAGTGAGAAGTTTGTTAAAGAAGAAATATAGGTTGGTACTAAATTTAAGAGGAAGAAAACTAAAAGTTTAAAGTTAGATGTATTTTATTTTACGCTCATAAACCAGGTTTGAACGGAACATGTTAAAAGTCTTGTGATCTTGAACAGTTCAATGATTTCATGAACTATTCGAAGTTTTGCATATACCTACTAAATTGTAATAATAATTATTATTTATTTACCCAATAGAAATCCAGTTACAGGGTAACATTAACAAATGAAATTGAAATTTAACAATGACAAAAAAGAACAAATCAAATTAAACAAACAAATATATATACATGTGATTAGATATTAATTAAACAAAAATATCTTACAAAAATGATTCGTCATACAAACAGAGGAGGTAAATAGGCGATCGAAGCAAAACGTCTGTGTGAGCTGTGGGTGGGTGAGGTGGAAAGTTGGCATGTATCTTGCTGTGAGCCTGGGAACATGGAACTGCACACAAGA
Source organism: Poecilus cupreus (assembly GCA_963942605.1). Lineage (NCBI taxonomy): Eukaryota > Metazoa > Arthropoda > Insecta > Coleoptera > Carabidae > Poecilus > Poecilus cupreus. Next base: position 27,731,408 of record OZ012718.1, read on the forward strand.
CAGCAAGAACGGGGCATCTACTTGATTGTGGAGGACCATCCTCAGGTACCGTGCGCAAATTTCTTCACGCCTGAAACTTAATGAAGGCATGGAGTGACGCTCTAGGAGGGAGTTGAAATCTGTATGTCTGTCAGGAAAAACTTTATCAATTTTAAATGATAAATATTTTAGAAACCGACGGCGAATACGATCCTGCAGCATATTTTGAGATGAATAATACGGGAACCAAATTAAACAAGCGTACTCTAATTTGCTCACTATGAAGGCATAATATAAATATTTGAGTGTAACCGTATCTTCAAACATTCTACAAATTCTAAAAATGAAGCCTAACATTTTTGTAACAGAGATACAAATATTATTAATGTGTTCATTGAAAATAAAATTTTTACGAGTGACGATAAATTGATTGATAACATAAGGATAAATAGTATAATTATTTTTCCGCGTGTAGGACACAATATAACATTTTTCTCTATTGAGAGGGAGTTTATTTTTATAACACCAGAACACCAATACGTTAATGTTGTAGAATTTGAACATCAGAACTGGAACGAATGTTATGATAAAGCTTGATGTCATCAGCGTAGGCGAGTACTGGACATGCAAAAGAAGAAAGCAATTCATTTATGAATAAAATAAACAACAAAGGGCCCAGATTCGATCCTTGAGGTATACCTGAAGAAGCAAGGAAATGAAAAGAAGAAAAACCATTGTAAAACACGTAGCAGCAACGGTTAGATATATACGAAGCTAATAGATTCAATAATAAAGGACAAGCTCCAAGGAAACTGATCTTAGATAAAAGTAGGCCATGGTCAATCGAATCAAAAGCACGTGAAAAGTCACTTATACAAAACATCAACGATTAACGATAATTTCAGAAACATATTGAGAAAAACAAGCTAAATTGGTAACTGTTGAGCGACCTCGCATAAAACCATGTTGGTTATCGGATATTATAGACCTAGTATTATAAATTACTTTCTCAAATATTTTCCCAAAGTTATTCAGAATAGAAATTTAAAGGTTATTTTTAAATTAGACTTATCATCTTTTTTTATGAATAGGAACAATTCGTGTTACTTTCCAACGTTCAGGGAATGTAGGTAGATGTTTTAATTGACAAATTTATAATTTGGGACAAAGGTGCAAAAATAAATCTGCAGTCTTTTACGAGAAAGGATCTAGAAAATTATTTAAAAAAAAATTAATTGTATTGATATTGTCGTATCATATTTTATCATTAAAAAACTAATTTAAATCATGATTTGTTTCTCATATAAAATAATGCTTATTCAACTTACGAAAGCTTGTAAAAAAATGTACAGTTATGCATTTGCCATATAGTTCTTATGTTTTAAGACTAGTCTCTTCGATGAAGATTATAGATAAATATCTTACTAAATGTGCAAATAGGGGTGGGGGGGGGGAAATACAGTATTCGCCCCCTCAGTCAAATTTATGGGGAGCAACTGCCCCCTCTGTCCCCCCGATTCCTACGTCCCTAAACGTGCAACTTTGTCTAGAATTCTGGCCTGAGCTTCACAAACTACCTACAAGTAAACGAGTTCCTAAACGTAGAAAATTACAAATATGATGATATGCTGTTTAATAGGATGCGGGTAATGATTTAATTGTGAGCCTCGAGATCATTTGTTTTGTTCCCAACTGGCCAATTAAAATAAAATATTTTGACAATTAAGCTGATTCTAAAGTTCACAAAATCACACGAGTGCAATATCTACCTGACCATTTAATGAAAAAAATCGTTTTCTGTTAATATATAAAAGAGAATACTACCCCGGATTCTTTATTTTAATTTGAGTTCAGTCAATCGCACCTGTAATATTTGGCATATTTGCTGCATTATGAAATTGTTGCTTAATTCGAAATAATTGTTCTCTCTCATTTCTCGGAAAAATATATGCTGATCTATTAAGGATGCAACCGCTCTAGTGACTCTGTGCGCAATTCGTGACATTTCCGCTTGTGAAAAACCATGCAAGTGAACTGCAATAAATAATTCATTATCATATTTTTGATCCTATCAATTATGTTTCAATATTAAAGTTAAAAATTTATGAGAAATTTAATTAGTTAATGTTATACGTGCATTTTAGTTGTGCTAGTAGCTATCTACTAGCAAAACATTCCCTTTTATTAATAGCAATTCATAATACTGACATATTAAAAAGCCCTATGACACACCTATGGCAGATGAACTTTTATCGCTGAAAGTTCTGCAATGGGTGTGTCATTGGACATACACAGCTGGTTTTCGGTCAGCTAATGAAAAATTTGTGCATTTATTATTTTGTTGTTCATTTATGCTAATAGTTCTTTTTTTGATAACAAAATTTGTCTAAATAACAAATCGTATTTAAAACCTGTAAATTTAAAAAAATAATTTTTAACACGTAATAATTATTTATAATTAATGAAGAAGGTTTCAACAATTATACTTACATCAAATTTACACGATTTATTATAATTACTATAACGTCGGCCACTTCAAACTTCAATATCTATCGTTAGAACGGAGTTAAACCACTGCTAAACGTGGGTACACCAAGGTTTAAATTTTGAACTCGATTTAGGACTAACGGTAAACCATCTCTATGAATAGGGTGCGCTGCCAGTTTTAACTTGTTCTAAGTTAGTACTGGTTTAAACCAGCTTGGTTTTTCTATGAGTACGTCTAAAATAGTCTGGGTGTAATCATCGACAATGGAGGCTGCTTCAACTCCGATATCGAGAAGGTGGTAAACAGAGATGTCACAATTGAAGCTGTACCTGGTTACACCGATGCCCAGCATTGACGGCCCGCGAGCACCCAGTAGGAGGCTTGACGGTCAAGCCACGTAGTCAATTTTTATCAAGTAACAAGTGTTGAGTGCCTACGTGTTTTGCAACCATTTATCACATATATTAAACAATTTGTTAAAATATCTCTGACAGCTATTGATATGTAAGTAATATTATAAATTTGTTCGCGTGGCACGAATGACAAGTAGAGTGCTGGTGCAAGCGAGAGTGGACGGCGACCGCTGCTCTTTATTTTGTTTCATGTTTTATGAACTTTATCTTAATTTATTTCCATAATTATCATTTTTGGTATATTGAGTTAAATATTGTTTGTGGGTTGTGATTATTCGTTCTACTTTTCTGAAGATTACAATATCCATAACCTGTTTTTTTGAATGTTTAGATTAATTGTAAGTTTTGAAAAATTCCAATTCTGAGTATTTCTAAGTATTTTTTATACACATATGACAATAATTTGCGTCTAATTATTTAATTTATTTTTTCAGAGAAACACAGTGATTGCCGTCCATCAGCCACTTAAATTAAAGAATTTCGTACTTCTGAATGCGACGATAATAATAAAAAATATATCTGCAGAGAATGAAGGAGACTACAGTGGTAATTTTTACGGAAACAAAGACTCAATATATGTTTTTGTTAACGGTAAGTTACGCCCAACTGAAATGAGATAAAAATAGAGCTATCAACTTAATAAATAAAGGTTTCAGTGTTCTATGGTTTTTAAAAGGGTGTTAGTTAAACTCAACTCAAACAATTACGACGAATATTTATTTTTAACAAAATAATTTTTTTTACTTCTTAATTCGTCTCCGTAGAATTACCATAATTTCTTGGCCTGAACAAGTACATTTTATTTTTCCAAAACAATTTCATTGTAAGAGATGCGGCAAGAGTTGTGCAGAGGGCAACAAAAAGTGATACCATTTTAATAAGGCAAGTTGGAAATTCACTTTAAAAATCAAAATCATAACATGTAATAATCGAAAAACTATATTAGATGTTAGTTTAAATAAAAAAACTTGTCGATCTGTCTTTATTTATTATTTATTTATAGCATATTTGTATGGATGCCAATATACGGGTAGGCAAGTTTTTTTTTTTCTATTAAACTAACAAAACTATCAAAACGAACAGCTAATATAGTTTTTCTATTATTAGATGTTATGATCTTGATTTTTAAAGTGAATTTCCAACTTGCCTTATTAAAATGGTATCACTTTTTTATTGCCCTCTGCACAACTCTTGCCGCATCTCTTACAATGAAATTGTTTTTGAAAGATATCAGTTTTTTTTGTTGATTTCGTTTTTGGACTTGGCCTTTATATTTTAACGCACAATTTAGCAAACTCCTTAGTTCTGGATTAATTTAACGTGTTATACTTAGGGATTGACCAATAGGAAGGCGCGTAAAATGATGCAGCGATATACAGTTATCTTTTTCTTTTAACTTTCATACAAAATACGTACATAACCAAATATTTTGTACCATATAAATAAACGCTTCTTCTGCATTCATCTAGAATAATTTGTATATTAAAACGTATCGTTTTTATATAATTTTATAATACTCAAAGAAATTTTCTGATATACCTTGCATTTGATACAAGACAATTGGCGAAACCAGCTCGTCATTTCGTTCCTCGCTTTCATGTCAGTACATTAACGAAGCATGCTTGTCACTTCGTTCCTCAATTCCATTCTTTTCTAATAACTAATATGTATTCTGAAAATGAACCAAATCTAATCATAAATACAATTTTTGGAAATATCTCGACCCCAGGGCTAACTAGTGGGCCCAAACTAATTCAGGAACCTTTGCGGGGGCGCTCACAACAACTCACCGAAGTTTCATCACAATCGAATGTTTGGCATAAGAATATATACGGGACAAACAAACTGTATTTCATATCAATAAAATACATATGTATGTAATTTTCTGACAATACAGTTTAATATGGCCTACTGAAGATAACTGCTATACCGATCTAGTTGAATTTATTTATTATATTTGTCACTATATTATGTCGCTACTCATTAAAACCAAGAACTAAAACGTGATTTGTGAATGTTACTTGCTAATACAATAAAACATAGAACATAAATTAACACTGGTTTCGATCTGTGACGTATCAAATCTATAGACAATGTACTGCCATCTTGTGGCAATAATTGGAAAAGTACATTTGAAATAGCTAACTTCCCGCGTGAGAATGTGAGATTTCATATTTCTGCCGCCGGCTAAAATACATAATCGTAAATAAAGAGTTATATGTATATAAATCGAAGAGAAACTAATGAATAAATTTAAGGTATGTACTATATCGTCTACGATCCCAGTTTTAATGCAAATTATAATGGCATATTTGTATTAAATAAGTTTGAATAATTTGGAGGTTAGGTTTTCCTAATAGTTGGCGTAAGTAAGTGTTGTCGGTGAACTTTCTGCACACTCTTGCCTCATGCCGGCGCCGTTCTACCGAATGACCTGATTATTGTAGAGAAGCGAAAAGCGGGCTTATACAAAACAAATATTTTTAAATATTAAAATGTTTACAAAAATAGAAACTATTGACTTATAATAAATATTTATATACCAAGAGAATAAACATATTCACGTGGTATGTATAATATTTTAATCAATTTTGATGAAATAATAATTTTTAAGTATTATGAAATTCACTTTTGACAAATTAAGAAGTCTAATCAGTAGTCTGTGTATGACAATCGACAAAATGGAAATGTCGGATGAAGATTGTGTTGAAAGTTGTTTTCGTTCTTGAAACTAATTTAAATGTCCATGAAAAAGTTTTATGAGTGGAGAAATATGAAGAAGGCAAGAGTAGTAGACGAAAGAATAATATTAGCTTATATTTCCGAGCGGTCTAATAATGTGAAATCTTGCAGTGAGTAATTTAATAGTTATTTACTTTACAAGTTTGCTAAAATTTCTCAAATGGGTAGTTCCACATTGCCCACGTGTGAAGTACAACAAAATAACTGTATATTCACTATGAAACTAAATAAAAAATATATTTTATTGTATTAACACATAGGTAACATACTATGATAGATAATGCAATAACTTATGTTACAAATTATCTTTATTTTTAAATTAATTAATTATTATGAATTATCTCTCTCTGAATAAAAATTAATATTTAAACTACTAATAAAAATAATCTCCTAATTCAACAATTGCCAAATTAGTGCGAAATTTATCATTTGATTAATAATCAGCATGTGGTAAACAGCTCCGCAGCGGACTGTGGATCGGTTGATCATTAGTTCGAATCCCACTGCCGGTGTTAACAATTTAAATTTACCCATGTGGTTCCCTCTCCACTAACATCTTTGGAGGCTATGATTTGACGGCTGGTAACCGCAATTCATACGAAATATTATATTACTTACCGAGATCTGCATAAGCAGAGTGTCACACCCATAATGGGTAAAAGGCGTGATGATTAATTTATTTCAGCTGTGACGAAACTGCTCTTCGTCACTGAGGTATAGTTTTTTAACATCACCAAGATCCGGCTGTAATTTTCGACTGTGATTGTTCTTTCTACCTCTTGTGAGGTACCTGTAACCATGGAACAGAGATTGGGATCTGAGCTTCTATTCCGATACCGTTCCAGCCGTTTCGACTCTGTGATGAGTTTCCGTTTTGTTTTACCGTTTTCCATCTTACAAAATAGCGCGACTCGTGGAGCTGGCGTTCAGAATCCTCGACGAGTAAACCTAGCTTGCAAGACACCGTTACCGTCCGGCACCTTCCGACCCCGCTCGTTAAAGCCCTTCCGGCTACCGTTTTCACCGCATCATTTTGTACAGTAGTGCGACCTGCTGTGTTGGTACTAGCATCCTCAAAGGGTATACCTAGTGTACAAACGCGAGTTCCGGGACATTCCGACACCTTGTCTTAGCGGGGCAGCGCTGGAGCTGGCATTTGTATCCTCCACGGTAGCAAACATAAGCAACGGCGATGACGTCGTCCGTAACCAGTTTCTACGTCCGCCTTGTGGTCTAGAGCGGCCTCTGGAGCTGGCGTTAGCACCTAGAATCACTCCTACCCCACCGTCGCGACGCCGGGCGTCGAAGTTGAGTTAGCCCCGAGGATCGATACTTATGACTGTCAGGAGTCACCGACGACGGTCGCCGTTGCGACGCCGAGTGTTTTTTTTGAGTTAGTGGACGTTTTACTTTTCACTACTCGGAGACGACTTTTCGCCACAAAAGCACCAGGGACGCTTCGGGAACCTCAGATAACGTCTCCGGACCACCTACGACCGATTATCGACAAACCGACGCCAGGCGTGGTTTTTCTAAAAAAACGCCTGTTTCGAGAAGGGAGGCTGGGTAAGTCGTCCCCGATTATTGGCCGATATCTCCGACCGTCACAGACCGAAAACCTAGACACCGTGACTGTAACTGCACCGAAACTTCGTGTTTACTACGACTGTAGGGAAGTTAGAACCTGTTACGCATCCTTATTGTGATTCGCATCTGTAGACGACAAAATACATATTCAAATAAACTACACCATCACACTTCAACACGATTCTTGTCATTTAAAATCCTGGACTATCCCGATCCCACTATCTGGACCGTTTGGCACCCGAGCAACTTACGCCAAACACCTTGCAACATACGAGATTACGTCACACAGCATAATGATATAAATAATTACACAACAAAAAAATGTAAAACAATTCAATTTAGCCTTTTTTTTTTTTTTTATTTCACTCAGTTGGCTTTCGAAACTGTGTCGATCAGCCATCATCATCGTGAGGGGGACGATTTATAAGGATATATTTGAGTTCTTAAAGAAATTGTAAATATGGTTCCATATGTGTTTGTGTTTGATATGTAATAGTTGTCTGCTGGCCGAGGGGAGTGGAATATTGTGTTTGGATAATTGGTTTATTAAGGTATCTTGTTGGGCTCTATAATTGGTGCATGAAAACATAAGGTGGTCCAGATCGGCGGTAGAGGAGCCATCACATCTGCAAAAGGGTTCTAAAAAGCGTTTTATTTTGTAGAGGTAAAAAGGTGTTGTGGCATGGTTAAACCTAGCACGGCAGATAGTTGTTATGTGGTGTCGACTTAGATCTGTGTTGAACCAAGGTTTCTTTGGAAGTTGTGGTTGAACTGCTCCGTATGATGTGCCTTTGAGGCTGAGAGACGTTGTGAACTCATTCAACCATTTTACGTTGATTTCCTGCAGTATAGCTGTTTTTATATCCTGAGGGGTAGGTATTAGAGGCAATGTCGAACCAGAAGTGATAGCTATTTTGGCGAAATTATCAGCAACTTCGTTGTTGGTTATTGATGTGTGACCTTTCATCCAAACTACTCTAATATCATAGTTGTGCGAATTCAAAAATTTAATAATGTGAATAATGTCATATATATATATATAATAATGGTTTTGTTTGGAAAAGCCGGGAGAGTGTAGTTTGATTACTGAGCTTTTACTGTCTGTAAATATTACATATTTATTGTTTGGCAGTTGTCTTATATATTTTAAACATTCTCTTATAGCTATTTGTTCAGCTACATATATTGAAGTGTCTTTATCGAGTTTAAATGTTTTGCTATACGAGTTATTAGGGTCAAAGAAAGCGCAACCAACTCCTGAAGAGTTTTTGGATCCGTCTGTGAAGAGGAAGGAAAAGTCAGGCCACAGGGCGTTTATATTTCTATAGAAGGCAGAGTTCCTCATGTTAGGTGGAAGGTTTTCGTCGACTAGGTTCAGGTCGTGGATGAATTCTTCATTTTTTATTGAGTAATAGTGGGGAAAGAAGAAACAAGGAAGGGTATGAAGACGATTGATGTTTAAGTGGTGCTTAGTTATTGAAGAAACGAACGTGAAACCTTCTGTAATTGGAGGATTTGGTCTGTTGAGCCAAAATTTGTCTGTGAAAACTGCTGATGCTAGATTACTTACGTTGATTGGACTCTGTTGAAAAATTCTATCGGATAGGAAGCGTCCAGATAGTAGTTGGCGTCTCAGATGGAGAGGCATTATGTGGCATTCTGCTAATAGTGCGTTTGTTGGGGTTGATTGCAAGGCCCCGATACAGGATCTAATAGCTTTGTTTTGGATGATGTCGAGTGCTTTTAGATTAGACAATGATGCTGAACCATAGACAATGCTACCATAATCGATAATAGATAGTATCAAATTTCTGTACAGCATGAGAGCTGTTTGTGGGTCAGCTCCCCATGAGACCTTTATAGACATACCTGGGTCCTATGATATAGTTGTTGGTTCTTATGTATATTTCTCTAATTTGGATATGGTAGATGATGGTTCTAACTAGAAGTTCTGGAATTCCTAGCGAGAGCATTTTATCTTTCAAAGTAGTTATACATACGTTGTCAAATGCACCCTTAACGTCCACGAATAAAGCTGGAGCATAATTCATGTCAGTATTTGACAACTGAATGTCGGAAACTAGCTTGACGAGGTTATCTTGGGTGCTGCGGCCTCTGCGGAAGCCATTCTGAGTATCTGAGAGTAAAGACGAGTTTTCAAGCCACCATTCGAGTCTGGATTTTAACAAGCGTTCATAAGTTTTGCCAATACATGAGGAGAGGGCTATTGGACGGTAAGAGTTGGCCTGGTTTGGATTTTTGTTGGGTTTTAAAATGGGTTTAATTATCTGTTTGGTCCATTCCGGGATTACTATATTTTGTTGGAAAATTTCATTAAAAAGGTCTAGGAGGCTTTGATGGCCTATTGGGGGGAGGTTTGTCAGCATGGTGTAATGAATACTGTCTAATCCTGGGGCTGTATTTGATACGTCTTTTAATGCTAATGTCAGTTCTGCTTGCGTGAATGGCAAGCAAAGTAGGTGTTGATTATCCGTTTGATAGTCGAAGTCTATATTTTCAGGGCAAGATGGAGGGGCCAATTTGTCCAGGAATTCGGGTATCCAGTCATTACTTTGGGCAATGCTGGAGTTTGTTTTTGTGTAGGAATTTTTGATTGATTTTATTTTTTGCCAAACATCCCGGGCGGAAGTGTTCTTGTTAATAGAATAGCAAAATTGTTGGAAAGAGGTTTTTTGAGCTGTTCTGAATGTTTTTCTAAGCATTGCTGTCTGTTTTTTGCAGCTTATGAAGTTTTCTATGTTTGAGTTTTTTTTGTATTCTAGATATGAAGTGCGTGCGTTTTTATATGCCGAATTACATTCGTTATTCCACCAACTTCTACAGCGCGCAGAGCTGATTTCTTTAACTTTTGTTTTAGGGATTGCAGCTGAGGCTGCTTGTTCGATGATTTCGATAATTTTTCTATATTTTAGGTTAGTTTCTAAGTGAAGGTTTTCTGAGAGAAGGAGATTGTTGCAGATGGATGTATATAAAGGCCAATTTGCGGATTTAATTTGCCATTTGGAGCTTGGGTGGATTTGAATTTTATCATTTATTAGTAAATCTACTTCTATTCTAATGGGGATATGATCAGATCCCATGAGCTCGTCAAGAGTTTGCCAAGAGCACTGAACGGATATGTTTGGACTGGATACTGAGATATCTACAGCAGAGTCCCGCCAGTTGGGATTATGAAATAGGGTTGGGGAACCGTCATTTAAGATGGTAAGTGAGTGATTATGTATTGCATCATTGAACTGGTTGCCTTTAGTGTCAGAGAAGGCGCAGCCCCAACTTTGATGGTGAACATTTAAGTCTCCACCAAGTATAAATGGGGTTGGAATTTGTGAAAAGATGGTTGACCAGTCGCTGGTTGAAAGTTTGTGGCTGGGTGCGCAGTAACATGATACTAGTGTCAAGCTTTTGTTGTTAATTATTATTGTTATACTACATATTTGGATATGTTCTTTGTTGTGGAGGATTGAGTTAATTGTAAATGGGATATTGTTTTTTATGAAGATAGCGGAGCCACCTTTTCCGTCAGAACGGTCTTGTCGGACTAGTTTATAGCCTGGAAGCGAGGCCCGTTGTATTGGTTTTAACCATGTTTCTGATAACATAACAATTTGACAGTCGTTGTTATATAAATAGTACTCTAAGTTATTTTTATTAGAGTAAAATGATCTTGTGTTCCACTGCAATATATTTAATTTAGACATTATTATGTTTTTTTTTTTTTTTTTTTAGTTCAGTTAGTTGAACTGTGTTGGTATTTTAAAATTTGACTGATAAGTTCGTTGAGACTACTTTGTGAGATTATATTTTGGTTGTTGGGGATGAGACACGATATAATTGTAATTATTATTGCAGAGATTTGGTTGATGAGGGAGTCGTTGTTTGAAGGAGTTGAGTGTTGAGAGGGAGGGTATGGATTTTGCGTAATGGGAGATATGTTTGGATTGTCGCTGTAGAATAGTTGGGGTGGCGGAGGGGTGAAGTTTTGGGGTAACGGGTTGAAAGTTGTTGGTGGTTTTGGAGAAGAAAATTTGACGTGTTTTTGTTGGTTGTTATGTGATGCAGTTAGGAGTTGGGGCTGGTCTGATGAATTTTGTATGTTGTTAGGTTGGAGAGGGGGAAAGTTGTTGGGCAATAAATAGTTTTGGAGTGTGGAAGAATATGATCTTTGGTGAACATTTTTTGCTTCGGAGTAGGTCATGTTATTGTAGGCCATATATTCTTTTATTTTCTGTTGTTCTTTATAAATTTCACAATCGCGGGAAGTTGAAAGGTGGTTTTTGTTACAGTGTATGCATGTTGGTTCGCCGTTGGAGGTGCAAGTGTTGACATTGTGCTCAGCATGACATTTACTACAGCGACTTTTACTTTTGCATTGGTCTGTTTTGTGGCCAAAACGTTGACAATTATAGCACTGTAAGACTTTGGATATATATGGGGTGACAGAACAAGAATATCTGTGGATGAGAACATAGGATGGTAATACCTGTCCTCGGAATGTTAAAACAACTGTTTGAGTGGGGATCAGTTTGCCAGATTCAGAATCTTTTCTATTTATTCTACGAACATTTGTAATTTTAGAATTAGGGCATTCAATTTCTTGTAATATTTCTTCATTGGAGAAAGACGTATCTACACCCTTGATAACCCCTAATTTGAAGAGTGAAAAGGAGGGGATGTAGGCTTCCATATCGTAATTGCGGAATAAATCGCTATCGAGGACAGAGTTGGCTGTGGCGTAATTGGTAATTGTTAGTTTTATTCTATTTCGTCCTACGTTGTTTAAGTTTGTGATGTCCTTTTTATTATTCTGGAAGGCTAATAGTATTTTTTTCCCTAATGCCATAGGGTGAACACGGCCTAATTTTTTTTCTTTATCGATATATTCAATAAATATAGTGTAAGGAGCCTGGTCAGTGGGGAGATATCTAAGTTTCTTGTTGTTATTGGTTTTATTATTTTGATTTAGTAAATTGTTAGTTATTCCAGTGTTAGGGATTGATTGTTTATTTATTGGAATATTTTGACCGTTTGTGTTGTTTCTGGTATCATTAATATTGGTGTTGTATGGGTTGGTTGTTTGTGGATTGTTGCTGACATTGGATTGGGTACTAGTGTTTGGATTAGATATATTGTCATTCCTATATATGTTTGAAAAATCAGTAGGTGAAGTTGTTGTGCTTGCTTGTGCTGGAGTATTAGCGTTAGCGGGGAGCGCTGCGGCCGTGAGCATTGCCGTTGAAGCGACATGTGCCGCCGAAGATTTGGTTATGCCCGCTTTGTAAGGTTTTGATACTCTGTTTTTGTTAATATTTTGTTTAGGATCGGGTCGTCGTTTATTTTTTATAGGGTCTATATTAAATGTATTGTTGTTAGACGTACCTTGGATATTTGTGAAGGAGCCGTAGTCCGGACTATTTACTACTTCCATAGCTGCAGTGATGGCATGGGAAAGTGGAGGCACAGTGGTGGGATCGCCACCTTCTCCGTATTCACCCCCGAACATGGTAGATGAAGACCATGAACGGAGAATTTACAGATTTTCGAGTACAGTTGAATTAAGAAACAATAGCGTAAATTTAAACCAAAACTCGCTACTACACGCCGATCTGAACTGTTCGATGGCTGAGAAACGAATGAATTTAGCCTTAAATTTTAGTAGACGAAAGTTTGAAGAGTAGGAGAGAGAGAATTAAATTTATGAAGATTTCCTGAACGGTTTGGGATATTTATATTTGTTTGTTTATTCAATCTTAACAGATGATCCTTTTTCTTAATTTGTTGATACATTTGTTTTTCTCTGCTGGATAACTTGGTCTTTCGAGAAACTCCCAATTTTCTCAGCGTAACATTTTCATAAGCTGCCATATAAATATATATGTATAAAATATTTCATCCTTATTTCAATTGTTTATATCATACATTATACAAATAAATAACTCGTGTTCGAATCCCGCTGATGAGCATGGCAGTTCACATAAATCATACACACTTGAAAATATTATCATATGCCTTAAACTGTTGAATTTTATTTAAACTCAATCACAAGCAAACGACGTTTTTTTGAATAGGTTCTGACAGTTTACTTAAAAATTTCTCAGCAACATTTGTTGGGGAAGGTCAATGAGGCACTTCAAATTTGACTATTATAAATATTATCATTTAGTGTTGATGAAGATTTTGATGACTCCGCAATCTTATACGGAACAGCATTTATGTTTAATTTTTGGTTTCCCTCGAAGATATTCCTTTCCACAGACTTGAAAGTAATGGAGATTGGTTTTCTTAGTAATTTTTGGCGATTAATAGCCATTTTTCTCGCTGAGGTATATTTTGGTGAATATAATGTAAGAAAGATTTTCCATTTTCGCATCCACAAACGAGGCAACGGTACTACAAAAAACATTAAATAAATGTTAATATTCTGTGTACGACATGTTATATTTAACTTAGTACTGAATCTACTATTAATATTACAGTGACAAGAAGAAACAAATGCGCTTGTCATGTAGTGAATTTAATAGCCATCTATATATCCATATTGTCAATAGTGTTAAGGGGACGCGTACAGATGGCAGGGGTGTCATATAATAAATAATAATACTGTAGCGTTCTGTTGTACCATCAATTCGAGCCACTAGGTGGCAAAAGATGGAGTGTGTGTGTGCCCGAGTAGTTTAGCTAGTGGCCGTGGAGTGAGAAGGGCGTGAGAGTAGGTAGACTGGAATGACGGTTAGAAAATGGTGGTCAGTGTTTACGGTTAGAGATTGAACGTTTTAGTTTTGTTTTGAATGATAGAGTTGTTCTGAGTAGTTAAGTGGTTTATACATTGTTATTATCATCTGTACGATTATCTTATTAAATATATTACAATACTTATGTCGTGTCTGTAGCCTTGTGCGTTGTTAAGAATAGTGCTACGTAATGAACAAGAAATTTAAGTTGGCACTAGTGATTGTCACACTAGGTATCGAATTGATTTAAAATTTCTTACAACAAATTTTTTGTTTTAATGTTGTTTATTTAAATTTTGTTTACTGATAAAATTCTATAACTAAATTTATATTTTGCTGGGTTATTATAAGTTATAACAGTAATAAATATTTCAATAAAATGTGTAGAGGAGATTATGGTTCATCATATATCCCTGCGCTCAATTGTCGTTAATTTTTATAAACAAAAACAACGCTTGTTTGTCATTTAGGTAATATGTGATTATTTCATATAGTAATAATAATTTATTTTATTTGACAAATAAATATACAAAGTACAAATGATACAGCAAACCAAAATCTTATCCTAGTCTACTTTTTTTACAGAATAATAGTAATAATAATAATAATCATTATAACATATATATATATATATATATATATATATATATATATATATATATATATATATATAATATTACGTTTAGCGACTGCAATTAATTATAAGTTAGAGAGTCGTGGGCTGGCAGTCAAATTAGTAAAGTAAACTTACATTTAGTTGAGACAATATATACAAATTTCTCCAATGATTATTCATAACATAAATAATTCAACAATACTAAATTAAATAGAAAATATACTCAAAATAATATAGAACATACTTCTAAAAATTTAGCTGGTAGTCTTACATCTAATAAAAGTGATGCCCGGCTTAAAACTAACTCTAGTGCTGTGGCTGAACATTTTAATAATAAAAACCATAGAATAAATTATCCATTATAACATTAGTAATACAAATAGAATAAAAGGACTGATTTAGATGGTATTAGCAATATATATTGTTATTTATTAAAAATGTCTATTATAAAAACCTGTAATACTCAAAATAATCCATAATTATTTTAATCTGTTCTCTTTTTATACTGTTTTCTTATTATTGTTATAAATTTAAATTAATAATAATTTTTCTAGTTGCACTAGTATTTATATTCTATATATTTATATCAAGTTTTCCAAAAATTATTTTTTATGTTATTTGTCAATTTTTAATTTATTTTGACATTTTATTAAAATACTTATTCTAATTATTTCATATCATAAGTTGTAAATTCTAATATAACTTTTAGCCAAAACATCAAACATACGCATAATTAATATACTATTGTTACTCTAGCTTGGTTAATGTTACTGATAACTAGTGAAATTTTAATATATTAGGGCGAAAGCCTTGAAATATTTGTTACTTGTGATATTTTTCCGCAGACAAGAAAACAAATTACTATAGTCGTCCTTCGATACATCCTTCGAATAGCGGCGAAATACAAGTGAACTCTGGGCAAAACACAACACTGCGCTGCTCCGGCTCCCGGCCTGTCAAGTGGCGACCCAAGGATGAGGTATTTTTCTTTCAGATGTGGGACTTATACAGGCTGTTTACAATATCACTGTTAATATAGTGGGTGAACGTAGCACACAACTGTGTCATACATCCGTATTTCAATATTTAACAATTACAAATGGCACATGTTCGACATGTAGAATAGATGTTCCACTTATTATATTTTTATGTTATCAAAGAAAATATTATTGAAAATATATAAATTTTATATCCTAATTCTTCTCAAAATTGGAAACAAATATACAAAATTTACAAAAAAAATATATTTTTTTGTGCAATCGGACAAAATTTAAAAATTAATTTGTTATATAAACTTATTTATTTTTACTTCAAGCGTATTATAATATTCATATTTTGCTACTGAAATTACATCATAGAAGCTAATTATAATGTTACTCAGTACAATTAAAAATATAATGTTACTGAGTGCAATTATGTAAATATATTTGTACGGCGCATAGTTGCTTTATATATCATATTTTATATCACCTGTAGGATTTTTAAAAAATATTAAATATTTGCAATTTTCTGTACCTACTTCGCAATTTTGAGAAAAACTAAATTCTATTTCTACTCTTTGGGTTGGTTGGTTTTTAAGATATTTTATTCTCCTGCGCAGATAGATCGATCTGAAACGCAATCGGTTATTCCGATTTTGAGCGCTTAGAGTAAGATCTATCTTTTGGCTCTCAAACCACCGAAAAAAAAAAAACAAAACAAAAATAAACTAGCCCAGTTTTAATTAATTCAAACTAAATTCACAAAACACAACACAAAGGTTAGGGTAATAAATGCAAAAATATACTCAACCAACCTAAAACCGTTCGCTCACTGAATCTGCAGAGCTAGATCTGCAGACGAATCCGTCACGTGCCCGGAGCGCTCGAAAGATTTCAATAGCGAACGCCAATGTGCCAAGTGTGATTATAAAAAATAATAAAGTCGTGTGTTCAGCACACCAACTGATTTTCTTCATTATTTTAACTTCAAGTCCAGTGGCACAAAATTGACAGGTCCTGGGAATGTACAATTATACGTAAAAAGCTTAAGAACATTCTCTTTGATTTGGAATCAAAATATTAAAATGTATATCGTCAAAATTTAATATTTTTTAAGAGCCTGTGTATTTTAAAATTATAATCCATTAAATTTATATGTAAATGAAAGTGACTGTATGAATTCAACTCTAAATGTATTTTAGGAAAGGACTTTATATATTTACAATCAGTTAAATATAGCAAGCGGCGAGTATGAAGCACACCTTCAAATCCCAGCACTTCGTTACACAGACACAGGTTTTTATTATTGCTACGAAAACGATTCTCGTTCGGATCATCCATTTAAATCAGATAAAATTTATATATTTGTCAAAGGTAAAATATAAAATTTCCAATGCATTTATAGAGTCGAATTCCTTTTTGTATTTGTTTGCAGACGAAAATAATCTGTATCTACCACGAAACCCGTACATAAAAGCCGACCCATACACTAATGTGAAAGTGCCATGTTTGCCAACATCACAAGATACTAACGTATCTCTTTCACTGATGTATGAGGCGTATGATCCCATGACAGATAGGTACGTAATAAATTTTTATAAATTCGTAAATGCTCTCCGAAAAGATTATTTTAAATTATTTATGGTGTTTCGAGGTCACTTACAATTACACCCCGGTACAATTATTTACATGCACAACAGATATTTTTTTATGATATGTTAGAATACAATAAATTTTATTTAGCTTGGAGGATACAAACTGTTTCAGTCAAATGGAATTTTCATTTATTACAGGTTACAGAATATAATTTATGATTTATCAATAGTTTTATTTTACAATTTGGATTTCTTGAATATTGTGTGGTTTACCCAAGTGTATAACTTAGAAAAGAGCGCTAGCTTGTCGCATTACTATGAAATGTTGCCATGCATGATACTATAACTTAATAAGATATGCTCACAAAAAATTTCAAATTCGTTTCTACTGCGCATGACGTCATCCTGTGACAACTCATGAGCCGTGCAATATAGATAGACACTTTTATCGTAGATGAGTGAGAGTGAGAATTAAAATTCTCTTGTATGTTACATTACACCACTATTATTACGCAAAAAAATTAATGAACGTTAATTGTTACAGTTATAATTTTGGTTTATACGTTCAGTACGTAATATACTTGAACACAGCGTTTCGGCAAAAACTTGAAGAATACAATTTCAGCATTGAGGAATTGAATGAGAGTATGATCTTCCTACCAAACTTAAATATTTATTTTACACTTTTATGAAAAATACAAAATATAATATTGGAAATCATAATAATAATATATCACGCCATTTACTCATTATGGGTGTGGCACTCTGCTTACGCAGATCTCGGTAAGTGATATATTAATTAATCAGAATAAATATATTTATATAATGAGAAAATAAATTTGTTACTTTTACCATTCTTCTCCTTTGAACATTCGACTGTTCTTTAATCTTTTTATTAAGACACAAATAAAATAAAATAAATAAATATATCATCACGCCTTTTACCCTTTATGGGTGTGGCACTCTGCTTACGCAGATCTCGGTAGGTGATATTTTTTGCGTATGAAATGCGGTTACCAGCCGTCAAGTCATAGCCCCCAGAGTTGATAGTGGAGGGGGAACCACAGGGGTAAATTTAAATTGGCAACTTTAAGAATCACTTTTTCACATCTTCGCTTAAATCAGTTAAATCCACATTACGAGCACAGTACATGTGTTCTTCAATATATTTTTTACTAATTTTTAAATATTTTCCATTTAATTGTTTGAAAATTAAATCCAACTGCTTACATTTTAACACAAAAATCGTCATTAGGTTTCATAAAACCATCCTCAGATATGGCTGGTACCACGATCTCTGTTTTTGGGTGTTTCAAGAGCAGTGTTTTAAGCTCGGTTTTAGCGCTGCACAATGTACTAAAATTATTTTATAAAAAAATGCTGCAAATAATTTGCTATTTGAAGCATTTTTCTATAATTGTATATTATGATACAAGTTTATAAGTAAGCTTTTAAAGCACGTACGACGAGTTTAAGAGCACGACGCGAAGCGGAGTTCTTTTAACGTCGATAGTGCTGTAAAAGCACTTATACACGTGTATCATACGCTATTTTTTATTATACCTGCATCATACTCTGAAAATAACTGGAAAGCAACATTTTGATTTTGATTCATTTTATAATTTTGCGCGTGTGACATATATCGTTTACATGGAGAGTGGTTAGCATTTGTTGTTTATGTTTACAGTTTTGACAGATATTAATAGTAAATATTTTTTTTGTTGCTTAGTAAACTTTAAAGCGCGGCATGTTTTAATCTTGCGTTTATGATCATGCTTGCCATGTATCTACACGATATGTTGATGCAAAGTGTTCAGGAATGAGCTGAAGTAGTCGTGTATAGAATATGTTACCATATGACAACATATTTGAATTTGCCTCTGTAAACTTCACTGACATCCGCTACCACTTACTAAAGTAAAATTTTATGTTGACTCATTACTTATTTTAAAAGCTTTGCAAGATAGTGTTGTGCTGTGGCTGTTTTATCCTTATAGGGGTGTAGGGTGTATTTAAGAGAACTGCTTACGTGACCTGAATTTTTCACAAATTTTAATTTACTTTTAGTAATTCAGATATGACTCTCATGTAAAAAACTAAGCATAATTTTTCTTAAACTTAACAGTATTACAATTCTATTAGTAATAAATAATTCCATTGTCAGAACAAATATCATTTCTTATATTTTAATATAAATATTTTCAAATTAATAATAATATTTATTTGCCGTTAGATATAAAATGCTTTAGACTTGTCAATACAAAAAATATATAATACTTAAAAAAATAATACACAATAAAATTTCATCAAAGTTTACACAAAATGATACTAGTACAATAATTAATTATCAAAGGATTCGTCAATAGTACAAAAACATTATGCAATAAGAAATTCTTTAAGTTTTGATTTAAAAGAAAATATGCTAGTAGCTTTCAAGTCTTGTGGCAAGTGATTAAATGTTTTGATAGGCGTATATGAAACATTATCATAAAAATACTTAGTTATCTTTATGAAAACTCAAGTGTTTAAAAGTTGTTTTGGACGATTGTCAATTGTTTTTTATAAATATTATTTAAAACCTACCGTGTTTGGTATCAAATTAAAGGCCTCGCGAAGGAGATTTGAATTCAAGTGTCAAAAAGTTATTTTGAACGATTGTCAATTGTTTTTTATAAATATTTTTTTTAAATCCTACCGTGTTTGGTATCAAATTAAAGGCCTCTCGGAGGAGATTTGACCTCAAGTGTCAAAAAGTTGTTTCGGACGATTATCAATTGTTTTTTATAAATATTATTTAAATCCTACCGTGTTTGGTATTGAATTAAAGGTCTCGCAGATGAGATTGAACTCAAGTGCTTAAAAGTTGTTTTGGACGATTGTCAATTGTTTTTTATAAATATTAATTAAATCTTACCGTGTTTGGTATCAAATTAAAGGCCTCGCGGAGGAGATTTGCACTCAAGTGTCAAAAAGTTATTTTGAACGATTGTCAATTATTTTTTATAAATATTATTTAAATCCTACCGTGTTTGGTATCAAATTAAAGGCCTCGCGGATGAGATTTGAACTCAAATGTCAAAAATTTATTTTGAACGATTTACAATTGTTTTTTATAAATATTATTTAAATCCTACCGTGTTTGGTATCAAATTAACGGCCTCGCGAAGGAGATTTGAACTCAAGTGTCAAAAAGTTATTTTGGACGAATGTCAATTGTTTATTATAAATGATATTTAAATTCTGCAGTGTTTGGTATCAAATTAAAAGTCTCATGAAGAATATTTTAACTCAAGTGTCAAAAAGCTATTTAAGTAAATCGTCAATTGGTTTTATAAATATTATTTAAATCCTACCGTGTTTGGTATCAAATTAAAGGCCTCGCGGAGGAGATTTGAACTCAAGTACCAAAAAGTTATTTTGAACGATTGTCAATTGTTTTTTATAAATATTATTTAAATCCTACCGTGTTTGGTATCAAATTAAAGGCCTTGCGGAGGAGATTTGAATTCAAGTGTCAAGAAGTTATTTTGAACGATTGTCAAATGTTTTTTATAAATATTTTTATAAATCCTACCGTGTTTGGTATCAAATTAAAGGCCTCGCGGCTGAGATTTGAACTCAAGTGTCAAAAAGTTGTTTCGGACGATTATCAATTGTTTTTTATAAATATTATTTAAATCCTACCGTGTTTGGTATCAAATTAAAGGCCTTACGGAGGAGATTTGAATTCAAGTGTCAAAAAGTTATTTTGAACTATTGTCAATTGTTTTTTTATAAATATTATTTAAATCCTACCGTGTTTGGTATCAAATTAAAGGCCTCGCGGAGGAGATTTAAACTCAAGTGTCAAAAAGTTATTTTGAACGATTGTCAATTGTTTTTTTATAAATATTATTTAAATCCTACCGTGTTTGGTATCAAATTAAAGGCCTCGCGGATGAGATTTGAACTCAAATGTCAATTTGAACGACTGACGATTGTTTTTTATAAATATTATTTTAATCCTACCGTGTTTGGTATCAAATTAAAGGCCTTACGGAGCAGATTTGAATTGAAGTGTCAGAAAGTTATTTTGGACGAATGTCAATTGTTTACTATAAATGATATTTAAATTCTGCAGTGTTTGGTATCAAATTAAAAGTCTCATGAGGAATATTTTAACTCAAGTGTCAAAAAGCTATTTTGGTAAATCGTCAATTGATTTTATAAATATTATTTAAATCCTACCGTGTTTGGTATCAAATTAAAGGCCTCGCGGAGGAGATTTGAACTCAAGTACCAAAAAGTTATTTTGAACGATTGTCAATTGTTTTTTATAAATATTATTTAAATCCTACCGTGTTTGGTATCAAATTAAAGGCCTCGCGGAGCAGATTTGAACTCAAGTGTCAAAAAGTTATTTTGAACGATTGTCAATTGTTTATTATAAATGTTATTTAAATTCTGCAGTGTTTGGTATCAAATTAAAAGTCTCATGAAGAATATTTTAACTCAAGTGTCAAAAAGATATTTTGGTAAATCTTCAATTGTTTTTTATAAATATTATTTAAATCCTACCGTGTTTGGTATCAAATTAACAAAGAAAAGTACTAAAAAGCAATGGGTTAATCATGAAATAAAATTATCAAGCAATAATTTGAAACTTATATATCAACTAAAAATTAAATTTCCAGGTCTAGAAAATAACTATAAGAACGCTAAGAAAAAGCATACCGCCTTAATAGCGAACACGAAAAAAACTTACTACCAAAACAAATTCAATTTATCTGATAATGCTTCAAAATGCACTTGGAACATTGTAAAGTCAATATCCAACCCCAATAGCAACCCTCAAAATTTAGAGATGGAAAGTGACGAAAACACAATCAGCTGCCCCCAAACTATTGCTGATAATTTTAATGAATTCTTTAGAAATGCACCTCTGTTAATTACAAAACAGATACATAATATTTCAGGTTATCGTGATTTCAGCAACAGCTTAGAAATACGGTCGACAAATCTTTTCTTACGTCCATTCGATGAATCAGAACTAAAAAAATCTAATTGCGACTAAAATAAAAAACAAAAGATCATCTGGTTTCGATGATGTCCCGGATTTCCCTGTTAAAATTGTCTCTGTGAGTATTTTGAAACCTTTAATTTTTTGAATTAATTTAAGCTTTGAAACCGGTAGTTTCCCTGATAAAGCTAAAGTTAATAAAATTAATCCTATTTATAAAAAAGGGAATAAACGAGATTATAATAACTACAGACCAGTAGCTCTTACCTCAGTTTTTTCTAAAATGCTTTTTAGCTACGCTAATTCCTTTTCTAAATAAATATAATATTGTTGACAGTAGCCAATTTGGCTTTAGAGCACAGAAATCCACGGTAAACGCAATTCAGCATGCTTACGAGGAAATCACGTTACACATCGAAAAGGGTGAATGTCCGGTCGGAATTTTTTGTTATCTCACCAAAGCTTTCGACTGCGTAAATCACTCTAAATTATTAAATAAACTTGAAAACTACGGCATTAGAGGTGTTTCCCTGAATTGGATAAAAAGTTTTATCGAAAACAGGAAACAATATGTAACTGTTAAACATACTGACAGTGTTTCATCCAGGACTTATAATTCGAGCTTTCTTGTTTGTAACATTGGCGTTCCACAAGGTAGTGTCATTGCACCTGTGCTTTTTGTACTGTATGTTAACGATTTAAGAAATGCACTCAGAGAGGAATGTTCTGTCGCACTATATGCCGATGATACCTCCATCATTATTTCGCATCATGATTCTGAGATACTTGAAAACAAATGTGTAAACAATTTGAGTAGTTTATCTTTGTGGTTTAATGAGAATGAACTTTTCTTCAATAAAGCTAAAACTAATTATATTAGGTTTCATAACCATCAAAATAACAAAAATTTGGATATAGATGTTGTTATTGATAATAATAGTTTACGTAGAACCAATAAATGTAAATTTTTAGGTCTCACTATTGAAGAACATCTCAAGTGGAACTCTCATTGTGAAGGTTTAACCAAATCGTTTGCTACGATCTACTACCAAATATGGCATTTAAGAAGTATTCTCACAATATCACAAATCTTGATGTTGTATCACTCACAAATAGAATCGCGAATCAGATATGGAATTTGTTTTTGGGGTTTGTCTCCTCCCGCTCATGATGTTTTCATATCTCAAAAAAAGATATTACGGTGCATAGCTAATGTCCCACAAACTCATTCGTGTAGAAACCTCTTTAAAAAATTTAAACTACTACCGCTGGTATGTATCTATATATATAAAATTAGTATTTTTGTATTTCTAAACAAAAATACAATTCCTAAAAATTCCTCCATACATACTCATAATACACGAACTAAAACTAACTATAGAATCCCTCTGATAAAAACTAGTATCGCTCTTAAAGCACCTCATGTGCAAGGTCTACATGTTTACAATAAATTACCTCTTGAAATTAAACAAAGTGATAATTAAAAAAAATTTAAACTTAGACTAAAACTATTCTTGCAACAAAACTGTTATTACTCATTACAAGAGTTCAATAGCACATAATTTCTTTTAAGTGTTAATGATTGTTCTTTTTTTAATTGACATGTTCTATACAGTCATCTTTTTGAACAATAAAAATTATTATATATATATATATATATATATATATATATATATATAAATATATATATATATATATATATATATATATATTTCTTTTAATACTCATTGTTTAAAAAACAGCATAGAATATTAAAATGTAACGCATTACGCAACGCGACCAACGTGTACGAAACATTTAACCAATAGGGAGGGGAATAGGCACACGCCAACGTTACGTATTTGAGCTTTCGGATTGGTTAAAGCGATAGAGAAAGGGGATTTCCCTAAAATATCAAGAATCAAAAAATATTAAGAATTCTTCAAATCAAACAAGAAATACGTTGCCAAAAAATGAGCAAGGCAAGAACCTTTTAATTTCTTGTTTTGATTAAACACTAATGATAAATTAGAGAATGTATTTATTAAGACTTAAACTCGCAAATATGTAAAATGTAATCTTTGATGATCTCCATGTGTAATTTCCTTTGAATCCGAATCTTATTTTATGTTTGTCTAGTTGTCTGTGCTATTCATTGCAGGAGGTTTAACTCTTTGATACGTTCGTTAAATTATTTCACTTGTTTCAGGGTCGGACCGAAACAAATGATCGATTCTGAGATATACTCGTATGACCGCCGGGAAGGATTCACCGTCCAGGCACCAGGGCCTGGCCAGTTATATGCAACGTGTACATTTATGACCGAAACTCTAAAAGCCACCTACAATATTATTGTTTATGTCGGAGGTAAGGTAGCATTTTAAAACGTCTGATGTATTCGTCGAAAATAAAGGAACCAGGACTGGTTAAATTTATCAACTGCTTCCTGTGCAACAGATATGATTGTATGAAATATAATTGTTTTGTGCAATTTTAATATTTCAAACTCACATAACTTACTAGTGATTAAAAAAATATTTTACTCTTATAAAACTAAAATCATACAATTCTTACTTTGAATAAAAAAAAACTGACGTAAGCAACACATAATCCCCACGTATAAAATTTTTGAACGGTACAAAATAGAAATACAAATTTCAAATTAAAATTGTAGCAAGTATTATTCTACATCTTTTTCATTATAACAATCTTTAATACAAATCAGTTATTTACTACGATATTGTAACGTTTTACTCGTTACTCGGGTTCGGTGAAGTTTGTGACAAACCAGATTTGTCACTCTGGATTATTACCTTCCTTTTCTTCCTACAAAGATAAACATTTGTAAATATAGGTTATAAACATTTAACATTGAAGCAACTTACTTACCTCAAAGTAATTATTGTATTGTAAATATTCACTTTTATTATTGTTGTAGCAAGATGTTCATATTCAATTCATATTCAATTGTTTTGCCTCAACTCATGTAAATATGTTGTTACTTAGGTTAACTAATTAAGAAAAGAATCTGAAATTAAAATTATTACATCTAACTTAACCACACTTTACATTTACACGTTGAATCTGACAGTCAAATTAATTTATTAAGTAATCGCGGAAAAAGGTCGAACTTCAAACGCGGACGATTCCCAACAGATGGCTCGCGCCGTCTCTCGGTATTTCTCTGGGACGGTAACCAATATCAAATCAATAACTCAACATAAAAATGTACTAGAAGATATCGAGAATCGAAGATCGGAAATCGATTCAGGATCTCTGATCTGGTATAGACTATCGATTCTTAAAAATCAAAATAGCTCCACACTCTTTTAACTTGACTTGTTCGTCAGTTAATTCTGAACTACTATACAACACATTTTACGAACCTGTTCCCCAGACTTGCACTGTAGGGCGAATTGTGTTTATTCGACATAAACAACTAAACTCAACAACACATATTTTACGATTTTCCCAGACTTGCACCGACGGGCGAATTGTGTTTTTCCCATATTCCTGGTTTACCCACCTCCAACATATCTCATCAATAACTCCAAGGTATTTCCTTACATCCTCACAATGTTTCAGATTTACTACCAATAATGTTCAAATAAATATAAGCTAACACAACCTTGAATTGTAACTTACCTTTTGAGAATAATAATAATTTTCCATTACATAAACAAATGTATTTCACTAAAATCTCGTTCACGTGGAGACCGGACCCAGTCAGGATAGTTGATTTTTTTTGTTCATATTCACTCAGATTAGTTAAAAAGGCGCCCGAAAAATCTCCATAATCAGCTGTCAGTGAAGCTTTGCTTTATCACCGAGCAATCATCCGTTGGCAAAACTCAAATCTCCCTAGACACAATTTTGTCGGCGGGAACATTAATCTACGAGTCACCGTAAATTTAAATACTTACCTTTTTCTCTCTCGACGAAAACATCAGCGTCATAAGTTGAAAGAAAACACAAAAGTGTAATTATAACAAAAATTATTTATTTATTTTACACATTAAAATACTAATTTATTTATGCACTTATTATTTATTTTTACTGAGTATTTACATGTCGAATATTGAATTAAACAAGCTAACGGTTTATCACGGACTGTTATTAGCCGTAAGCCCCGCATGTCCTTATACTCCTCTATTATGGGTTCTGGAAGGTTCTCGAATTCTCCCGATATTACGAGAAACGGCACCGCGTACTGATCAGGCATGACGTCACGCCGACAGATTTCAGCAGGTTTTTGTTCGTTACTATATAAGCAAAACACCTTCATAGGCCTTCAAATAAACTACCACTTCCGGTTGATGAATTGTTCCCAACGTCATCGTGATATTAGCGAAGTCGTATTGTACGGACCCCAAACGTGCTTTTCAGTTGAAAACTCACTTCCGAAAATTTTGACCTATCGCAATACCTTCCTTACATATACTTGCGGAGTTAGAAACTTATATTTTAGTGATCATGATTTACTGTGCAGAATTATGCGAGTAATCTTGGCAAAGGCAGCTGAAAATCTGTCATCTGAACCCGAAACAAGTGTTTTATATCCCTGGAGATATGATGATATAGCAATGGAAAGTACAAAAGAACATGATGTAACACCTACATAAATTGTATTACCCTTATATACTTCCTTCTCTTCTAGAGCTTCCTTTATTCTCATTTTTAATTGAAGAATAGAGAACTGCATTTTCAATATTAAATTTTGATTTTTTCTCTTCATCATGTTTCCATTTACAATTAACTATTTTCTTAATGCTTATAATAATACTTGTAATTAATATTCACATTTTTCTTAAATAAATGGCTTTAACGTCATTTCTCGAATTATTTCCATGTTTCTAATATTTATAGTCTTATTTACAAAAAAATCTGATTTGGCAGCACATGACCTCCCGCCCAATACTACTCTTAAACGATACAAAATAGTATTTGATGATTCAGAAACTTACCTTCTTATTTGTTTATTTTCAATTTATATTTGAGAAATTTTATTTTATTTCGAATATTTATTTAATGTTTTAACACATTTAACTAAGAAAACACCTTCACAATCAAAATGATATGTGTCACATTTCGTAAAAAAAATTAAAATTCTTAAATGTTTCCATGGTGTACTAGGACTGCAATATTTATGAAATCTAATTTCTTTTATTTTATTATCTCTAATAAATCTAATAAAATTAATAAAATTAGTGTAATCAAAAAAACATGTAAAATTTTATATTCTACATATTTCAAAATAACATAAATTGTTGAAAAAGGAAATTTAACGGTGTTTTTCACAAAATACTGTTAAGGGCTGCAAGTAAACTGCTACTTCCGGTTGACCAATTTTATCCAAATCTAATCAGCTCATTTAAATATAAGAAGCAAAAATTCACAAAATTGTATTTTTTGCTATGATTGTATTTGAGTTATGCGAGACGAAATAATTGCCACAGACTACACATACATACATACATACATACATTGTGACAAAAATAGTAAAATTGTATTGTAGAGACTCTAAAACGTGCTTATTCATTAAAAACTCACTACCCAATTTTTTGACCAAAACAATACCTCCCTTACCCAGAGGTAGGCGAGAGATAAAAATAATGTAAACTCAGAGTTTTAACTAAGAAGCACATGAAATTTCTGCGTCTTGCGTGTCAAGAACTACAAGTGTTCGGTCATTTCCGTAGTTCTTTGATGGGTATTTCGGGCTAGGTATTTTGCGTGTCAATATTGTTGGAACCACATTCACTTGGTGCGTTTTTAAATGTTTTATTTGTCTTTTTTTTGTATTTTTATTTGCAGCAAAATCCGGTCACTAGTTTCAATAGAAATAAATAAATCCGCCGCAGTGCCGATAAATACGGAGTCCCGTAATGCATTATATTAAACTTGACGAAAAAATAAGAACAATAACAAGGTCGCATAAAACAGACTATAACGCTCTTTGCTAGGTAATACTTGCTCTCGCAGTAACTGTTCGTATCGCTAAGATATCCGCTTTAGAGATCGCACTCTCAAGATTTCATTATATTAACAAAACAGCAATATTTCGGACTGATATCAAGCGACAAACCTAATACTGAACTAGTAAAAACAAGAATTATTTAAATACTAAACAAAAACCAATATCTGGAAGGGCGGTAAGAAATGATTAGAAATAACGAAGAAGTACTGGGGCGAAAACCGCTACAGTTGATTTTAGCACGATCGTTAATTTAGTGTTTTCCTTTTTTTGTTGTTAATTGTTAATTGAACAAAACCAAAAGCCGGAGCCCACATGATCGCACCGTGTGACAGCTGCGTGTCTGGCGTCAAACGGCGAGAGAGGTGCACAGTGGAAGTGTGCCTAGTTAGTAGATGCGCGAAGTTGGCACGTCACATGTGAGCACTGACATTCATATTATTACAGTAGTTAGTGCTCTTTAGTGGTTGTTTAAAATATTTATGGGTTGCAGTCAGTTTAGTAGATATTTCAAAAAACTTAATAACGTGCCAACTTGACGGTAACACGTCATTTGTATAGAATGTGAAAAACTATAACGTCGTCAATTTGTGCTTCGTCAGTGTTCATGGTTATTAATAAAGTGATGTAATGATCGATTATCATCACGTCACTTTATTAATAACCTAATTTAAAAAACAGGTTGTTTTGTGATGATTAATATTACGATTGCTGATAATTGCATAAATTTGAGAACTGATATTGACAATTTAAAAAATGTTTACAACAACATGTTATCCTTTTATAAATGAATTTGCGTAATGTTTGCTTT
This sequence comes from Poecilus cupreus, assembly GCA_963942605.1. Taxonomy (NCBI): domain Eukaryota; kingdom Metazoa; phylum Arthropoda; class Insecta; order Coleoptera; family Carabidae; genus Poecilus; species Poecilus cupreus. The sequence continues at coordinate 27,760,320 of OZ012718.1, forward strand.
ACTGTATTCTTCCTTCTTCTTCTTTCACTGGTTGGAACCGTCGCTCCACTGCTTTTGTTTTTTGTTACTGTGTCGGAAATTGTGAGATTTTGTTTGATATGGCAGTCACTTGTTAGTCGTCAAAAGTACAACATCGTTTTTAGAATTAGAATTGTAATAACTTGACCTAACTTCACATTGTTGCTTAGGATGTCAACTTTTATAACTTATACATTCCTAGAATCGTAACGGTATGTACTGGTTTAACATTTATTGTTGTAATTTTGTTTATTTGGCTCAATGTCCATTTTTACTGTTATAGTTCGGATGATGGTGTTAAATATACCGATACGTTAACGTATTTTGGCTTAATTTTTTAAACCAGTCCACTATCCAACTATCTTAACATAATAATTGGACGCTACTTATTTCATCAATATCTAAATTTAATATGTAAAAAGATATTATAACACTGAATTTCATATGATCGAAAAGTAGAAACTCGGTATGTTGATTTATTTATGCTATAATAAATATTTTATGACTGAAATTTAACTTGCAATTAATTAAAAATTTTATATCTAGAAAACTATACATTTTTAAAGCGCATTAGTTTTCACGAACTAATTCATAAACCAATATTGAAAATTGTTCGTGAACCAATAGCTTATATAGGTACGATTATTGTTAAAGCACTAAAGAGCACTATCGAACGAATAACAAACAACGTAATGAGACCTTACACTTTTTTCTTAGTTTTAAATAAATTATGATCGAAAAATATATACCCCGTATTTTATCTTCTTTGTTTAATATGTCTAAGGTCCAGCTGTTCCAAGTTCTGATAAAATTTCAGTTAACTATATAAGAGATAAATTTATTCTTCCTACTTATCAGGAGGTTAAAGTTTTTCAGTTGTTCCATGAAATTTTATCCTCCAGATAGTTAACTGACAGTTAACGTAACAAAAGGTTAAAATTTGTGTTTATTTTATAAAATTGGTAACTTGATGTCGCTTTTCATATGACAGAGAAGGTTATAGATTGATGTTTGTTTTGATTTTATGCATATAAAGATATGATAGAGCCAAAAAAGACAGATTCTTTTTCTTGGAAAGAGAAAGAAAAATTTGGAATCAGCTCGAATCAGAATTTAATTCAGGTTGTGAACAACACCTTGATTCCTAGAAACGGAATATTTGAAATTAATATCTATAATTTCAATATCCTTGAGAATAGCGTCCAAAAGATGTATTTAATAAGGTGAAATAGCCGGAAAGGGGACAGGAACAAATTCAATAAAAGTTGAAGTGTTAACGTTAACATTAACAATGTTCTGATGATGGTCTAAAATAGACAGAAACTTTAACATTTCAACTTTTCTTGAATTCTCAGAACGTACCGTTTTGATAAGAACAACATCTGCTCTTCAATGTTGTCAAATAAATGCAGTACTATATTCTTTGATATATGAAATCTCATGGAAAAATATTCATCGTTCCACTTTTCTAATTGACAACACCTTTGCCGTACCGTATACTGTTTACGCACATTTATTTTATCAAAGATAAAATCCACTATTTTTTCATCATTACCGACACACAAATCCATTTTTAGAAATAGTTGTAGTATATATTTTATTTGTTGCAACTGCACGCATTGTTCGCTGGTGTAGGTTTTCGCAAAGCCACCGAAATACTGACCGCGTTATTTGCTTTATACGAGTATGTTCATTCTCATTTATAATTAGAAATAAATTACTAGAAATAGTTTATGAAAATAATTAAGTTGACAAGTTTCAAAGTTTATATGAACCTACGATTGCCTTCGCGTATTAAATCGTTCGCATTCGATACAATATTCTTCTGGCAAATCTTTTCTTTTTCATCACCGCCATACAAATCCATTTTTATAAATAATAATAATAAATTCCTAGAAATAGGTTATGAAAATAATTAATTTCAGAAAGTGTCAAAATATATATGTTCGTTAGCTTTGAATGTTAAATCGTTTGCATTCGGTACAATACTCCCTGGTAAACCATCTAACTGGTAGTTTGACTGCCAGTTAGCTATCCTACTGTCAACAAATGTTTATCCTATTGGTAATTTTTAACTGAACATGGGAAAACCTGAACAGAGTTTACCAGTCGAATAAATTTATACTGAATTCCTAACTGAAGGTGGAACAACTGGGCCTAAGTAAGCTAATATTGACTACGTTCATATGTACAGAAAAAATTTACTTTGATTTGACTTGAAATGTCGATTTTTGAAAAATAAATCTACTATAGTGCGATAACACATTAAGAACAAATCTACTTTAAATTATTGATTTGTTCTTCATTTTTCAGCTTATTGACAGCCAATAATTTGTGTGGTTATAATATAAATTTTATACAAATTTTCAGGGGTAATATAGATACTTTATTATTTTGCACGTTTTTTTTTTTTTTTGCTTAGCAACAATCACAAAAGCAAACTGCAAGCATACTAATGTCAGTTTACTTGAGTGATTTTGCTTAACAATAACAAAATTAGTGCTTAAAAATAAAAATTTATATGAGAAAACCAGAGAGGTCGTGTTATTTGATGATATAAATTCCAAAGACAATGCAAAGTGAACTTGAAATATTAATTTTATCGGTGTAACGGGGTTTTATCAGTATAATACTGTTTCATCTGGTTAAATTTTTTAGTGTTTTTCTTCATGATTAAAAACTTGTCATAAGAATTTATCAGGTAAATAATTTATTTATACTAAATTACAATTCATAGAATAACCATGGACAGTGATTTGAGATTAAATATATTAAGTAAAACTAGCTTGATATTTTTATTGTAATGACATTGCAAATGCGATCAAAGTAGGTAGTATTAATTAAGGAAACAACAGCTGACATATTTCAAATTCCCAGTTAAATTTTTGTCACTGACGACAAAGTAAAGTCGATATGTGTATACGAATCTTTGAAAGTCTCTTATATGAGTCAAGTATGATTTATTTTGTACTTAACTTTAGGAAACAATTAGCTAATTGGTAGTGTTTACACAGTGGCAAAACTCGCCTTGTCAAGTCTAAGTACACTTTGTCCTACGTGTAAACGTAGTTATTTAAAAGAGAATCCTTTCAAAACGCGGCAATAGTACTCCACTTCCCTTCTTCAGCGTTGATGTCATAACCCTTGTAGCAAATAACGAGACAGCAAGCGCACGCGTATCTTCCATCTCATTTCACAGATAGTAGATGAAGGACCGACCGAAGTGTCGGTTTCGGTATCGGCCAAAAATTAGCCGAAACAGGCGCTCGTATCGTGTCGAGCACTGTTGGATTGTGACACATCACATAACTAAAGTCTTTAGTAAAAACTTGAAGCACTAAAGAGTACTAACGAAGCACTAACCAACTACGTAATAGTTTTTCTCAATCTAAACAAATGACGTTATACCATGAAGTTGGCAGGTCATTAAGTTTTTTTGAAATATCTACTAAACTGACTGTAACATATAATTATTTTAAACGAGCACGAACTACTGTAATAATATAAACGTTAGTGCTCACATATGACGTGCCAAATTCACGCATCTCTAGCAAGGCCCCACCTAACTGCACCTGCACAGGTGACGCTGTGGATGTACTACAGACGATTACTGCTGAAGAACAGAATGACTACCAACTATTGGTACAACTTGCTATTGAAAATGCGAGCCGAGAGAAACAGCTAGTTGTTGGGCAATCTGTCTTTGTTGTATAATGTTTTCATATACCAACCGTTCTACAAACAAGTGTTACACAAAGAAACGTGGCCCACGACATTTATTTGTCTCTCTTTTTCGGTTTCGTAAAAGCCTACAATTTCAGTGGGTGACACGATGTGAACCCAGAATGCACAAAAAGAGGAATTTAAAGTACTGTCTATAGATGGAGCCACGCGTACCTGTCCGCAAATTAAGTTTTTTGCCCTTTTTTACTAAACCTAATTTCTTAAACATCTACTAAGCAGATATTTTTTGCTTACTAAAAGTAGCAGCTATTGGTCTATATTATACATTTACTTTTATTGACTAAAACAACTATTATTCACCAGCGACTGAAATAGTTTACACATAGTACTATCAGAGGTAATATAACAATAAGTGATAAGTAATATGATTATCATCGATGGTATTTTCGAGTGGAACCGACGCTGAAATGCGCTGCTTCGGTTTCACGAACAATATCTTTGATTATTCACCCACATATTTAAATCAAATCACGAGCTTATATTTAATCATCAAATGTACTGTATAATTATTTGTTTTGAATCGGATTGAAAACGCTAACTTAACCCTAAAGGCCGTCGCGCACTAGAGCGACGCGAAGCGACAAATGTAGTACCAACACGCACTTGCGAGAAGTTTTCACCAATTATTAATGAACTTGAATTACATAGCATTTCTTACCCATCAAATTCATTTCTTGTGCTATTTCTGACCAGCAGTTATCTTTCGCTGCTTGTTGGCACATCCCATGTCATGTAGTTCTTTATATTTTGATAATAAAATAACTGGATAAAATGGATATTGGCATTAAATAAAACAACCCCGAATTACATAACAATGAAAGAAATGAACAAGAACAAATCTTATTGGGACAAAAAGAAGAGATTTTATGGGAATGCTACAAAGAAATGAGCAACAGAGATGAAGAAGTGGAAGAAAAAAGCAGCAGGAATTTTTTATGAAAGAAATGGTTTTTCTTCAGTGGAAATAGACAGAAAGAGGGTGTTACCATTCCCTGGAGGTTACAATCAAATCCAGCCGGCTTAGTACTTGACAATGGTAACGATTATCCTGGGTTGAGCCTCGGCGTCGCTCTGATGGAGAAGGCGTGGTTTGATGAAAAGCAAACGTGGGATGTAGTCTGAAACTCAGTGGGCGCCAGTCGGTCATAAGGCGTTGATAGCTCAACAGCAAGGACCGACAACTTCGCAGGATAACAGTGGTCAAGGGGCAGGTGGCGGTAGGTATGTAAATAATCAGCGCGCAAATTAACAATAAGTTAACTATATTGAACTGAGTGCAATTCGGACAACGTATAACGTATGGCACTGGAACGTCCAATACCTTGAGCAGAAAAATGAAGGAACTGCCGGACGCGAAGGGTCGCCGTGAGTCGTGATAGCGGAAACGGCGGGTCAATAAAAACCCGAAGTGAATGTAATGCGGCGCGACGACTTACTCGACGCGATGGTACCACCCTTTGAATTATTAAATAACAATGCATCCCTTTGGCCTATGGTCACACGTGCAACACAACGCGGTCGCAGTAGAACAAATGGTCTACGCTCAGCAATAAATAGTGGCTTGGAGGGCCCCGTACACGTAAGTGCATTTAACTTGTCCCGAATAAACAATTGTATTACAAATATAAAATAAAGTGAAACAATTAATAACGTAAGTAATAATCGCACGCTGGTTGAATAACAGTAAATAAAAAAAGGAAAATATTGGTTGCGCTTAGCTGTGAGTTGGAGATGCTCCTGGTGTGGAATGGCTTGACGGCTGGCCAGTGTCCTGGTGATTCCGAGCCGATTCTCCAATTGGAATCGCAACTAGAACGGCAATTGTTTCCCAGAAATAGTGCTCTCCAACAGCACAAGTAATGCAAACAAGCGAAAACGACCCCAAGGGGTTTGATCTTAATGACTAAATAATAGATGACACAATACTAATAAATAGCATTCGAAAATAATTAGTCATAAGGAACATTCGTACATAACTAAATATTTGGACAAGAATAAATATTCGGACACGAAGAAATAGCCTGAAAAGAATAACGGAGTTAGGAACATGAACTTATGACGATGCTGAATTTCTTTTAACTGGACTTTATCTCTTACCTATGATGGTACGCGGCTAAAAAGAATTGTTTTTAAATTCGCGTCAGCTGCTGTCGTAGTAGAATAAACACTATATTCTAATAAGTGTGAATTTTATAATCCTAATCCTTGGTCTAGTTATCGTAACCCAATTACGAAAAACTAATCTAAAAAAAAAAACACAACTTCGCAACTTGACTGAAAAACTATGAGTAGAGTGCGTACACGTTAATTTCAAGTCGCCAAGCCTATCAGTTTGTTAGGCTAGATGGCTTGAAGTTAACGTGTACACACTCTAACGGTTTTGTTCAAGAAAAAATCTCAGGTAAATCAAGTAAATTCACGCATTAATTAACTTTAAATTCAGCGTCGTTGATAAGTTCACGCGCCCTCGCCGTACGCTAGCCCCTAAACAGAAATGTAAACCTGGTAGCCTACCGGAACGAAATAAATTTGCGACACAAGACAATAAAATGGTCACGTGACATGTGTCACAAACAGCTGACAAGCATGGTGAATGATAGAATTAACACAAAACGATATGAAAGATGAGTGGATAATGAAATCTGGGAACTGAACGAGGTAAGTAGTGAAATGAAGATACTAATACGAACGTAATTTAGGTTACAACGATACGGAAGTTAAATCAATGGTTGAAATAAACTAAAATTAGATCTACAAAGCTTTTGACAGGTACGTTACTATTGTAAACGTTGAAAGATATAAAACATCTAACTTGTTAACTAAATTGCAGCAACTTTACGGATGAAATAAATTAACTACGCGAGGAATGAACGACAAGAATAAGAATATGAACAATAGGAATTTGCAAGGAAATCAGAAAAGTAGGATAATGAGCGCAGGACAAAATGAAACGTAACAAGGGAAAGAGACCAAAGTACAAAGAAATATAGGCATCCAAAATCAGGAACGAATAAATAAAATTAAAACATCCAGTTATAACACAGAGTACAACAAAATAAGGACATCGGAATTACCACAGTATTTAAAATGGGAAAGGATTAACAAAACAAAGACAATGCGGATCACGGAGAGGCCTAGCGTGGATAAGAACAGTGGGGAAAAGGAGAATTTAATTATTTATTTGTTTATATTACAAATGTATTCTAAATAGCAACTTCAATTATGTTATAGAAAATGTTACTAAATGTATGGATTTAAAACCGGAAGGCAAATATTAAAGATTAAACTACTACTATACTAGTAAAATAACAAACTTTTCTACTATGTTAGACATTTTTAACCTATTCGTATTGCATGATCGACAGAAGATGTCAAATTTATTTCCGATTTGTTCTGGGTGTGTTCGTTCTGATTTACGTAGCTGCGCTATCGCACACTTGAGAGCAGAGCAGCGAAAGATATTCTCGCCGAAGAATTCCGGAGAGTCGCCAGGGCCTGTTTTGCCATAAGGCGGATTGGGCGACTGCCCTAGGCCTCCGAATTTAAGCGGCCTCTAAAAATTCGATGGATACTATACAAAACGAAATAGCATTTTCATTTGTATTCTGCGTTAAATAATTTCATTTTGAATGTTTAATATAAATTCACGTCACTTAATTACGTACTTTTACAACGGTAACGTCACTAAGTTAGAGGAATATAGGAAATATCATTTACGTTTACCAGTAAATTGATAATATTAACTTTATACCGCTCGTGAAATATAGTTTTGGTTGAAGGGTGTGAGCGTGACTAAAATTCAATAAGTACTATCCAATTTCCAATCTTTCGAAACGATCTAAAATGGCTGAGTTAGCAGAGATACGAACCAACAATCTTTTTTAAGTTAGCTCGCTTCGCTCGCGCTTTTTCTAAACAAACCCTAAGCCCGCAGAACTCACGCCCGACAAACTCGAATCACACTACGCATTTTTAATGGATCCTTTTCATAAATAGTAACTCATTTTGGTTCATCTCTTTTCTAAGTCGGTCATTTTAGTTTGTTGCACATTTTACAAATGAACATTAGATAAGTTTCGAGGGATTGGAAATTTGATAGCACTTGGTAACCCTCCTCGGGTCAGAGGTGAAGAGTGTCTCTTGTCTGTATATTTTAATACGTACGTTAAAATTAAAATTTGAGGGAGGAGCCGCGAAACTAGGATGGAAAAAAATAGATATTTTATTTCGGCCTCTAATTTTTTCCGCCTAAGGCCTCTAAATATATAAAACCGGCATAAGAATATATTGGATGAAAAAACTGCTATTCACTGCGCTTCGCGTCGCTGTAGTGCGCGACGGCCTTTTATGTACTCAACGCCAAAACATCGGCTGTACTAACCTAAGTTTTGTTGTATTAAAATAACATTTGGAACAACAAACACGATTTGAAGCACAGTTTTTTATACTTTAAATTAGAAAATTACGAGTAGCTGTCAAAAATTTGCTTTAGAAACGGACCAAAACAAGGCACTGATATATAGTAATACTGGAATGCACACTTGTAGGCTTTTATGAAAACGAAAAACGAGCATGAGACAGGTAGAGGTTGTGGACTACTCTTTTTCGTCTAACACTTGTTTTTAGAGCGGTTGATATAGGTTTGTTGTAAAAACATGTGGCACAGTCCTGTTTAAAAATAATAACTAATATTTAAAGTGTATTGTTTAAATATTTTCAAATTTCTTTAAATTCATATACATAATTGCACTCAATTAAATTAATGGATTATTTAATTTTTATACTTAACATTTTATTTCAAAAACATTGTATGTTAATTTCTTTAAAATTTCTTATTAATAAAGATGATTACCTATATATTGCCTGTCTCCCTCGGCGCGCATTTCAAACGTCAATGAGCGTTCCAGTATTACTGTATTTCAGTGAATCAGGGTGATAATTTCATTCATGATACTATAACGTAATAAGATATGCTCACAAAAAATTCGTTTCTACTGCGCATGACGTCATCCCGTGACAACGCATGAGCCCTGCAATATAGATAGATACTTTTATCGTAGATGAGAAAGAGTGAGAATTAAATTTCTCTTGTATGTTACATTACACCACTATTATTGTGCAAAAATTGAATGAACGTTAATTGTTTCAGTTATAATTTTGGTTTATAAGTTACTTAATATACTTGAACACAGCGTTTTGGCAAAATTAAAGTATACTATTTTAGCATTGAGGAATTGAATGAGAGTATGAACTTCCTACCAAACTTAAATATTTATTATACACTTTTATGAAAAATACAAACTATAGTAATGAAATTAATAAGAATAAATATATGTATATAAAGAAAATATTAATTTGTTATTTTTACCATTTTTCTCTTTTGAACATTCGACTGTTCTTTAATCTTTTGTTAAGACACCGCATTCTAAAATACATTTTACATTTAAAGAATAACTTTTTCACATCTTCGCTTAAATCCTCATTACGAGCAAAATATGTGTTGTTGAATATATTTTTTACTAATATTTGAACACTTGCCATTTAATTGTTTGAAAATTAAATCCAACTGCTTACACAAAAATCTTCATTAGGTTTCATAAAACCACCCTCAGATATGGCTGATACTACGATCTCTGTTTTTGGGTGTTTCAAGAGCAGTGTTTTAAGCTCGGTTTTAGCGCTGTACAATGTACTATAATTATTTTATGAAAAAATGCTGCAAATAATTTGCTATTTGAAGCATTTTTCTACAAAATAATTTTAGAGCATTGTACAGCGCTAAAACACTTTTCTTAAAACAATGCTCTTAAAACAGCCAAAAACAGAGCTCGTGGTACCAGCCCTAGTTTACCCATGTGAATGCGGAATCATTAGCATCTGGAAAAAGTCCTAAATTTTCAGTTTTACTGAAACGAAATGCTATAAAACCAGCTAAATTTCCCAACCCGTCCCATTTCATTTCTGTGAAATCTTCAATAGCTTTTTCTTTTTTTTTCTGCTGAATATTCAGCTACTTAAATTAAAAATTTGCAAACAATTGTATTACACCGTTGACATATATCTTTTTTTGGAGCTTATAAACAATAAATAATAAAGACGCGTTGGGAGTGCATCTAAAACAACGCTTGAATATATTCAATTTGAGGTTGATCAGGCTGACTTGTCATTGAACTACGTCACAGCCTAGCGGAATGGAGGGGGAAAGATGCGCGTGAGCACATCTTATTAAGTTATAGTATCATGAATTTCATTTGCATACCGGTAGTAATATTACAAGATCAATCATGATCCACAACACTTGAAAATTCAACCAATGGGAACAGTAGTATACTGATTATTTTTTGACGTTTGTTAAAACCAATGAAATACTTCATAGTACGTCACGTGTCTGCGTTTTAACCAATCCTGTCATTTTTTAACTGAGAATAAAGCTTTTGTGATTATTCCCGGGAATAATCTCTGTAGCTTTTTATTTTTGATGACAGATGTTAGATATCAGATAGTTATCATCGACACGTAATAAATGCACAAAAAAGATAGATTTAGTAGCGTACCTGATGATGAAATAATAAAATAATGTAATTAAATATAACTCGAGAGTTCGATAAATTAGAAAATAATTCTTCAGTATCCTTCTCAACATTGTTGCCATTTGGCAATAGCTACTCAAGTCCTACGGGCTTTCGTGGCTATTGCCTGGCAACAAGTTTTCGGAAGATCTGTCAAATTATTTTTAATTTATTCTCACTCTCTTGTTACATTATTACTGACAAAATTCCTTTATACCGATATTACCCCGTTTCCTTGCTATCAAGTACACAAATAGTTGTTATTGCTTATAACTGTCATTATGACAGTTAATTAATATTGTGTTGTCTTTGGAATTTATCTTATCAAATACCATACGACTTTCTGATTTACTCTGATAAATTTTTATATTTTAGCACTCATTTTTTTTTTTCTTTTAAGCAAAATTACTCAAGCAAACAGATATTATGTAAAACTACTCTTCTTTCGCAGTCGGGATTTGCAATACTGTTTGCTTTCGTGTTTGTTGCTAAGCCAAAAAATCTTGCAAATTAAAAAATTATCGATAAAATCAGAAGGTTTTTTGAAATTATACCCGATAAATTTTTATTTTACATTTTGCATAGCAACAAACACGAAAGCAAATTTTATGGTAAATCCCAACTTCGGGGGTAGAGGGGTTTTTACCTAATGTCAGTTTGCTTGAGTGGTTTTGCAAAAAAATTGAGTGAGTAAAAATAAAAATTTATCTGATAGAATCAGAAAGGTCGTGTGGTATTTTATGAAGTATATTTAAAGGACAGGACAACAGAAGATTTTGTTATATTACCCCCGATAAATTTTTATTTTGCACGATTTTTTTGCATAGCAACAAACACGAAAGCAAATTTTGTGGTAAATCCCAACTTCGGAGGAAGAGGGGTTTTATCTAATGTCAGTTTGCTTGAGTGGTAATAAAACTTATCTGAGAAATCCGAAAGGTCTTTTTTATGAAATATATTCCAAGGACAACACAAAATGAAACGTAAAATATTAATTAACTGTCACACTGACATTTAAAAACAAAACAATTGTTTGCTTACTTAGTAGCGGGAAATTTATCGGGATATCAGTAACGTGGTTTTGTATGGCTTGCGGGATTTAATCACTATAATACTGTACCCCTATTGGTTGAACTTTCAAATGAGTGAAATGTTATTAAACAAGATGTTTAATACACGAGCGCACAAGCGCATGTGTGCTAATTCTCAATTGTAATATAATGTTCTATTGCAGCTGTAAGTATCCTACTGCGTTATGGGAATAGAGACCTAGTCATTACTGGCCCATCCGAGGATTTCGTGTTTGTGGGGCAGACTCTGGAGTTGTCTTGCGCTGTGTTTGTGCTCCACAACGTCCCCGATGACGCGCTACGCTGGACATCTTCGAGCAACGCCAGTGTCAATGTAAGTTTCAATTTAGAGTATTACTATTACAAATAAACCAAATGAGCCTCATTTAATTATATTGTAACGTTTCTTACGAAACACGGTTCTCTGAGGTTTTAGAACAGCTGTACTTTAATTAAAACTAACTGAACTATTTATATATGTTGTGCGTATTGATACTCTCAACGTAGTAGGGCACAATATGCTTTAATTAGCACAATAAATAAGACCACTTCCAACTCAAAACGTATTTATTGACAATCCAAAAATGACATACATAAAAACAACAGTAAACAGCCAACTTTATAATAGAACGAAAAATAATTATATAAACATTTTTACTTCAACTCTTCCTCTAAAATTTTATATCTTTAAACAACGGAAGAATCTATATCCTATTTTACCATTCCTATCAGAGATTGTAAGTGTACAAATTGAACACGCGGAATAGGCTTCGTGAAGATATCCGCAACTTGCTTGTTACTGGCTACGTGCTCGATCGTCAACTGCTCTTCTTGAATTTGTTCTCGTATGTAATGAAAACGGACATCTATGTGTTTGGTTCTTTTGTGGAACTCTGGATTTTTCGCCAGTTTGATGGCACTAGCGTTGTCCACAAAAAGAACTGGAACACACTGCAGTGGCGAAATTTCGTTAAAAAGCCTGCTTAGCCAAACAGTTTCTCTTGCCCCTTCACACGCTGCCACGTACTCCGACTCTGTCGTTGATAGGGATACACACTGCTGCCGCTTACTAGACCAAGTAATAATAATAATAATAATAATAATAATAATAATTAAGGCAGGAAATATACAAATTAAAAGAGGCATATTCCAAGGTGATGCACTAAGTCCCTTATGGTTTTGCCTGGCTCTAAAACCACTCACATCCATGCTGAACAAAACAAATAAAGGGTACAAGCTAGCAGGTACGCAAATAAGCCATCTATGGTACATGGATGATTTGAAGCTGTTCACTGGGAAAAAAGAAGACCTACACCACTTGCTTTACAGTACAGGTAAATTCAGCAGTGATATCGGGATGAAATTTGGGTTGGAGAAATGTAAGATCAGCAGCATGGTAAGAGGAAAATGGACGCAACACACTGGATATGAGGTAGCACATGGGCAAGGATTGATGCTGGGAATGGACGATAATGAAAAATATAGATACTTGGGATACCTACAAGCACAGGGAATTGACCAAAAAAGAGCAAAGGAAGAGGCAACATCAACATATTTGCATAGACTTCGTAAGATTTTGAAATCAGAACTCTCGGCAAGAAATACTACTGTTGCCATATGCAACGTCTGTACTCACCTATACGTTTGGGGTTATACGCTGGACGGATACTGACCTCCATGCTCTTGACATCAAAACAAGGAAACAATTCCGCACACATCGCGCTCATCATCCACACAGCGCAGTAGAAAGGTTCCACCTACCAAGAAAGCAAGGAGGTAGAGGCATTCCAAGTATGCACACATAAAATTATAAACAGCTTGAAAACCTAAGAACGTACTTCTTGGAAAAAGCCAAAAATAGCAAGCTGCATCAAAGTGTGGTCGAATCAGATAATAATGTAACACCTCTCAACCTCGCTGATATAGAATTTGACCCTCATACTAAGATACGACACATTAACCAACTAAAGGCGGACTGGAGAGAGAAAGCCTTACACGGAAAATACATAGCTGCAATAGAACAGGATAACATTGACACAGCAGCATCCCAGGAGTGGCTCTCCACTGGGAATTTATTCGTGGAAACAGAGGGATTTATTGCCGCCATCCAGGATAAGGTAGTGCCTACCAGGGCTTATCGCATGCACATAATGAAAGAGAACATCCCCACCAATAAGTGCCGCATGTGCAATAAGACCATCGAGACAATAGAGCATCTCCTCGACGGGTGCTCAGTTCTAGTGCACAAACAACATCTGGACAGACATAACAGGGTTGCGCAAATTATTCACCAAGCGCTAAGACATAAGTATATGCACTATGAGGAACATATTCCAAACTATAAATATGAACCACCACCTATATGTGAGGATGAGAATACAAAGATATACTGGAACCGAGTCATACAGACAGACAAAACCATCCCAAACAACATTCCAGACTTACTAGTTACACATAAAGATAAAAAAACTGCCTATATTATAGATATTGCTGTACCATTGCCGCAAAATATAGCAAAAACACATGCTGATAAGATTAATAAATATCTACCGCTTGCTGACGAAATAAAAAGAATGTGGACACTTGACAGGGTAACTATAGTGCCGATTATATTAGGATCTACCGGTGAGATACCGCGTAACTTACATGAAGGACTTAAAACACTTGAACTAAACCCGAGGCTATACTTACCAATGCAGAAGTCTGTCCTCTTAGATGCATGCAGTATCATACGTAGGGTGATTGGATAACCACAACAGGAAGCTAAACTCGAACACCTAAGGAGAAGAACATTGGATTTCAATTAAAAGAATATAAACATTAAAACATATAGCTTACCTGTCTCAAAATATAATACTTACTTGCCCCTTGGCCGTATTTATTATATATTACCTGTATAATATACAGTGTTTATAAGACAAATAATAATAATAATAATAATAATAATAATAATAATAATAATAATAATAATGGTTTATTTGCCCAACAGTTTTACACCATTAACAGGACAATATAAAGAAAACTATTAACGTGTTCGTCTAATTCACAGAATATTAAATAACTTATAAATTGAAACATAAAAAATAAATATTAAATAGAAAAATTAACATATATAAAATATTAGCTACCTCTTATATTTAACAAATGTCTTAAACTATTATACGTTACATTGAATAAGTCAGCAATATTACAGACTTCATTTGCATTAGTGCACATAATATTTATTGGAGATCTAGTAAGTAGGTTGGTTCTTGCAAAATTTGTTAAGAAAAGTATACATGTACGGGTTGATAATCTCGGCACAAAAATATTGATGAGACTCAAAATACTAGGACAGTCTATAATATTGTTTAGTATTTTATACAAAAATAAGATGGATATATTTATTCGACGATACAGCAGGGATAGAAAGTTAAATCGTTGTAACAGAGTATCATGGTCTATTCCTCTGGGTGGATATTGGTTCTCTTGTCTGTAACACATATATTTCAAAAATCGTCTCTGTATTGATTCTAAATCTTTAACGTGACACTTATATATCGGGTACCAAATTAAGGCACAATACTCAAGTTTAGATAATACAAAACTGCAATACAAAATTTTTAATAGGGTGACGTCATTGAAACATTTTGTATTTCTGATTATAAAACCTAAAAATTTGTTACAAGATTTTATAACATACTCAGTGTGAAAATTAAATGACAAACTTGATTCAAAATAGATGCTTAGATCTTTTATTGTAGAAGTGCGTTCGATAATATTGTTATTAATGCTGTATTCAAACAAAATTGGATGTTTATTACGATAGTATGAAACTACACTACATTTGGAAGGATTTAATTTCAAGTTATTATTTGTACACCAGTTGATAATTGTATTGATAGATAATTGTAATGTAGTACAATCATTTAAATTAGCGATAGCAGAATACAATTTTAGATCATCTGCAAATAATAAGTTCATACATTCCAGTTCTTCACATATGTCATTAATATATATATTAAAGAGCAAAGGACCTAAATTGGAGCCTTGTGGCACGCCAGAGGACGCAATGAACATATGTGATTTATATCCATTATACTGAACATACTGTTGTCTCTGATTTAGATATGATTTAAATAGTGACAGCAATGAATTATTTACACCAAAGTTATTTAATTTTTGCAATAAAATACTGTGATCAATTTGATCAAAAGCTTTTTGTAAATAACATCTGCTTGGCCACCTTTATCCACAACTTCACATAAATATTGCGTAAGCACCACAAGATTAGTTGTCGTAGACCTTTGCTCTCGGAAGGCGTGCTGAGAGTCTGAAAGTTTATGTTTAACACTTTTATATATACATGAATATAACAACATTTCAAAAACTTTGGCGAAGTTGCACAGAATGGATATGGGTCTATAATTAGTAATATTGGCCACATCACCTGCCTTAAAAATAGGACACACTTTAGAAATTTTCCACATATCTGGAAACTCACTGTTGGTGAGAATTAAGTTGTATATATGACAAAGTGGTTCGGATAGCGGATACGCACTGTCTTTAACAATGAAAGCAGGAACCTGATCTATTCCCGAAGTCGCCTTGTTCTTCATTTTGCACATGGTTTTGAATACTTCATCAGGAGTGACTGCCGGTAAAGATATGATGTCAGAATTACAGTTTGTTTCTGAGATGTCGGTTGATGAGTACTGTTGGTAAACACTAGAAAAGTAGCATGCAAAGGCATTTACTATAGACTGCGAATCATTAAACTGTGTGTGCTCCTGATACAAATTACCGGGAATACGTGACGATTTTTTCTTTGTTTGAATGAACGACCTAAACATATTAGTCTTCTTTCATAGAAGTTTCAATTTTACGAAGAAAGCTTTTCTAAGCATCTGCTACTTGGTTTTTAATTAATTTCCGTAGGGCCCTAAACTCTTGTAGGTGACTGTCGTTATTAGTTCTTTTATATTTTTCATGCAGTTTGTGCTTCCTCTTTATGTTAGTAATAATTTCTTTTGTATACCAAGATGGAAAATTATTATGATTTTTGTTTTGTTTATGAAATGGAACGTGAGTGTCAAAAATAGTTTTTAGTGTTTTATATAGTTCAGCACAAGCACAATCAATAGTTGTGGTTTCATAGAGAGTTTCCCAGTTCACATTCAATAACTCATTATACAATGCTGGAAAATTTGCTTTTTTGAAATTATAATTCTTGTAGTTATCATTAGTGCTAAAGTTGATATGTTTAGTTAATCTGAGATTGGCAATGATTTTCAAGGATGGATGGTGCAAATCTTCGTGGACGAATTGGAAATCAGGTTTCATAACAGTGCAGTTAATGTTAGTTGCGACTATATCTAAGATTCTTTCATGTGTATTTGATATGGTATTTATTTGTTTTATGTTTAGAAATTCACAAAATTGATGGAAAATATTTGTCTTCCTATCACTCATATTACCGTGGATCAAATTGGTGATATTAAAATCACCAATAATAATAATTTCATTGTTAAGTAAGTGCTCCATTGTAATAAAAGTATCAAAGAATGCTTCAATTTCAAGCACAGATGTGTTAGGCGGTATATAAATTACAAAAATAAGAATTTTAGAGTTCACAGCTTGAAGTCGACATCCAACTACATCAATTGAGGTGAATGTGTTTCTCATAGTACTTAGGTTATATTCAGTAATTGAGAAGATGTTTTTAACCGCAAGTAATACTCCACCGCCCTTACTGAGTCCTACTTTGTAGAATTGTCTGTTGCTTCGAAGAACTCTATAATTATCAGGAAAAAGTTCCTCGCTACCAATAGAGTCACTTAACCATGTCTCGGTAATACAAACTATATAAAATAAGCAGGAGGAGGATGAAGAATAAAACAGTTCACATTTACTATTAAGTCCGCGCACATTTTGATAAAACATAATGGCACCTCCACTATACTTAGACACCATTCCGCTGACCGAACGTCGAGACGTTGGATCACTTGCATAGTCAGCATCAGTGTATATTTCAAGCCTTCTATTTTCATGTTTTGCATCAAATTTGATGCTCTTCGAAGTTGACCCCTTGACATATTTAAGAATCCTCTTGATTAGCGACCAATGTACTTCTTTAGGATTCTCTATAAATTGAGATGCATAGCCCACGGCGAAAGCAATGTCAGGCCTGGTAGCAATCGCCAAATACATTAAACACCCGACTGCCTCTCGATACGGTGCCTTCGTCAATTCAACATTAGTCTGGTCATCAGGTGGTAGATATTGCTCAATTGGAGTTGAGACAGGATTTGCCTCCATCATTTTAAAGCGTTGTAGTACGTCTTCAGCACACTTCTTCTGGTTGATTTCAATGGAACCATCATCTTGACATGTGATTTGAATATTCAAGAAATATCCAAATTGTTCAATTGTAATCTTGAATTCTTCCTGAAGACGTTGCAGGAAAAACTGTATGTCTTGCTTCTGAGTTGCTGCTACTAAACCGTCGTCGACATATAGTACCACTATCAGTTTGTTATCGCTATCTTTTCGATAATACAAACAAGGATTAGCTTTACTCTCCAAAAGTCCAAAACTTATAGGCACATCCCTGAATCGCAGATTCCAACACCTTGGTGACTGCTTCAATCCATATAATTATTTCTGAAGCTTACATACTCTTCCGGTGTTGTCAGTGAATCCTTCAGGTTGCTCCATAAATATTTCTTCCTGAAGTATTCCATTTAAAAATGCAGATGTTACATCGAACTGCGGCATTTGTTGATGCTCACTAGCAGAAATACTCAAAATTTCTCGAATTGTATCGTACCGAGCAACAGGGCTAAATGTCTCATTATAATCAATACCCATTCTCTGGCTGAATCCACGAACAACCAATCTAGCTTTGTACCGATCAATTGTTCCATCAGCTCTGCGCTTCACTCGATAGACCCAACGATTTAAAATAGGCTTACGACCTGCTGGCAGCTCTACCAAACTCCATGTAGCGTTATCCTGCAGTGAAGATATTTCCTCCTCCATTGCCTTTTTCCATTGTTGATGTTCTGTAAATTTGATAGCCTCTGTATAATTTTTCGGTTCTTGGATTTCAGCCAGCATTACTTCAGCATAGCGATCAGGAGGTTTAATATTCGATCGGTCTCTTAGTTGCCTTTCAATACTTGAATTTGTAGTCCCATTACCTTCACCATAACTTGACAGTGAATTATCCACCGGCTGGAAGTCATCCGATTCATCACAGCTCACAGGATTTTCTTTGTTGGATCTTGAATCATCTTCTATTCTTCCTGGGATAGTCATAGTCCTTCCAGTCTTCTCAGGTTCTAATATCACGTCTTTGCTACAAACGATCCGTTTTTCTGATTTGATCCATACCCGAAAGCCATCAATACCATTCAAATATCCAACGAATATACCTCGTTTGCCTTTCGAGTCCCACTTCTTGCGCTTCTCTTTTGGAACATGTACATAACAATTTGTCCCAAATACGTGAAATTTATTCATATGCGTCGTCTTGCCTGTAAACACCTCATCCGGCGTCTTACATTCCATACGACTCGAACCAGTCCGATTCACCACATGCACGGCAGTATTTACCGCTTCTGCCCAAAATGACTTCGGCAAATCCTTAGCCAACATCATCGTACGAGCTAACTCAACAATAGTTCTGTTGCTCCGCTCCGCACAACCTTTTTGTTCGGGCGTGTACGGATTGGTAATGATAAATTGCACACCGTTTGCTGTCATCAAGTCTCTCACCTCTCTGTTATCGAACTCTCGACCACCGTCACACAGGAACGATTTCAGTTGATGTCCACAATTGTTCTGCACGATTTTCAGCATCTCCGAAATCTTCTCTGTTGTCTCCGACTTCTTTTTGAGAAAGTACACCATGCGAAATCTTGAAAAATCGCACGTGAAGCACACAAAGTATTTGGCATTCCCAACGATGCACACTCCATAAGGCCACATAAGTCAGCATGAATTATTTCGCCAGGTTGTGTTGCACGTTGTTGCCGAGACTGGAAACTGCTTCGATGTTCCTTCCCCTTAACGCATGCTTCACAAAATTTTTCATCAACATCAACTTCTATACCACGTTGTTTAAGGAATTTTTCAACATGTCGTTTGTTCTGGTGGCCAAGCCGCTCGTGCCAGATTTGTAGAGTCTGCTTTGACACTAGATTTACTTCATGAATACAAGACTGATTCGGCTCCGTCACTCGCATCACCTTTTGGAACAATCTTCCTTTACGAATACCACACGCCTTCACAACGCCGTTATTTAGAAACTTACAAGTATTCTTGTCCGACTGAAAAGTCAAACCCTTGTCCAAAGAAGCTGTTACAGAAAAAAGATTTCTTCGAGCTTCGGGGACGTAGATAACATCTTCCAGATGGCACGATTTCCACTCTCCTTTAACACAGGATTGAAACTTAATTGTTCCTTTTCCACTGGCCTCCTCGTAAGTTTTGTTGCCCATTAGTACCTTTTCAGGATTCGTGAAGCGTGTGAATGTTGAGAACCAATCATCTCTGACCGTTATATGATTCGTTGCTCCGGAGTCGACTATCCAAGAATCACGATCAAACTCTGCATTTATTACTTCAGTGACGAACGCTTGATCAGTCCCACCAGTTTTGTCCTGTTTTTGTTTAAAACTCGGACAATTTCGTTTTAAGTGGCCTGTGCCACCACACCCATAACACGTGAATTTTTTCTTCTTATTAGCCTCCTTCTCAGGTTTCTTCGATGAAGAATCGCAGAAAACAACGCCACCAACACGTCCTGTTTTTCTTTTCGCTGAGCTTGACGTTTTTCATCTGAAGTTAACACTTCGATCAAACTTTTCAACGTTTGTTGATCCTCAGGTCTCGCCCACCAGGACTGCCTAAGACTCTCATAGTTATCCGGTAGGGTATCTAAAAGTCTCACCATCAACGAAGATTCGTCAGGTTTTACGTTAAGCTGTTGCATGCGAAGAATCAAGCTTGCAAATCGCGCTAGATGCAGCACCATGTCATCTCCTGAGATCAATCTAAAGTTACAAAATTCTGACTGGACAGCATGAGCAGCTTGTTTTGTTTGCTGTTCAAACAGCGTTTGCAGTTTCACCCACATGTCTCGAGCAGTTTCACATGTGACAATCAATGATAGGACTTTTGCTTTTATAGTTTTCACGATAACTTGACACGCCGCACGATCTGCTTTATCCCATAACTTGAACGCCGCTTCGTACGTCTCGATCTGAGCTGCAGTTGCTTTAGCATTCAATTTGGTAGGTTTTATCAATCGTCCATCGCATACCTCGTATGCTTCTTCGACTGCGCGCAATAAATTTCGCACAGCAAACTTCCAGATCGTCCAGTTCTCAGCACCACACAATTTCTCGATTCCGTGAAAATCCATTTAATTATGTTGCAGTTGTCAGCAAAACAATTCAAACTGTTTGCTACCGCGACCACGCAATTTCCACGCGAGAGTTTGCTACAGAACCAAATCCAATCCAGGTTTACGTTGAAAGAGCACTACGCTCTGCTACCATGTTGTGCGTATTGATACTCTCAACGTAGTAGGGCACAATATGCTTTAATTAGCACAATAAATAAGACCACTTCCAACTCAAAACGTATTTATTGACAATCCAAAAATGACATACATAAAAACAACAGTAAACAGCCAACTTTATAATAGAACGAAAAATAATTATATAAACATTTTTACTTCAACAATATATTTATGTAAACACTATTTATCGCTATATAACTATAATAAATACCAAAATTACATTTATTTCTAGTGAACCCTAATTAATTTCAATTGCCCTTAGGGCCAATATTTCCATTTATGGATACAATTCCGAAATAAGTTATTCATCGAATAAATAAAAAAAATTGAATAAAAAATTACAGCTGGAACAATAAGTATCATTTGGTATCATTTGAGCTATGGTTTCGATGCGATATTTTTTATTTATTCGAAACTTTATTCGTAGATGTAAAGATCGGCCCTTATTATTCACGAATGCTCTTATCTTACCCGTGAGATGAGGGGTAACCTGGGAAGGGAGACAGACGTATATACTCTCTCTATTTTCTTAGGAAAAACAATTACAGTGCGTAGGCGTTCCAGTACAAAATAAATATAAATATGAAATAAATGTGAATTAAAGAAAATATATCAGTATTCATAATTACGTTTGCAATTATATATTATTTTCTTTATTAACAAAACTTTAAATATTATAACGCGAAATTTAAGTTTCCGAAAAATAACTGAAGCGTTACACCAAAAAATTACTAATAAAAATATTAATGCTTAATACGTTACGTAACTGTACAATCAATGAATTAATGTAAAATTTGTTTATATAGTAGATTAAAAATATTTACTATGTAAACACAATAAATTATAATTGTCTGCCAACTGAAAGCAATATGAAAATAATAAATTCATAATTGAATTTGTCCAGGAATAATGTGTGGGAATGTTTAGGTATAAAACAATTTGTATTTAAGAAATTTATTGATTTTTGAACACTATTAATCGATGGTATTTGTTTTTTATGTAATCATATTTTTCACTCATTAATTATGAATTCTATTTTAAAAAATATATCTATAATTAATTTTACAATCTGTGTCTTATATCTAATACATTTAGATTTTTTTAATGGTTAATGTAGTGTTCATTATTAAATACGTTTGGTGCACATTGTACAAATATTTTAAGAGCAAATCATTTTTTAATATTTTTATTTTTAAATAAATTTTCTCGATTGCCCCTAAAATATTTTTCTGCAGTTTTACATACAGTAACGATGTCTTTTGTAGGATACAAAAGAACGCCACAATCTTTCATATTTATGAGCATACAATTATTGTTGATAGCACACAATAACTCCCAACGGAGCAAATTTTTTATTTTGTTTTAATGAACCCAGCAATATATTCGACCACGTCTTCTACATATTTATTTAATAACCATATACAATTTATATAGTCCTGACCGAATACACTAACTGAGATTTCATTTGTCTCCGGATGTTGGATTCGTAATTTTTTTTATTTTTGAATTGGCATGTAATATGTCGAGTCCATTTGCCAAACAATTCAAATTTTTAAATAATTTTATCAGTTTTGACTAATAGTCTTTTATACGCTGTTTCTAAATGTTTGGCATTGGGATTGATATTAAATCCCTCACGACATATGGCACTAAAAATGTTTCTAAATAATCTTGACTTAGTTTAAATGTCAGTAAGTAACTCAGCTTGTCAATTTTATTTTCAAACAACATTTTATTCGACATGGCCAATGAAATATTACTTTGCCTGGACAATGTTTTAAACACAAAAGCACCTCACAAACTAACCATCACACATGTACGCAATGGACAGGAAACCTAGCTTAAATTCCCGCTTTCGCCGTCAACCAATAAGGTTCGTGCAGTTACGTCACCAAAATGGATACTACCAGCTGTTTGGTAGGCAAACAAAGTGACATTCGTCTTTTGACAACTGACTAGTGCCAACCACGTGTTAAACGCTGTTCAAAAGTGTATATTATCAAGAGTACGACTCGAGTCTAAAAACCAGATTGACGCAAGTCATATCCAAGGTAGGGCTCAGATCTTATAATTGATACATATTTCCCATCTCCCAATACATCCCTGTTAAATAGAAAAAAACCCTCCCAATGATACCACTAACGGAACTATCCCCATCTATCAAACAATAGCATTATCCCAAACTACAGACCGCTGTTCTACACGGTAACAAGTACCAATTAACTACAGACATGACCAACCTAAACACAATCCAACAGAAATCATACGCAGTAGCAACAAGTCAAGAAACCTTTCCTGACAAAAACCAAGCAATTCTTATGAACTCTATAGTTGGACTTAAAATTAAAGATTTCATCATAGCAGTCAGAAATATTGTCGGACCTAAAAATGTATTATTTGCGTCCAGAATCTCAAATAAACGAATATGCATATACTTAAAAACAAAAAGTATTGTAGACAGACTGATAGAAACACACAAAGAAGTTAAAATAAATGAGCAAGTTATAAATATCAGAAGACTAATAAATCCAGCGAAAAGAATAATACTATCGAACGTATGCCCATCCATACCGCACACCATCATAGAAGATAATCTTAAAAATTTTGGCCTGAAACTAGTATCACCTATTAACTTTTTAAGAGGTAGCATGCAAGAAGCTGAATACCAACACGTATTAAGCTTCAGAAGGCAAGTTTACATATCCCCCGACCAAAACATACGTATACCAGAAAGCATATTACTGAAATACGAACAAACTGACCACCGAATATTCGTTGGAGAAGAAGACAAGACATGCTTCAATTGCAAGAAACTAGGACATAATAGCAATCAATGTCCAAATACAGAAGAAGAAGTGACACTATCAACAATAATACAAACAACTACAGCTTCCGACAAAAAAAGATCACTATCACAAACAACAGATGAAACAGAAGTAGAAAACTCAAACAACAATGACCAAAATATCAGCCAAGGAAAAGAAACTACACCAATATTCAATGAACCAAAACCTATAAAACCAATAGGTAAAAAACCAAAACCAAATATTACCAAAGACAACACGCAAATCGAAATGGCACTGCAAAAATTCAAAAAAGAAATAAAAGATAATAAACAAAAATACATACTGAGCTACGAACAACTAATAGAAATTCCTAGAAAATGTACAAGGAAGCACCGATCCACTCGATATAGCTCACGATTTCACAAAAGAAATTCCAAAACTAATAGAAATGCTCAACACACTGTACCCACTACTAGAACATAGCTTCATGAAAAATCGCTTCTCACGACTATAGAAAAAACTAAAACTAGAATACAGAAAACAAATAAATCTAAACATGTACAGCAGTCAGGAATCCATACTTACTGAATCTTGCCAAGACTCAGAATAATGATAATACAATGGAACTGCAACGGCCTCCACTCACATAGGGGAGAACTACAAATACTTTCAGCAGAACACAAACCAGACTATATGTGCATACAGGAAACACGACTAAAAAATACCGAAAACTTTAAACTAGCGAACTACAACATATCTAGGAAGGACAGAATAAATACAAACATAGCCAGCGGAGGAGTTGCAATTCTAGTCAAAAACAATAACTTCGTAGAAGAAATAGATCTGAATACACAGCTTGAGGCTATCGCCATAAAAACACTGGCACCATTCAAATTGACTATATGTTGTTTATATCTACCACCAAATTCAAATATAACATTGACACAAATTGAAACACTAACAAATCAACTACCAAAACCTTTCATCCTACTAGGGGACTACAACTCACACAACGTTATATGGGGCTCAAAACACACGGACCAAAGAGGAAAAATAATAGAAGACTTAATCGACAATCAGAGCTTAGTAATATTAAACGACGGATCACCAACCCACTTTTGTAGCCAATCAGGGAATTTCTCAAACATCGATCTATCCATTTGCGAACCACAAATTGCCCAAAACTTTTCCTGGGAAACATTACAAACATTATTCAGCAGCAACCATCTCCCAATCAAAATCAGCACACCTACACAAAACAAACACACAATACACCCTGTATACTCCAAATGGAAATTAGAAAAAGCTGATTGGGAATTGTTCTCTGAATTAACAGAAATAGAAAAACCGATAAATCAAACAGATA
Organism: Poecilus cupreus; assembly: GCA_963942605.1. Classification (NCBI taxonomy): domain Eukaryota; kingdom Metazoa; phylum Arthropoda; class Insecta; order Coleoptera; family Carabidae; genus Poecilus; species Poecilus cupreus. Next base: position 27,785,441 of record OZ012718.1, read on the forward strand.
CAATAGACCGTCTAACGAACGAACTAGTAGAAAATATAACACACGCAGCAAACAAAGCAATAGGTATAAAGAAAATAAAACAAGACAATAAAACAGTACCATGGTGGAACAATGACTGCAAGCAAGCCACAAAAGGCAATAAAAAAGCATTATATCGATACAGGAAAAATAAGACACAAGACAACTTAATAGAACTAAAAAGAACACAGGCAGTACTGAGAAGAACCATACTAAAAAGTAAACAAGACTCATGGAAAAAATTAGTCTCACAAATGAACCCAAATACGCCGCCACAAACAGTTTGGAACAAAATTAGAAAAATTAAAGGAGGAAAAATAATACAACAAACAACAACATTACACTACCAATCAAAAACCATTACAAACAATCAAGATATTGCCAACACATTAGCACAAACATTTGAAAACAATTCATCAAATGAACAATACCAACCACAATTCCTTAAATATAAAACCGAAATAGAAACTACACATACAACAGACAATGATACCCAAAATAACCCTATAAATAATCCATTCACATACAATGAACTACAAAATGCACTACAAAGCACAAAGAGAAACAGCAGCGCGGGCCCGGACGGAATTCCATACGAACTGATCAAACACCTTTCTCAAAAAACACTTCTATATCTACTAAAGCTATATAACTTTATGTGGGAAAAACGAACATACCCAAATGCACGGAGACAAGTCATCACAGTACCAGTACTAAAGCCTAATAAAAACAAAACCGACCCAACAAATTACCGCCCAATATCCCTCTCCAACTGCCTAAGTAAAATCTTCCAAAAAATGGTAAATAAAAGGTTAACCTGGTACCTTGAATCAAATAATATCCTGGTAAAAGAACAAAGCGGTTTTAGAGAAGAACGATCAACTATCGACCAAATAATAAATTTAGATACCTCGGTACAAAAAGCATTCAAAAACAAGCAACATCTTATAGCGGTATGCCTCGACCTACATAAAGCATACGATACAACCTGGAGACAATATATAATCAACATGCTCAAATCCTATAACCTACATGGTCACATAATACATTACGTAACCAACTTCCTACAAAATAGAACATTTCAGGTCAAAACAAACGGATGCTTGTCACAAGAAAAAACTCAAAAAAATGGACTTCCACAAGGAGAAATAATAAGTGTAACGCTATTCCTAATAGCAATAAATGAAATAACAAAACACATACCCCAATCAATCAAAACATCCCTATTCGCGGACGACCTGGTAATCTATTACAGTGGAAAGAACATCAACACTATAAAATTAAAACTACAAGAAACTATTAAAAATTTAGAAGAATGGACAGAAAAAACAGGATTTCAGTTTTCAGAAGCAAAAACAAATGCTATACATTTCTGTAAATTACGAAAAGCTCACGATCACCCTACCCTAAAAATAAATAACCACAATATAGAATACACAAATAAAATCAAATTCTTAGGAGTTATATTCGACAACAAATTAAGCTGGACACCGCAGATACAAAATCTAAAGAAAGAATGCATGCAAAGATTAAACATAATAAAATCAATCAGCCACACGAAATGGGGAGCGAATAGAGACACAATTATAAATGTATATCATGCATTAATACGATCCAAAATTGACTACGCATCCACAATATACTCTACCATTAGACACACAAAACTGAAATGTATAGAAACAATACAAAACACCGCCTTAAGACTAGCCACTGGAGCATTTAGAACAAGCCCTATAAACAGCATATTGATTGAAACAGGAGAAACAACACTAGCACAAAGAAGAAAACTTCTAACACTAAATTATGTGTTAAAACTAACCAGGAACCCAAACAACCCCACGCATAACAAAATATTTGAAAACAACAACCATGTTAAAAACAACATCCCACTCCAACAAACAATAACCTCCTACCTAAACGATCTCCAAACCAATATCCCCAATATACAACAAAAAACATTCCATAACACTCCCCCGTGGACCCATACACAAACAATCTACAGCTTAAACCTAACAACATATCCAAAAAACCATACTCCCTCTGAGCTCTACAAAAACATGCACAAAACAATAAAACAAAACTATACCAACTCTATACACATCTACACGGACGGATCCAAACAAAACAACAAAACTGGAGCGAGCGTTATAATAGAAGACAAAACTCTCGCCTACCACCTCCCGGACCAATGTAGTGTTTATACAGCAGAAATCTTCGCAATATTACAGGCCACTAACTATATAAAGGAAAACCCCATAACAGCCAAAGAAGTCATCATCCACACCGACTCGCTGAGTGCCATAGACAGTATCAAGAATATCTACAGCAAAAATACAACTATCCAACAAATCCAGGAAAACATACACCTAACCGCTACCCAAAAAAATATCAAGACATCAATTTCATGGATCCCGTCGCACCAAGGTATTGACGAAAACGAGAAAACAAAGCTGCAAAAAATGCAACCATGAAGAGCTCCGTAACAGTAATACCAATTCCGATCAACGACATAAGAACAACCATCAAAGGAAAAATAAAAGAAGAATGGCAACACAAATGGAACACAACCCATAACAACAAACTAAGGACTATCAAAGAAGAGACCCAAGCATGGACCACAATGGAAAACAGAAAACAACACATTACATTAACAAGACTACGTATTGGACACAGACTACTTACACATGTACACTTAATAGAAAAGAAACCACCACCTACATGCGAAATTTGCAACACACCGCTAACAGTCCATCACATAATCATAGAATGTAGAAAATACACCACAGAACGAACAAAACACAATATCCCAAACACCCTAAAAGAAGCCCTCGCAAACAACATAGCAAGACAAAATAATATTATACAGTTCCTAATAGACACTAACACACTAAACAAAATATAATGTATCACTAGAAAACTAAATGTAACAGCACTGTACCGGGGAACTAGTTACCTAGATGTAGAAGTTCTCCTAAATAAAACCAATAAAAAAAAAAACAAAGTGAATTCAGCTATTGAAAGCATTGGCTTGTTTTCAATTTGCTACTGTTTACGTGGTGTTTACTAAGTTTTATAAGTTTGTCTACATATAGTGATTATTTTTTTAGGCCGGAGAAGAATGTCTGGCTAGATATTTAGAGAAAATATCATTAATTGACAATGTAGATCCCCATCAAATAGATAAGAAAAGTGTGAATACCGACATTAAAAATATTCCTAAAGTGACGTTCCTAGACATTACTAATTAATTATTTTTATTATACGCAAAAAGTGTTTACACACAAGAAGAATTGCGAACATAAATAAAAGCCTAGATGTGTATAAATTTTATAAGTGTGGTTGGGTTAATGAAATTCAGGCAATGAAATTTGGAACCATTCCAATGTATTTTTAAATAATAGGCATGATTAGAATGACTATTACTTGATATTTATTCACCAAGCATTTCAAATAATTTTATTTTCCTAATGTTATTCACTGCATTATTACATGCTATAATTAATACATTAGTTCATTAATGCAGAAGCATTTTTTCCATTTCATTTTCTTTTTTATTGATAGCTTTAACATTTGGTATTCTAAAAAAACGACAAATTGTCTCTATTTGATGCACTACTGCATCCAACTATGCAGCATGTTACTGGCATTTCTGCTGCAAAGGAATAAATAAGTATATATTTATTATATACATAAATGGTATTTCATAGATAGATTTGATTTCGTGTAAAGAAATATTCACAAAATTATTATTTCCGATCTAATTCTCTAAATATAAAAATTCGCTTCTGGATGTAAATCTCTGCCTGCCTACCAAACAACTGACAGTAGCCATATTGTGACGTCATCTGCACGAACCTTATAGTATTCAAGAAACATGGGCATACGCCCTGCGTCCATTTGACCTATGTTTTGAGCTGCACTACAACAGCCGACATTCCTGAAGCTAAGCATTCACTGTATAGATCTAGTAGGTATATGTTATTCACTCAATGACTTTGCAAATAGTTTGCGAAGTAATCATTTGTACTAAAATAGACATTTATTTAGCAAGTATATAATTAAGGGTTTTATGGACGAGACAGTTTCGGGGTCCAATGAGCGTAACAAAGTAAGGCACTTAAATGGGCGAGTCAATAAAACCCTATTATGTACGTGTTATGTACATTATTTTATGATTGATTACATTGCAGATTATTTTTCTTAACTTAGAATGTCTTTTATATTTGACACATAACGTTACCATGAAAGAATATGATAATTTATAAATGGGCTTTTTTCTATTATTTGGTTACCGAGTTGTTTATTGTATTTACTTTAATGAACTAGTCCATGAAGAACTACTTTATGAACGCTAAACAATACCATAAACAAATGATAATACCGCTGAACATAAACAAATGTAATACATTGGTATCAATTATTTTAACTGTAACTATAGTACTGACACAAACCTAAATATTCTGATAAAGAAATTCCCTAATAAATTATTATCTATTCAGGGACTAAATTAAGATTGATCGTTGATCGATACTATGATAGTAAGTCGCAACATACAACCATGTCCCGACGTGTGCCAGGTCGCAGTATAATTCAAATTTATTTCTGTTGACACGAGTACAAAATGTATAGAAATATTCAATATATACAAAATAGTAACAACTTGCGGTTTGACCAGCTTCGCAGGCCTAACCTCTAGACTCCGCGACACTGAAGAAGACTTCAAGTAAAACTATAGGAAAATAAATTGGCAGCTTTCTTAGATGCCTTCCATTTGTTACCAAACAATTGTCGAATGTCAGTACATCGGCGAAGAAAAGTCGTCACTACGTTCTTCTGTTTCAAGCTCCTACACCGGCGCGGACAGTTCGTTACTACGTGCCTTCCATTCATGTCGTTGTCGCTCAACTTCCTGCCCCTAAAATAATTAATTTTTTAACACCCAAAAGTTAGATTTATCAACGCAATTGCCGATCGTAATGATTTGTGATAAATAAGGTTCCTCATTCCGTTTTTAAAATTATTGATCCTAAAATATTACGTTCAAACCTCCACAAACTAGGTTTATAGTAATTTCCAGAAAAATAACTGGTAATCGTACTTATTTAAAAAAGAAGATGGGTCATCACTACGTTCCTATCCCTTCTGAATCATACTTTTTTCGCGAGTACTATTATGATTCGAATCGTGTGCATTATGCTTAATTCAAGGTGATATAAATTTTATTATGCAACGTTAAGAACTTGTTTCAAATGAATCATGTTGAAGCGAATCATGATTTAGAGAATCACAATCATAAGATGAAAAAACACGCCTATTATTGTTTTTCTTAGATCCAAACTAGTGTACGTTCTGCAAATATGGAACTACATTTATGCTATCTATACGCATATGGTATATATTATTACACAATATTATTAACAATTCCTGTATTTCATGCCACTTCCAGAAACGAAATAACTTTCAATTGTATCATTCATAGAACATAGAATAAATTTTGAAATGAAATATCCTTTACGATAAATGTGCACTATTTTCAACAATACTTCATTTAATCTAGACTTTTTTTTATTCATTTGGTGTATTTAAGGGAACATTGTTTATGTGTTACAAATAATAACTAAGATGATAGTTATTCTTTCTATTTTTCTTGTAATTTTGCTTCTATTTTCTATCATTATATATGTAATTATTGTTTAGATTAGGTTGTGAACCAATTTTTTTCGTATTTCTAGTTCTATCTGTATTATTATTTCTACTCATTCTGTAAAGTTAGTTACAAATTTTTGTTTAATGGTTCTGAAATTGGGATTTTTTTTATCCTATTGGAACGATTACAATTAAAATAACTTTAATAGATGGCTGAAGGTGAGTTATAACTCTTAAAATCATATCGAGGCTGGTCTCCAACACAATGTTTTTAAAATTTAGTAATAACTCGAAATATGCACGTTTATCCCTCGCCCCTCGATAACTTCTCTACATCTAATCAATATCTGATTCTTCTCAGCGTGCTTCCCCAGGCGTACAAGATCCTCTTTCAACCTCCAGAGTGAAGGAATCACGATCTTCATTTTAACCCTGCCGATTTCCTTGTGCGACCTCATGATTAATAGATATGTTAAAGCAGCGATGCCAATTCAAAAAAAGTCTCCACATTTGTTACGAAAAAGTAACAAGATTAAGAAAATTTCACTAAATCGAAAATAAACTCATTAATTATTTTTATTTAAAAGAAAATCACGGAAGAAATTGATTATTACCAACATTTAAATTGAGATCAAACTATGCTGGATAAAACCACAAAAAAGTAGGTTTTAACTACACTCTTTTTTCACTGAAACGCTTCTCTAAAAATAAATTTAATAATATGTAGAGTAGAATAACATGGCGATCTGTAAATTTTAACATAACTTTATCATACACATCCATTTTAATTTGTCGAAAATTAGAAAATGATACATACAACGATTTTTGGAACTAATCCGTAAAACAGAAAACTGTAACAATCAAAATCAGACTCAGCAATTAAATGATAAGAGAGAGAGAAGTAGAAGATAATCGACGTGAACACATGTTTTGTTAGCCAGTGCTGCTTCATTTCTAATTTACAAAATATCTAACAGTTTTTATCAAAGTTTACTAGTTCTAGTTGAAGGGAACATTGAAAGTAGTTATGGTGCATCGTAACATTAAATTACTTAAAGAATTTGTGAACATTGATTAGTAACCTCACTGTTCGCAAGCATCATGTCCAACTCAGATAAAAAAAACTCGACGATATATTAGTAATATTATTAAAATTATACAAACTAGACTTGAACTAATCTAGAATTGATACAATTGAAAATAATGTTACAACAACTAATGAAGAAATAGTGTTAACATGATCGCTTACTAAACACAGAAAGCAAGTGCAATAGTCTTAAAGTTCTAATACGCAAACAAAAAAAAATATTAAAAAACAACAATAAACTATCGGCACTCAACAAAAAGCTATTGATAGAGTGGAATTGGAAGAAAAAAAAACGTAGCGTGATTTTTTTATATTGAAGAAACTGAAAACAATATCGAAGAACTTTCAAATATATTAGATATTATCAATGTGAAAATTAAACTACGGACCCTAGCATCAGATATTGAACAAGTCAAAAGACTTGGAAGAGGATCCACACACAAGAGACCAGTCCAAACTGAAACTTGGTATTAATCATCACTTGCCATTCATCTTTTTTTAGTTTTAGAATTAATTAGATTCCATGTGGTTGATAATACAGTTTCTTTGTACTTGATACCGAATGAGTATGTTTCTGTTTCGCTATGTTATAAACGTGTTTTAGGATAAACACTTTTCAAACGAAAGATAGATTTTTAATTGTTACTTGAATTAGTGACACCCGTTATAAGAGTTAGTAAAGTAAAATAAAATCACACCAAAAAATACTCAAATGACTCATCAGCTGTATTTAACTGAAGAACCTCTGCCTTCTATTTGTATATCGTTTTCAAAGTTATTTATACTGCATGTAGGTATTTAAGTTTCGACTGTACATAATTGCTGTACAATAATTTAAATCACACATATTAGTGTTTACTAAAATATTGTAACGTTTTACTCGTTACTCGAGTTCGATGATGTAGAAAGAATAACACAAAAGTTTAATTATATCTAAAAAAAAAATAAGTTATTTATTTAACACTTCACACCACTGATACTACAATTATTTACACAAGCACTATTTATTTCTGACGAACTATTGATGTATTTACACCAAATATTTATCTGCAAGTTTAATAAAAAGGTTGTTTTTTTAAAAAGAACGATTTTATTATTAATACAAGAAGCGGAATACAAACAGCTGTGTACAAAGACAAGACCAGAACAGATCTGGTGCATTTATTGAATTACAGTTTATATATACTTAATTCTATGCGTCATACATGATTCCAGATTAACAGAGTTTATTTATCTTATATTTGTTTATTAAACAAAGATTATGATATCATCTCAGTTTATTGGCTTATATAACTTACACACACTGACAGTTTATCACGTTCGTCCGGCAAACCTTTATACGAGTATACTTGTGTACTGCGACCTCTGGAATGTTCTAGGCCTTACGGGAAGCTATGACAAACGGCAGAGCATATTGATCGGGTGTGACGTCACTATAACAACAGGTTTCAACAGGTCCACAATCGTTAAAATACCTTTGTGGTCCGATTTTAAATTTCAATGTTCGTTAGAGGCACTATTAATTAAACTTGTAGAATAATCATCATGGTAATGCAACAAGTAACAAAGAATTGGTTTACGTTCTTAATATACAAATATAAAATAACTATTATATTTTAAAAGGAGTTTTTTTTAAATACTTGTGTAAGAGTACCTCCGCATTGTTTGTAAATATTTATTCATTAATTTTAATATTATTATTTATTACAGGAAAGAATACCAAAAGTGAAACGAATTAATTTAGGGCGAGGAAAAGTGTTGGTGAGTACATTGATACTGGACAACGTGAAGATTAGTGACAACGGTGGCTACTCCTGTCACTTGGATAACGCTACAGCGAACAAGTTCATCAGTGTTTACGGTAATGTTCACATGTTTTAGAATATAATATATATATATATATATATATATATATATATATATATATATATATATATTTCACGACATGTTTCTAAAAACGATTTGCTCGGAAATAAAATACACTTTGAGAACACAACTGACAGACTGACACGTTAAAAGTTAGGTTATCAGACAAAAGGCGGTATAGCAGTGTTGCCAATGAACCAATCTTAAATATCTAAAAAGTTGTCAAATTGTGATTTAATAAGAAAAAGAAAAATATAAGACATAATTGTAAGATAATTTAAAGTATGTGTATCACTAAAATAACAAATTTATTTATAATTTTAATAATATATTTTTTGTAAATAACTTTCATATTGGTAACACTTCTATATTTTCCTCACTATTTCGGGAGAAGAACGGTGGGGTTTCCTACAATCTAGAATTTGCTAATAAAACTGGAGGTACCACAATATCAAATCAAAAAATTATAATATAGTAATTTTTTGCTAATTATTTTAACAAATTTTGCCATATAGTTGTAATTTTTTGCTGTTCTTTTTTAGTAGTAATATACAATTAAAAAAAAGTAACCCCAACTTAATGAATGAGGTATCACAAACTCAAATAAAAAATATTTTAACATATGAATTTTTTGCTAAATCTATTTCTAATTCTTGCTGTATGTTTAAAAAACATGCTGTTTTTCTTTAATTCCATCATGGCTTACTAGAAATGAGCATTTTTATAAATGTTTCAACTTTATTTTATGTTACAAAAAGTGTAAAATAAATTATGATTAGTGACTCAAACGCAGAATTAAATTATCTACAAGGTTTGCTTGAAGTATTTTGTTCTAAGAACAATAGGGAACGACATATCGCTGTGTGAAATCTTACATTGTATTCTCTATATTGCATAAATCATTTCACCACCCGGTATAATTTTCTGTTGTCCCTAGACATATTATTCTACATTCAATTTGCAATAAAAACTTCTGTGGTAATATACCGGGTGTCTATTTTTTTTATAGGACATAAGAAATACAATGTTAATTTGTTCATTTGGCGGTAGTTCGTTCTCTATGAATTATAGAACAAAATTGTAAAGATAAAAATGTTCAGACATAGTCCATTTCAGCCATGAGACAGAAGTAAAATAAATTTTATAATTTTTAACTATTTACAGAGTGCCGTAGTAAACCAAACATAAAATTCAAAGAGTTGTGTAGTTTGAGTTTGACAGATCATATTTGTTTTAAGTAATTATTAACTTGATTAAATTATTTATCAGTAATTAAACTTATGGATCATTATAACAATCTCAGAAAAAAATCTGTGGATAAAATGATATTTTGCCAAAAATTTATTAAATCAAGTGAAAGGCATGTAGGCGGAGTGCAATATGTTATGTGGTGATGATATTTATAGTAACTTTAGAATAATATAAAGTTGATATTTTCACCCTCAGCCCCTAAATATTATTTCTGCAGCACTACTGTTTTATAGGGCAACCCTTTCATAAGTTACCATAAAAAAATGAAGGGAGCAAGAACGTTTTTGTAGGCAGGATGCAATATTTTGTGTGTTGATGCTATTTAGTACTGAATGTAATCTATAACATTAATATTAGTAAAGAAAAATACATATAAATACTCTTTTACGTTGAATTCCATGGTGTGTTTTATTCATTTGCCGTCTTCTTAAGGTCAAACATACGCGTCGAAAGAACGAATCCTTTATTTAAAAAAAAAAAACAGCAAAATCTGTATTCTTTATTTATTTTCATGTTCTTTATGGTCCAATACCCTCCATCCGTCAAAATTTCATGGATTTTTTACAGTGACTTGTACATTTCAAAGTCAGATGAAGTACAAATTTTTGTGGGTTCGTTCATTCCCATGAATTTTGTTTTGCAAATTCAAATTTAAATAAATATTTTCTTACAATTATTCTTATCGAAAAACAAAACAATTATTACAGTAAGGTCTTTGAACATTCTAGTATTTATATATGTGGATGAAAAGGATAGCTAAAACATTGAACCATAAAAAAATATTCGTTGAAGTCTAGTTGGTCAAAAATTCAGAACTTTGATACTGTGTCTCTCATTCCCATGAACGACTACAGTAATAAAAATAATTCGTATATTTGTAAATATGATCATTTATAACATACTAAGTTTATTTTCAATTTGAATTTACAGTTTTTGAGAAACAAATAAAAATATACCAAAAATCACACTTTTTGGTATATATTTATTTGTTTCTCAAAAACTGTAAATTCAAATGTAAATTAATTTTAGTATGTTATGGACGATTATATTTATAAATATACACATTATTTGCATTACTGTAGTCGTTCATGGGAATGTGTGGCATATATTTGACTACTTTGAAAATTATGTTCATGTATGTAAACAAAATTAGCTTTTTAAAATTTATTACAAAACTTTGGACTTTTATTTACAAACGTAGGTATAAAACATTATATGTTTCATTTATTATAATAATGATATATTGTTTCAAAAAAGTCATTGGTTATGTTCATCTTGCGCTATCTTCAGCCCGTATTGGCCCGGATGGTACACCTTAATATTGTGAACAGAATATTTTTCGTTGCTAACTTCACATAGGTAAAATGTACGTCTTATTGCTGCTGAAATGAATGTACCTAACTATTGATAGTATAAATAAAATTACATATTACTATAGCTGAATATTAAGTTGTACTTTATTTAAATGATTAATGTAATGTGTTCATGATTTCTGAGAAATTATTTATACAAATAAATAATCATTCTCACTCAAACAATACGACTGTTTATATGTTTTGTTACAATAGCACTCTAAAAATATCTAAAAGTATATATTTTATATTACGTCTATCTCATGATAGAAATGTATTACATAAATAAGTTTAGGCTCATTTGGTGCAGTTTTTCTATCTGAACATTTTTTGTATTTACACTTTTATTCTAAAATTCATAGCGAACGAACTAGCGCTCAATGATGATGGAATGTGATCCTTGTGAATTTTTTTATAAATTGGCAGGCCTTGGGATCTTAAGCTAAACACTTGTTTACAATGATAGTCCAATCATCGGCTCTGCAGACATCTTTAGCAATCTGTTTATTTATTTATTTTACAAAGTATGACAAAGAATATAATAGAAACTATACTTACATATTTTTTTTGTTTTTACGGTTCTACATCCAATTTATATGTTCAATTTCTCTAAAACTCACAAAATTACATACTAATAGATTAAATACCTGCATGTATAGTCTACTGGTATGACGTTATTGAAGATATGGAAACTTTATATTTTAATAGTTTCTTGTATGTAGTACATCCTAAATTATTTTTGTAGAGCTTAAAATTCTACATAAAAATATGAAATTGTAAGTATGTAAATTTTCATATTAAATTTCTGCAGTTACATACATAGGAAATACATTTTGTTTTCAAAAAATAGTTTATATATCACCAATGACGTCATACTAGTAGACTCAACATACAGATATTTGATGTGATATCAGCACCTACAATAAGGAAGAACCGCACTATTATTTGGATTTTGATGTCTTTATCATAAACGGAGTATAATTACTTTAATAGTATATTGTACAACGAGCATGGAATCGTACTCATTTCCTACGAGTATGAAAGTTTGTAGCATGAGCCGAAGGCAAATGCTGCAAATCATATGAGTATGAAATGGACATTCCATGCGAGTTGTATACTATACTTTTTCTACGATCACAATCTTATTTCTTAATTGATTTAATTTTACTAATAAAGTTGTCCGCTTTCAGCATTACAATTTTGGACAATTCTAAATAAGTATCCTAGCAATGCCATCTGTACTGAAATGAACTAACCTGTATTGAAATACTCACAAAACAAATTTATTTCGCATGATGCTTACAATGTACTTCATTATCCCTAGCAATAACAAACATACAATGAGCAGATTTCTAAGTGGTCGTAGAAAAAATATTTAGTACACGAATAAATATCTACTAATAAAGGTAATACTCATCATGAAAAAAAAAAGGAAAACACGTCAACGCTGTAACTCGCGTCTTGACAGAAATACCCAACACCCTTACGCGGTTTGTAAGTGATGGACAAATTCTGCCTGGAAATGTTCAGGCTGCATTTATAAGTAGAACTGATACATAAACTCAGCCAGCTGTTCCTGTTTTTCAATCCTCTTTGAAAGTACACTTACATAAGTGTGAGAGAAATGCTTATAGCGCGAGTGCTCCAGGGATAATAAAAGAACACCGTAAAAAGGGAATAATAATTGTTGTAAAATGTAACATTATAGCTGGAAGGTGAATACATTTATATATGTATACATATATTTGAAAATTTCATTACGTAAGCAAGTGAATGGTTTGTGGAGTAAAAAAAAAAGATAATATGTGATCTACAGAAAAAATAAATTAGTAGACGTATTTTCATGAATCCAAAGGGAAAAAATATACTGTTGCAGAATGATACTTAATGAATTATGATTAAACCCTAGTGTTTGGTATCAAATTAAAAGTCTCAGAAATTTTAAACGAACGTCAATTAGTTTTTGCTATAGCTAAAGTAATTCTGTCGAGTTAGACGTTAGATGAATTTATGGTTTCGCAGAAGAATTAAAATAATGGATCAGAAATAAATATTGAGCATTAGCATATAAAGAATCTATAGAATTCGTTATTAATTACATACATCTTGAATTTCCTTGGAATTTATCATGTTTAATTATTAATTTACCAAAATTAGATTTTTAAATAAATTTGATAGAGTTGTGTGGTGACCTCACTAGATTTTTAAACTACCTTCGTGTTGTGAATGTAAGATTTACTACATATTATTGAATGAAAATATGTTAATTTCTAGACGAATTTGATTTCGGACCCACCATAACTACTTTGCACTACAATGTCGCTTACGTTGGACAACCATTCGCTGCACAGTGTAACGTGAGTGTCGACCACAACGCGGAGCTCCCGGTGCTGTCCTGGACGACGCCGAACGAAACACTAGGCCGAGCTAAGGTATACTTTACACTAATTACGCCATTTGGTGTTCTTAACGCATGATGTGCACTGCAGATCATGGGTACAGAATATAATACAAGTGTCCGCAACACGCACGGCCGAAGGCTTTTACAAATTGACAATGTCACATATGATGATGGAGGGAATTACACATGTTCTGTGTCTGCCTTTACAAATAGAAGGAAACATGTAACAACAAATATTATAGTCAAGAGTAAGTTGTGCCCTAGTCGTGCCTTGCAGGGAGCTCACATATATAATAAATCAAATTTTAGGAGGCGTGAAACCTAGAATTGTAAGGAGCAACTTTGTCAAAGAAGAGGAGAAGGACGTATTAGTCGCGGGAACCGTGGACCTCACATGTTTTGCAGAAGGAGACCCTGAACCCGTGATCACTTGGATGAAGGTGCACCAACTATAGTCTTTTTATTATAATGACAATAAATATTTGATTAGAATCCGTGCAAATAATATTCTTTTGTGTTAGAAGGATCTAAAATATTATTGGTAAAAAAATGTTCTACATACTAAAGTAAAACATGCGCTATGAAGTTCGAAAACAAGAATTGAACAAACACAACAAAATACCAGGCTGGGAAACAAAAAATTTATATTCGAAACAAAACAAATAGAAAACCGATTGTAATTTTTTGTGTACTGTGAATATTTTTATATCCAAGAAGTCAAAGTTTTTTAATTACACCGTGCAACAGATTTGAAGTTGTGTCATAACACATGAGCAAGACCATATGTACCAAAATACTAGACTCGAAAGGGGATTTCGAGTTCTTTAAACCGCTTGCTTGTATCACATTAGGATTTTTAAAAATCAATATTGATATTTTTAAAAAATGTTTTTTTATTCTTAGCTATTCAAGAGATATTTTTAATAATTCATATCTTTTTCAATTTTGGGCATTTTCAGATGATTCTCTGAACAATAGAAAGCATAAATAGTAATGTTTTAAAATGATTACGCATTTGTATCATTCTAATCAATAGATAAGAAGTAATGCCACATTATATCAAAATGAAAGCGAAAATCTTTTAAAGTCAAGTTATTTTTACATTGACTGAAAAAAAAGTATATCGTGATATCAAGGAAAAAATTGTATTTTGTTGTTATGGCAAATAAACATGATATGATAAACATAAAAAAAGATTTAGAAATGGTAGTTTTATTGGTAAAGTCGCATTTAATAGAAGTTGTCAAGAACAAACGGAGGAAAATTTGTTAATATTCGAAAGAATAACCTTTTGTTAACATATCTTGAAATCAAAATAAAACTTGAACAGAGGTTTCTTGGATTTAGTTTTGAATATTTTACAACAAAAGGAGCCAAAATATAAACGTACTGGTTAAGTGTAGGGTAAAATAAAAAACTCCGCATTTTTCGACAATTTAATTCCGAAAGGGAAAAAATCTGGTTTTTGGGACATATGTTCTTGCTCATGTGTGCTGACACAACTTAAAATATAATTGGCTTGAAACAAATAATACTAAAGAATTTTCCAATATTTAAATCTTGCAAATGGTTTTCTTATAATTGGATAATTTATTTGTATTCAAAAAATCTACACGTTTAATACAAAGACGGACATACACATTCCTAAATTTCACTTCTTATTGTAAATTATTATTTACTTCGAACCAATTACAGTCTTATGCAAAATGATAATTATTATGAAATCTTATTTCTTTGGATACAAAAACGTATAAAATGCATAGCATGTTTCATTCGTTACAACCAGGATATTTACTTTCAAACAAATTATGGTCGAAGGGGTGAATTGTACCTGTCTTCCTAGCGTATGGTTCTCATTAAAATCTGAACCGTTTTAGGATTCCAGTGATATAAGGAGTGGTGGGAACATTGACATAACCTCGAACAACACACAACTCACTGTTCGCTTTGTCCGGAAGATTGACGCAGGACGTTACACTTGCAAAGCGCTAAATCCATTTGGAGAATTTTCTCGCGCCGTGAACCTGAGCGTGATCACAGGTAATTTTTAAATTTTTCGCAGATGATTCCACAATCGAAATGTATTTATTGTTTTGTGTATATTTTACACATTGTCATGAAACTTAACATTTTAACGTTTCGTTAGTGAATCTTTTCACGTTTGAGAGTTATTGAACAAACGCACACATATTCATTCAGCAATCCGTATAATCCAGAAACATTGTGTATGGAATAGAAAACATGTAAGTGACGTACATACCGTGGACAAAGACGCGTATTCTGCTGGATCACCTGCCAGAGTTGAAGTCAATCGCTTCTGTGTGAAACAAGTAGAAACCAATGTTGACAAGCGACACATTGTATAGAGTCAGCATCGACTCGTACTTCGGTTCCAACTTTTTCTGATTAACTGTCTGGATGATTTAAAAAGAAATATTGTATTTTCCTTTGCCTCGCGATGATATAGTGTATACCTCTACAAACCAATATGAGTCCGCGCCAGAAATGAACGTCAACTCCACCCATCCAAGTACATAACGAATGGCGTGTAGCTATTTATTGTGACCCGTTAGTAAAGTGACAGTTCAGAAAAGAAATATTCAATTCAAATTGACAGTCTGGTTGCTAGAACATGTCGAATGAAAGAGGTAAGAGTAAGAATGAAGTGGAACTGGGCATAAAAAGAATTCGCCATTCAACTTTTGTTACTTAATGTACAGACAACACTAGTGGTCAACGAAACCGCAGCTCTCAGGGACTTCAATCGGTTTGTCGAGGTATACAATGTTCACAAACAATTTACAATGGAACTAATACCACAAACATATTGATGCCATTAATTTTTTTAATTTATGTTAATACTTTACTTTAATTGAAAATTCTGTTTTCAACATTACCTAAATATTTTTATTTTCAGAAATAGGAAGTAGATGGTACATTGTATTTATAATTTGCATGTCTCTTCTAACTGCAACATTTGCAGGTTTACTAATACGAAGGTCATATAGGACAAAGGTAAAATTTCACCAAATATCATTAAAGTAAATAAATGGCTTCATTGTATTTTGTTACAGAAACGTCGCAATGCAATAATTAAGGGAAATATTATTCATTTCAAAGACGGACAAATTCATTATTTTAATCAATTTTTAAATGTGGCAGAGCAAGCGACGCTGCTGCCCTACGACACCAAGTGGGAAATACCACGAAACAAAGTGGAATTAGGTAACTGTAGTTTGATGTTGACCAATCTCTTATTATAAAATGCATTTCCTTTCAGGTCGTAATTTGGGTTCGGGTTGTTTTGGACTTGTGGTGGAAGCCACAGTTTCCAACTATTTTGAGGGAGAACCCGAGAGAACTGTTGCTGTCAAGATGCTTCACCCGCACTCGAATTACATGGATTTAAATATGTTAATAAGTGAACTGAAAATAATGATTCACCTAGGAGAACACGACAACTTGGTAAATCTGCTGGGGGCTTGCACAGAAAACCTTGGGGAAAGTAAATACATGGAAGTGAGGGACTTTTATAAACTTTCATTTCATACATTGTTATCATTTTCAGAAAGACTTCTAGTTGTACTCGAATATTGTAGATATGGTAATCTGCGAAATTACCTCCTGGAAAATCGCTGTAACTTTGTCAACTTAATAGATCCAGATACGGAACTCATTTGTTTTTCTGATGCTGATTCCTTACAAGGTAATATGATTAATACATGTTTGTTGCTTATACTTATACTTATAAAATATACAATCTTTATTTATTTAATAACTGTATATATGTCGACAAACCAATATGAGTTTACCATATTAATACTTCTTAACTTCACTCATCCAAGTACATAATGTACGGCGCGATTTAATCGTGTTTCATCAGAGAAATCTATTGTTGAAGAAAGTATTAATTTTTGTTTGACGATGTGGTAGATAGAACATGTCAAATTAATAATGTAAGAGTAGTGTTTGTGTATATACATGTTTTGATATAGTTTAATTACTTAAGTTAATTACAAAGCTTCCATTAATTGAAACAGTATTATACCAAATCCATCATTTAAATAAACCGCTATGTAACTTTTGTCACGGAATGTACTTGCGATAATATCGGTCTCCGAAGCCACACCAGTAACTTAAATCAGTCGAAGTATATTAAAATATTTTTTTGCAAATAAAATTCTTCTTATGTATAAGACACGCTGAAGTTCGAAAGAAAAAAGTGAAAGAATCGCAGCAAAATACCAGCGAACATACGGCGAATATTCAAAACCAACAATATGTAGAAAAGCAAATGTAATTATTATGTACTATGCTACTACTACTATTTTTATAACAAAGGCGTCACAGGTTTATAATAATGCATCCATTACCATAATAATACATTTATGGCCTCCTGAATTGTAAACTTAACAATCACGCATCGTTGACGTTTGCGGTAACAACGATTTTACAGACTTTTTTATTATTTACCTTTTAGAGGCCACTAAAATAAATGTAATTTTATAATAATAAAGAATACCTAAAAACGCAACTCACCACCTATATCGTTCAATAAAGCAACGGAAAAATAAATAAAATTAAAAATATAATATTTGCACCAGCGTCATCTCTTAGCACTTGCCCTAAGTACCGATAATGCACTGTCGGTAATTACAGTACAAATGTCAAAAGATAAAACTGATTGATTAGATAGATGAAATTTGGTGAATTATTTTATTTTAAATATACAAAATTCATTTAATACGAGAAAGATAGGTAGAATCACTCATGTAATCTATATGGAAACTATGAATTGTCAAGCAAGCTATTAGTTTTGGATATTTCGAAATATCTATATTTTTGTAAATTTTAATTCTAAAATTATGACAGACGTTATTAAAAAAAATAATTTCAACAATTATATTTATTAATGGCATTATCGTGTTCATATTCTGAAACCGGTAAACTCTTGGACTTAGATGACTTAAAATTCTCTTTCTATGAGCTCGGATTTCAGATTAACATTTGCGGCTGTTATGATACTCATAACATCGCTAGGAATGCTTCCTGGTATTCATTTTTAAATTAATATGTGTGACCATTTCGTCAAGTATATAAGTCTTTGAATGTAATGTACGCAAGCAGTGATACGAATAATGCTAACATTTGCCTTTGCCCGTCTAAGATGTGTTGGCATCACTGCAAGCGTGGCGCGCTACGTCTAGTTGTAATACGTCATAGCCGTAAGCCAATGCGGATCCTCAATCCTCATTTTCTCTTTATCATGCCGCATCTTTAGTTCTGCCATTTATCTCTTGATAATGTGTTTATTCATGACAAAATAAATTATACTCAAATTTAATATGTAACTGCGTTGTTGTGTGAAATGAGTTTGCAATTAAAAGAAAATAATAATAAATAAAATGAATGTTTGTGAATAAGTGTTGTGTTTGTACAGTGGATGATGGTGCTCACTGCTCGAGCAGCGAGCCGCCGCCAGCGCCGCCCCCGAGGGTGTGCACGCTGCAGCTGCTGCACTGGGCGCTGCAAGCTGCACGCGGCATGGAGTTCCTCGCTGCCAAACAGACTCTGCACGGAGACCTGGCGGCGAGGAACCTTCTGTTGGCGGACAATTTCATCGTCAAAATCAGCGATTTTGGTCTGTCCAAGACTCTGAGCTCTGGATATTACAAGAAAGAATCCCAAGTGAGTAGTTAGTTGTGTGACGTTGTTTGTATAAGCGCATGGTGTATGTGTGGTTGAAACAGTGTCCGCTGCCAATCAAGTGGATGGCGATCGAGTCCATCCGCGACAAGACGTTCTCCACGCAGTCCGACGTGTGGGCGTTCGGCGTGGTCCTGTGGGAACTGTTCAGTCTCGCGCGGATCCCGTACGCCGAGCTGGAGCCGGACGTCGGCTTCTACCGGAAGCTGGAGAGTGGCTACCGCTTGGAGCGTCCCGAGTACTCGACCCGGGAACTGTAAGTCGCGTGCGCATGCGCAGTTGATGTGGCATTGTAACGATGTGTGTGTAGCTACCAGGTGATGCGCGAGTGCTGGAGTGCGCAGCCGCAGTGCAGGCCCAGCTTCGCGAGCCTCGCCCGCACGCTG
The DNA here is from genome assembly GCA_963942605.1 of Poecilus cupreus. NCBI lineage: Eukaryota > Metazoa > Arthropoda > Insecta > Coleoptera > Carabidae > Poecilus > Poecilus cupreus. The sequence goes on from OZ012718.1 coordinate 27,805,154, forward strand.
ACCGACCTGCTGCGGGACCCCAGCACGGTGCACGTCGACGCAGCTGATGACAGGACGACCCCGGAGCGCTCATCCTCTGCAGCGAGCGTTCTGGCCGCGGAGCCGGGCGACTGCGTGGCGCTGGACATCGACGTCCTCACTACTACTGACACCTTATGAATATAAGAACCTTCAAATACTATCATATTATTTGTAAAATTACTTCATTTTAGATTTATTTTCAATTTAATAAATTGTGCAATAAGTACTAACAATATTGAGTATGGCACTGCCCTGTTTGCACGTGTTACAGATTGTCGTGTTAACGCGAGCTGCGCAGGGTAACAACAACTCTGCACTAAGTACCAATGAGTACTGATAAGTGTTTATTTTTCTTGACCGTAATACTAACTGAAATAATAGAAAATTAAGAGGTTAGTACAATTGTTTGAAATAAGAATTTTATTTAAATATTTCTCTTAAATCAAGTGAAAATTTGTTTCTGTAAAAACAAAAACTAGTCTATTATAATAAATTAGAGTACCCTATGTAAACGTTAAATATAAAACTTCCTTTTTATGAAATATTAACCATAAATTTAGTGAATAAAATATTTACAGGCTTGCCTACTCAGTAATCTTAGCCTTGGTGTAACAAGCGTATTTTTGTTAAGGCTTTCAAATTGTTCCGTCGTTCTGTGAATGTCACGTACAGTCGGCGGATTCATTTTTATTTGACGAGTAAAGTTTATTGGACCTTCAGTCCCAAAATTTCTAAATTTACTTTTTCAATGTAAGAATTTACTATCCTTATTTAGAAAGTATTCCGGTTATGGGTTTTATGCTTGGAGCGCTAGTCCCTTTTTTTTATTGAGGTTCCTTTGAACCGGCGGCGTTTGGATCCGACCTTCAGCGGTATTTGTCGCTGAAGGTCAAGCTAGAATTTCTCTTCGCTCCTTCGGGGGCGTAGCGATCTTCTGGTTTGGAACCGATTTTGCACTTGGCCGTATTGGTGTCCGGTCTTAGGGGTGGTTTTAAACTTATGGTACTGGTTAATTTTACTTAAAAAGGGACAGGCCGATTCCCTTGCATTTTGGAAAGGGAACCATGAAAAACTTACGTTTTTGACATAACTTTCGAGCTTCAGTCAGTCGTTGTCCGCGTTTCGTAAAACCAACATAAAAAGTGCTAAGTCGGGTCCCGGTGGTGTAGCTGAAAATTGAGAGCCGACTTCCCTGCTGAAGCGGACTGAAAGATGTATAACTGTAAGTAAATTGTCTGTCGCTTATCTACTTAAGAATAAACATATCTATTTGTTTTACCGAGACCACGCAGTAACTTTGTAAAATATTGTAGGTAATTTATATAAGTGGCTTATTCTCTTTGTGTTTGAATATAATGGTATATGTGTTAATCATTTGCTAATTCTTTTTTTTTTATATTTTTGTACAATTTAATCATATTACATTCTATCTCTATTAAATATTTATACAGTTAAATTTATTTATTGTCTGATTTAAAATTGACTCTCCCGTTCCTCCACAAGTTTTTTTATCATAGTTTTTTTTAGTAACCAACCGGTTACAACTTTGGTGGCAAGCGGTAGGATTGAACGATTTCCAGTAACCCTAACCGCTCGTAATATTTTTAATCTTGTGCGTTTGTAATTTTAATTGTTAATTTTATTTATATACCTTGTTTTGTGCTCTTCCAATTTATTTTAGTGTAGCACTAAATTATTGTAAGTGCAATCATTACTTAACTTTGAGACTGTAAATTTTGTTTCATTAGTTGTTTATTTATAAAAGAAAATGACTACCAATCCAAATTTAGGCGATGCTGGCGCTACCACAGCCAACCTGGTTAATCCAAATTCCTCGCAACTTTTATCAGTAGTTGGCTTGAGCAATAATATTAGAGAGTTCAACGGTGAACCAGGAGAGTCAATAAACGAATTTTTAACAGATTTTGAAGTACATAGATCAATATTCTCGTGGACAGATGAATTTACAAGAAACGTGTTACTAATTAAATTAAGAGGTAAAGCTAAGACGTTTTAAATATCAAATCCGACTGTTTATAATTTACGCAAATGGGAAGAGATTAAAGAAAATTTATTAAAGAGATTTAGGCCTGTACAAGATTATGAATGCAATGAAAACTTATTTACAAATTGTTATCAACGAAGAGATGAGAAAATTGAAGAATATTCTGAACGATTAAGAACGCTAGGAAATTTGTTATATGAAAAAACTGAGGATGGAAACTTAAAAGAATATAGACAAAATTGTTTAGAGAAAAGATTAATAAAACAGTTTAAAACCGGTTGTTTACCTAATTTTCAAAGAGATTTATATGTTAATAATCCACAAACATTTAACGACGTAATAAAACTAGCTAAAAATTTAGAACAAGCAGAAATCCATCTTCGTGGTAGCAATGTTGTAAATACGAGTAACGCGTGGTCTCAGGAAAACTTAATTGCTGTCATAAATGCATGTGTTTCTCAACAATTGAATCCAAGTAGCCAGCCCAGCAATAACTGTAACAACGTCGATAACAATGTTGTAGCCGCCGTAAATAATTCAAACTCAAATTATAATAATGGTAGTCATAACCTCAACCAGCGATACCAAGCAAGACGTCAAAATAATGGAAGTCATTATCACAACCAGCGACACCGAACAAGGAATCAAAATGGAAATAGCGGACGTAGTACAAATATTGACATGACTACAATCATGTGTTTTAAATGCGAGAACATGGGACATTTCGCTAAGCACTGCGACTCAAGAAACAATCCGCAGCAATCATCCTGTTCTCGATGTAAGAAACAAGGACATAAAAGAATTCATTGTCAAGAATGGTTAATCGGCAACATGTCAGGATCGCAGCATTTAAACTCAGAGTAGTCACTGATAACCCCGAATCAGGTGACCAAGATCGTAAAGTGTTTGACAAGGTAACGGCAATCCCAGAAAAAGCAAATAAATGTAGTAAAGTTACTTTTAAAATAGGCAACAAGTATTTTAAATTTTTAATCGATACGGGTGCCAGTGTTAGCATTGTCAAACATTTTGTGATCCAGGGGATTAATACTGTGATTGGAGACGCGACAAATAGAGTAATTACTGGAATATCGGGACAACAATTACCAGTAGTAGGATCCGCAATAATAGACGTCGAAACTAGCAACAATAAATTAAGGCATGAATTCGTCATATGCACAAACGATTTAGCACTTTCAACAGATGGGCTTATAGGAAATGACTTCTTGAAAAAATTTAAGGCGGAGATTAGTTATAGTCGCAACGATATCGCGTTAAATAATGAGACCCTACCGATAGCAACGGTAGAAGAAAAAAACGCCAAAGAGCAAGAGCGTTCAAAGAGTGAAGTTGATTCTTCTAAAACTGATAGTTTGGCAACAGGAAACGAGGGAGTTTCCAGGAGAGATTACCGTCAACAGGATCATCTTATCCGAAAACGTAACTCGGACCGGGTTACGGGGGAAATGTCATGGTACCCAGAGGATAAGATGAGTATTGCTGAGGTTAATCGAGGATTGCAAATGGGAGAAGGAGTTTCTAAGGACCGTGATTGCGAAAGAGGAATCCTAAGCATCGAGAATCCCGGTAGAGTAAGCGCTGCTAGAACCGTGGATGTTTCGGAAGAAAGAGGAGTTCCCAGTGTTGCAAATCCGGTGGATACAAGAGGAACTGCCAAGGCCGAGAATCCCGACAGTAAAGAGGAAGTGTCCGTGTTCAAAGACCATGGTGTTAAGAAAGGACTTCCTGTGACAAAGGGTCGGGAAGGCAAAGAGGAAACCCAGACTATCAGAGCTTTAGAAGATAACAACCGAGTGCTCTTAGAAGAAGATGTAACTATTCCACCCCGCACTGAAATTTTTTGCGATGCATACAGAGTAAATCCGCATCAAAATACGGGTTCCATACTCATAGAACCAACGGATATAGGTGTTGAAGGTGTAATGGCCGCCCGAATTCTAGAAAATGATACGAACAAAAATGTTACAGTAGCACTAATGAATGTGAGCGAGGCAGCTGTGAACATTTCAAGAAATACGTGCGTAGGAGTCGAAAGCCCAGTGTTATTAGCCCAGATTTTAAATCAAACGAATAAAGAAAGAATTATGACCATAGAGTATTCAGATCCAATAGAAAACGTTGTTTTAAATCATTTACACGGACCCGATAAGAATCAAATAGGAGCCTTATTGGAAGAATATAAGGACATTTTTATGACTGCGAGCTCGGAACTGGGATGTACTTCAAAGGTGACTCATCGTATTATAACCGAGGACGTCCATCCCATCGCTAAAACACCTTACAGAGTACCGAATGCGCTCAAAGACGAATTAACAAAACAAATTGATGAACTTCTAGAGTCAGGCGTAATCGAGGAATCAGATTCTCCATGGTCGGCCCCAGTCGTCTTAGTGCACCGCACACTGAGTAACGGAAACACAAAAGTTTGCCTGTGTATAGATTTCCGTGCACTCAACGGCGTCACGCGCAAGGATGCCTATTCACTCCCCAACTTGCAAGAGACCGTTCAACAACTTCACGGTGCCGCTCTGTTTACTACTCTAGACCTTGCGAGTGGCTACCACCAAGTAGCAGTTGCTAAAGAGGACAAGGAAAAAACTGCTTTCAGCACGCCATGGGGCCACTACCAGTGGAACAGAATGCCGTTTGGACTTTGTAACGCTCCCAGCACTTTTCAACGGCTGATGCATTGCGTGTTGAGTGGATTAACTGGAAATAGGTGCTACGTATATCTGGACGACATCATTGTATTTAGCGGAGACGACATGGCCGAGCATACCCTGCGATTAAAAGAAGTTTTTGAGCGGTTACGAAAGAACAACCTAAAATTGAAGCCAGAAAAATGCAGTTTCGCAAAGCACGAAACTCTTTATCTTGGACATGTCATATCTAAGGATGGTGTAAGGCCCGACCCTGCAAAGACCGAGGTAATCGAGAAGTATCCGACGCCAAAAACCGTGAAAGATATACGAGCATTTCTGGGTTTAATCGGTTTCTACCGAAGATTCATATCTAACTTTGCCGAGATAGCGAAGTCCCTCACGAAGTTAACAAAGAAAGACCAACGTTTTGTCTGGGGTGAAGATACACAAGCCTCCTTTGACTATTTACGCATGACTCTGCTTCAAAGCCCAATTTTACAGTTTCCGGATTTCTCAAAAACTTTTGTATTAGCCACTGACGCCTCCAATTTTGCCCTCGGTGCCATACTGAGCCAGGAAGTAGACGGACAAGAACTGCCGATATGTTATGCAAGCAGAACTTTAAATAAAGCGGAGGAAAAATATGCATCGATAGAAAAAGAATGTTTAGCTATCATATGGGCAGTGAAACAGTTCCGATGCTATTTATACGGAAAACCGTTTGTTGTCATCACTGACCATCGTCCTTTAAATTGGTTACTTCAGAATAAAGACGTCAGTGGACGCCTCACTCGATGGGCTCTATCCCTAGCAGAGTACACTCTAAACATCCGTTACCGACCGGGGCGTAAACATAACAACGTAGATGCGCTCTCTAGGATCGTAATAGCTACTGCGGAAGAATATGAACCCATCTGGGAGAGGCAACATATATGCAAGGATCAACAGGCTGACCCAGAAGTTCAAAAACATTTAGAAGCAGTAGAAAACGACGAATTTTACAGAGACACCGACGGAGTTATCTACAAAAAGCGTCAAAAAGGAAAACGGGAAGATCGCATTGTAGTTCCGGCAACCATGAAGATGAAGGTGATGCGAATGTATCATGATCTGCCCCAAGCAGGTCACTTAGGTTTTGAGCAGACATTTTTGAAGATAAAGAAGAACTTTTTCTGGAAAGGCATGACTGGAGACATAAAGGAATATTGTCAAAAATGTCTCTCATGCGCCCAAAGAAAAACTTCGCCACATCTTCGTCCAGCACCTTTGCGGAAACTACCCGAAAATTTGATGCCTTTTGAACGTGTCTCAATGGATGTTGTAGGGCAAATTAGAACGAGTCGTAGCGGCAACACGTGCATTTTAACTTTTATAGACGCGTTTACAAGGTATCCGGAAGCTATACCGCTACCAAATCAAAAAGCGGAAACCATCGCCAGAGCGTTTGTGGAGCACATAATAACTCGTCATGGAGCACCCAAACAACTTCTTACAGATCAAGGCCCCAACTTTGTGTCGGCCTTGTTTAAAAATGTGTGTAAATTGTTGGGAATCAAGAAGCTGCAAACAACAGCATATCATCCGATGTGTAACGGGCAAATCGAAAGATTTCATCGTACGCTTTCGGGTTGCCTAGCTCATTATGTAGCACGGGACCATCAAGACTGGGATCTGTGGATATCATATGTGCTAATGGCTTCGAGAAATATAGTTAATTCTGCTACAGGTGAAACCCCATTTTTCTTGCTCCATGGCCGGGAATTTACGCTCCCAATCGACGATATTGTAACGCCCAACGAACATCCAACTGGACTAGTGGAGGACATGCGTCTAAAATTATTGGAAACATACGAAGTAGTACGAGAAAGAATTAGGCAGGCTCAGCTTAGAAATGAAAGGCAATATAACAAGAAGAGTGCCGAAGTAACCCTCAAAGTTGGCGATATGGTTTTCCTGAACGATCCAACCGTACCTCAAGGTCTGTGCAAGAAGTTTATTAAACCCTGGATTGGTCCTTTCAGAATTATAAAACAAACCAGTTCGACCAACTTCGTTATAAAAGATCCGAAGACTGAGAAAGAGAAGGTAGTGAATGCAAATCGACTAAAACTGTGTTTCCATATGATGGAGGAAAGTTCTAAGGACGAGAACTGTCAGAATGAGATTCCAGGAATTCCATTAGATACCAAACTCGAAGGTTTGATCGATTTGCTTCCTTTTCCTGATCTCCTGGCCCAATTAACTCCACTAGAACCAAACGAGCAAGGTACGAATGCTCGCGACGGCGGTGCTAATGACACGAGACCAGAAACGGATATTCCCTACGTCAGACCGGAAGCGGGTTCACCGAATGTCGCTGAAGGAAGCAATCTGGCCGAACCTGCGAACCTCGAAGTTGAGGAAAGCGATGAGAATAGGGCATCAACTTCAGGTGCGCAGCGGCAATATCTTACCCGGAGTTCTGGACGCCCTCCAGACTATCCGTGGATATCCAATAGTAGGATATAATTATGTAAATATAGGTAAAGGTATGGTTTAACTTTAGGTAAGAAATAGATTAAAATTCACTGTTGTATAATTGATTTAGGTAAACACGAAATTAAGTTAGAATATTTAAAGGTTAAAGTTTGTAAAAAATAACGTATTAAATAGTTACATAATTTGGTTTTAGGGTTAATATATTTTATTGCACTATGCGTGGCCGCAAGTGCCGAGGTTGATATGCCAGTCCTAGATAAGGGTTTGGTCTTCACTAAGGAAGATGAGATACTGCTTACTGGTGATAACTGGATACTGACGACCGATGTCAACATCGCTGGCTATAAAATCACCCTGGATGGTTTCGAGGCCCTGCTAGAAAATGCCGTTCAAGTCAACGTGGCCGTGGAAGAAGGAATGGCTGACCAATCAAAGAGGCAGATAAATAATATGGTAAGTAGAGAAATGAACATAATAAAAAGCGATGCTAATAAAGTTAGGCAAAGATTGGAAAATTTACTTAAGACTGTTGCCCTATACAAAAGGAATAAGCGCGGTTTAATAGATTTGGGCGGACACGCGCTCAAGTTTCTTTTCGGTACCGCTACTACGTCAGATTTAGCTGAAATTAATAAAAAAGTAAACGCAGTTGGAAAACAAAATGACGGAATCATAAATTTATTGAATGATCAAGTAACTATCATTAATAATATTCAAGAAAACGAAAAGAAAATAAACTCAAATTTTCAAAAATTCAAAGTAGTCTTAGAATCATTAAACAATAAAACCGATGCGATTCTACAATCACAGAATAATATGAGACAAGTATTTGAAACCAAATTAGTTCAGAGTTTAAGTTTAGTTTCTGCTATTCGCACTGCCGAATACATTTTAGAAGACCTAAAAGAGTCAGTAACGACTTTCGAAAATGCAATAGAGGTAACAGCCTTAGGTAAATTAAGTCCAGTGTTCATTAACCCGAAAACGCTTGAGTTGGCACTGAACGAAATCCAGTCAAATTTACCTTCTACCCTAACTTTATTAACAGCGAACACCGCGAGAAATTTATATATGTACTATGACGTCGCGAGAGTACATGCAGCGTATTTTGACAGTACTTTACGGTTATTCGTAGAACTACCCTTAAAAGCACCGGGAAGATTTTTCCATGTATTCAGGGCTTTAACATTACCATACTCAGCTCCTGAAAGCATTTCAAGTGTCCGACTCTGCATTGAGCCTAATTCGGAATTTCTAGCATTGTCCGAAGACGAACAGTTTTTTGTAGAGTTAGATATTTCCGATCTAGTCTCCTGTAAAACCGGGTCATTCAAAATGTGTCCACCAACGCGTCCAGTACGTCGAATTTCCGATATAACTTGTCTTTCTGCGCTTGATACCGGTAATACTGTTCAAGCTGAAAAACTTTGTTCGTATAAAATTACGTTCGAAAGAAAATCAATTTTGTATAGAATAAAGAATACCAATACGTGGGTCTATAGCGTTGACAAAGATATCCTAACTTATAATTGTCCAAGTACAGACGAACGGGAGTTATCCATATATAAGAAAACTATTACAGGAACCGGAACCCTCGAAATCCCTGCATCCTGCACTGTCCATTCTTCAAATTATTTTCTCCTATCTCACACAATAGTTACATCTAAAATAATGTCCCAACAAGTAGATAAATTACTTGTCCCGCCAATTGACGTTAGTATCGACCACCTTTCAAAATTCAACAGCACTGCCATTAGACAAGACAATATTAACGCTATTTTAACCAGTATTGACACTAAGCCTGTGAGGCCAGATATCGACGTAAAACAATTTCAGCACCAAATTCAAAATTTAAAAAATATCCGTATCCAGAAGCATACGAATTATGTGTCCATTACTATTTCTTCCATACTAGTCGTTATAGCTTTATTGTATGCAATTTTTAAATTCAAGAATGTGGGCCTAAATATGTGCAGAAGAAGGAATTCTACGAGTTGGGGGAGAACCAACCATCAAAATGTTGAAATGTCCCTCATAAACCCGTCACCTCCGGTTGTAATCCAGAAACCTAGTTCCAGTGAACCAGCTCCAAATAACCCTTATGTCAGTCGTGCATCCCCCGAAAATCAATACTTGAAATTATTGCTCGGAAAATCCGCTTAATTTTATTATGATTAATTTGACTGTTTTCATTGTTACATTGGGTACAATTTTAGTAAATTACGGCAAATGCCAGGTGATTTTTATTATAAAGTCACTCAGGAATTTGGATCAAGTGAGACAGCGGGATTAAAATAGTGACACACAGCGCGCAGACTCGTAGAAATTCGCGCTCGCTGAAAACAAGCGCGTAATTTCTAAATTCAAATTTGAAATTCTTATTGTATATATTTATTTTTTAAGTTTAGAAAATTAATCGAACATAGCCACGAAGTATTCTTTATTTAATGTAAGGAAGTCTATATTTATGTTCTCAAAAGTTGTTTGTGGCGTTAAATTGTCAAATAATTGTATTCGGTGTCGGTAATTTTTTTTTTCTTTACATATTTTACAATGATCAATAATTTGTTATGTAACACTCTCTGCGAGTGTGCCGGTAGCTTCAGTGGAGAAGGGCTGGGTAGAGGTTTTCCCGAAAAATATCACAAAACAAAACGATAACGCTATACTTACATTAAACAAACATACCTGGGCGCCATACAATTTTTGATCTCTTTAAATACTCCAAAACTACTAAAATTGCAAAACGTAATTTTTGAGTCACTGAGACACTTTATTCTAATACTCTGAAATAAGGTCATGAAGGTATCGAATTAAAATAAACTCGACAAATCTTTACTTGAAAACAATGAATAATTTTAATTTAATTAATTTAATAAGTATTGAAGTGAAATGAATCAAATCGTAAATATCAAAACAAGCGCAGCGCATTTATTAGTTTACCCCGTTTACAATTTACGCAATCCGTAGCTGGCCAACACGAACGCGGCCCAACAGTCAGATGACTTGACTTGAATAACAGAAAGCCACGTCCGCGACCTCCCAAGTTAAGTTCAAATTTAAAGTAGCTAATAATAACACAACCTTTATGATGCACACTTATGTAAATTTAAATATAAAAGTTATACAAAAGACAATTATTAGTTAGCAAAATGCTTTATATTGAACACTAATAGCAGTTAGCTAGATATCAGTAAACCAAACACTTCAACAATTCATCAACAACAATCAAATCACTGATATCAACAATGGAATAAATTATAACTTAATCTGTCAAAAACTGCACACTGAAGTAAATAGCTTAAAAAGACGCTCCAAAATAAATCAAAGTGTCAACAAACACATTTGACAGGCACTTATCTGTCTGGACCCGATGTTGGCGATCAGTTTTGTGGTGGTGGAGCCTGAGTGACGTTGATGCCACGTGAAGAGATGACCGCGGCACCCCAGTGTCGTAGCAGATGATCCGGCTCCCATGAATCAGCCTTGAAATAGATCTGGATCCTCCGAAGAGAAGCTCCGGCGACCACAGCAAATAGCACAACCCAAATTATGCGTAATCTTTGACGAAGGCTTCCCAAAATCGCTCGGAACTTAATTTCTAGCACTACCGAATCCGCGAAAATTGCGAGTACAAAAAAAGCAATACGACAATAATTTTGTACATAAATGAGTGCAGAAATCAACTATTTCTTACATGTTGATACGACTCACTAATTCGTATGCACCTCACATCTCAACGCTCAAACGTCGACTCCCTTACCTCTTCCGCCACGGAAATCGTTGCTACCAACCATAAATAAACAAAATAACCAAATTACAATTACATAGAAAAAATACACAACATTCACAATTTCAAGAGCGCTAAAGGGGGGTGGGGAGGAGAGGGGCAGCAGAATAGTTCATTTTATTACATTTAAATATTTAGAATAAAACTAATCAAAAACTCTTGTCAATATTATATTTTAAGTTCACGCTTCCTTCACTAAATTACTTGAAATATATTTTTACCTTGTTAAATTATATAAGCAAAAAAAAATAAATTAATTTATAGTTAACAACAGAAAACCTAAAACGACATAAATAAACAGATTATTATTTTAATATTACTTAATTATATTTTATAAACTTACAAAAACTAAAATTATTAATCAGGTAAGTAGTGTTTGAATTTAGGTAAATATCGAATTTTAAATTGTTGCAAAATTATTACTATTGTTTTAGGTTATACTCAGCAAATAATTTCTCAGGAAAGTACTCAAGTTTTGTTACATATTTTAATTCAATACTAATAATTATCATTATAGGTTAAATGTTACTAAACAAAGAACAAGTTTAACTGATGAAATTTGAATGTAACAAATATCTTTAACCATATTTGGCCAAAAATATTTTTCTTCAAGTTTATTCTCCATTATTCCTCTATATGATTTAAGTAGCCGTTATGATTGTCAAAGAAAATTTGAGTGTGTTTTCATCCTCGACATCTTTTATTATATTTTATTAAGTTCACTTTATTCATTTTAAATTTTCTTTGAATTATTCGATTTGTTCAAACTATTTAGGAATTAATATTAAATATTTAATTTTTGGTACTGCATAATTTTATAACCATTTTAATAGTTGTTCTTCTTTTTTATCTCCTCGTATATTTACAATGAATGTATGTTTTTGATTATAAAATAACTTTTTTCTTTAGAAATGGAGTATAATTTGATGTTTTGTGATATTTAATATATTGTCAACATATCTTAATCCATTAATTGGATTCACATTAGAAACATGAATCGAATTTAATGAGAGCTATTTGCGATAGTACTTTGTTGTTCGTAATTCTCATTACCGTAAATTGTTGTTAATGTTTCATTTACAATTTGATCCAATTCCAATCTGTTTCTAAACTAAAATTTTCTGGAAATTCATGTAAATTTATTTATATTTGGTTATTATTAAAGATATGTTCCTGGATTTTTATTAATTCCGATTTTTTAAATCTCTCTTATCCACATTATAAATAAGGGATATTTATTTCATATATATCTTTGTAAATAAATAATCACGCAATTCCGTAAATGTTTTCTTAAAATATTTTGTACTTACGTTTTCGAAATATTTTCCTTTTGTAATTAAATGGAATATTATTTAGTTTTCTATGTTTTGATTTATAATATTTTTGTTAGTTACATTTCTTTCAAAATAACTTTTACTGCTAAATTTAGAATTTATTTGTGTAGCGAGGCCTTTTGCAAATTTTAAATCTTTTATATCCAATCTGCGAAATTATCTGTATTCGTTACATCTCCTATTCTTGTCTCTATTTTAAATTCATCTCTTTGTATTGATAAGAAATCTGCTATTTTATTTGTTTTACCTGGTAAATATTCAATATCAAAGTTATAATCGCCTAATTCTACCTTCCAGTGCATTCGTTTTTGATTCGCGTTTTTCATGGTAAATAAGCACGTGAGGAGTTTATGATCAATGTGGATAGTGAACTTTCTGCCAAATGGGTATAGTTTAAAATTACCAATTAACCAAATGATTGATTTGAATTACTGTAATTCTGTTTTGCGGCGTTAAATATTTTTAATGCGTAAGCGATTGGTCTGACTTGGGAGAGTTTAAACGCTGTCACCACACAGAGATTCCAAAATTGAATAACGTAATAAGTAATGTCAGCACGTAGAGAGAGTTCAATACTTGATAGCGTAATAATTAAAAATGCATGTGTAAGTAATTGCCTAAGTTTAAACTGGTAATATATGTCATGTTTGCTGACTTAGCATCGACAGAATTATAAATTATTGAGTAATTAGGTTATATTGTTTGAGTAATATTATTTAGTTAGCACTTATTTTGTTGATATAGAATTTGTAGTAACACATATAAATATTAGGAAGTACACAGTAGAGACTGTTCAGGACAGTAAGTTGATTTATAACTGTTGTAGTGTACGTTGAGTACTGCGAGAGATAATAAAGTGTATATAAGGTAGTCTACGGATCGAAGTATTATTTCAGTCTCGACAGAACCCCTTTTTATAATGTACCCTAGTTTAAGGGGGTTACAAGAGTACGGATCCCATAGCAAAGTTGGAGGCGTCTGTAGTGAGGATGAATTTTTTTTATGAAAAATCAGGAAATACTTAAATTGGTGAGTTACTTATTAAATATTTTGCAATTTTAAATGAAACTGGATATTATTTATTATTTACATATATTTGATTTCCCTTTTCGAGGCCTTTCGTAAAAGATTTAGTGAATTTAGTGAATCATTATTTGCTCCATGCCTGGATTTTGGTTTATTAGGTTTAAGTCCTTCTTTTGAAATTACGAAAACTGAGTTTTTTGTTACAGTATTTTATTTAAATTCTGATTTATCTGTTTGAATTTTAAGGTATCCTGTAATTTTGAAAATATTTTTTCTATATTTTGTAAATGTCCTTCTAACATGTTCTCATATATTATTATATCATCCAAATAAACTAAACATGTAATTATTAATATATTCTAATAAAATTTCGTTCTTCATTCTTTGGAATGTCGCGGAGCAGTAAAGAAGGCAGTTTTTGGTCTATTTTTTTTTCTTCTATTAATATTTGATGGCAGCCAGAATGCAAATCTATAGTTGTAAAAAGTTTTGGATTTCCGAAATGATCTAATGTATCAATATGTGGCAGAGATAATTTATCTTACGCCAATTATATAATTAAACTTTTTTATTGGCGCAGTCTTGGTAGGGTAGCCAATAATAGTTTGTAACATTGAAAAAAACTAAATTACTCATCTAATTGTCGTATTACTACACATAAATTTGCTACTCGAGACAAATACACAGTGTGCAACACAAAACACATATAAGGCTATATCAATTAGATCTTATGTACCTTAGTACCAACTATGCCAATTATATAATTTATTTGAAGCGGAAACAACGTTACAAGCTTGTCTGACATGTGGAGACTGGCTTGTCAGTACATTCCACATGGCTTATAGTCCCTTGTTAAGAGTTTATAACTGAATCAGCTTTTTAAAGAAAGTTGCATTTCATAATTGGTATACTATTTTATTCACAATAATCCATAATTACCCAAATTAACTTCCCATACTACTCGTATATCGTTTTCCAACAAACTTAGTTGATGCCTGGTAGTAGTCTATGAAAACAAATGGCTAAATTTATTTCAATAATTTGACATAAGCGTCAACAGTTCACGAAATTAAAATGCAGATCCCAATAAAACTGCATTTCATTAGGATTTTATGTTACTTTATAATAAAAATGCCTCTGTTTAATATTGATATTATTTTATTGTAAGCATAAGATTTTATCAATATGTCTGACAGCATTGATCACCTTACTTTCAGAGATTTATTATTGTGTTGCTAGGCAATCATATAGGTTTCGCGCCCATGGAATTTTAAAATATTTCCCACCCATAAGATTGTCATTGCAGTTAAAAATAGCACACGTTTCCAGTCTTTTCACATATTACTATAGAGATTGTGAATAAGAATATTTACTGCACAATATATTAGAATAGTACACTTCGCTTTATGAGTATAATAAGGCGAAATGTGAGTGAAGTTTAATAAAAATTGCTAATAATATTTCCTCAAGGTTAAAAATAAAACAGTTCAAAAATTCGGTAGAACAAATATCCTCGTACAATCTAACTGAATTTCCCATATCACCATAAATACATATTCCAGTGAAAAACAAGTTTGTTTTTTTGAGGAAAATTCCTATTTATGACGTGTGTTTTAGAGTTATAGAACTTTAAAATGAAATAAAACATAAAAATCGTGGCAATGGCCATGCAATTGGCTTTTTTGGAAATATAATTTTATGCCATTAGTGTTTGAATATGGAATGATGGGCTGGCTTGAATATGGCGCAATCTACAAGTGTAATTTTAGATTACTTTTTGCGGCAGCGGGGCTGTATATCGGCAATAACACGGCGAATGTTGAATTCCATGTCACCCATCGTCTCTTGTTTACTGGCGTGGACTAGCGACTTCATATATCCCCATAGAAAATGATCCAAAGGTCACAATAAATTCACAAGATCTTGGAAGCCAATCCACAGGTTCATTGCGCGATATTAAGCACTCATCTAATGTTACCCTCAATAAATCGATTGAGGCGCACGCTGCGTGACATGTTGTGCCATCTTGTTGAAACCACCGCCATTCCACATTAACGCCATTCAATTGGGGAACGAAAAAGTCAGTGTTAATGGCTCTATAGTGGCCTCCATTCACTGTAACAATTTGCCGAGTATCATTTTTGAAGGGATATGAACCAATGATTCCAACAGCCCGTAAAGCACATCAAACAATATATTTTTGTCTATGTAACGTAGCTTTAATAAAGGCTTGTTGGTTTTCTTCGCCCCAAAGGCAGCAGTTTTGTTTGTTGACGTAGCGATGTAACAAAGAATAAACCTCATCGCTGAATAAAATTTTAGAAATAATTTGCGCAATTCGAAAACCCAAATCAAAAGTTTTGGTGCGCCACATATTTTTCACGTGAACCTTAACTCCGCCCATCCACGTACGTAACTAATGCCGTGACGTTGTCATGCTCTGCAACTAAAACGTTCTGTTCAGAAGAGAAATATTAGTTTGACAGAATGATGCGATGACGAAGTGCATCACAATTTATTTAATTCAACTTTTGTCACCGAAGTCACACGCCCCATGGACACATCGTTATAAATTTCTGTTAATTTACACTCTTCTAAAAAACTAACTTGTAAATTATTAAATAAAAATACCAGGTGTGACAGAGTACGTATTACAAAATGAGTGATTTGTGTATTCATTGCGTGTGTATTTTGTTATTCATAGATACGAAACTTGTCAGTATTAAACAGGAAAAATCCATTATAATTTGTTTATTAAATTATTCCTGCACCAACACCATCGATTAATGAATATATTTATTAATAATAATAACTATTAACTATTAATTACCTATCATATCTAAGGGAGGTATTGTGACGAAGCAAACATTTAGATAGTAAGTTTTTAACAGGTAAGCATGTGATGGGGTCTCTGTCCATATATTTTTTTCGTTCATGATAACTCAAAATCTAGCGACGGTCTCATTTTAAAATTCAAGTTACAAAGTGATTCGATCTTCAGAGCAATCCATCAGCCAGAAGTGCTAGTTTATTTTTAAACCCATTCGGTTTTTCTTGTATATCTTAGTAAAAAATTGATTTGTTTAAAATTTTAAAGCTGGAAGAGATATTAAATCATATGCTCTACACTTTATGCGAAACTTTCTTGTCTATATTGTACTGTTTAAAAATTATTATTATTTTAAGATGTTTCGGCGAGAGATCATGTGCTGGCAAGATTTTTTTTATTAGCTGATGAACTAATTCGAGTCGCTTGGTATAATGTTTTCTACATACATTGCTCTGCGCGGTAACTCAGCTTTGACGATTGGTAATTGTAAAAATACAAACAGGTGTTCCATTTCAATATTAACACCTGGATATCTCATATGAAACTTGCCGGGAACAAAATGGGCCATGAATTGTGGCGCAGCAATCGGTAAACTTGAGGGAAATTAATTTTCTTAAATGGAACACCCATTTTTATTTGCATATTATGATTCCTAACTTTTTTCTGATTCGTGATAAATGGCGCTGTAATCAACGAAAATAGGGCACACGTTTTCTTAAAAAAAACTCCCACTTTTTATAGAATGTTATGTTTCTGTGGTAACAACTAACTTTTGTCCGAAACTTTTTTAATTAATATCGAAAGTTGCGCTGCAATCAGAGAAATGGGTAAAATTCATTTCATCGGAACTTCGATGAAATAAACTTTTCTTTGCAATAACTTTTTTTTGGAAATACGCGCTTTTAATTCTGTACTTCTTTGAGTGCGTAGTACTGTACAAGCCGGCGGCATTAGCGTTACCCACTGTGCAATTTTTCTGTAGAAATTCATGATGGTTGCTAGCAACAGAGAAAGTTAACTACTGTTAGCACAGAATTATAAATGCAATAAAAGTGAGGGTTTCCATTTAAGAAAATTAATTCTACCGATTGCTGCGCCATTTATGAGAAAACTGAAATTGTCAATTTGTACCCCCCTTTGTATTCGACAAGTTTCATGTGAAAACGTTTTCCTTAAAATATGTATTTCTCGAGAAATTTGTCTATTAAAATTAAAATGGGACAACCTGTATATGTATAAATTATGAAAATCTAATTTAGCATATTGCCACGGGTTAAACTGCGCAGGGATGAATTGAATTTTATTTACAAACACGGAACACCGGACGCTTGATTGTTCTGTGCATGTATAAGGAAATATTGCATTTTCTTATCAACACGTATTTATGATATAAACGAGCTCAAGAATGTTGCTGATATTTTATACTGTGTTTCTGGTGCTGATTATTCGTGGTATGTAGTTATAATAATATAATATACCTTAATTATCCATTGCTGGTTTGCCAATCTGCATGGCAGTTTACCAGCTATTTTTATTCTTGTAATTTAATTAATTTTATTACTAAATTGCAATATAGAATTAGGTATGTAAATAAATTAATTAAAATAATTAAAATCAAATGTATTAATATGCATTTCTTATAATTTATTACAAATGCTAATGCTTAATTTTTATTATTCAGAAATGATATATTTACATATTTATTTTTGAGTAGGTACTAATAATACGAGGGCAGTTTGATAAGTCCGTGACTTTTCGAATTTCCCGTGTAGTAACTTTGATGGTAACACTGCTCCCGTCAACTAACATCTAGTAATAGACTAAAGTCAAAATTTGAGTAAGCTGCGTCATTACGTTTTTGTTTGTCAGCCATTAAAAGCAGTCTACCTCGTGAATTTTAACGAAAATGGTAAAAAGTAAATTTCATGTGCTGATTAATCATTAATTTTTGCGTAAAAAAACCATCACCGAAACCAAGGAAAAGCTCGATAAATATTATGGGGACTCTGCACCATCAATTTCAATGGTTAAGAAGTGATTTACTGAGTTCCGTTGTGGTCGTACCAGTACAAATGACGCTGAACGTTCAGGTCGCCCAAAAGAGGTCGTCATGCCAGAAATTGTCGATAAAATTCATGAAATGATATTGGACGATAGGAAAATGAAAGTGCGTGAGGAGGCTGAGGCTGTGGGCATTTCAACTGAGCAGGTACATCACATTTTACATGAATATTTGGACATGAAAAAACTATCGGCGCGATGGCTGCCGCGATTGCTCACATTCGAGCACAAGCGCAACCAACTTCACCATGGCAAAATTTATAAATTAGGCTATAAACTGCTACCTCATCCAGAATATTCTCCAGATTTAGCCCTCTGTGACTATTTTCTTTTAATAAACCTGAAGAAATGGCTGGGTGAAAGGAGATTTGGGTCTAATGAAGAGGTCATCACTGAAACAAACGCCTATTTTGAGGGTCTTGAGAAAACCTTTTATTTGGAAGGTATTAAAAAATTGTAAAAATGGTAGACTAAATGTATCGAGCTAAAATGGGACTATGAAAAGAAATAAAACGCTTTTTCTCCGAAAAAAATGTTTTTTATTCGAAAAGTCACGGACTTATCAAACTGCCCTCGTATTTTAGAAATTCTACAAAAATGTATGACCATATTTTTTGCTACATTATCATAAATATTTAGTTTTTGTGTACTACCAACCACTTCTATAGGTTGTCGTTTCATGTAGGATCTTTAAAATACAAATAATTTTCGTACAACTATGTCTAATACTATTCCAAGAAAATGTAGATATTTGTACCATGTTTCAAACATATCGGCATCATATTTTCATGATAGTCTATATTAAAATCTTTTATATATATTTCGGTTCTTCTGTTACCCATTCCTTCTCATTTCCTGCATATAGGATTAATATTCTCTAGCCGCGTGATACAGAAAACGAAAACCAATACTCTTTAATACATTATGTAAAGATACCACGGAATATTTAATATTACAGTCGCCATTGGCCATTGTTTCACCGTTTGTGTCGAGTTCTTACCGACGGTAAAATCTTTTCTTTATTTGTGTAAATTTTTTGACGATCCGCATCAGATTGAAAATTATTTAAGTACTGAACTGTACCACTATTTACTCTTTTTCGTTTAACACATAAAAAACTAGTAACAATTTTCTACACAGCAGTACGAGGTCTTTTGTGAAAGTTAAAGTTTTGGCTAGTGTTGAAAGTATTAAGTACGTTCATAACTACTTGCATTGCATCATCTGACATGTGCACTCGTTTTTACAATTTTGTTCTTTATTTGGTAAAGCTACACATTATCTACGACGTTTAAATCTTCACTAGACGGTCACCTCATTTGGAATTAACTCTAACTTCAGACTTTAGCTATACGTCAGGTCTTCGTATAGTCTAATAAAATTTGATATTTCAATTAATCAATTCGTAGAAATTTGTTTCGGTACAAATAAGAAAATTTTTTTTATTTGTTCTTACTCTAAAACTAATAAACTCTAACAAGCCGATCCCCTCTAACCGGGTCTATTCTCTAAAACAACTTATTGTGACAAAAATTAATCTTTTTTTTAAAGTTAATGAAATATTCTCCATTAAACATTAAGTTTCGTTGCGATTGTGTCACCATTAACAAGGCTACAATAACAACGAAATATTTATTTTATTTATCTTAATATGTTTTACTTATTTATTAATGTTTTTATTTTTACCTCCCGCACATATATGTAAGGGAGGTATTGTGACGGGTTAAAAATTTTGGTAGTGAGTTTTCAACGGTTAAGCACGTTTTGGGGACCCCAGATTATGATTTTACTATTTTCACGATGAGGTCTATGTGTGTTTGTGTATCTCTGTAAATAATTGAGTTACAGTAAATTATGTCATAATAAAAAAGAAGTAGAATAGCATGGGCTACAGTTTTTATTTAAAACTTTTTTTATATTATGCACCGTTCTGAAATTAAAAATTTGGGAAGTTATGTGGTGTCCACATCAGATTATAATACAAAACCATTTTCTAACTTAATATTTAGACCTTGCATGTTCCAATTAAGAACTGGTTAGGTTTTGATGATTGACCATCAACCGGAAGTGGAAGTTTACTTGAAGGCCCATAAGGGATTTTGAGTATATCTCAGTAAAAAATTGAGTAAGAATAAATTTTGTTATTATAAAAAAGATATTAAATAATATAGAATACAATTTTTATTTGGAACTTTTTTCTATTTTGCACCCTTTAAAATTGTTTAAGCGGGAGTTTGTGTTTTTTAATTATTGACCAAGATATTTATCTTTGTGTGTATTTTTATTTATTTATATATTTATTGTTTTTTAAAGTATTTTGTAACAGTTATTGAAAATTCACCTTGTGGCGTCGAAGCTAGTAGAGGTTCATTTTATTTAACAGGTTGACTGCAAGCGGTCGTATATGACCGCTGCCAGTCAACCTGTTAAATAAACCAGTGGCTGATTTCCAAAAGTTTCATTTATTGTTCATTATCCAGCCAAAAAAGTCCTTATTACTAATAACAACATCAATAGAGAATTGGGCCGAATGACGGAAATTGTATCTTAAATTATTGCTAATTCTGCCTAAATCGGCTGGAATGGCAATACCCCGCTATAAAGCAATAAATCTGTTGCAGTCTTAATTTTAGTGAAGCCCTGCAACAAGACATTTTGGCAAGCCCTGTTTTTTTAGTTGCTCTTTTGACCACGCGAAACCTGACGCGTGCCGACATCCGCCGGTCAACTCGCTCTCTTGTGTCGTAGCCACGTTACGGAGAGGTTGGTGTTTTTGCGATTTATGCTTAACACGTGTTTCCATTTTTGGTTTGTCTTATTTTGTTACCTTTCAACCTCACGTAAGTAAACGAAACTACTTTGTTGTTTATTTCGATCTTATTATTTGATATTTCGTTCAATGGTCTACTTCACAAGCAGCACCTTTTTGTTGATTCTCTTGGGTGTTGACTTTCTAGTCTCACCCTAGAGTGGTTATTTATAATTCGAGCCTACCCTTTTTTTTGGTACCCCTAAGTGGTTGTGAGCTGAGGCCACTCCACGATCAATTTTTTGAAATTTCGCATCTTATACGTAACTCTGCATAAACTTAGGTTAAGGATTTGTGGAACACGCCGCAGTGCGTTTGTATCCAATTTTTGTTGATGACATACAATTTTTGAAATTTATCACTTGCCAGTAATTCTGCATAATTATAATATTCAAATAACTCGAGTTTCCTATTCCCCTTTCCCTTCTCACCCCGTTTGATAGTGAGAGACTGTGAGAGTGCCTGTGCAGACGCGACGATCTCCTGAACCAGTACCTTCGGCTTTATTCAAGTTAATATTTGCTCCTTGTAGCCATTTCGTATTTCTGAAACTGATAATTTTTTTGTAGTTCATCTTGAACTTTGTGATATTATTTTTAAGTTGTTGATCAGCCTACGTTTTGAGAGTTTGGTTAGTTGAGTAACTTTACGTAGGGTTGACGCATTCAGTTTCAGATTTTACTGACTTGTTAAAGTAAATAATCTTTCGATTATTTTTTGTACATCATAGTTCGTCAGCGCACTTTTCTAACATCATCCATCGCATCACTTTTACTAACTTCTTTTCTTTCCTTTCCTATCCTATCGCTCAGCGTAAATTCAGTTTGATTTGTATAACTTTTTGATTTTAGTAAAATATTGTAACGATTTTTGTAATTTGCCATCTGCTTGTAACTACTCTTGTATTTTTATATTATTTTGGTGGTTTGGTTTTCTGTCGCTTGTTTTTTTTTTTTGTTCTCTAGCTGTTACGCCGACGCAGGGACTCTAGGCGAGAGCGTACAGGGCAGCGTAGAGCGTGGTCTGACACTGCGGACACCTGAACCACTTAACTCAGCCACAAGAGCGGCTACAGCTATAGTCGTCCTGGCCCGTTCTCTGAAGTCGTACAGCCCAAGAAGTACTGCGAATTGGTTCAATAGGCCATCTTTTACCTGGGCACATCAACGCACCATCCTTCCAGGGACACGAGGTCAGTTCTCCGACATCGCAACGCCGCCGGCTTTGTTAGACCGCTCCGCTAACCCTGACGTTCCTCGCAGAAGAACTCAGCTAGCTATCAGCGTCGGAAATCATATTGTAAACATCCCACACCTTAGTTGCTTCGGCCAAACTAGAGTAAGTTCAAGTCAGATTTGGTTTACTTCAATTTGTATTATTTGTACCACTTGTCTAAACTTTCGCCTAAAATATATACCAAATTTATATTTGTATGTCGTATATGTTTTCAATTTGGTGGCGCCCATTTTCTCTCTTCCTTCCTTTCTTCCTTCTCTAATAGAACCGGACCCACCAACACTTCAACCGCATTGTCCATCGCTAGCCGAGGATTTGTTTGTGCGCTTCTACCCAGGTAAAGTGTAACACAAATAAATTGGCACCGCAACGTGGGGCCAGCCATAACAAATAACTTGCACTCCTCTCCTGATTTGGCATTCCATCTACCAAAACCTGAAAACGCCACACTTAATTGTTCTATTAGAAATCGTTCCTTCTTTCTATCTCTTCTATGCTAACTGTATTAGTGAACTTATTACTAACTCACATCTCTCACAATCACTTCATTTATTAATTAATATTTGTATTCCGAGGAAATATGGATCCAAATTTGGTAAGCGATCTATTGATGGATGAGATCGAATACGAGCTAGAAGTTCGTGGTATTCCTGCTGATGGAGACGCTGGAAAGCTGTTGCATGGAGTATTAATGTTGGAGAAAGATAATGCTGTGAAACCCGACTTCCACCTCACCAACCCTTGTCAGGATTATGAAAATTGCAGACAAAAGCTACAAAATTTGCGCAGTAAGTTGATTAATTCTACTAGCTCTTCTTCTTTAAATAGTAAATATTTTCAAAACCGATTGAATTACCTTTATCGTCGACTTATTCGATTAAATCTGTTTTACCCTTGTTTGCCTTTAATCACCGAATTAGCCGTGCTACGCGTTGATTTTGAATCTCGCAAACCTTCGGATAATCTCATTTCATTCTTTGACGAACCCCCGGCAAAAGCTTCGGAACCCGCGCATTGTAATCTTACTCCTACCCCTGGAAGTTTTCACTCCATACCTCGTGAACCCGCGATGCCTAGACCAACTGTTCTGTTTCCTCCTTCGCCTCTTGCTGGATCAACTTCTGGTTTTATACCATTGCATAAATGGAATGTAACATTTGATGGCCGCGGTAGTGTCAATTCTTTTCTAGAGAGAATTCGCGAAATAGCCTCCTCTCGAGCTATTCACCCTCAACAACTTTTTCAACAAGCCAATGAATTATTTACGGGCCCTGCTTTGATTTGGTATCGTTCTGTTCGTGATCAATTAACTTCTTGGCACGATTTAGAGTCTCGTTTGCGCTCAGCATTTTTACCTAGTGATTATGATTTTGAATTATGGGATGAAATCCGAAATCGCACTCAAGGACCCGATGAAGGTATTGAAATGTACGTTGCTGTAATCCAAAACCTTTTTAACCGGCTTAGTAACCCACCTGACGAACCTACCCGTCTCAACCTTATTATGCGAAACCTACAACCTCGACTCCAAAAAGAACTAGCCGTAAATCAGTCGCAAAACATTCCTCAACTGATTTCCATCAGTAAAGTCATTGAAAATACCGAATACCGCATTTCCAAGTTCCGGAATCCTCCCTTTATTAATCCTAGAACGTTAGAGCCTGAATTAGCTTATCATCGCGATCGTTTCTCTTCTCATAAAATTGAATCTATACCAAAACTTCACGAGTTGCCTTCTACTCCGTTTCGAAAATGCTTTAATTGTAATAGCCCCGATCATTTAGCCCGAAATTGTACCCAACCTCACCAGAAACGCTGTTATTCTTGCGGACATAAAAATGTCACGCGTTCTACTTGCCCCAGATGTGCTTCGACAAAAAACGAGTTGTCTGGTGCCGTAGCAGCCGCCGGTACCTCGAACCATCCCTAAAGGCTGATCGTTCCTCTTGGATTAAATGGTTAAATACAGTTAAGCGTTTTTATCAAAGTTCAGAACTTGCTCCTCTTATCCAACATCCTGGACAAGATACTAGACCTTTTATAGATATCCAGTTTAACAAAACTCCCGTAATAGCATTACTAGATTCTGGTGCTAATACTTCTGTAATTGGAAAAGCAGGATTATCCTTATTATCCTCTCCTAATCTGTCAGTCATGCCTACCCCTGATTTAAATGTTAGTACTGCTGATGGTTCCTCACAACCTATTTTGGGTAGCGTGTTAGTACCTATCACTGTCGGATCCGTTACCAAATTGTTACAATTTTTAGTAGTTCCTACTGTGAAACATTCCCTCATCCTTGGAATTGATTTTTGTAATTTATTTAAGATTCAAGTAAATTTTGCTTCTAATTCTTGGACTCCTTCGCCTAACGAAATTGCCACCGTTTGTTCTTTGAAAGGTAAAGAGGAATTAACTGATTCCCAACGGGCCGCTCTTCAATTAGTTACGCAAGCTTATGCTAAACTTAGTTCTCAAGGACTTGGATGCACTCATTTAGTTAAATATTCTATTGACACTGGCGAAGCAGCCCCTATCAAGCAACGTTACTACCCGATGTCCCCTATTATGTTATCACACCTTCATAAAGAACTTGACAAAATGTTAGCCCTCGGTGTAGTTCGTCCTTCCAAAAGCCCTTGGTCTTCCCCAGTCCTTTTAGTGAAAAAGAAATCCGGTGATTTCCGCCTTTGTTTTGATGGCCGTAAGCTTAACTCAGTCACAAAAAAGGATGCTTATCCTTTGCCCTATATCTCAGATATATTAGATCATTTACGTGACACTAACTTCCTGTCTTCAATAGATCTGAAAAGCGCGTTTTGGCAAATGCCTTTAGATGAGAAATCTTGCGAAAAAACCGCGTTCACTGTTCCTGGGCGTGGCCTATTTGAATTTACTCGTACTGCTTTTGGTTTAACTAATGCCCCCGCTGCTTTGCAGAGACTTATGTCCGAAGTTCTCGGTAACGACTTAGAGCCATCAGTATTTGTTTATTTAGATGACATCATTATTAGCACAAAAACTTTTGAAGAACATATTTCATTGTTGTATACAGTATTAGATCGATTAAAAACTGCTGGGTTAACTGTTAATCATGACAAATGTGAGTTTTGTCGTTCTAGTTTAAATTATCTCGGATTTGTAATAGATAAACATGGTCTTAGAACTAACCCCGACAAAGTCGCAGCCATAGCTCAATTTCCTGTACCTCAAACTGTTACTGAACTTAAACGATTCATGGGATTAGCCTCTTGGTACCGCCGTTTTGTACCCCAGTTTTCCAGTATTGCCGCTCCCATTAACGCTTTGTCCTCTGGCAAACGTAAACTTAACAAATTAGTCTGGACTCCGGAAGCACTCGATTCATTTAACACCTTGAAAACCTCTCTCATTTCTGCGCCTGTGTTAGCTAGTCCTGATTTTACCCGACCTTTTTGTATTCAAACCGATGCCTCTAATTATGGCCTCGCCGCTGTTTTATCTCAAAAGGATTCTGAAGGACACGAGCATGTAATTTCATATATTAGTCGCACCTTAAACAAAGCAGAGCGTAATTATTCGGTTACCGAAAAAGAGTGTCTTGCCGTTGTATTCGCAATACAAAAATTTCGTCCTTACATTGAAGGTTCCCATTTTACAGTAATTACTGACCATTCATCACTGTTGTGGTTGATGAATATGACTGATCCTTCCGGAAAATTAGCTCGTTGGGCTGTTAAACTCCAACAATTTGATTTTGAACTGTTACATCGCCCTGGAAAATTAAACGTAGTTCCAGATGCCTTGTCCCGTGCTCCCCTGGAGTTAGCTTCTCTTGTTTCTTATTCTTCCACCACCGATCCCTGGTACTGTAAGCTACGGAACCAAATCGCTGAAACACCTGCTAATTATCCTAATTGGCGTCTCCAAAATGATGTCATTTATAAATTAGATCCCAGAATTCCTCTCGCTAGTAATATTTCCCCATGGAAAATCGTTGTACCCTCGGACAAACGTAATGAAATTCTACGTCAAGTTCATGATCATCCTACCTCGGCTCATTTCGGTATATTTAAAACTTTTAAAAAGCTATCAGAACAGTTTTATTGGCCTCACATGAAGTCTAGCGTAATTCGTTATGTAACTCGTTGCAAAACTTGTTTAGCTCAAAAATCTCCGTCAATTCAACCACCTGGTTTGATGGGCACCCAAAAACTAGTTCGTTACCCTTGGCAAGCCATAGCCATCGATTTGATGGGCCCCTTTCCCCGATCCTCCTCGAATCACTTATACGTTTTAGTTATCTCTGATTGGTTTACCAAATATCCTTTGATATTTCCCTTGCGTCAAGCTACAGTCAAGTCTATCTGTACTATTTTAGAACGCGAAGTTTTTCTTGTTTATGGTGTTCCCCAAATTGTGATGTGCGACAACGGAACTCAATTTGTCAGTAATGAATTTAAAAAATTATTACAACAATACAAAATTCCTAAGCTGTGGTTCAATGCCAAATATCATCCCCAAATAAATTTTGTAGAGCGTACTAACCGCGTCATTAAAACCGCGATTCGTTCTTATTTAGGACATAATCAACGTGTTTGGGATCAAAATTTGCAAAAAATAGCTCAGGCTATTCGCACTTCTGTCCACGAAGTTACTGGTTTTTCCCCAGCTTATTTAAACTTTGGTCGACATGTTCCCTTGTCCGGTGAATTTTATGGTTCAGCTCCCGACT
This sequence comes from Poecilus cupreus, assembly GCA_963942605.1. Lineage (NCBI taxonomy): Eukaryota > Metazoa > Arthropoda > Insecta > Coleoptera > Carabidae > Poecilus > Poecilus cupreus. The sequence continues at coordinate 27,832,121 of OZ012718.1, forward strand.
TAATTTGTTCTGATTCTCGTGCCACTTACGCTCACCAACTGTCAGACTTGCACGATGTTTTCACTAAAGTGGAAAATAAATTAAAGAAATCTCATGACCGTGCCGCAAAACAATATAATCTTCGCCGACGTCCTCTTGAGTTTCACGTCGATGACACCGTTTGGAAGAAAAATTATGTTCTTTCCAATGCCGCTAATTTCTTCTCCTCTAGTTTAGCCCCTAAATACATCCCTTGCAAAGTTATTCGCAAACTTTCTAAGCTAGTTTATCAATTAGAAGATTCCGATGGAAAAAATTTGGGCAATTGGCATATCAAAGACCTTAAACCATCACCCCCTGGTGATTCCGATGAAGATGATGTCCACCCCTAAGAAATTTTATTTAGCCAATAAAATTTCTTTGCGTCGGAAGGAGGTAGTGTTGCAGTCTTAATTTTAGTGAAGCCCTGCAACAAGACATTTTGGCAAGCCCTGTTTTTTTAGTTGCTCTTTTGACCACGCGAAACCTGACGCGTGCCGACATCCGCCGGTCAACTCGCTCTCTTGTGTCGTAGCCACGTTACGGAGAGGTTGGTGTTTTTGCGATTTATGCTTAACACGTGTTTCCATTTTTGGTTTGTCTTATTTTGTTACCTTTCAACCTCACGTAAGTAAACGAAACTACTTTGTTGTTTATTTCGATCTTATTATTTGATATTTCGTTCAATGGTCTACTTCACAAGCAGCACCTTTTTGTTGATTCTCTTGGGTGTTGACTTTCTAGTCTCACCCTAGAGTGGTTATTTATAATTCGAGCCTACCCTTTTTTTTGGTACCCCTAAGTGGTTGTGAGCTGAGGCCACTCCACGATCAATTTTTTGAAATTTCGCATCTTATACGTAACTCTGCATAAACTTAGGTTAAGGATTTGTGGAACACGCCGCAGTGCGTTTGTATCCAATTTTTGTTGATGACATACAATTTTTGAAATTTATCACTTGCCAGTAATTCTGCATAATTATAATATTCAAATAACTCGAGTTTCCTATTCCCCTTTCCCTTCTCACCCCGTTTGATAGTGAGAGACTGTGAGAGTGCCTGTGCAGACGCGACGATCTCCTGAACCAGTACCTTCGGCTTTATTCAAGTTAATATTTGCTCCTTGTAGCCATTTCGTATTTCTGAAACTGATAATTTTTTTGTAGTTCATCTTGAACTTTGTGATATTATTTTTAAGTTGTTGATCAGCCTACGTTTTGAGAGTTTGGTTAGTTGAGTAACTTTACGTAGGGTTGACGCATTCAGTTTCAGATTTTACTGACTTGTTAAAGTAAATAATCTTTCGATTATTTTTTGTACATCATAGTTCGTCAGCGCACTTTTCTAACATCATCCATCGCATCACTTTTACTAACTTCTTTTCTTTCCTTTCCTATCCTATCGCTCAGCGTAAATTCAGTTTGATTTGTATAACTTTTTGATTTTAGTAAAATATTGTAACGATTTTTGTAATTTGCCATCTGCTTGTAACTACTCTTGTATTTTTATATTATTTTGGTGGTTTGGTTTTCTGTCGCTTGTTTTTTTTTTTTGTTCTCTAGCTGTTACGCCGACGCAGGGACTCTAGGCGAGAGCGTACAGGGCAGCGTAGAGCGTGGTCTGACACTGCGGACACCTGAACCACTTAACTCAGCCACAAGAGCGGCTACAGCTATAGTCGTCCTGGCCCGTTCTCTGAAGTCGTACAGCCCAAGAAGAGCTGTATTCCATTTGCCATCCGATAAGATCAGTTCACTTAAGTCGGATTAAGATAATTCAGTTCATTTAGTTCAGATCATATGTCACGTGATATTCAAATGGAACAGGATTTTTTGAACTGACAGATGGTTTGCTAACCTCAAATAAAAGCTTGATACCTTGATAGTTGTAGTTCTTGTATTTCTTTCTTCGCAGCTAACTATAATACTGAAAGTTGTTATTAAGGACCTTTTATAAATTCTTATAAATAATTGTAATTTATAATGGATAATATTAAGAAGAAAATGGACGAGTTTATAACAGTAAGTATAATAATATAATACAATACCATGAACAATTTTATAAATAATAAAATTAGTACACATATGAGTAATCTACCTATTATTTAATTTCAGGAAAGTTTACTTAAAGGAGGACCAACTGATATACTAAGTATTTTGGACACTTCAAGTTCTGAATCTGATGGCACAGAAGAAACAGATGAATCTGAAACCGATTCAGATGAAGAAACTCCTCAAAGATCTAAAAGAATTAGAATACAATCATTTGTTTCTAGTGTAGTTACAAACTACTCAGAAAAAGAATTTAAAAAACATTTCCGATTATCTAGGAACACAGCAAATTTTCTGAAAGGTTTGTATACCTTACACAAATTGATATTTGGTTTTGTATTTATGCAGAATTGTTGCAGATTTAATAACTCCAGGTTATGAAAGAAATGCTAACCACGGACGGGAACAGATTTCTTCATACACGAGCATTTTAATTTTTATATGGTACATGGCGAATCAAGAAACGTTTCGAACTATTTCAGATAGATTCAATGTGACTGAAAGTTCTGCGTACAGAATTATAAACAAAGTTGTCGAAATATTGTTTGACAAACGAAATGAGTTTATAAAATGGCCAGAATATGGAGAATATAGGCGTATTTCTGAAGAATTTAGAAGTAAAAAAGGATTAAAGGGAGTTTTAGGAGCTATTGACGGATCGCATATTCCCATAAAACGTCCTCAACAGGATAGTCACGATTACATTAATCGGAAAGGGTGGCACAGCATTCTTCTTCAAGGAACAGTGGATCACAGAAAAATCTTTATTGATGTTTCATGCGGAGAGCCAGGATCTCTTCATGATGCTCGAGTACTCCGAAAATCATCATTATATGTAAAGGCAAATAGTGATAATAATTTGTTTAGAAATTACTTTTTACTAGGAGATTCTGCATACCCATCCATGCGATGGCTTGTACCACCGTACAGAGATAATGGACATTTAACTAATAACCAGATAAGATTTAATTATTTACATTCTTCCACAAGAATTGTAGTGGAAAATGCATTTGGTTTATTAAAAGGCCGATTTAGACGTCTCAGAAAATTTGATAATAATAATATAAATTTTATAGTTAAATGTACTATTGTTGCCTGTATGTTGCATAACATATGTATTTTGCAAGATGATTTGGTTGAAGATGCTATATATGTGGATGATGATGAAATTGACGTGATGGAGAATGAAGATGATACAGAAAACACCAGAGAATTACTTTTTAACTCTTTATTTTAGATGTATAATATATATATTTATTTTTTGTACTTTTATTCTAACACTTTTTGTCAGTCTTATGTTCCTATTAATACTTATGAATAAAACAACAAACAAAATAAAAATCAGTCTTCTCAAATAAAAAAATAAAATCTTCTGAAATACTGGTAACATTATATATATAAAATTAAGAATTTTTTTCTAAAGACAAATATTTTTCCAGGGCCCTTACTTTTCTCTCTTCTATTTCTAAATATCTTTCAAATAAACATAACTTCCTTTCAGCGCGGTCTTCCTTTTTCTTTGTTTCTTCTTCAAGATATTTTTTTCTTTCTTCCCGTTCTTCGCATTTTTCTAATAACACTTGTTTTTTTAGTTTTATGAAGTCTTCATAATGACTCAATCTTTTCCTTTTGGGGGTGCTGGTTTCTGTAGTTTCTGCAACATTTGGTTGGGCACTATCTTTACTGCAGTGAGGCTGCGGACTGTTATACGTGACATTTTCGTTTATGTCTACGTTTACTGATGGATTATTTTTTCCATCAGAGGTTTTATTCAAATTTTCTTCCTCCATTTCTTTATTACTTTTCTCTCCTACACTAGGTGTTGAAACACAAGATTCGTAGGTATGCGAACAACTCGCTGAAGGTTTGTCGCCCAGCACTTCGTCCATTTCTTCAAAGAAGGCAAATTTACTAACACCTCTTCCTGTTTTCCTAGAATTGTCTTTAACTGATTTATATGTTCTCACTAAGTTCTTCCATTTTACTTCACATGATTTTGCACTTTTGTTGCAATTTATACTTAATAAGTCGTTTGAAATATTATCCCATACATGCTTTCTTTTTTTAACACTATAAAATTCTTCCATTCTTGTTTTGTAGCTCTCTATTAAAGCCAATGCCTCGTTTCTAGTCCACGTATCCCTTTCTTGATTATTTGCTGCATCCTTTTGTTGAATATTCGTATCCTTATCTTCTTTATTTATATTATTTTCTTCATTACTACTTATTAATTCATGTTGGTAGTTTTGCAGCAGTTTCTGTGCGTATAACATATCTGAAATTAGGTTATATTTTTAACAAAATTTAATTTCAAGAATTATTTATAATCATCATACCTGATCTTGCTCTTTTCACAACATCTTCTGGTAATTCGAGCACGTAGGTCATATTACTTTCTGGGTTAAACAACTGCAGTTTATCCATTTTATTTTAAACTTCAACACTCACAAATCACGTGACAAAATGATCTGAGCTAACTGATTTACCTGCCGAGATGGATTACTTCGTTCATTTGGTTCAGAGCCGTAATGTGGAGGGGGTGAAATGATCCAGTTAAATGGAATGACAAACAAGTAATCTCATTCAGTTAGTGTAAGTTAGATCTGATCCAGATGGCAAATGGAATACGCCTAAATACTGCGAATTGGTTCAATAGGCCATCTTTTACCTGGGCACATCAACGCACCATCCTTCCAGGGACACGAGGTCAGTTCTCCGACATCGCAACGCCGCCGGCTTTGTTAGACCGCTCCGCTAACCCTGACGTTCCTCGCAGAAGAACTCAGCTAGCTATCAGCGTCGGAAATCATATTGTAAACATTCCACACCTTAGTTGCTTCGGCCAAACTAGAGTAAGTTCAAGTCAGATTTGGTTTACTTCAATTTGTATTATTTGTACCACTTGTCTAAACTTTCGCCTAAAATATATACCAAATTTATATTTGTATGTCGTATATGTTTTCAATTTGGTGGCGCCCATTTTCTCTCTTCCTTCCTTTCTTCCTTCTCTAATAGAACCGGACCCACCAACACTTCAACCGCATTGTCCATCGCTAGCCGAGGATTTGTTTGTGCGCTTCTACCCAGGTAAAGTGTAACAAATCAAAAGCAATAATTAAAATTTCCGATGTTAACAACATAATAAATAAATTCATAATATTTAATATTTCAATAATTAATCTATTTTATTTCGAGATTGACATAAAAAACTTGTGCACCTCACGCCCAGAAATTGTTTTACGAGTGCTTTTATGTAAAAAAAAAAAAAAAAAATGTTGCGTAATTTTAAATGATCGCCAAAGAGATAATTATATCTACGATTACAAAATACTTACTTACCATTTCTATGATTTGTCAAGAAAATAAAATCATTGTTAACCCTTCGTTATTGTGGTGGGGTATGTCGTACCCCAACAGCACTTTTTGTTTCTTAAATCAAAATATTAGTAACTATGAGTACTGCTATTTTTAAAATAAATAATACTAAGTACCATTGGTTTAATGTATTTGACTAACAATAAAATTTTGAAACATGTTTTATCATTTAAATTCCAAATTTGAAAATTCCTGATAGTTTTATAGAACTTTAGTTTGGGGTATAACATACCTCGCAAAACTAACCGCGTGTTCTTTTGCCATCACACTAACGAAGGGCTGATATGCAAAATTTGTATTTCATTTTCATAAAATGTTTGAAACATGTTACAAAAGTAATTGCATCGTGTAGAAACTTGTGTAAGTAGACGTGAGAGCCTCTTGTTGGGACCGCATATCGGCTGATAATCTTTTATCCCACTTTAGCTAAATGAACACATTAAGATGATACTTTTCGTGTTGTGCACTGAAGTGAAACATTTGTTTGTAATTCTGATAGAATTAATTGTGTGCATTAACCAGAAATCTCATTTGAACTGTGATTTAGCAGTAGTATAATTTAGTTGTTTCAATGATGAGAACACTTTCACTTTTATGAGTGCGAAACGGTACAAAATATGAAACAAAGTCGCAGATTAAAATTGTAGCACTGCACATCTTTGTGAATGTAACAAAATTTATATCCTAAATGAATAATTTACTTAGATATAAAATAAATTGTGAAAATCTAAGGCTAAGAATAATAGGCATCCAAGATTACTTTTTTTAAGATGTAGAGGTGGTTGATCTCTAGCATCCGAGTGTGATTCAAGGCCATGGCGTTTTTACGATAATCACACTTGCCGGCCGGTAGACTTAAACCTGAGAACCTCAGATTCATACGTCACAACTTGCATTGAATAGCGCGCTAACACTCTGAACCACCACACTGGCCATAACAGGCCTTAGATGTCTTAAAATCTTCGATCTGTAATCTCGGATTTCAAACTGACATCTACGGCTCATAACATCGCTAGGAATGTTAATAGCTATAATTTTAATACTTTAACAATATTTCATATATGTATTCAGTGCTATGCTTCAGCTTTCGAATTGTTTTTGTTCACCTACAGTGTCCTGGTAAGTTAAATCAAGTGGTGGTATTAGTTGCCATTTCGTGACTCTAGGGAACGACCCCATTAAAAATTTCATGATAGTACGAAGAACTAAATTGATATTGGTAACAATTGCTAAACCGGATATGGGAGTTTATTTGACACATAAAACAATAAATTCAATTAATTTGAATAATAAATAGGTTGCGAAGAATATGTTCAAATAACAGATGTTAGTAATATTATTTGAAACATAAAATGTAAGTTAGATTTTTTTTGTATCTATTTCCAGTTTTGAGTAAAACTAATTAAATTATATATTTAATAATAATTTTGGATTAATTGATTAAACTCTATCCAGATTAATATCAAATTAATGGTCTCGTAAAGAAGGCTTGATCTCAAATATCAAAAATAAATGTTAAACAATCTTTGTACATTTGACAAATGAACATTAGACAAGTTTCGAGAGATTGGAAATTGAATAGCACTCATTAAATTTTAAGCAGATGCATGCAATTCCTTAATATATTTATCGTATCATTGACTGTTACAACCTTATAATATTAAACATTTATTAATTACAAATATATAATAACGTTAGTTATTAGTTTGAACACTGGTATTTCATGAAAATGAATTGGGATGTTGAATTTACTGCCTAGTGCCAAGATTTCTTCAACTTCTGGTGGAAAAGTAATTGAAGTTAGGTTGAGGAACCAATCTTTGTCATGGATACGAGAAGAATTGTCATTTTGTGCAATCCTGTTTAATTTAGTTATATACACAGATTTTATTTGTAGATTCAGATGGTTAAATTGGCGTTGTATCGTGGCTGATATTCTGTACCAATGTATATAACTGACATTATTTTTAATTTCTGTTAGAAGGTCGGTAAATTCTATTTTAATCTGTTTCAATCGCCAACAGAAAATATTTATTTCAACATTCAGTATGCATCTCTTGAAATCTTGCAAGATGGCTTTAATTTTGTTATGAAACGGATGTTGTCCAATGAAAAGATTTTCTAGGCAGCGAATGTTTTGTGTAATATGTCTAGGTGTTAATTGTGTTTGTCGACATCGTAGTAGAAAAACCCTATTGTTTGTGGCGCGTACAATACTTCTGTTTAGTTTTAGTAAGTGTTTTAGTTGTGTTTTGGCATGATGTCCGTATGCGTTTTCAACGTCTTGTGTTAATGATGTTGTTGCATGGATGTTTTCTTCAGAAATTAAGTAATGGAAAAAAGGTATTCGACTGGTAGTAGTAATTTAGGTAAAAAAAAAAATATTCGAATTGCAGTCAATTACATAATATCACGCTATGTCCCACTTAGTGGGGTAGCACGAACCCAGAAACACAGTCAACCTACAATCAATCTCCTCCAAACATTCCTATCCTGACACACTACTTTCGCCTCGTCCAAATTCATAGTGCGACTCATACATGCTCGTTTATTCTTCACACTCACATATACATATTAGTTTCACCAACCTTTCATTCGATATTCGCTCAACATGTCCAAACCACCTCAACTGACTCACTCCCACTTTCTTAATAACATTCTTCTCAATCTCACACTCATCATACACCAATGTATTCCGTATACGATCACGTCTCGTATACCCATGTTACTGTTACCCTGGTGGTAACAACCTACCAACCCGGCTTGGTGCTTAGAATGAAAGCGCTTATCCTGGGTTGAGCCTCGGCTTCGCTCAGATGGAGACGGCGTGGTTCGACGAACGAACGTGAGATAAATCTCTGAAACTCGGTGGGCGCCAGTCGGTCAAAGGCGTCGACAGCTCAACTAAAGGGACCGACAACTTCGCAGGATAACGGTGGATGAGGGCAGTAGGGATGCAATTAATCAGCGCAATTAACAATAAGTAAGTATATTGAGATGAGTGAAACCAAAATACAAACTCGGACAACGTATGCCGTACGGCACTGGAACGTCCAATAATTGAGCAACAAGATGATGGGACTGCCGGACGCGAAGGGTCGCCGTGAGTCGGGGTATCGGAAGGATTGCGGGCCAAAAAAAATACCCAGAGTGAAGGCAGTATAGCGCAACGACGTACTCGACGCGATGGTACCACCCTTTGAATACTTGGCGCAATTATTGAATATCAAGCAGTCCTTCGGACTATGGTCACACGCGCAACACAACGCGGTCGCAGTAAACAAGGTCTACGCTCAACAATAAAGTGGATTGGAATGCCCCGTACACGTAAGTGCATATAACTTGTCCCGGATTAACAATCGAATTACAATTATAAATATAATTAATATAAAGTGAAATAATCAATAACATAAATGACAATGGCACGTCGATGAATAACAGTAAATCAAAAAAAGGAAATATTTGGATGCGCTTAGCTGAGATTTGGAGTTGCCCTGGTGTTGAACGGCTCGACTGTCGGCAAGTGTCCGAGAGATTCCGAGCAGGCACGAAGTTACGTCAGGACAAGATGGCGGCAACTGTGAGGCACGGACCGCAGGTCGTGATGACGGCACGTACTGTCTCACGCCAACTGATGAAGAACGCCAATTGTCCCTCGGAATAGAGTACTGTCTCCAACAGCACAAATACTGCTTGGCAAACCCAACCCAGCGGAACGATCCAAGGTGTTGAGTCCAAATGACTCAATAATGAATGACTCAATGATGAATAAATATTCGAATGTGAATAAACCAAATAGCTAGGAACATGAACTTATGACGATGCTGAATCTCTCTTAACTGATTTAATTCTTACCACGCCTTTTACCCATTGCGGGTGTGGCACTCTGCTTACGCAGATCTCGATAAGTGATATATTTTGGCGTATGAAATGCGGTTACCAGCCGTCAAGTCATAGCCCCCAAAGTTGTTAGTGGAGGGGGAACCACAGGGGTAAATTTAAATTGGCAACTGTCGGAAGTGGGATTCGAACTGAGGATCTCGCGATCCACAGTCCGATACGTTGCCACTGAGCTATTTACTCCATAACACTAAAATAACAAATACAAAAACTTATACACTAACACTTATCACTACTATAAATAAACACTATTATTTATATTAACTAGCAGAGCGATATTTATTAAAGCCGATATATTTATATTCAGACCGCGCGATATATTTATGTTCACAAGCTCTTCATAGTAGCTTCGGAGTCGACTAAGTCATCTGACTTACTGAGTCTGAGTCAACTACCTGACTGGCCGACTCAACTCGACTAACTAAGTCCGAGTCCTCTAAAAGACTGACTGACGGCTGCCGGCGATTCCTTTTATATACGGCACGTTCATTGTTTCTGGAAGCTGCTGGAACATTCCCTATTGTGGAGCAAACGACTTATTCGAACCCGCAAGCGTTGCGTCATGCACTCGGCGACGCGGCGTGGCGGCGCAGCGTGGCGGTGTTCGTTACAATAATTTTAACTTTCATAATTATTTATATTTTGAAATAACCGTGTATTTCAGCTATACGTAGTACTGCTCCAGATAGAATGCAACATAGGTTGCCATTGTCAATGTTAAATGAACTTGTCATTATACTTTTAAAAAGTTTATTAACCAGGAAATAGTTCTAATGGTTACTTGGTATAATGGGGTCTTTCACCATTTTTTTTTATATTTTTTTATGAAACTTTATCTATATTTAAGACTATCTTCACTTTTAAAAAGTCTTAATTGTTATTCATTAAGCCACAATGATTTTTTTTTAAATGTTGTGACGTCATAGTAGAGGTATTGCTGAATCTAAAACAGTAGAGATTTAAATAATTTTTGTTACATAAATGTTCTATTTTATTGTAATAACAATAATAAAATAAGTAAAAATATATATGACTACAATTATTTACAATCTGTACTGTTTTAGATCCAGCAACACCTTTACTATGACGTCACAACATTTAAAAAAAATCATTGTGGCTTAATGAATATCAATTAAGACTTTTTAAAAGTGTAGATAGTCTTCAATATAGATAAAGTTTCATAAAAAAAATTTAAAAAAATGGTGAAAGACCCCATTCTTTTTATAGTTGGAGGAATTTCATAAAAATTGTTAATTTATTTTCTAAACGTCCTAGAAGCTCACTAATCCTTCCAAAGTTTAGAATACACTTTGAAAATTTAAAAGAGATGAATAGATGCATCATTAGGAAAAGGCAAAGTTGAAAACTGAAATTTATTTTTTTATGTTGCATTTTATCAGTGTTATCGTGTTTAATATTTTTCAAAAACCTATTTTATATTACCAAGCACTATCCCCCACCGCTGCCCTTTGGGGGGTAATCGTTTTCGTATTTATCTTCCGGAATCATAAACAATAATTATTTTTCTGATTACATTGCCATCTATCGCGAATCGGAAAAAAGTTTCATACAAAACTTAGTTTTACCTTACTATCTGAATGTACAATAAAAAATGGAGGTTTCCATTTAATATTACAAAATGGCCCCCCGTTTCACCCCCAGTGAGTGGCGGTGGGGATTGTGCTTGTTAACATAAGATAGGTTACAGAAAAATATTAAACACGTGTATTTTTGTTTGTTTGTTTTTTAATGCGATGTGTGTTTCTCGAGATATTTCACTGTTCCGGAACTTTTTAACACCTAGTATAATTGGTATCCATTGTAATTTATAAATAACGGGTAAATGCATATTTCTTTTTAGCTGAAGCACACGGTTATAAACATTCTGTATATTGTATTGTTTTAATTTTTTTTTGTGCTGGTTGACGAGAATAAAGTGCGATTAATAAAATTTTAAATGGCGCAATAATAATTGAATAAATCAATTCGTCTTGTTCAAATCGTTTATTTTATATTTGACATATTGATTTTATTGCAGCTATAAAAGGGAAACGTTTTTAATTTAACTATTAATTCTCTGAGGTAATATAATTTTTGTTTGTCTATTAAGTAGTTCGCACATAATTTCTAGTATTTGCAGTTTATGATTCTCGTAAAACAGCGATAAAAATTTTACGCATAGTTTTACGGGAAAGTACAAACTTAGTACAGTCAGATACGAACAAAATATTTGAAAGAGCCATGATTTATATTTGTTTGACAGGTTGGAATGTAGGCTTGGCCGGTAGTTTATTTAACAGTGAGGAATCGAAAAAATAAATGTGTATGTTTCTGTAGGCTTTAATTTGCATACAGCATTCTTGGTGCGCAGAAAATGTTAAATATTTCGATTTTTACTTTAGTTCATGTAATGGGAATATTTGTTTCTCGGCACACATCTTTAATTCATTCATTATTTACAAATAAGGAAAATAGTAATTATCTGCAAATTTAAAACACATGGAATGTAAATATCTATGTGGTAATCGCGAGGTTCTTGGTTCAAATCCTACTGCTGACAGTTGCCATTTTAAATTTACTCCTATGGTTCCCCCTTCTGAAATCTTTTCTATGATTCGACTGCTGGTAACCGCACATAGTACGCAAAAATATCATTCCGAGATCTGCATTAGCAGAGTGCCACACCCACAATGAAAAAAAGGTGTATTGATTTATTTATTTTAGTTATGAGATTATGTTCGCCTCAGATAACAACCATGCACCTCATCCTTTATTGGAAAACCTTTATTTTACAAGAACAGGAAAATTTTTATAGTATTTTATATTTACCAGCTATGTGTGAATAGAAGTACAGTTATCAAATAATAAATAAAAATGCTGTTTTTTTTTTTGTTATTACTTGCGAATTTATAATAATGTGTATTAGCGTCTTTTTTAAAATGAAAGGACACAGCGAGTAAATTTGAATTAGTAATTGTTCATTTTGAAAACGTCCAAATATTTTGCTTGTTATTTTTAACTCTCTATAATCTTTGAATATAATAATTCACTATAGTGTATTACCTATTTTTTTTATTTTATAAAGGACGCACTAATAAATTGTTGGTAAACCCCCTCAATATTTTGACATGCTTTTTATTATTTTTTGACAACTAATAACATTTTTAAGATTACTTTTATTTTATATTGATGCTTCACTCCTGAAGATAACTTATCTGTAGATCAGTAAATTGTTATATTATCTGGAAATACGCAATATGGCCCAATTATTTACACCAGGATTGGGGTTATAATTTGAAAAATGTTTATATCACTAAAAATTGGCATATACTTTTATTGTATTTCTATATAATATAAACCCTAAGAATCTTAATGCTGTAGAGCGCATCGTCATATCTCTTAAATTTATAGAGATATGTCAATTTTCGATGTTTTTCGAAATGCTACTTTCAGTGGCTGCAACTCAAAATATGTTAAAGATATTGAAAAATAGACTCAGTTTTGTTCGTTCATTTTATTACAAATTAGCAAATTTTGAAAATTTTCAAATTTGTCGATTTTTTTCCCCAAATTTCGATAGGCGATAATTCGATAAATATAAAAGATACAGACCGTTCGATTCAGCTTGTCAAAATACATAAGTATGTAAAATTTCATTAAAATTGCATTACGCGTTATAGAGTTAGAGCAAAAAGTGTGAAAATGACGTTTTTTATTTATTTATTCTACAGGACGAATCCCAATAACAGAATAAAATGCAATATAATTATAATACAATTGTGTAGATTTTTGTAATTACATTAAACTTGTACCCCAAAAAAACCAAACATGAAAAAAAAATAACATAAATAAGTTAAGAAATATAACAAATAGTAAACTTATTTTAATAATTCAGTCAGTTTCCTTTTAAATGAAAGTAAACTACTAGAAAAATCAAGTTCATCTGAATACGAATTAAAACTAATACACATTGAATTGATAGGAGAGTTTAAATAGTAATTCGTTCTAGAAAAATTACAAAGGAAAGTAACTGAGTTTCTTGTGTTGCAAGGCCGTACATAAAAATTCAGTTGACCGAGCACGTTAGCATCATCTATTAAATTATTGACTACTTTATACAAAAATAATATTTGCTTTTTAATTCGGCGATGTTTTAATGATTCCAAGTTAAACAGTTCCAACAAACAGCTGTAATCAAGGTCGGACCATGTGTGAAATAAACGGTAAAACCAGTGTTTGCAAAACTTTTTTTGTATATTTTCAATATTTATTATTTGATAATTATAATACGGATTCCATATAATGTTACAATATTCTAGTTTGCTTCGAACTAACGACATATATAAGTTCTGCAAACACTGTTTGTTCCGAAAATCAAAAGTTATACGCATAATAAAACCTAAATTTTTACAGGCTGAGTTAATCATAACATTTATTTGTGGATTAAAATTAAGTTTCAAATCGAAAATTATACCTAAGTCTTTTTTCTCCGAAACTCTTTTGAGAACTTTTGTATCAAAGTGATAATTAAATTGGATAATATCAATTTTTCTTGAAAATGATAATACCTCACATTTATCTTTATTAAAAAATAATTTGTTATTAAGCGACCATTCATAAATATTACGTAGATCTTCTTGTAATTTTATGCAATCGTCAATACTTGATATTGTTGTAAATATTTTGAAATCATCCGCGAATAGAAGACATTTGGAATGTGAAACTACATTGACAATATCATTTACGAAAAATACAAAAAGCAAAGGGCCTAGGATAGAACCTTGTGGAATACCCGAAGTAGCACAAAAAAAATCGGATTTGAAACCGTTAACAAAAACATATTGAACCCTATTTTGCAAGTATGCTGAAATTAAATTTAATAGATTATCTCCAAAACCAAGTAATTTTAATTTATTAAGTAGAATTTTATGCGAAACTGTGTCGAAAGCTTTCGCAAAGTCAGTATAAATGCAATCCACTGGTTTTCTTTCATTTAAAGATTCAGAAACATGAGTAAATTGAACCAAGTTAGTGACAGTTGATCTAGCGGGGACAAAACCGTGCTGTAGTGTAGTAATTAAATGCTTACTTTGATTTTGTATATATTTAAACAGTATAGATTCAAAAATTTTAGCAAATACACATAAACATGAAACGGGTCTATAGTTACGTATTTGAGTCCTGTCACCGGATTTGAAAATGGGGCAGATCTTAGCCATTTTCCATACCTTAGGAAAAGTCTGGGATTTTATACATAAATTGAACAAATCGCAGAGAGCTTGAATTAGACAATCTGCACAACCTTTGACAACGTAAATAGGTATATCATCAGGTCCTACTGATTTAGAATTACTCTGGGATTTGATTGCTTCAGATACATCTGAGCAAGTAACACTAGGCAGAAAAATAAAGTTATTGACAAAAGAGGTGTCAGAATCAAATTGGCTACCACTACTTTCAACATCTAAGGTGAAAACACTTTTGAAAAACTTTGCAAAACCCTCAGACACTTCAGTACCACCTTCAAACGGTTCATTATCCATGTACATGGTTGCCGGTAGCCCAGCGTTCGATTTTTTACTATTAATAAAGGCCCAAAAATTACTGGTATTATTATTAACTATATCAGATTCGATATGGTCTATGTAATTTCTGTATAAAGAGTGGTTCAATTTTTTACTTTTATTTCTTAAATCTTTAAATTTGTTTAAATAAATTATATTATTTGTATTTTTGTACAGTTTTCTGTATCTTTCCTTAGCTTTTATTAATAAAATTAGTTCTCTATTGAACCAAGTGGGATACTTGGGTCTAGTTCGTTGAATTTTAGGTACACATATATCCAATATACTATATATCTTATCATAAAATCTTTTGACTGCTAATTCAACGTTTTCACAATTAGCTATCCAATTCCAATCGACTTCAGAAAGAAAATTGTACAAAAGTATATAATTTCCGTTCTTAAATTGGTAGTAAGTATCAGGTGCACTACATGACTTATACTTGGTTTTGCTGAATATGTCAAATTCAATTAGTAATGATGGATGGTGATCATCTTCTGGCAAAATTGGATCTAAGTTTTTATTTACAGTACAGTTAAAGTTAGCCACTACTACATCAAGAATTCGATCATTGTGATTAACTGTATTGTTGAATTGATTCATATTCAGTAAACTAATATAATTAATAAAATTTAAAACATGTGCATCATTCATTGATTTATCTGAAAGATATTTGCTCAAATTGGGAAGATTAAAATCACCTACTATTATTACATTCGTATTATAAATAAAAGGTAATGCGATAAGTGCATCAAAGAAATTTTCATAAACATTAATAGAAGCATTAGGGGGAATATAAACAGTAATTAAATAATAAACTGAAGAACAGATAACTAGTTTTATGCATAATAGCTCTACATTTGGGTTATTGCACATAATGTCAATTTTAGTTGGCGTAAGCGAGGTCTTGGCTGCAATCAACACGCCCCCGCCGCTCTTCTTGCCGGTTGCTTCTGGATCCCTGTCTGATCGGAAGACAAGGTAACGACGATCAAACAGTTCGGAGTCGAGAACAGTGTCCTTCAACCACGTTTCAGTGAAGACGAACACATTATAATTTAAAGTAGTCACATTTAGATAAAGCTGTGCCAACTTAGTGTTGACACCACGGACGTTTTGATAATACATTGCCACAGGTTGATTTAGTTTTTTGATTCAACTAGACGCGGAACACCTTTAACATACTTGATTTGATATTTTTTACCCTCATTCATCAGCCGTTTTAGTTCATCCCGCAATAAAGCATAGTGCTCCCTTTGACGTGGAGTTTTATCATTGCTAATAGATATATTTTTAAAGTTATTGTTGTTTTTTAATTTATTAACACCTTGAAAAATTTTTTTCACAAAAATAGATTTTTTGAATGAGACTTTGATAACTCTTGCTCTTCCATTGGAATTGACTGGACCTAAACGTTTGAAGTCAAAGTCTGAAACGGTTATATTTGGAATGATAGTTTTCAGAAGTGGAGGTACTGCTGAAGTATCGTTTGAAGTCTCCTCAGGCAACCCAAAGATGAGTATATTAGACTCACGTTGTCTTCTATCCTCAATTTCGGATATTATATTTTCAAAATCTTCAAACTCCTGGATTTTAGATTTTTGGTTACGTTCTAAATTAGTTTTAATTCCATTCAGTTCAGCTTGTAAGCCAAGGATTAATTGTTTAAGTTCCACAAATTCATCCGAGGATTTCTGCAGATTATTGATGGGAATAGAATTGCATGAATTACAAAACCACTTGAAATTCTTTTTCGATCGTAAAGTGCGGCTGTCTGTATGGGATATGTCCACACATACAGTATGGAAATTGTTACTACATCCAAAACATTTGATTGACGTAGTCGTATCATACATGGAGTTGCAAACACTGCATTTAAGTGACATACTTGAGCACTACTTTGTTTAAAATGTAGATCTTTAAAAACGTAGAACTTGACTTAACTTGATTCACTGACTTAAGCACTGAATAAAACAAATTAGTTCACTTTACTAAGTATAACGACTATTCTGCATAATTTTATAACAAAAAATAGATGTAGCACTAACTAACCCACAATTTGATGTAAAATTTGATATTTAAATCAATAAATTTACCACTTGAAACTTCTAATAGATCAGGAGAAACAAAAATATATGTTTGTTTAGTTTGTTTTTGCTCTAAAATATCAACCCCACCATCCGAATGTTCTGAAATTTTTAGGGTTTATGTATTTCGATGAGCTGAATCCAACGGTTTAGTCTGCAAGTTCGTATCTTATTTATTATTTGAGATATTGCTGATCGAAATTTTGAAAAAAAATCCAAAATTTTCAATTTTTGAAAAATTTACCATTTTGCTATAATATGCACGAATAACACAAAACTGAAGAGTATTTTTCAAAATCTTGCGTAATTTTTGAGTTGCCGTTCCTCAAAGTTGTACTTCGAAAAACATAAAAAACCGCCATATCTCGAAAAATTTAAGAGATATGATGATGCGCTCTGCACCAATGAGTTTTTTAGGGTATATATTATATAGAAAAACAATAAAAGTATATGCGAATTTTTGGTGATATTTCTTAAAACAAAAGTATTACGGTTTTGTTGAAAAACAATATTTAAATATTTCAAATTTCAAAATTATATTCCATTTGACAATGAGGTACCTAGAATGTCAGAGATATTCCAATAACGGGCCAATAAGCAATTTAAACACAAATATGTTCATCATCTTGTTGATGCTGTGGCAGCGAATCGCGATATTGCAGTACTTCGTTTACCTCCCTCTATGTTGTATTCTCCGAATCCACTCTATTGAATAAGCAATATTAGTACCCCCCGAAAGCACCATTGTTGTTCAGTAACGCCAGATTTTCTTGAGCATCTGTATTCCGTCTCCTGATATTTTAACTATGTGGTCGATATTGGAACTAATCGGCCAGGAGGCGCAGTTTGTGGCTTCCAAGCTAAAGCTAAATTTTCATATTACAAAAATACAAGGTAGATTATATAGCATTTATTCTATAACGAGTACGGACCTGTTGAAACTTGACGCCGTGAGGTCACGACCAATCACAACGCGGTAGAGTTTCTCGCGTAGATTCCGAAAATTGCCGAAAGTTCCAGAGCCGAAGGAATTGTCGGGCGAATGGTTCACAGTCTGTGATAAACCGTCGTTGTGTTCAACTAAATATTCAAAGAGCAAAGACATGTAAATCAGTAGAAGTAAATAATGCGTGTGTAAATAAATGATATTTTGGTGTTTATATTCTATGAAATAAATGTCTAACTAAATAATCATTTTTGTCGTTTATAATTAAACTTTCGTGTTATTCTTTCAAATTCGCCGAACCCGTTGACGAGTTAATTGGTACAATAATGTGGTATAACGGAATAAATAGAATTGAAAAACTGTTTAAAATGCATAGTGTTAGTAATCTCACACAATGCAAAGGTAAGAAATCTGCTCATTGTTGATGATAGTCATCAAGGTGTTTACCGACCTGGAATACCTGGAATTTATAAAGGTCCATGATTTTTATCAATATATATTTTTATTTTGTAATTTTCTTACGTTAATATCATAAAATGTAATTGTTACATTTCGCGTATATTCAGGACGCGATGTATGTATAGGACGGTACATTCTTGCACTGCTTTTATTCTCTGTTCTAGTCACTACGCCGTTTTTAAATAAACTTAAACAAGGTTATGATATGCAGTTATGCGTAACTTTATATTTTTGCAAAATTTTAAGGACTTTTTGTTTCTCTTTAAAAAGTTCTTATTCATTTTAGTCCTAAAATTATTAGTCCAGATACTATTCATGTTCTTATTATGAAATAATCATACGAAGAAAGTTTGTCATGAATTGTATATGATTGGTTAAACAATCAGATCAGTTAGTGTCAGATTTTTAATAATTATTTGCTTTCTTCACTTACCTAGTTTATATACTTTTCTTTTTTATATTTTATTTAGTTTTGCTGAATTGATGTTCAATTCGAACAATTTTTATAAATTTATTTATTGTTATTAATTTCATGATAAACATTGTGTGTGATTTTTCACTAATAAAAATGTGAATAGTTTCTGCACTGATTATTTTAGAACTATAATGGATAAGAACCGAGATAAGAACTATTTCAAAGAAAAATAATGGTCTGGAATATCTGGAAAGATTCTTGCTAAAAATATTTACTAAACTGTACTTAATTTTCTGATTCTGGAATTGGATTCTAGTACACATTTACCATTTAGAAATTATTTAAACAAGTTAAAAATCATAATCAATCAACTAAATAATTCGGCTTTTTGCATATTTTGTTTATCTGAAAATAGCTAACAATTTTAAATTTTATTTAACGTCTATTTCATGACAGGCAGGCTCAGTTTGTGCATGTTTTCAAGTATAATGACTTGACATTTTCGTCGCGCAGCTGCCTGGCGATATAATATTCGGGTCACTTGTCCTTCAAAGCAGGTAGTCGGAAAGAGGATTATAAGGATGTAGTGCGTTTCGCGGAAAAGTGTATTGATGTAAAAATAAACTGCGCAACTGTCTGTGCAATTAAATTTATACCATTCGCGGCACTTGTCCTTCAAAGAACGTAATTAGGAAGCGGGGGTCCGTTAAGCCAGCACAACCATTGTAGCACAATCAAACAAGACATATCAGAAAATTTAGTACTCATTAATTACTGATTAATTACCAGTGAACAAAATGTATTACTCTCATTTTTTTTAAAATAAGGAGGGTTGTGCTAGCTTAACCGTTAAGCTAGCACAACTACGCAAAAAATATATAATAATAGCTAGCATCATAATAACTGATTACTAATTAATTACTCGATAATGGGCGCATAAACCATAAACGAAATATGAGCAATTTATATCAAAATCGTGTAACACTTATGATATAATTAGTAGTAAAGTATTTTTTTTTCTTTTAAATATTTTGCAGTAAAGCGATATAACGAATTGAACATATTTTGACGTCACAGGTACTTGCATTGGCCAGAAATATGAAAATTGCAAATCGCGCGTCTGCCGCTGCGCCCAACGTCTATTGTGGGCTAAAATAGAACTACGAAATGTCATTTCATATTTTTGTTTTTTGGTATTTAAGATTATATTTGTTGGGCTTCTATTGAAAATCTATTGATTAAATTTGTGTGTTGAGGTTAGGTTACATCACTACTAGCGCCACTGTCCTCAAACTTTTGTTGTTATTTACTCTAATATCAACTAAAATACTCTTAAAGTTGTCAAAGGAATTTTGTCTTAGTTTATATTAAGTTTAATTGTTGTAAATTAAAACTTATAATATAAAAATATTATTTTTATATTAAAAAATATATAATATCTACTATCATGGAAAATCGTGTTTTTAGTACCACTGAAGTAATACCTGTGACGTCACACAACGTCACAGAAACTTTGAAAAATCATATCTCGGCTAATACATGAAATTTTCACATCGGGTTTTCACTGATCGTCATATATTCTAATAATGTTTTATAAAAAAATATTTTAAAAAATTGGTTTATGGGCCTATTACTGATCAATTATTGAGTAATTATTAATTAATTATTTATAAAATACCGGCAACGGACTTGGATGCTGTTTTCATTTATCTCACAGCAGCACCATGGGGGAAACACATCATAATTGCTTCCATATGATTAGAGAGTACCAAATTATTAAACATAAAATTTCTACTTGCTTTAACACCGAAAGTCTAGTATGTATTGAATTTTATAATGGATTAATCAAATAACTAATATCGTAACACAGGTTTAGAATTATATATTCGAGCAAAACTAGTTGTAATAATTTACTTAATATCATAACTTAAGTTTGAAAAAATTACTCGAGAACAACTAATTTTTATAAATTTTTTAATGGACTGGTAATATAAATAATATCATATCTCATGTTTACAATTAATTACTCCAGCACAACTAGTTTAAATGAATTTTATAACGCACTAGTAATATAAATAATACCATATTAGTAGTAGGTTACGTGGACCTACAATAAATGTACAGAGTACAAATTAAATATTCTAGTTAATACAGATTGTAGAATTCAATGCTATTTTAATTTATTATATTGCTATATCTTTTTATCTATTACACCAAAAGTGCAAAATACAGAAGATATTCAGAATTAAAAAATGCATACATTAAGGCCCATTTTACAGAAAATAATACAATAAATAAATCTAAATCTGTTTTATGAAATATCATATATTTTTCATTTTTGTTTAGTTGTTCATGGCTGTGTTACAATTTTCTCTAGTTAATAATTACAATTTGTTTAATATATCGAGGAATATTAATAATTGAGTAACCAAATGGGCCTTATTGCATGCATTTTGAATTTCTGAACAACTTTTATGTTTGCAATTTTGTTGTGTAAAGTGATAGGTAAAAAGATATGTACAACAATATATAGAAAATAGCACTGAAATCCATATACACCACATTTCAATTCTTCATTCGATATACACACTATAATTCTTAACAATATCGGCAGTTGTTACCATGAGTTTATTTTACCTTTAAAAATAGAACTTTTTATTTCCGATGGTTACGACTTTACAATAAATGTCTTTTTTTAAATATTAAGACTCGGAATAAATTTGAACTATTGATTGTTCGGAATTTTGAACAAGTATATTTTGAAAACGTTTGTGGTACTGGAACGTGAACAACCGATTAAGTTATTGATTCAATAGAGCAATGGCTTTTGAATAACTAATTGTTTTATTTATTTATTATTTTATGCTTGCTTGTTATTTTTTAACTCTCTATAATGTTTAAATATAATAATTTACTATCGAGTATTACCTGTTCTTTTATTTTATAAAGGACATTGTTGGTAAATTCATAAGTACCATTCTAGTTTCAAGTATTACGTAAGGATAAAATTGGCCATTTTGACTACCCCCTCATCCCTGTAAGAATTATAGTTACCTCCCCACCCCCTCTCTTACGTAAGATTTTTTCCGCTGAACCCACGTTTCAAAAATTAGCAATTATAACAGAAAATTATAAAACTTTTTATTATAAATAATACAAATTCTTAAAAATTTTTGTCGTAATAAAAAAATAAATAATTATAAGCTGTAGCACTTATAGTGCCGAAGTATGGGTTCCGAATAAACAAGGAACTCAAAGAATCAACGCAATGGACATGAACTACTGGCGACGTTGCTGTAAAAAAACAATATTGGACAAGATCCCAAATAAAAAAATAAGAGAAGAAATGAACAACCCTCTGCCCTTAACAGTTAAAATAGAACAAAAACAACTAATATGGTATGGCCACATGAGAAGGATGGAAGAAGATAGATGGCCAAAGAAATTATTTAACTGGAAACCCCCGGAAAGAAACAAAAGAGGTAGACCTAGAACTAAATGGAAAAATACCCTACAATCCGCCATGCGAAGAAGAAGCTTGGAAGAAGAGGATTGCTTAGATAGAAGTTATTGGCGTTTAGGATGCGAGAAATGGCCTCAAGAGCTGTAAAATACTCGCGGATATATATATATATATATATATATATATATATATATATATATATATATATATATATATATATATATATATATATATATACGAGGGTTGCCTTTTATATTTCGGGATTCGGCAATCCTAGTGCTGCTATCTGGCAACTGACGTTCCTATAGTAAAGTTTGGCATTTTTGACAATATATGTACTCAGAACGTTTTGACGTACGAACACTTTTTGTGTAGTTAACAGTAATTTGAAAAATTCATGTCGGCCAAAAAATGGATTTAAATCGTGAACATTTTCGTGCGATTATTTTTTACAACTTTAGACGTGGATTAAGTCAACAACAGTGCATCGATGAACTTAATTCGATTTTTGTTGATGAAGCACCATCAGGGACCAGAGTTTATTGATGATTTACTGAATTCAATCGCGGCCGTAGTTTGCTCAACGTCGAGTTTCATGAAGGTTGTCCAAAATCGATTGTTGTTCCGAAAAACATTGATTCTATGCGCGAACTGATATTGCAAGATCGTCATGTAACTTATCGTGATATTGAAGCAACCTTGGACATTAGTGGGACCAGCATACATACAATATTGCATAAACATTTGGCTGTAAAAAAATTATTTTCACGTTGGATCCCACGTAATTTGACAATCGCTCAAAAAAAGGCTCGTGTCAATGGGTCGCAAGAAATGCTCAAAAATACGATCGCGGTGCTTCAAAACATGTGTATGACATCGAGACAGGTGACGAATCGTGGATCTATGCGTATGAGCCCGAAAGTAAACAGCAGTCGACTGTAGGGGTCTTCTAAGGCGAGCCAAACCCAACAAAAGTTGTTCGGGCACGAAGCCCTTCGAAGCAAATGGTCGCCGGTTTCTTCGGAAATACTGGACCTGTCTCAATCGTACCATTGGGGTAACGTAGAACGGTCCATTCTGAATGGTACACAATCATTTGTTTGCCAGAAGTTTCCGGAAAAATAAGAAAAACCAACCGCTGAAAACGGATCATTCTCCACCACGACAATGCGAGCTCGCACACATCGGCTGAGATAAGGAAATTTTTGAGCACTCAAAACGTCGATTTGATGAGTCATCCGCCGTATAGTCCATACTTGCCACCCAATGACTTCTTTTTATTCCCGAATATTAAAAAT
This sequence comes from Poecilus cupreus, assembly GCA_963942605.1. NCBI lineage: Eukaryota > Metazoa > Arthropoda > Insecta > Coleoptera > Carabidae > Poecilus > Poecilus cupreus. The sequence continues at coordinate 27,855,696 of OZ012718.1, forward strand.
AAATTGCGAGGTCAACGTTTTTCGACACATGATGAAGCGGTCGATGCGCTCAAAATGCATGTTTTGGAGGTACCTCAATCGGAATGGAAAAGTGCTTCGAAAATTGGTTCACACGTTGCAAAAGTGTATTGATCTACATGGTGAATATTTTGAAAAGCAATAAAGCCATTTATTATGACAAGTATTCATTTGTTTTCTCAAATCCCGAAATATAAAAGGCAACCCTCGTATATATATATATATATATATATATATATATATATATATATATATATATATATATATATATATATATATATATATATATATATATATATATATGTAAGTACATCTTACGTAAGAATAAAATATATCCTGTAACTGTAAACTGTAAGAATCCTGTTTACCCCACCCATCCCTAAAACCCTTATGTAATACTTGACTGGCCCCTAACCATCCGTTTGAAAAATTCTATATTTTACGTTAAAATAACCTCATGTAAAAAGACTAGAATTTCAATGTTAATTTTTAAAAATTGGCAACCCTAATTGTTTATCAGTAAAATAGTTTATTGCAGAGAAAAGAATTCTACATCAAATGATAACCTGAATATTAATTTTCGTTTATCCGGATCAGGACAAAATAATTATAAAGGTTAATTTAATCAAATCACTAGTGCCATGGAATTAATAAAACACAAGTGTTGCAATTAAATATTTGACTTTTCACAACTAACAACATTAAGTAAAGCACAAAGGAATACAAAATTTATTTAATATTGTGTACAAAGAACAATAATTGTATTAGTTAATTTCATAGTATTAATTGTTTGATTAAAATTAACATTTATTGAACTAATTTATCCTGTTATTATGAAATTATGAATTAGTATCATTAGATGGAGTTTTTTTTTTCTACAAAATGCTATGTGAATGTTCCTCTGAAAAACAACAAGAGGAGGCAATATTTAAATATTTCAAAAATATATTCTGTTTGAGAATGAGGGAGAGTAATAAATTCAGTCTGTCGGCGAATCTCTAAGTTACGGCACTTTGTTTACCGCCTTGTAAATGTATTAGTGTAGGCTCAAATAACATTGAATCTCTATGGTGCGTTTTCCGACAGTAATTATATTATAAGCAATAGTCGCATCCCCTGTCGGCACCGTTTATGTTCAGTGACGTCAGATTTTATTGCGAATCTGCGGAGACATTTAAACAAATGTCAAAATTAAATTTATAAATTAAATTATTTAAACATAATTTTTGATACTAGTTACGACTTTTTAATAATTAAATATATTAATTAGAACTTAAACAAACGTCAAATTTAAATTGATAAAGCAAATTATTAAAACATAATTTTTGATACAAGTTACGAGTTTTTAATAATTATATATATTAATTAAAACTTAATAATTCTTTTATCTTTTATTTATGAGATCGATTTTGAAACTAATAAAATAAAAAAGTGGTGTTAGTCGCGTCAAATATAAATTTTTATATTACAAAAATACCAGGGAGTGCGACAATTGTTTATAGCATTTATACTGTAACGAGTACGGACCTGTTGAAATTTGACGCCGTGACGTCACGCCCAATCACAACGCGGTAGAATTTCTCTCGTAGATTCCCGTAAATTGCCGAATGTTCCAGAGTCGAAGAAGTCGGGCGAATCGTTCACACTATGTGATAAACATTCGTTATGTTCAAATAAATATTCCAAGTGCAAAGACATGTAAATCAGTAGAAGTAAATAATACGTTTGTAAATAAATGATATTTTAGTGTTTATATTCTATTAAATAAGTCTAAATAAATAATCATTTTTGTTGGTTATAATTAAACTTTCGTGTTATTCTTTCAAATTTGCCGAACACGTTGTCGAGTTAAATAGTACAATAATGCCGTATAACGGAATTAATAGAATTGAAAAACTGTATAAAATGCATAGTGTTAGTAATCTCACCCTATACAAAGGTAAGAAATATTCTCACTGCTAATGATAGTCATCAGGGTGTTTACCGACCGGCATTCTTGGAAAAATCCTTAAATTTTCCTTGAAAATTCTTTAATTTTAACAAAATACCTGAATTGTTGTACTTGTTTGTATTTTGTTATTTTCTAACGTTGCTCCGTAAATTATTATTTTAAAATGTAATTGTTACATTTCGCCGAAATTTGGACAGCATGTATGAATAGGACGGTACATTCTTGCACTGCTCGTATTCTCTGTTCTGGTCACTGCGCCGCTTTTAAATAAACGTAAACAAAGTTGTGATATGCAGTTGTGCGTAACTATATTTTTGCAAAATTTTAAGGATTTTTTGTTTCTCTTTAAAAAGTTCTTATTCATTTTAGTCCTAAAATTATTAAGTCCAGACACTATTCATGTTCTTATTATGAAATAATCATACGCAGAAAGTTTCTCATGAATTGTATGTGAATGGTTAAACAATCAGATTAGTTAGTGTCAGATTTTTAATAATGAATTGTTTTCTTCACTAAATTTATCACCTTTTCTTTTTTATATTTTATTTAGTTTTGTTGAATTGATGTATAATTCCAACGTTTTTTATAAATTTATTTATTGTTATGAATTTCATTACAAACTTTCTTGAGTGATTTTTCACTAATAAAAATATGAATAATTTCTGCACTGATCATTTAAGAACTATAATGGATAAGGACTGTTTCTTAGAGAAATAATAATAATAAAACATTTAAAAATGTTTAGGCAGTTCCATTTAAAAAATATAAAGTTGCATATCATAGCGCGAAAATGGAATACCGATAGAAAAACTTATAGATACGTAGGCATTTTAATGTAAAATAAACTTCCAAAAAAATTCGGTAATATTTAAAATAATCTCATAAAATAAAAAATGGTACGTATTTCTTTAAATCGCTCGGAATTCTTTAGAAATTATCCTGGAATACCTGAAAAAATTGTTGAATTTCATTTTTGTATTTGATAGACACCCTGAGTCATAGCAAGAGCTGCACCAAAAATATTTATTAGGCCGTATTAAATTTGATGATGAAATTTGATTGCATGAGTTGTTTAAGCTTAGGGCTTGTTTATTACACTCTGCCACTGGCGCGATGTTTCACGTAACTTGACTCCACACGACATTTTTGTTGTTCTGCTGAATGTATAATGTTATATTTGTTATTTATGTTCTTATAAAATATAAAAAATCCTCGTAAAGTGTTTATAATTTCGTATAGAAATCCAATACATCGAATGTTATAGTAGTAACAACAAAAAAGCATTTATGTGCGGAGTGTGAGTCCGCGCGCCAGTGTCGAAGGTTGAAAGGGCGAGCGAAACGAGCTTACTAAAAATATTTTCCACATAAACATAACTTATACATTATTGTTTTAGATCGATGAAATTTTCCAATAACACAGCTCAGTGCCATTTGTATCAAAATTCTCAATTACTTGCTGGTTTTATAACAATGACGTCTAACCTATTAGACACCGCATACTTTTGTTGTAAGTGTTATTGTTGTGAAGCAAGAAGGCTTGGACTAGCTGTTGTTGTGACTGTTAATGCACATTGATAATTCCCAAATATTGGAGGAGGCCGCAATAAATAGAAGAATGAAACGGAAAAAGCAATAAACAAATACACAAACCAATAACTCTTAATATTTCTAGGGAAATCCCTGTAACGGTAACGGTAGTTATTCTTGGATACACGAATGCTGGTGAAAGTGGGTACAAAGAATATAAGACCGAGAATTCTCAGCTGGATATATCTTTTACTTATGTTTCACTTTTTTTTTTTTTAGAAAATTTTGATTAATTAGTTATTGTAATTATGTAAATTTGTCATAATCTTATAATATCAAGTTTGTAGACTTAATTTATATGTTTATGAATAGTATATTTCTTAATTGATCAGGATTAAGACTGTATTGTGCAATGAAATTCATAATGCATTCATTTATACTTTTTATCTAATAATTTTGGACGCGTCGCTATGCTAAACATATAGCTGTAAATGTAATTAGTTAAGACGGGACAGCCAAGCAATAAAATCTAATTGCACCTACAATTTCTTACCAGGTAGTTTATTGTAGGCTGTCTCATGTAGCATTGAAATGTTAATCCTTTAATGTATTTTTGAGAAATTGGGAATTTTACTGTTCTCAGTAATACTTGGAACCAGGTAGGCGGCAGCCGAAGACGTCATTACTAACCAATCATATGCAAATCTCCAATGAGCGGCGCTCTAAGGCACCCCTACCTTCTTCCAAATGTTACCCCCATCACCTTAGATATAATTTGGAACTTTTTTGTAAGACCAGTCGTTTTCCAGTCGCTATCGAGTCGTTTTCGAGCCATCAAGGCAACATTACAATTAAATACAGTCCACTTGTAAATAATGTATATTTTCGACGTGTGTAAATAAATTGTTATTTTTCACATCGTTGTTTAATTACATAAACCAGCAAACTCCAAATTAGTGTCCGTGTGCATTGTGACAAACCAGATTTGTCACCTTTCTTTTCTTCCTACAAAAATAAACATTTGTATAGGTTATAAACATTTTACATTTAAGCAACTAACTTACCTCAAAGTAATTACTGTATTGTAAATGTTTACTTTTATTATTGATGTTCATATTCAATTCCTATTGCCTCAGCTCATGTAAATATGTTGTTAATTAGGTTAATTAATTAAGAAAAGTATCTGAAATTTAAATTGTCACATAAACACATTCACTTAACCATACTTTATGTCTACACGTCAAATCTGACAGTTACTTTATTGCGAAAGAAAGGTCGAACTTCCAAAATGCGGCCGTTTCCCAACAGATGGCTCGCGCTGTCTTTAATTACCTCTCGAGTACACTTACCAATGCTGAATTAATAACTCGGCATAAAAGGTACAAATAAAATGTCTTTTCTTATGTCGAAGATAGACCGTCTTAATAACTCGACTTGTCCGTCGGTTATTAAATAATATTTATGTCTTTTCTTATGTCGAAGATAGACCATCTTAATAACTCGACTTGTCCGTCAGTTATTAAATAATATTTTTGTCTTGTCTTCTGTCTAATGTTGAAAGGCCATATTAACCCGACTTGTTTGTCAGTTAATATCAAGTGTCGAAAGACCAGAGTTCAATAATTAATAACTTGACTTGTCCGTCAGTTATTAAATATTATTTTCTCAAATCTGTCGAATGCTAAAGTTGTAGTGTTCATCTGATTCAAGAGCTCAACTTGCCTGTCAGTTTTTATAATCATCTTTGTTCTCCAGATCATATTCGTCTAGACTTGCACTGTCAGACGAATTGTGAAAGTTTTTTTTACCCAAAGAAACAAATCAAGTCACCTACACATATTCGCGATTCACCTAGACTTGCACTGTCAGGTGAATCTCCTCTACATATCCAAGGTATTTCCTTACATCCTCACCATATTTCAGATTCACTGCAAAATGTTCAAATAAATTTAAGCTAACCTTAAAATTGTAACTTACCTTTTTGAACAATAATAATCAATTTTATTTACCATTATTAAACCCAATGTCTTTATTTCACTAAAAACTCGTTCACGGAGAGACCGGACCCTAGTCAGGATAGTTGATTTTACATTCACTCAGATTAGTTATAAATGGCGCCCGAAGAATCTACATAATCAGCTGTCAGTGAAGTTTAGTTTTGTTCTATCATTGAGAAATCATCCGTTGGCAAATTCAAATCTCCCCAGTTTTAATTTTTATCGGCGGGAATTTTAAATCTACCAAAAATTTATATACTTACCTGCTGTTTTTCTCACATGTCACAATAATTGGCATTTTTAATATTACAAAATTGACGCCCGCGAACAGGGACTTGTGAAGGAGTTTTAGGAAAATAAAGACAACAGTTTATTTTATTCTTATCAAAGTACAAATTTGAACATAATGGCTCCCAAGAACCATAAAAATAAAAGAAATTCCAAAAACGATAACACAGATATTTCACCTGAAAAATACATATTTATACAAACACTTACAAAAACTGAATTAAATCAAGAATTACGAAAGTTTCAATTGCCAACGTCGGGAACTTTGGCTGAACAACAAGACAGATTAAAATTGTTTTCTGAAAATGGGGATTCAACATAAGTGCACTCCTCCATATACTCCACAAGCAAGCCCTGTGGAAAGAGTGAATCGCAAAATGAAGCCCATGATCGCTCAGTTCTGCGATGGAAATCATAAGAAATGGGACGAAGAACTGTTCAATTTTAGACTCGCCCTCAACTCCAGTCAGCACTGGGTTCACTCCGGCTCTGTTGAACCTAGGGAAAGAGTTAAAATTACCCAAAACAGAATATACTGGTCAACAGGAGTTGACAAACATCAATTTGACTCACCACGATGTTGCACGAAGGAAATCCTAAGTTGAGAAGCTCAAGGAAGTTCAAGAGTTGGTCAAAATCAATTTGGCCCGCGCTGCCACCTCACAGGCGCATCACTACAATCTCCGAAGAAGACCACTAGAGTTCAAAGTGGGCCAAAAAGTTTGGCGACGAGAACATCCACTGTCATCAGCAGTCCAAGGATTCACCGCCAAACTAGCTCCAAAATATTCCGGTCCCTACGAGATAGTAAAAAAGCCATCAACACCAATTCTCTCCACATCTCCAAGCCAAAGGACATCCCCGAACCGAGCTCCAAGAATCCTATGGTCCTACCTAAGGCCATGTAGACTCTATTCCGGCAATCCCGCCGAAATCGATCGCCCCAGGAGGCCTTAAACGGTCACCGACGCGGCCACCACGGCCGGGACACACTCCAAGAGTCACCATTAGTAGGCCACTGCTGCCTACACCCCCGCTCCTCCCGAGCCCAGTTCCAGTCCATTCCCCTATCCACCTGGAGGTACCGATTGCTCCGTTGGCCACATTCCTCCAGCGGTACCGGCCCGCCAACCTGACTCCAGGATCATCATTTCCCGTGCGCCGCCGGGGACGTTGGTATGATGTGCCAGATCTCCGTCCGCAGTGAAATTTTTCCCTCCCCGCTGAACTAGACAGCTTTTTGTGAGTAGTGAAGTGAAGTTAAATAATTCGTGTTTTGTTTTTGTTTGTTTTCTGTTTTTTGTGCAGAAAAAAAAAATAAGCTGCCCTTATTTTTTTTTCTGAGGAAGAAGGGAGGGGGTGTGACAAACCAGATTTGTCACCTTTCTTTTCTTCCTACAAAAATAAACATTTGTATAGGTTATAAACATTTTACATTTAAGCAACTAACTTACCTCAAAGTAATTACTGTATTGTAAATGTTTACTTTTATTATTGATGTTCATATTCAATTCCTATTGCCTCAGCTCATGTAAATATGTTGTTAATTAGGTTAATTAATTAAGAAAAGTATCTGAAATTTAAATTGTCACATAAACACATTCACTTAACCATACTTTATGTCTACACGTCAAATCTGACAGTTACTTTATTGCGAAAGAAAGGTCGAACTTCCAAAATGCGGCCGTTTCCCAACAGATGGCTCGCGCTGTCTTTAATTACCTCTCGAGTACACTTACCAATGCTGAATTAATAACTCGGCATAAAAGGTACAAATAAAATGTCTTTTCTTATGTCGAAGATAGACCGTCTTAATAACTCGACTTGTCCGTCAGTTATTAAATAATATTTATGTCTTTTCTTATGTCGAAGATAGACCATCTTAATAACTCGACTTGTCCGTCAGTTATTAAATAATATTTTTGTCTTGTCTTCTGTCTAATGTTGAAAGGCCATATTAACCCGACTTGTTTGTCAGTTAATATCAAGTGTCGAAAGACCAGAGTTCAATAATTAATAACTTGACTTGTCCGTCAGTTATTAAATATTATTTTCTCAAATCTGTCGAATGCTAAAGTTGTAGTGTTCATCTGATTCAAGAGCTCAACTTGCCTGTCAGTTTTTATAATCATCTTTGTTCTCCAGATCATATTCGTCTAGACTTGCACTGTCAGACGAATTGTGAAAGTTTTTTTTACCCAAAGAAACAAATCAAGTCACCTACACATATTCGCGATTCACCTAGACTTGCACTGTCAGGTGAATCTCCTCTACATATCCAAGGTATTTCCTTACATCCTCACCATATTTCAGATTCACTGCAAAATGTTCAAATAAATTTAAGCTAACCTTAAAATTGTAACTTACCTTTTTGAACAATAATAATCAATTTTATTTACCATTATTAAACCCAATGTCTTTATTTCACTAAAAACTCGTTCACGGAGAGACCGGACCCTAGTCAGGATAGTTGATTTTACATTCACTCAGATTAGTTATAAATGGCGCCCGAAGAATCTACATAATCAGCTGTCAGTGAAGTTTAGTTTTGTTCTATCATTGAGAAATCATCCGTTGGCAAATTCAAATCTCCCCAGTTTTAATTTTTATCGGCGGGAATTTTAAATCTACCAAAAATTTATATACTTACCTGCTGTTTTTCTCTCATGTCACAATAATTGGCATTTATAATATCACAAAATGGCGCCCGAACAGGGACGCTAGTATTTTAGTATTTTATGCTAGTATTTTAGTATTTTATATTTTACGTTAGTAATTTAATATTACAGCATACAAGCATAAAGTATACGCGGCCTATCATCCAAATTTTAATAATAAAATGTTCTATTTTATATAGTTTTGGAATATTTTGTATTGAATTAAAATGCTATTTATGTTTTAATAATATATATTTTTATTAATTGCAGATGCAAGTGGAGGAGTTGGAGGGCTCATTCCGATTGGAAAGGCTCTGGATAAAAGCAGCACCAAAATTCTGGATACCGGGAAGAAATGGAGTCAATGGTCTCCCCTTGGGGCCTTCGTCTCCACGAAGAACGAGAAGAAAAGAACTGTTGATGACACACACATAGATGTAAGATTATTTATTTTGAATCATTTTTAATAGTAAAAGTAAAATAATTCTAATGGCATCATTTTGTGTTGAAGAGTGGCGAAATGAAAGTAGTCTCCTTGCGAAGCCACGACTTCACCGGTTCAACATCTGCGGCAACATGCGAGACGGCATATACATCACCGTGGTCCAGCATCTGAATCTGGGAAACTGAATCCTGGTGAGCGTGCGCATCAGTTTCAAGCACATGGTGTATGAAGACGCGCTGACGATCCTGAGCTACGCATCGCCGTACGAAGTGCAGATCGAGGCCAAGAGCAGCACCCGGGGACATCAGGGGCCACCAGGAACCCAAACATCCATTGTTCCGGAGCTCGTCTAGTTCTGATCTTGTCAAAGTGAGTAATCGTGTGCTTCCTACTTCTTCAGTTGATCTTTATCTGGTTAAATTCATTTCAAAACGGATTTAGATAAAAATTGTCTATATTATACCGGGTATAGAATTGAATTGACGAATAGAAATTTCAATGCTATTTTTTTTAAATATTGTTAATTTTACCTATTCACTCTACAGCAAAATTGTACAAAAGTTATTCAGAATTAATTAAATGTTAGTACTTCACGAATCAAATTAAAATTATATTATATAAATATTTCACATTTCTTTTATTACAATGTTGTATTATTTTGTGTAGAAATTTCTTATAAGATATATTGTTGAATAATTTAAGTAAGAGTTCATTTCTTTCCATTTGTTCCTGTTAAATAAATAAATAAATCTAAAACAGTTTTATGGAATGTCAAATATTTTGAACAACTTTTGTACTTATATGTTTGCTGTAAAGTGAATAGATAAGAACTTACAGCAATATTTAAAAACAATAGCATTGAAATCCCTGTAGGTACTTAATATCGCTAAATTCCCCTAATGCCTATGGCACACTGGCCGATGATTATCAATAAAACAACAGAACGCATCTGTCATCGACGAAAAATAGAGGCTCCTCTATTTTTCAGACGTATCTTTTGTTTCTCATTTTTTTGTCACTTTGTATTCGTCATTGATAAAATTTAAAATCTTGGAAAGCAGCTTCGTTCTGTTGTTTCATCGAAGATCGACGCTTATCGACCAGTGTGCCATAGGCATAACAGTAACCTCATCACTTTCATTATTACAAGTGAACATCATAATACAAACTTTGCATTCGAATTTTCAAACATAATACAGAAGTTTGCATCTATCATTGGTTTTTAATGCTCAAAATAACACAGTAAAATGCATACATTTTCAACCACCCGGTATAGTTTATAAATATTTTACATGTACACACTTTTAACATTATTGGACTCATATAACCACTTTTACATTGTTGATGAAATGCTTCATAAATTTCATTTTTCTTCACAGATTGGTAAATCAGCGCGCAAAGGTCTGTTCCTTCAGAGCGACCCACTAAAAACCTCTCACCCGAACAACTCAAATCGCAGCCAGAGCAAAATTTAGCGCAGAAAATATCCCAAGCACCTGAAGTACTCGCCAGACATTCCAACAAAATCGAAACGGAGAAACAAACAAGTGAAACTGACAACAGAAATAAATTCCACAAATTTGGAGTTCGGGTTTTGCCAATGGAATCTAAACCTAAAAACAATCAACAAAGAAGTCCATAGTCGTCGGAATTATCGCAAAATGACAATAATATAAATCGAGAAAGGCAACTGGAACATGCTATTTCCATTCCTGAAGGTAGAGATGAAGTTGATAAAACTAAAGTTATGAATGGCAAGCTTGATGAGGCGCCACCTGTCAAACGACGAGAAAAAAACAAAAATGGCGACTTGCCGCGAGAAATACCAGTACCAACAGAACCACCAAAAGAAACAGAGAATTTCATGCGTCAAAACAGTTTAATCGGTTCTGGAATTAAGCGAGACAAAGCTGAAATTCCTCAAGAAATTCCAGATCATATGTTACAAGCAGCTGTTGCAGCGCGTAAAAATCGAAAAAGCACCGAAGTTGTTGACAAAGTTAGCACTGAAACAGAGGAAAACGACAATGTTAAAACGCCGAAAAAACAAAAAGGAAAAGCTCCAGCACCAGCGCCCGGACAAACTAAACAAGAAACAAAAATTGAACCAGAAAAAGAATCCAATCTTAAAACATCAAATCGATTAAATTTCACGGATAACTTAGATGAAATTAGTAATCTGGAAGAAAAAGAACCCAAAAAAGAAAAACCAGCTCCCGTCATTCAAACTGATGACAATATGGCTAATGTTAAACTAGAAATACTTGCTGAAAAACTCACAGACGACTCGAAAGAATACTGTTCCGATTCTGATATGGAAACAGACAATCAATCTTTAGTCAACACTATTGAATTAAATTCTAGTGATATAACAATTCACCATGCCGACATCAAAAGTCGAAAAACTGCGAGTACTGGCGATCTTTCTAAAATACAAAAAGGTAAAAAGTCAAATACAGGAACTTTAGAACGCGCTCAGAGTTTAGACATCACGGATTCTGGTATTCCAACATTAAATAAGAAAAGAAAAGCTACAAAAGATGATTTGGATACCAACATCAACAAGATTTTCCTCCAAACCCCAACCAGGAAATTCAGTTTTCCATCCGGGAAAATCATCACAGAATTTTATATTTGCCGAAAAATATGCGTCGAATAATGATGATCATTATCTGCCAAGCAAATATGATACGAATGTTTCAGATGATATAAAAGTCTCTAGACATTCTTTGGGCAGTTTAGAGCGACCAAAATCTGATGTCTTAAAAAGAGTAAATAAATTAAAAATGCAGAATTTAATATCCAGTGATCAGGGTGGAGTTAGTAATGTAACAGTTACTGAAACAAAACCTGGTTATGCGAATGGTTACTCTGTTACTAAAACAGATGAAAATAATCATCAAAATGAAATTAAAACTGATGCGAATTCAGTGTATGATATGAGTACAGCTAGTGAATTGTATTCAACCGCAATTGACTATAATTTTAAAAGATGATGACACAACAAATAATGGAATAAAAAATATTACAATAACAGAAACAATTGCCGATAGCAAGTATATTACATATAGTCCATCATCATTAACTATTGATACATCTTCAGATGGACCTGATTCCATTAAATCAAATACGTTAACATATGTAACCGAAATACAAGTAACTACACCAACTAACAAAAATGTTTCGGAAATTGAAATAACCGCAGATTCAAATCAAAATAGCCCTCAACAAAGCTCAAGCGAACCTCAAACGCCAGAAGAAACATTGAAAAAATTACCAGAAATGAAATTTTCAACATCAAGTTACGAAGCACCAAAAACCCCAGAAAAAAGATTTTCTCAAATTGAATTACTTCGATCTAACTTTGAAAGAAGTCCACCAAAACCCGCTAAACCAGCAGAATTAAGTCCGTCCAAGTCCAGAATACCAGTGGCAACAAAAATCGACTTTAAAACTTCCCCCGAAAGACGAGAAATCAAAATCGGGGAGTTGGACCCAGAAGAAAGAGAAATAGTTGAAATAATGTCTTCAGCAGTTCATTCTACACCAGTTGTCACAAACCAAAGGTTTGGTAACACTGCAAACAAGTCTGCTGTAAGAAATGTAACAGTTACATCAATAAGAACCAGCTCTAAGATTTCTTCAGGGCAACATACAACGTTTTCCAACAAACCTCCAGTACCTGCAAGACCAGATCATTCCGAAATTCATGACACGAGGACTGTCTCATCAAATGGAAATTCGGAAAGTACTTTTAAACAATGGGTGTTCAATCCCAGCGAATCTTCAGTCACAAATATTGTTGTTAATAATAATAAAGAATCTCATAAGTAATCCTTAAGGTAAGACACCATTTTAAATATTTAATCTGACATTTAAACGTCGAAATTATGAGGAAAATCTATTTTACAAATTGACCTGTGACAAACTTTAAAAGTCACAAGTGGTACTTAGGGCTGATATTTTCATCTACGAATAAATTATTTGCCATCATCCACTAATGATGCGGCATATGACCATAGTAGTTAGTCTCCGAATAAATAAAAATGTCTCATTGAAATCGTAGCTCAAAGATACATATTGTTTTAGCTGTCATTTTTTGATGCGTATTTTTTTTTATATTTCATCAAATAACTTATTCGGAAGTTTATTTCGTAGATGAAAATATCGGCCCTAAATATGATAAATATTTTATATTTTGTTGAAGTATTTACATAAGGAAACAGTATTTAAGAAAAATAATTTCTAATCTATCAAAACTCATTTTAAAGTAGAATATTTTTTATATATTTTGAATTGTTACTTAACTGAAGAATTCTAACCTATAATACGTATTTTGTTCAAGTATTATAATTATACGTAATGAGAAAGTTATTAATTTTAGTATGTGATATAATAAGCGAAAATAACTTGTTAATATTTTATAACACTTAAATTTTGATATTTATTTTATAACAAACAGCAGTTGCAATAAATTTAGTGGCAATACTATGTCAAGTGTACTTAAGAATGTTATTTGTAAGTGTTGAATGTAAAGAATTAGTTACGTAAAGATAGATTGATCAGGTGTGAAATATTGAACAAGTGATTACCTCACGTATATATGAAAAATATATTTATAACTATTATTGACATGGATGATTCCATATAAAATTACATTTTATACATTCTACATTATAATTGTTAAGTAAACAGAGTGCTATATATATATATATATATATATATATATATATATATATATATATATATATATATATATATATATATATATAAGTTAAGTAACCGTACTTAAATGTTAATAATATACTTAGTTACAAAATAAATAAAAATTTTATCAATTTTGACTTTGTATAATAATAATTGTTACATCAAGTATATTCACTTCTATATGGTACTAAATAATTGAAAATTATTAAATAATTTACATAGTTATTTTTTCTACAATAATATAATATAATAATCTGTTGATATTGTAATTTATCCGCGCGTTTATTGTACAAGCTCTCGATTTTACCTTGTTTTGAAAATCTCACACCTCGCGTAAAATACATAACTTTCTACACTTGTTGCAAAATATTTTATTATTTCTCACTTAAGATTTTAGTGGTGACAAAAAGTATGGTAGTAGAAAAAGTATAATGTTCATATCGTACGAAATTACATATTTGATATTCGAAATAAAGTTGTGTGCTGAAAATCTTATGCCTCGTGTGAAATAAATAACTTTCTATTTTCTATTACTAAAGTTGTGCAATTCCAAAAATTAGTTGAAATAAATATTTTTACTTCTCGGTTACCACCTGTCAAATCACTGCATCCCTAGATCGCAAGATGTTGGGAAAGGAGTCGAATACAGAACCTTATGGGTGATAAGTCGTTAGCTTTTAGCTAATTGAGATATTAGTATTCGATCGATCAAAATGAATGCATCTATTAACAAAAATTAGATTAGCCGTCAAATCACGCTCCCCCAAAGATGTTAGAAGAGAAAGTTCCACAGAGATAATTATTAGTAGAATGTATCTATTAATTTAAAAAAATTATAATTAATTATCTTAGTGTTGCATTTTTAATTAATATTGATGGAATGAATAGATTATTTGCTCGACCACTGTTTTTATTTGCGAAGCCAACTACTGATTCTTTTGTCATTCTAGTGTCAATTTTTATGTAGACCTGTCAGATTATAAAAATTCATTTCATTCGTTTTGTATCGTTCCATATATAATAAATATCTTCTTGTGTTTTAAGTACGCGACTGTGTTTTTGCTGGTTTTATCTTAACCCGTCGATTCTTATCAGGTTATGGGCCCAGAACGCGCGAAGAAAAACGCAGTGAATTCTAAACTCGGTCGCCATAATTAAAAGGTTAGGTCGCCAGTAATTTTAATTCGCGTAGTGTATTATCTTTCGTGAAAAATGAGCACTAGCGCGAACGTTCGTTTCGAGCCACTCAACAAGGACAATTATGATACGTGGCGTATCCAGATGCGAGCCGTCCTCATAAAAAACGATGCCTGGCAATATATTGGCGGCGTGAAACCGGAGGTCATCGCGGGAGATGCAGCCTCCGCCGCAGTAGCGCAAAGATGGGAACAGGGCGATCTGAAGGCCCAGTCCGATATCATCCTGGCAATCAGCCCTGCAGAGCTCAAACCTGTAAGGGCGTGTGAGACTGCTCGAGCCATTTGGACGAAACTAGCTGATATTCATCAGTCAAAAGGACCAGTGCGAAAAGCTGCGTTACTGAACCGGCTGATATCGCACAAGATGCATGACGGCGACGACGCACGACAAAGTACACAGGAATTCATGGACACCGTGGATAGATTGGGTGAGATGGACATCGAAATTAATCGAGATCTGCTTACAGTGATGCTCCTGCGAAGCCTTCCAGACAGTTTCGAGAACTTTCGGTGCGCGATCGCATCGCGAGACGATCTTCCCGACCCCGACGCGTTACGTATTAAAATATTGGAGGAGTACGAATCGCGTAAAGAGACTGCACGAAACGTACCGAGTCAAAATGCAATGGCGGCGGGGAAGTTCGCGAAAAAGGGAAAGGACAAAAAGAAGAGCAGTGCCCCGAACGCACCAAAGAGCGCTAAGCCGAAAGTGACGTGTTTCCGTTGCCACAAGATCGGACATTACGCGAAAGATTGTTATTCAAAGAAACCGCCTGCGGTGGAGTCCGCGAATCGAGGTGAAGACTTGAGTCTATTCGCGATATCGGGCGCGAGTGAAAGCAATCTAGCTTTTGGAGTAACCGTGAATGCAAACCGCGGTGCCTGGTGCATCGACAGCGGGTGCACGTCGCACGTTTGTGGTGAGCTTGACGCGTTTTCGAAAATTGATTCACGCGAACGTGGACAGTTGAATCTCGCGAGTAATGTCACAACGGTTATTCAGGCAAAGGGACTTGCGCGACTCGTGACAAACGTCGACGGGATCGAGAAACGGGTTAACTTTCATGATACCCTGTACGTACCGGACCTACGTACGAATCTTATCTCGGTTGGCAGAATTACGGATCGGGGTTACACCGTAACGTTCAATAAGGACAAGGCTGAGGTCATCGATGGCACTGGGCGAGTAGAGCTCGTCGCAGACCGATCGGACGGTCTGTACTACATTCGAGGCAAACCGAACGAGAAATGTAACGCAATTTCCAATTCAGAGAAATCGGCGGAAACGACCAAGGTGATTCCTTTAGAAGTCTGGCACAAGAGGCTAGGACACCTGAATTTCCAGTCACTGCGAGACGCTATCAAGAGTGGAGCTATTCAAGGAGCTCAGGTAATCAATCTCAGCGATGATCCCATATGCGAGGTATGTATTAAGGGAAAAATGACACGCCTACCCTTCCCGGAGAAGTCAACGAGGGTGTCAGCTGTGGGCGATCATATACACTCAGACGTCTGCGGGCCGATGCGTGTAGAATCTCATGGAAAAAGTCGGTACTTCGTTACATTTATCGACGATCGCTCGGGATGGAGCGAGGTTCATTTTCTTTCTCACAAAAATCAAGTCATCGACAAATTTGACAGTTTCAAGGCACGTGTGGAAACACAGCAGGGGAACAAAATAAAGATTATCCAGACAGACAACGGTCTGGAGTACGTCAACCGGCAGTTTGACGACCTGCTTCGTAAGCACGGCATGACGCGCCGACTATCAGTTCCCTATACGCCGGAACAAAATGGCATAGCTGAAAGGCGCAATAGAACTTTGATGGAGACTGCGAGGTGCCTCCTCATCGACGCGGATCTTCCACCATCATTTTGGGCGGAGGCCGTCCACACGGCAAATTTTCTGCGCAATCGCTGTCCAACAAGCCGCCTGAAGGGGAAGACACCTTATGAGGAATGGTACGGAAAACCTCCTGACGTAAGTTTTCTGCGACAATTTGGATCCGAGGTACACATTTTGGACAAGACTCCAAACAGGAGCAAGCTCCAGTCTCGTTCCAAAAGGGGTATATTGGTGGGTTACAGCGAGGAGTCCAAGGGATATCGAATCTGGCTTCCAGACGAGAGGAAGGTGGAGATATCTCGTGACGTGCGTTTTATCGACGCATCGCGCTCTCGAGTCACGAGAGGCCCAGTCGAGTCGTATACTGACGACGTTCTGGCTGACATGATCCAGATTTCTGCAACTGATGGACATTCTGCAGACATGGAACTGGATCTGTACCGGCGAGAAGACTCGGACAACAGCGACCCGCGTGTTCAGATACCCGTTGCAGGACCTCCCAAGCGGGGACGAGGAAGGCCGAAAATGGTGATGACTGGTCAACGGGGGAGGCCCAGGAAGTTATTTCACGCAGCTCGCGAGAGCAACGGTGAACGTGCTGACAACGACGAACGCACAGACAACAACGAACGCGCGAATAACGAACAACGCTTGAACAACAGCGGAAACAGGGACGATGGTGAACACGCGGATATGGCATTCCTAACGGAGGTGCCGATCAAAGCTGCCATGTCGAGTCCACATTCCGACGACTGGATGCGTGCCATGGCGAGCGAGGTAAGGTCGATATTGCAGAACAATACCTGGGATATCGTGGAGAGGCCTGAGGTACACAACGTCATCGGGAGCCGCTTCGTCCTGCGGAACAAACTAGGTTCTAACGGATTACTGGAGAGACGCAAGGCGAGAATTGGGACTGGCTATGGCGGCACGCAGGCGTATGCATGTGCGCCAGTACGACGTGACCACCGCGTACCTAAACGGTGTATTGCAAGAGAGAGTGTATATGGAGGCCCCGGATATGTTTACGGAGGTTCTTCAGTACATGACCACAACGAAGCAGCTGGATCCCGACTTGAGTATCAAAGTGAAACAGACGCTGCAGAAGTTGGAGTCAGGCGATATGGTGTGCCGAATGAGAAAAGCCATTTACGGTCTTAAATAAGCAGGGCGCGCTTGGCATCTTTGTCTTGATGCTGAACTACGACGCCTGGGCGCCGTCCCTTCTGATGGTGACTCATGTCTCTACAAATCAGGAGAGGGAAGCGAGCTGGTTATTATCATCATTTACGTGGACGACATATTGGTTATGTCGACGGTTCGCGAGAAGATTTTACAATTCGCTTCGGAACTCAGCAAAAGCTTCGACCTCAAGGATTTGGGCGACTTGAAGAGATGTCTCGGAATCGATTTCACACGGGACCAAGAGGGAATTAAGCTTTGTCAAGGAACATACATCCGAGAGATCCTACATCGCTTCGGTATGGAAGAATGTAATCCGGTGGCTACGCCACTCGATGTAGCGACTAAGCTGGTCAGGACGGATGAATGGAGCGAAGATAACGGACCCCGCCCTCCTTACCGTGAACTGGTGGGCGCATTGCTTTATTTGTCTGTCGCCACGCGTCCAGACATCGCTCATGCTGCCAGCGCATTAAGTCAGTTCAACGACTGTTATGGAACGTTGCACTGGAAGGCGGCGAAGAGAGTATTACGTTATCTAAAGGGTACGAGCGACGTTGGTATCGTCTATCGATACGGCAAGGGAGTCTTCGAGGGCTTCACGGACGCGGACTGGGCTGGATGCGTTCAAGACAGAAGATCTTTCACGGGATACGCTTTTACGATGAATGGGGGCTGTATTTCCTGGGAGTCGAAGAAACAGAAGACGGTAGCTCTGTCGTCGACTGAAGCCGAGTATATGGCGCTCAGCGACGGGGCCAAGGAGTCCATATACCTACGCAGATTTCTTCAGGAACTTGGAGAGGGTACAGGTACCATAAAACTGTTCATTGACAACGTCAGCGCTCAGAAGTTGGCGGCCAATCCAGTTTTCCACTCCCGGACAAAGCATATTGATGTCCGACATCATTTTGTTCGTGAGATCGTCGAGTCGGGTTTGATTGAGCTGCACCACATCTCTTCCGAAGATATGCCTGCAGACGCCTTAACGAAGGCACTCACCAAACCAAGACACGAGAGGTGCATCAAGCTTCTCGGGTTGACAAGAATTTCGTCGCAGAGGGACAGTGTTCTCGAGGGGAAGTGATGGAATGAATAGATTATTTGCTCGACCACTGTTTTTATTTGCGAAGCCAACTACTGATTCTTTTGTCATTCTAGTGTCAATTTTTATGTAGACCTGTCAGATTATAAAAATTCATTTCATTCGTTTTGTATCGTTCCATATATAATAAATATCTTCTTGTGTTTTAAGTACGCGACTGTGTTTTTGCTGGTTTTATCTTAACCCGTCGATTCTTATCAAATATTGAACTATCTTATTAAATTAAATTAATTTTGAAGGAACATTTCAAAGTATTCAACTGAGACTCATTATGGGGATAAAGTGGTTTGAATAAGATTAGTTTCAATTCAAAATGATATCGGTTTAAGTAAAAACGTTTTGTTTAAAATTAAAACGCCTTATTTTTCATTATTATTAAAAACACAATTTAAAATATATTCATTTTCTTTCAATGTAGAAAAAACAAGATAAATAAAATTTATATTTAAAATTAATATTTTTTTGAATTGAATTTAATCATTTTGTAAGAAATAAAATTTTCTTCAACAAATGCCAAAAGGAAAACTGAAAATGGCGACGACATGGCTGCGAGCGTTTATTCCGGTTCACTCGATAACGCAAGTTAAGCAAGGCTGCCCGCGGTTAGTAGTTGGATGGGTGACCACTTTACGAAAACCCATACCAGCGAACACTGTGTGTCGTTGTCACACCACAGAAAACGAGGAACCGAGGCGGCATATAACCTCAGTAGTTGAGTACGCTTTACAAAAAAAAAAGAAAAGAAAACTGAAAATTTTCTTGAAACAAGAAGAGTGTAGTAGATCTCGAAATATGATATATTATTGTGTGAGAAATACAGTTACCAGCCGTCAAATCATGCCTCTTCCAAGATGTTAGTAGGTAGTAAATCTTGGGATATTATATTTGTGGTTTTAAGAAAAATACAGTTAACTCACTATTACATGATTTCGAGTTATTTGCGTTTAAAGTTTCACAAGTCACCTTCATAAGTACCTTAAATTAGTTCCGAATATCTATCTGATATCATCTGTATTTTAAAGAACATGCTGTA
The DNA here is from genome assembly GCA_963942605.1 of Poecilus cupreus. Classification (NCBI taxonomy): domain Eukaryota; kingdom Metazoa; phylum Arthropoda; class Insecta; order Coleoptera; family Carabidae; genus Poecilus; species Poecilus cupreus. Next base: position 27,875,653 of record OZ012718.1, read on the forward strand.
CTTTTCAAATTCATGTATACATTTTAACATGCATCTAAATGGAACTTAACTGGTTTTTCCTTCAAAATATGTTACTTAACTGGTTTGCCCCAAAAATATCACTTAATCGGTTATGTATTGTCTAAATTACGCAAAAGTATATCAGATAATATCGTTTTGAAGTCACCAAGTAAAAATATACATAAATATGTATCAAAGTCCGCACTTAACTCAATTTGCTCAAAAAGTGACAACTGGTTTTTCCTCAAAACCGCAGATATATTATTGCGCGTGAAGTGCGGTTACCAGCCGTAAAATCACGCCACCTCCGAGATGTTAGTAGAGAAAGATCCACAGCAATAAGTTTTAGTAGAATATATTAATGAAACAAATAATTTTATCTACGACCGTTGTTAAAAGTGGCACTTTTACCTGTTGCTTAGCAAGTTAAAACTGTTACTTTCTAACACTAGTGTTAAAAGTAACATAGCAACGTGAAAAAGTGATTTTATTGTTACTTTTAACACGTAGCTAACAATTTGTATCAATAAACCAACAAATATAACTCTACCTGTCAAAATATCATTCTAAATTTTTTAGTATTTATACATACACTAGGCAGATCGTAGATAAAATTTTGTATGATATACGTGTTTAAAAGTGATTTATTTCATTAGTTAAGTAACCGTACTTTAGGTTCGCTTAAAAAAATTTATTTGTGTGTTACAACGAAGGTAGATTCATTTAACAGATGTTTATTGTTCAATGTTTACAGTATAACAAACTACAATTTTCTTATTCTAATCTTATATGACTGCTAGCGTCAGCGGGTCCCACTGGATGTGGTCATCTAACTCCTCCCTCCTTAAAATTGAGCGTCACCGGGTAAGTTCAGCTGGGGTTGCTCAGGATGGGTTGAACAGCTTGGCTGAAGTTCTATGTCCTGGTTCGAAGTTCTTGCAGGATTCTTTGGGTTTTGGAATTTTTTCCTGAGGAAAATAACAAGCAAAACAATAGCAATGATTAACAAGATAACATATAATGTTGCTATCGAGTAACCTGTAGCGTCGGCGACGTTGTAGTCGTCGACGTCTTCAAACTTGTTAATTGGCAGTTTGAGATCTTGAATGTTGTTCAGTTCAACGGTCATTTTTGGTATTTGGTCTTCGGTTAGTTGAAATTTGTAATCTTCTAATATTATTGGCTTTCCAAATGTTCCTTCTCTAAAATTTAGGTTTAGATTTTTGGTTTCTACATGGTTTCTTTTCAAAGTGATCTTCGTATATTGACAGTTCTTGTTATCGTTATGTAAGATGATGCTCTTTTCACAGGATTTGTCGTCTACTTCCTCTATCTTGTTTGGGCAATGATAAATAGTTCCTTTAGTACATATGGCGTTTAGAGATTTGATTTCATCATCAAAAGATCTTTAAAAGTATTCTTTATTTGGAACAACAGTCACAAATTCAATATCATGTTTACTTGGGACAGGTATAAGACGATATAATTCAAAGTCTATATCATAATAAATTGGAATTTCTAAAAAGTAAGTAATTTTATCTGAATATAATTTACAATTTACTGTAATTAATTTTTCAATTTCGGGTATATTTTCGAATGTCGGTTCTAAGGGGAAACTATTTTTATAATTTTTATAAATCGTATTTAATTCAAAATGGAGATCATTTATTTTTATAATACTTGGGTGCATCACGTGTAATTTACAAAAAGTTAGCGAATTTTCAATATCTTGCAATATAGATAATAATATGTTAAACAAAGTGTTTAACTGACCGTAAATGTCAAGGATACTGAACTTAATTAAATTAGGGGTTCCGTCAACAATAATACGCAACAACTGCTCTATTTTTACTTTTAATTCTAATTCATTATGTTTAATTGTTTCAATAGTTTTATTAAATTTATCAACTAATTGATGGTTAAAAGAATATTGCTTCTTTAATTGTTCATTTAATTTATATTGATTATGTTCTAAATGGGCTAATATTTTCTTATATCGTTTTTCATCTTCAGCATCTAAATTTCCAGTAATTGATTTTATTATAGATCCTAAGCCATCTATTAAACCTCGTTTTTGTCTAAACCAGCCCCCGGCAACAAGATAGGCCAGCTTGAAAACAAGTTTTAACTTTTATCTATTTTGATAGATGTCTCTGACAGCACAAAATATGACGAGTGGTCGCGATAGATGGCTCCGACGGCATTTTACTGTCCAGTTTGGTGAACATAATTTCTACTTTATCGTCCTTGTTCATCTGCACGACATCTTGTAAGTTTATGTTAGTGAGTGACAATCTGAATTTGCATTCTGTTTTAATCAAAATGCCCCTGTGTTGTATACTGAACTGCCGTAATTATACCGGGCACAGGCACGGTACAAGAAATATCAAATATTTTACTTTCCCGAAGAATGAAGAAATGCTAGAAAAATGGCTGCAACTAGTTTGTCAAAGGCAATTCAAATATATTTTGAGACTTGTAAGTATAATATAATTACACAACTAAAACACTCATATGGTCTTGAAATTAAAAATAATTATGTTATGTTAATTTTTTTAACAGGAATCTGTGAGAGCATGTCAACGTAAAATGCTTTGAAATGAAACGGATCACGGATTAAACTTATAAAGCTTCCACACAAAATATAAATCTTCCTCCTAAATTAATAGGAAAAAAGGAAAAAACTGTTTCAGGGTAAGTTTTTAAATATTATAAAAACTATTTTATACAATTATTTTTTAAATACATGCAACTTTTTAGATCAGCATTTATTGCTCCTACATACGACGAAATATTGGATTTGACAGAGCAATCTCAAGTACAATTACATTTCTGTTTTCAAGAAAATGAAACTATGAAAAGAGAATGAAAATTTAGGGAAAAAGAGTGTAAATTTAAGGAACGTGAATGAAAATTTAGGGAAAGTAAATGTAGAATATAAATCGCAACTTTCAACGCAGAAGAAAGTCAATATAATCGAACGAGATTTTACGATAAAAATATTAAGCAGATATTTTAAACCAGGTTAAGTTAAGCATCTTTTGCAAGAAAACAATATTCGTAGACACTGGACAGCAGAAGATATATCATCGGCAATTTCACTTCGTACACTATTCTTCTAGTATATATTTATAATATATGTGACCAGGTACAATATTGTATTATTTTACCTTTCTACTGCAAAGATAAGTGTTCACGTACAATATTATATTAGCATCTTTACCCTTCTAATGTTCCTCTTCTCTTAAGTTATACGAATTATTGTATTATAGATACACATATTTATAGCATATTTGTTTACACTTTATAATGTAAAATACGTTTTACGAGCATAAATGTAAAATTGTGTATTATAGCACTTGTTTATTACAATTTTTTTCATACACATATTAATTATAATTTAAATTGCGTTCTGCGAGCATAAACATGTTAAATATCATTTGTTTATAAAAAAAAATCTTACATATGTTATAATTCAAATAGCGTTTTGTGAACATAAACATGTAAAATAGTATATTTTTTATAACACGTGTTCATAACAAATTTTCTTAAACGTATTATAACTTGGACTGTTGTAAAAGCATTAATATATGCTGAATATTGTTGTGTATTAATAATTATACAATAAACAGTATAGGTACTTACTTTTGTACATTATTTGTTTTATTTACTTTTAAAAATGAATTCCAATAAAAATCCTACAGAATACCTGCCCCCGTGCCGCGCGCCTCGTCTCTCGTGTAAAGCTTTCTGTCTATGCGGTAAGATGGCGCTGAAACTTACTATCACAGCGAAGCATTGCAGATAGTCATCTTGTTCTTACTTTATCGATGGTCTAAACTTCTCATGATTCAAATGACTAATTTTTTCATCAATAAAATTTGGAATATAATTAATTATTCTGTCATTATTCGCAAATTTTGTTACGTCAATATGGTTTGTTTCAAGTTAATGTGTTGAATTTTCAAGTTATTATACTTTTGGATAATAGGTTGTATCTCGTAAGAGTGAAGGAAGGTATGACGGGATCTTTGCAGTTTTGCTGGTCCTAGATTCAGTGTTAACAGTCCGGGGTTGTGAGTAATGTTCTTGATGTCTAGTCCGAGGGTGTACGTGAAGTACAGGGACCTGGAAGATCGGAGACTTTATTAATTTTTCTCGGTCTTTTTATATTTGACAGGTGAATTTTAAACTGTTTTCTACTAGCTTTTGGGTCTGTTTTAATTTCTGCGGTTTTCAAATTTTTATTCACTGCTATAATTTTTTCCTTTTTAAATTTGCTATGTTTCGTTTTATTTACTCTTTGTTTATTATGTACATAAACAGTTTCAGGAATTTTTTATGAATCTTCACGACTTTGATTTAATTTATTCATTAATTTTTCTTTATTATCTTACACGTTCGTTTATATTTTTATAAGCCAGTTTAGTTTTGTCTCTATGATTTTGTACGTAATCCTGTGTTACTTGTTTCTCTAATTCCACATCAAAGGGAGAATTTGTTTCAAAATGTCCGTTAATAATTTCTGTTTGTGTAATTGAATAGTGGACTGTATTATTCTTTATTTAATTTATTTATTGTTGATGCTTACACTCTACAATTAACTATCTGTACTTAAACAAAAAATATATAACACGTGTTCGCTTGCTATCAAGGCCTAGCACTGTCTTGCCTCAACATCAAAAGACAACTCACTTCCTACTTACAACGCGCGTGCGTCACACCACGTCATGCGGACAAGCGCCGGACTCTAGCGGCCGTAACTTGACTTATTTAAAACGCGCGAAATACAATTTACATTTAATGAATATGAACATGGCCCCGGCCTTGAAGCATTGCTTCAAAATACAGGTATTTACAATTAGAGTAACTTAAATATAACTTCTTATTCACTCTAATCACAGTACTAAATTGCCCATATCACTTTCACTATACTTGTCTTCTGTCGGCAGAGGACAAATCTTTCCGATTGCCCGTTTGATTGTTCCCTTTGTTGTACGGATGCTGACGACTCGGATCACCCCGTCGTTCCCCGGGTGGACCTCTTCTACTCTTCCCATTAACCATTGAAGTGGCGGTAAATTATCGTCCTTGATTAGAACGATAGTTCCAATTCGGATGGCTTGTTGGTTAACCTTCCAACGCTGGCGTTGTTGGAGCTCCGAAACGTATTCCTTCGACCAACGGCTCCAGAAATTTTGTTGTAACTGTTGAATTCGTTGGTATGTCGATAGTCTATTTTCAGGAGTTGCTTTCAAATTTGAATCTGCGATGGACGTTAGTAATCTCCCAATCAGAAAATGCGATGGAGTAATTGGATTGGGATCATTTGAATCTTGTGAAATACGTGATAAAGGACGTGAGTTTAATATTGCCTCAATTTGAACAAGTGCGGTATAAAACTCTTCGAAAGTTAATTTCGCGTTTCCTAACACCCGTCGCAAATGGTGTTCAGTGCTTTTTACGCCCGCTTCCCACAGCCCGCCGAAGTGTGGGGAATATGCTGGTATAAAATGCCATGTGATTCGCTCTTGTGCACATAAATCGATCAGTTTTGTTTCGTAGGTTTTAAGGAAATCGGTTAGCTCGTTCAATTTGTTTTTGGCTCCTACAAAATTGGTTCCGTTGTCCGAATAGATGTGTCTAGGACATCCTCGCCGTGCTATAAACCGTCTTAATGTCATTATGAACGCCTCTGTCGTTAACTCTGATACTAGTTCTAAATGCATCGCCTTGGTGACGAAACATATAAATAGACAGACATAGCACTTCACAAGTTTATGGTTGCGACCCTTTCTGTCCTTTAATATGAAAGGTCCGGCGTAATCTACTCCACTGATATTGAACGGATATGATATTTCTACTCGATTTTTAGGTAAGTCTCCCATTATTGTCTCCAGGTTCCGTGGTTGAACGCGGAAACACATAACACATTTTCTGACGGTTTCCCTTGCAACATTCCGCCCACCGAGAGGCCAATACTTCTCTCTTACGTGGCTAAGTAGCAATTGAGGACCTGCATGCATCAATTTAATATGCATACTTTTAAATATTAGACGTGTTAAATGGTGTTTGCCTTCTAATACTATTGGGTGCTTTTTATCGAATTCAAAGTTTGAATTTGTAAGCCTTCCACCGACTCTAATTAGGCCTTTACTATCTAGAAACGGATTTAGGCTGCTTAATTTTGACTTCTTTACTAATTTTTGTTTCAACGCTTTAATCTCTTCAGGAAATGACTCTGATTGCACCATTTTAATTACGCATGTTTCTGCATTTTCAAGTTCCTTGACCGTAAGTGGTCCGTTTAGTCCTTTCTTGTTCAAAGAATTCTCTTTGAATCTCAGAATATAACTAACTACTCTGACTAGTTTATTTAACGTTGAATATTTTGAAACAAAAATGGTTTGCTCTGTTGTTGTAAGACATGCCTGCGCTTGTGTCTTCATTTCAAGTATTTCGTTCGTGTCGATGTTCACTGCAGATGGCCAGTGTGACTCTTCTTGTGCTAGCCACTTCGGTCCATGCCACCAAATCTCTGATTCTTGTAATACCTGCATATTTGTACCTCTAGATGCAATATCTGCTGGATTGTCATTCGTCGGTACATGACGCCAAGAATCACATGTTGTGCCATTTTGTATTTCTGTCACCCGATTTGACACAAATGTCTTCAGTAGATTAGGTGATGTATTTATCCAACACAACACAATTGTTGAATCGGTCCAAAATATTGTACGATTTACTGGTAAGTTTAACGATTGCTTGGTTTTGATAGCAAGTTTTGTAAGCAGCAGGGCTCCACACAGTTCCAGCCTAGGTACTGTTATAGTTTTCAAAGGTGCTACCTTGGTTTTTGAGCATACTAGGTGAACTGATGTGTTTTGGTTCTCATCGTTGGTTCGCAAATATATACACGCCGCGTACGCTTTCTCAGACGCATCACAAAATGCGTGCATCTCAACGTTAACTGCTTATGAACAAATTATGTGCCGTGGTATGGTTAATTGCTTAGCTTGTTGCATGCTTTGTTTGAAATTATACCACTCATTGTGTAAATCTTCTGTCAATGATTCGTCCCATTCTAGTTGAATTTGCCATAATTTTTGCATGAAGATCTTTGCTATGATAGTTATCGGACTCAGTAATCCTAATGGATCGTATATCTTCGAAATGATTGAAAGTACAACTCTCTTCGTCAATTTGTGCTCATCTCCGTCAAGGTGTACTGTGTATTGGAACACGTCTTCTATTGGACTCCACTGTATTCCAAGAGTTTTCACCTGTGTATTTTCGCATACATATACAGGATTAACATTTGCTGTATTGGTGCTGATTTTACTTAACAGTTCTGCGCTATTGCTAGCCCATTTCCGAAGTTTGAACTTTGCTTGATCTAATATTGTGCTGATGTCCTTGTATAGCTGCAATGCTTTGTTGACATCCTTTGCTCCAGTTAGTAAGTCATCAACGTAAAAATCGTTGTGTATAACTTCACTAGCTTCTGGGTAAGTAAGTTTATTATCTAGCCCCAGTTGGATTAGACATCTCACAGCCATGAATGGCGCTGCTGCTGTTCCGTATGTGATAGTATTAAGTTGATATTGTTCAATGGGTAATTCTGGTTCGTTGCGCCATAGTATGCATTGATATTTCCTGTGATGGTTCTGTATCAACACTTGTCGGTACATTTTTTCGACATCTGCTGTCAACACAATTGCGTGTGTCCTAAATCGCAATAGTATTGAGTATAAATCATTCTGCATAGTGGGCCCTATTTTTTGTATTTGATTTAGTGACAAACCTCTTGCTGGCTGAGCGGATGCATCGAAAACAACACGTAATTTCGTTGTTAGGCTCTCTTCTTTGAGCACAGGATGGTGAGGTAGAACATACATGTTTTCTTCTGTGCATTTTGTCATGTGCCCAAGATCTATGTATTCTTGCATGAACTGCACGTACCTTTCCTTCAAATCAGGATATTTCTTGAATTTTCGTTCTAATGATTCCATGCGTTTGTGTGCGATGTCCTTTGTGTCACCCAAGTGTTCAATTATTTCAGTGTGCAATGGCATTTCTAGTTGAAAACGACCTTCTTCATCACGTTTGAATGTCTCCGTGAAATGCGTTTCACATTCCTCTTCTTCTTTCGAATATTTCCGAGTTGTAGCAGTTTCCTCCAGTTCCCAAAATTTTTGTAAATTTTCCTGAAGTGCTTCTTCTGTGGTACACAATAGATTTGTGCTATTTGTGTGGTTAGGTGGTAATGATATTATTGTACCAGCCACAATCCATCCCAGCATTGTATTCTGTAAAACTGGTTGTTTTTTTCCTAGTGTGATGCGTTCTTTGCACAGCACATCGAAAAAGGTTGCTGCTCCTAATAACATGTCGATGCTATTAGTTTCATTGAATAATGGATCTGCTAGATCTAAATTAGGAGGTAGCTGTAGGCTTGACGAATGAATCGCTGGTGATGGCATGTTATTTGTAATTTGCGCAATTACTATGCAAGTTATTTTGCTACTGAATATTTCGTTTAGTGACTTTATTTTTAAATTGCAATTAACGCTTGTTTTAGTTACACTTTGGTTTAACCCGCTTATTTTAATGTTTGAGTTAAATGATTTGACTTTTAGTTTATCAAACAACTCGCTTGTTATGAAATTAGATTGCGAGCCTGTATCTAACAATGCGCGAACAATGTGACATGTATTGTTGTTGTCATACACCTTTATTAAGGCTGTCGGTAACAATGTTTGGTTTCGATTTATATTGCATGTTAGGCTTACGCTGTGATCTTCTGAAGCGCGACTTCCTTCTGTTGACGAGCTTTCAGTTGATGTTGCTGGTTTGCCTCGAACATTCGTTTCATTGTTGTGTAGTAACGTGTTGTGCTTTTTACCACAATTCTGACAGTTGCTACTACGACATTCTGATGCTGTGTGTCCCGCACGTAGACAATTAAAACAGATTTTTAATCGTGTTGCTTCTTCGATTCGCGTTTTTACCGGAAGACCAACAAATTTGTAACATTTGTATAATGCATGAGGTGATTTTTTACAAACTGGGCAGTTTGTTGTGCTCGTAGTGACACACGAGATGCTATTGTCATTATTTCGCTGCCTTGGTTGTGTATTGAGGACTTTAATTTGAGCTAACTTGTTTGTATTTGTACTAAGAGATTCTAAGACTTGAGACCGCTTTGTTAAGAATTCTACCATATGCTCCATTGTTGGTATTTCTGCTCCGCCTATTTTATTCTCCCATTCCCTCCTTGACGCAGGATCTAATTTTGTGCAAATCAAGTGTATAATTAATATATCCCATTGCTCTGTGGGTTGATTTAATGCCTTTAGAGAACGCAAATGTTTTTGTACGTTACTTAAAAGCTGACGAATCGAAACATGAGAGTCTTTAGTTACTAATGGAAGTTCGAATAAAGCTTTCACATGATTGTTTGCGATTATGCGTTTGTTATCAAATCTCTCTTTTAAAAGTTTCCATGCTATGTTATAATTGCTCTCGGTTATTTCTAATGCACTAACAATTTGAGCTGCTTCGTTTTTCAATGACGACCGTAAGTAATGAAATCGCTGTACGGGTGATAATTCGTTATTTGTGTGAATTAGAGTGTTAAACATATCGTAAAACTGCATCCATTCTTCGTAAGCTCCGCTAAATGTAGGCAAATTTATTATTGGTAATCTAACTTGTGCTGTTCTCGTTGCCTCAGTGCTCTGTCCCGAAGAAGTTGGCATATTTTCTATCGCGCTTTTTGCACTTGACTTTTCCGCAAGCATTGTTTTAGCTAATGCAATTGTATCAAAATATGATGCTTCGAATGCTAAACGTTCGCTTTCTTGCGTATTATCAAGCTGTTCGATTTCACTTTGTATGTCTTGAAAACGATCCCATAACCTTTCTGCTATTTCGAGTCGTGTTTGCAAATGTTCTTTCGTTCGATTTTGTTGCTCTTGACTGGACGTCAAATACGTGTTAAAACGGGTTAACTGCGCTTTTATTGTACCGCGTTTAGTTACAAATGATTTTAGAGCTTCCGCCATTTTAACTGATTTATTGATTTTATCGCGTTTTTTATTTACCATGGATTTTACAGGGAATGAAAGGATAAAGAATGCATAAACTGATACGTTCTGACCTTTTTTCCAATTGACTTGAAATACTGCTGTATCGTGTCTACTGTTTGATGCAGATGCAGCGAAACCTTTGTCGCTGCTGGGCGATGCTTGCTGGCCACGTGCACTGCACCTTGCTGTGTTGTATTGCCGGGAAACTGCTAAGCTGCTTGGCTTTGTTTACAATTCCACACACACATACACTTATGAATGTTTTCACACTGATGTTGTAGCTTGATTAGTTAATTGTGACGTAACACACGCTTTGTTTCTCACTGAACTCTAGTTTTATCCCGCTCGTTTGGACCAAAATGTTTGTGTAATTGAATAGTGGACTGTATTATTCTTTATTTAATTTATTTATTGTTGATGCTTACACTCTACAATTAACTATCTGTACTTAAACAAAAAATATATAACACGTGTTCGCTTGCTATCAAGGCCTAGCACTGTCTTGCCTCAACATCAAAAGACAACTCACTTCCTACTTACAACGCGCGTGCGTCACACCACGTCATGCGGACAAGCGCCGGACTCTAGCGGCCGTAACTTGACTTATTTAAAACGCGCGAAATACAATTTACATTTAATGAATATGAACAATTTCTATAGGTTTTAATTCAGTTGATTTATGTGTAGTATTATTATAGGCGAGAAGAGCATAGTGTACTTTGTTTTCTATTACTTCATTCTTAAAATATTCTTGTTCATTAAATAATCGAATATGCTCCACGAGGGTTGAATGAAAACGTTCAACAAGTCCATTAGAATGTGGATGTTGTGAACATATGAAATGGATATCAATTTTTTGTAACATTAACATTTCTTTCAAAACAGTATTTTTGAATTCTAAGCCGTTATCTGATATTATTAATTATGGAATACCATGATGAGAAAAGACCTTTGTCAATTGATTAACAATTTCAATAGCATTAGTTGTTTTTACTTTATACGCTTGGGCATATTTGGAAAAAGCGTCTATTATTGTAAGAAATTTACAATTTTCTAAACTTAAAGTGTCAATATGAATGGTGTCAAAAGGTTTATTCGGGGTAGGTGATTTATTATATTTCGGTTTAATTGGGTTTCGCTCATATTTTGATTTCAAGCAAACTTCACATTGATTAATATAATTAGAAAATTTTTTACTTGATTTGGCCAATAATTTTAATTGATGATGCGTTTCTTGAATACCGCGGTGGTTGGTCTTACTTTCGTGATAATTTTTTATCCTCTCAGAAATGTCGTCGTCACGTTCTACGTCTATCAGTTTACTATTAGTTTTAACAAGATGTAATTCTGAATTTATAAAATATTTTTGAATAACATTACTAAATTTTTCATATACTGGTTGTTCAAAATACAAGTAATATTTTACTTTAGGTACTATATAATTTTTAACAAAATCTATAACATCATTTTCGAAATTGTTTTGTGAAATTTGAACATTTATTCTCATTTTATCTGTATGAAGTTTTGTTATTTTTGGTGTAGAAGGAGAATGAATTACTTCACTAATTATTATTTGATTTTTCCCTACATTAATAGATGATTCACTGATAGGTATGCCGGTTATCGGATACTCTGGGTTTGAGTGAATGTTCGCGTCGCTATCATCTGATTCCGAGTAATCATCGTTTTGTGTCTTTCGTGTCGAGACTCACTATAATTTTGATTGTCATTATTTTCAAATTGTCTATTAAAATTATCCATATACTTGAAAAAGGCATCACAAGTAGTTTCGTCATTTTCGTTCGCATTTATTTCATAGATAGGAAGGTTTTCTTCAGGCAATTTAAAAACAGTAATTATTATATTCGAATTTTTAAAAACATATTCTATCATATGTTTAACGTCAGTCCATAAAGTAAATCTTTACCACAACCTAATTTTGGTATATTTAATATTTTAACATTATTTTTCAAACAAAATATTTTTAAATTTATTAAGGCAAAAACAGATCTTGATACGAAGGTTTATCATCATAATTTTCTTTGGTTATAAGGTAAATAATTAATTTATCTTTATTCCGTAAATAACCAAGTTATGTAATTTAGGATTTTGATTTTTTAATTTATCTACATTTTTTAATTTCTTTTTAAATTTTTCCGCTATACCTCGAGACATTTGTAAGTCTCTACTGACACAATGTGCAAGGCTTTCATTTGAAGGTGCATTAAAGATGTTACCTTCAACTTCAATGATTTTATAATTATTATCTGAGACTGTATTCTTACTTTCCAAATAAGTTATCAGGGGCTGACTTTCTATAATTTCAGGGTCGGTTTGAATAATATTTAAATTTTTACAAGGAATTCGGCTCAGTGCAACTGCATTCGTATTTAATTTCCCTTTTTTATAAACGATCTCATAATCAAACTCTTCTAATTTTAACCTCCATCTTACTAATTTTGAATTTGGTTCTTTCAATGAAAATAACCATTGCAATGGTTTATGATCAGTAATGAAGAAAATAGGCCATCCAAAAGGAAAGTGGTGTGACTCCGTATTTAAAGACTTGGATAGACTAGATATAAGAAAAAACTGGGAAATAAAGGCTGTAAATAGAGAAGAATGGAAAGAAATATGTAAAAAAAGCCGTGGGCCTTTAAGGCCTGCAGAGCTGTGTTATTATTATCAAAAATCACAAAAACATTTACTGTACACTACCAAATTTAATTATTTATAAACAGAAAACTAGTATGTAATAACTATAATATTTTATAATTTGGGTTTTAAAACGATGTGAATTTATTATAATATATCTCAAGTATATAGATAATATTGACAAACTGCCAGATGATTTATTTTTTTATATAATTTTTTAGTATTATTGCGATTTATTTTAAACATATATACCTACCAAATATTTTTTTAATTCGAAAATAGCAAGCTTGTTACTTCGTTCCTCGCTTCCATGATAGTACTTTTTGAGACTTTATAAAGAACAATTGACAATCGTCAAAATTAATTTTTTTGACATTTGATTTCAAATCTCCTCCGTAAGACCTTTAATTTGATACCAATCACGGAAGAATTTAAATAACATTTACAAAAAACAATTGACGATCGTAAAAATAACTTTTGATAATTCTAAAATTTAAAAATTATTTTTATCCTTTCCGTATTGGATAGGTAATTAAATTTTACCGCCTAAAATGCATAAAAGCATGGAAATTGATGAGCAGGTACATCTGTTTTTTCTTTTTTTGAGAAGGGAAAAGAAACATTTATGCAGTGAAAGTTCAATTATAATGAATTTGACAAGTATATAAAAAAATCCCATCACATCAATATTTACAAAATAGTAAACATATTCGCTCTTTATTCTAAACATCTGCTTGTTGAATACAAATATAAAAACGTACTTTCATAACATTTGAAGAAAAAAGTTTTTATTAACAATAAAAAATATATAAACCTCTTTCATGAAATGACCATAATACCTCAAATATACTATATCATTTTCTATGTTTTAATTGTATATTTATCCCATTCTTTGATTTTAGTATAACTTCACTCGACAATACTACGTCATATTTTGAATCAACCGGAAGAATCTCAAAATTCATAATAATTTTTGATATTGTGCACTTGGCTTCATACATCGCAAACTTTTGACCTAAAATGTAGTTAGCAAAAAATACAAATGAATACTAATAAATAAATATTATTTACCAATACAGTTCCTAGGGCCTGCACTAAATGGTACATATGCGAAAGGATTTAGTGTAGATTTAGATAAAAATCTTTCTGGATTAAATTTATTTGCATCTGGGAATAATTTTTCACTTCTATGTATACCATATACAAAAAACATTATATTCGTATCTTTAGGAATTGTTGTTCCATCTAAAAATGTATATAATTGAATTATAACGAAGATGAGTACAAAGAAATATTATGCACGTACTGAAATATACGTCTTCTTCTAGAACTCTTGCTATATACGGTACAGAAGGATATAATCTCATTGCTTCCTTTAATACAAGTTCCGTATATTTCATATCAGTTAAATTCTGTAAGCTTGGTTGATAACTTTTGTTATTTCCAAATATTTGTTTCAATTCTTGAAACATTTTATCCTAAAATTAAATTCTCATTAATATTTTTAATCAAAATATTAGCACACTAAAGGCCAGTCTTTCCATTTACGAATAAATTTCCGAATAAGTTATTCCTTGAGTAAATAAAAAATTACGCATCAAAGAATGACATCTAGAACAATTAGTATCATTTGAGCTAAGATTTCGACGCGACATTTCTCATTTATTTGGCGAATAATTTATTCGGTATTTTATTCGTAGATGGATTGATCGACCCTAAATGAAATTAACGGGGCAAATAGCTCCGTGGTAACGTATCCCTATTATTAAACTTTAAGGCTTTGATTTTACTTTATTAAATTAGTTCTTAGCCTTAAAATTTATTTACGGATGTATGGATCAATAGGGGCCTTTACACCAAATGACAAATAGGTCGTTTATATTACAAGTAGACCCAAAAACATCATAGAAGATTAATAAATATTATTAAGATATTTGAGTTTTAAAGATAGCAATTCTGGCGTCAGAGTATTATGTTTCTCTCACATATCTATTCTAAATTTTCTGTACTTCTCTTATTATTCAGCTGTCAGATTGCCGAAGTATTAAATGGTTGTCATTTTGTATATTTTTGTTTTGAATTCGTAACCAACAAACCAACTAATACAAATCACTCTTGATTGAGAATTCGCGCGATAAAAAAACAACGTAGTTAGATCGACACAATGAAAGACTTGTTAAATGACATAGCTTAGTAAAATGTATCAGTGGCAATCAAACATTTGACTAAAATAATCTTACAGTTTATTTATGTTTCTCCCTGGAGTAAATGGTATTCAAGTATATTTTAATTATTTGCAGGGAAAATTTATGTGACTACAATTATGTACAATCCCTACGGTTTGAGATCCACAACAAACGACAACTCTGACGTCAGATCATTTTTTTAAATCATTACTGCTTAATTAAGACTTTTTAATACTGCAGATAGTCGTCAATTTAGATAAATAATAAAAAAAATAGTAAAGGGCCCCATTAAGTGTTACCTGAACTTTTGGATTCCTGGCTAATTCGTACATTGCAAAAGCTACCAAAGAAGCTGTGGTGTCATGTCCCTATAAAAGAAGAAATACTGAGCACTTTAAATATAACAGTATAAGTAAAGATTCACAGTTACTTCAAACATGAAGGTATCGACTTCTTCCTGAATGTCTCCGTCAGAGAGAAGTTTTCCGTCTAAAGTTGTATTTAGAAGAACATCAAGAAATACTTGTCTCTTCTTCACACCGACATCGTCTACTTGGTCCTCTGGTGAACTTATATTAGTCAACGCCTTTCGTCTTTGTTCTATTACGGATTTTGTAAAGCCATGTATAATTTTTAAAGCTTTCTGTTGATCCCTATAATCATTTGAGAGAGCGAATAGGACATCATTCGCTTTCCAAGACGAAAACGCTCGGTTAACAGCTATATTGCAAACTATTTGAACAGCGTTTACGTATTCATTTTCGACGGAGCTTTGAGCTTTGACAGAAGTACCCATTGCAGTTTCTATAAATAGAAATCTTTTTGTAATGTTCAGATAAGAATTTGCTCAAATAAGAAGGAGGTTGTAAAATCGACGCGCATATTTTTTATTTTATGTATGACCACGCATAACTTTGTACAGAGTAGTCCGATTTTGATGATTTTTATTGGATAGGGCATACCTCGAAGTTGATCCCATATAATATGAAAAAAAAATTCCACCCCTAAGGGTAAAATAGGTAGTCAAAAAAAAATAAAAACTTTTTAACAAGAATTAAACCGATGAAAAAAGAAACTGAAAATCTAAAATTAAAATAAACCATTTTAGTCTTAATAATTAAGCTCCTAAACTAATTAATGAATCTCGACTTAAACTTAGTTACTTACATTAGTTTAGATGTCTAGTTTTTTTTTTTCGCTTTTCTTTCTTCGTCGGTTTAATTTTAATTTTTTTTTTTTTTGATTAATTAGCTTATTCTGATACATTCTAATATATCCAAAATAATCACTGTTTTGTATAATTTGTATCATAGTACAATAAAATATGCTGAATAACACAATTTTATGTTAGAAAATTTCAATGTTTATGCGATCGTAAACTTTTTAAAAAAATTAGGATAAATACCGCATATAACGTCCAAAGTACATGCTGTAATATACGGATATACATCGAAAACTTCTTTTCCAACATGTTTCGATAACCTTTCAATTAAAATAGAAGTTTCAGTATTAAAAGTATTAATGAATCCCTCCAATATCTTAAAATGAAATGCTGGAGTCAAACTTTTTCTGCGATTTCGCCAATAAGTGCCTAAAAAATTAAAACACGGAACAATAATTTTTTTATGAAGTAGGTAGTTAGATAATAAGTTTAATTACCATTAGAAAGCAGTAAGCCATTTCTTAACCATGGTCTCAAAACGTCGTAATCAGTAGATTTTTTTATATATTTAGGAGAACTCAATATCAATTCGAAAAATTCTGGTTCTACTGATACTACATAAATTTTTAAAGGTCCTATCCAAGCTTTAAACCATGGTTTATATTTTTCCATAAGTCTCGAAATGTTTTTTAATTGATCTATAAATTTAAAATATATTTATTGTACACGGCAGGTACACCTGACAAAACATATCTTACCAACAGAATTAAAACCAAATTCCAAAACACTTCCAATAATTGGATATGGTTTAGGTCCTGGAATATTATCCAAAGACCGATATTTTCTTTTTTGTTTGTAATACCAAATGTATAAGGGTATTACGAATATAAAAAATATTGTAGATAATATATAACACATTTTAAAAAGATTTTTGACGTTGTAACTAATGCACTATTATAAAGCTATGTGCAATTTTCAGGTTTCTTTATACTACTACTACTACTACTACTAATTAATGTTGTAATCTATAACATAAATACAGCTACTTTCATGCACAGTAATTAAGCACAAGCGTAGACTTTTACAATTTATTCGAATTCAGCATAGTTTAATCAACCCCATTTTGTTATAATATATTTTATGTTAATTACATCTAATAAATTAAGATTTCTTTCTGATTGGCCGAGTCAGTCACCACCCTATATGTCAGATAGACTTTGGTAGCAAACTATCAACAAGAAATGGTAGTTTACTTGTACGAGGCCCCGAATGTATTCGTACCACCTGAAAATTATGCCGTAATCAAATGTATTTTTTTTACATGTCTAAATTATTATGTCATCTATGTATTGCACTGTACTCCTGGGTACATGATAATTTTTGGTTATATATTTATAAAATTTACTGTTAATGGGATCATAATACATTTTATAAATCCGCACCTATCGCACTTCCGCGGACTAAAATGAAAATATTTTTCATCCATATTCATAATTATTGAATGAGTAATGATTAAAAACAATATTCAATTACTTGATTAGATTTTTAGATCTGTTTTAATCTAAATACGAATATATATGTTTATTTGATGAAGGTTAATTATTTCTGAACCGCGCATTAAATATTGTTATAATGAGAAATTTCTTAATAAATACAAGAAATTTATCATTATACCGAAATTTTGTGCGCCGTTTAGAAATAATTAATATTAAATAATATTGGTATATATTTTACGTTAGTGAAATAGTAATTTTTATTCGACAGTAAACATCCTTGAAAATTATGACGTCACAACGTCTATTATTCACGTTCACGACATATATGTTTAGTTTAAAAGAACGAGAAGATTTTCGCACGTATTTACATAATTTCAAATATTATTTTTGAACATTTTAATATGCGATTGCAGGTATTTGTTGTTATGGTCAATTTTCTTCAAATACTTGAGAAATATTAAACAATAACTGTAAACAAACCAGTGTTGACAGGCTGAGAATTTGCAAGCATATTTTTTTGAGGAACGGATTAAAACTTCTTTGGAAGTATACGCCACTGCTAATGTTTGCAATAACAATAGTAGTATATTTATCACGTGAACACGTTAGATTGTATTCTATAATTATCTAAAAATAAACTATAAGACAATAACTGTAATGTTAATGTGTATGTTTGAGTTGTACCTTAAACTTGTTTTCTTTGTAATGTAATTAATTATACGTTTTAGATACTACAACGAACACAATTTGATAATAAGCAGACAGTTAACATCAGTTACATGTTTAATATATTTGTACTTGCAAATAAACATTGTTTCAGAAAATTCCATTCCAATTATAGGATTAGTTTATTATATTTTTAATAAAAATAAAATAAATTGAAATGGAATAAACACTTTTAAACAACACATACAAAATACTATAGTCGATAGTTCAAATGAGATTAGCGAAAACAACGAAAACTAAAATCGGACAGTACCAGTGCGGATATAAAAGGAAGATCTACAATGGAAACAATCCACACGCCAAAATAAGTAATAGAGAAGCATACAATAAAATGCTAAAATAGAAATTTAAATGTTCTTTATAGATTTCCAAAAGGTGTAAACGCTAAGTCAAGACACAAGAGATTCAAAAATTTTATAACGTAAAAAGTAATGTCAGCATATATAGAGATCAATACTCTATAGCGTAATAAGTAAAAATGCATGTGTAAGTAATTGTCTAAATTTGAACAGGTAATATATGTCATGTTTGCTGACTCAGCGTCGAAAGAATTATGTATTATTCAGTAATTAGGTTGCATTGTTTGAATAATATTATTTGGTTTGCAGTTATTTTGTTGATGTAGAATTAGTAGAAATACATGTAAATATTAAGATGTAAGGCACAGTAGACAGACAGTATGGTAGAGGACAGTATATTAGAGTATGTTGTATATTAAGGGTCTTAAATAAAGATCATGTAAGTTAGTCCATGGAACGAAGTTTTTATTATTGCTGACTCCCAGTCCCGACAGGACCCCTTTTTATAATGTACCCTCTTTTAGAGGTATTACACATGCATTCAACTCAATAAAAAGAGGAAAGCAGACAGCAGCTCTAAAATATCTCGTTTTTTTTTTAAGTGAAGAGGTGGTGGTGTTCTAAATCATATGACTATTAAAATGAACAAAACAAAACATTTTATTAACCAGTGGTTCTCAAAATATGGGACCCAACTTTTTTATTTTAAATTTCAACCAACATTTTTTATGAGCTTATTCGATTCAATATTTTTTTCTGAATACAACGATACAACACATATAAGTCCTATAAATTTTATCAGCTGTGTTCTAAAACGAAAGTTTTTGATAAAAATAATGTAGAATAGTGCTACAAGGGTAATCACCGGAAAGTTAAAGGTTAACCTTGATTTGACCTTGAGAATTGGTCTTAAAGACAAATTTAAGGACACCATAATTTGACCTCCTAAAGACTTAGCAAATTTTGTCTAAAACATTTTTTGCCATCTTGCTTAGTTCTCGAGATAATGGTCTGATAATATTAAAAATGAAGCAGACGATAGGGAAATAGGAGGACAATATGTAAGAAGATAAAATAGAAAGGAAGAGTCTAATTCCCTCTTTAAAAGTATCTAGAAAGCATCATAATGAGGTAGCGCAACCATATATAATGGCTGTTTTGATTTTAGTAATCCTAACTTGACAAACGTGATATTTTTAGTCTGCTGGTCGGTACT
Source organism: Poecilus cupreus (assembly GCA_963942605.1). Classification (NCBI taxonomy): domain Eukaryota; kingdom Metazoa; phylum Arthropoda; class Insecta; order Coleoptera; family Carabidae; genus Poecilus; species Poecilus cupreus. Next base: position 27,895,484 of record OZ012718.1, read on the forward strand.
TTAGACGCAAGCTTGGAATTTTATAGACTATAAATTATAATCATGAATAAGTTGCACATTGCCGACTCGCAAGCAATAAATCAATTAAATATGTGACTCTGCCGGATTCACGATTTAACAAATAATGTATTTTTAAAAAGGTATCATTTTAACTTTACTTCTTTAGTTCCTATTCCACTAACATCTTTGCACGCCATCACTGGACGTCTGGTAATTGCACTTCACACTCATTTAGTGTGCCACCATTGCTATTTCGAAAGCTATAACACGAAGATGGGTAAATTACGCAACAATTTCTGTTTGAGCAAAAAAAAAATTTTAACCAGAGGTTCTCAAAATATGGAACCCGACTTTTTAAAATATTAAATGGAAACATATTTCTTATTGGCTTATTCTATAGAGCATTTTTTTGCTGAATTCAACGATAAAAATATTAGTATATTACAATACAAGTGAAGAAAATAGGTATTGCACACTAGGCGCCAGCCTTTATTATAATAAAAATAAATACTCGTACACAAACAGTTTTGCGACTGCTTATAGTTGCAGCAGTTTTGTTTCGCTTGTTGGAACTTAGGTCATCTACCATCTTTATCCGATTTCATTTTTTATTTTAATACATCATCAGTTTTGTTTAACTGAATTTTCCCATTTAATATGGATTAGATCGGCTCTTATGAGTCGTTGAGAGCGTGTTTTGGTCTCCTGTATTTATGGGGACCAAGTTCATCATAATTTACCGCCTCTTTGACGGCGCTGTTTCTATGGTTCTCCATAGTAGCGAATAATTTGATGGCTTGATTCCTCATCACTAACGCGATGGGAGGAATCTTTGTGTCGTCGTGGATGGTTTTGTTTTTCACATACCATCCAGCGTTCAGTATTGTTCTCAATACTTTGTTCTGCAGTGTTTGCAGTTTTTTCTTCTTGTTGACGGACACAGCTCCCCAAGCAGGTGATGCGTACAGGAGCTGTGGGCGAATTGTCGTCAAGTACAAACGGAGTTTGTTTTTGACCGTGAGTTCGCTTTTCCGTCCAAGAAGGGGCAGCAATCTGCCAAAGGTCGCTTTGGCCTTCTTGATGCTCTCGTTTATGTGAGCGTGTAGATTGAGACGCTTGTCAATGACTACGCCCAAGTACGGTGTTTTGTCACGCCAAGGTATTGGCCTGTCGAACATTATTATTTCTCCTGCTGGTTGCACTCGCCTTCTTGATATTAGAATAGCGGTGCTCTTGTCTGGGTTCACTGCTATGCGCCATTTCACAAACCAATGTTCTATTTTATCTACAGCTTCCTGTAATCTGCGTGTTATTAATTTTAAGTTCCTGTGCTTGAACATAATTGCAGAATCATCAGCATATTGTGCTGTAAGATGATTTGGCTGTTTAGGAATGTCGCTGACATAGATGTTAAATAGCAATGGCGAAAGCAGGGAACCCTGCGCGACGCCAGCAGAGAGTAAACGTTCGGAAGAGAGGGCACCTTGATGCCTCACTTGAAATTTCCTGTTTTTCAGGTATGACGCAATGGTTTTTACTAGACTCAGCGGATAGCCGAAGTCTAGTAGTTTTGCAATCAGTCCTTGATGCCAAACTTTATCAAAAGCTTTCTGCACGTCCAAAAAGATTGCCCCAGTGGACATTTTTAATTCAAAACCTTGAGTCGCGTAATCAACAACTCGAACAAGTTGATGTACTGTCGAGTGTTCATTTCTGAACCCAAATTGCTCCTCAGGTAGAATTTTCAGTTCTTCGGTGATTTTGAGTAGGTGTTGTAGAAGGATTTTCTCCGCAACTTTGGCTAGCAAGTTGAGGAGGCTGATTAGACGGTGGTTTTGCGGGAATTTGGAGTCTTTGCCTGGTTTTGGCAGGGTGATGATTACGGCCTTTTTCCAGTTGACTGGAAAATAATTAAGGCGCTGAATGGCATTTATAATGTTAGTTAATGCCGTAATCGCTTTGTTGGGAAGGTTACGGAGTGCTGCACCTGGGATACCATCTGGACCCGGTGCTTTGCGGAGTTTGGTGTGGATCAGGTTATGTGATATTTCTTTTGGCGTGCAGAAAGCTATGTTTTCATTTGAAATTTCATTCAGTCTGCGTCTCACAGTTCTGTGAGTGCGGCTGATGAAATCTACGTCTATATGATCATAGTTTGGTGAACATTGATCCTCTAGACTTTCAGCAAGAGCTTCGGCTTTGTCTTCCGCAGAGTAAACCAAACCTCGGAGACCATGAATGACTGTAGGTGGTGCTCTTTGAGTGCGAAGAGCTTTGGATACTCTCCAAAACGTTTTATCGTCCCCGTCAGCTTCGGAGAGGAAATTTTGCCACTCTTCGTTTTTATGCTGTCTTAGAGCATCACGAAGTTGAGTGGTGAGTCTGTTGTAGATGCGTTTGTCCGCAGGGTATTGACTGCGGTGCCAGGTTCTTCTAGCGTTCCGCCTTTCTTGTGTTAGTAATACAATTGCAGGCGGTAATTTAGGTGTTAAAAACACCCTTTTTGCGGCCTGCTGGCCTGAGACATGGCGCTTTGTATTACCGTGGTTAGGTGGTCAACAGCCTCATCGAGTTGATGATGGCTGTTGATTGTTGGTAGAGGACCAATGTTTTCTTCAATCCCAATATACTGAATATTTCCTGCTAACAGTGTGTACTGTATTTGCAGCTTTAATATCCAATATTATAGGATTATGATCCGATGATAGTTCGTTTGCCGTTCCGATAGAACATGACGCATTTATATTTTTGAGAACTGCGATGGCCAGCACGTCGGGTGCGTGACCTAGATCGCTAAAGTAAGTGGGTTCTCCGGGGCTGCAAACTTCTAGCTGGTGTGTTGCAGCGTATTTTTGCAGTGATCTTCCGCGTTTGTTATTAATTCTGCTGTGCCAAGATGTATGTTTGGCATTCAAGTCACCAGCAATTATGGTGGGCATGTTATTTTGTTGCAGAATTTTGTCCAAATCGGAATCTAGTAGATCCCGATTTGGCGAATTGTATGCGGATACGATCAGCATTTTGTTGGAGAATGTAGTATTTATCACTACCGCAGTAGCTTCTAGGTTGTCCAGCACAGGTAGTGCAACACCCGAGTGGTCTATCGTGCGTCGAACAAATATCGCAGTTCCCCCTTTATGTTCGTCCCTATCGCTTTTATAAAGTGAAAAATAACTTGTAAAGTTTATTGAGGTATACTAATGTTTAAAATAAAACGACGTAAAAAATACTAGCATTAAGAAAAGCATATATTAATGCAATGTACAGTGATTTAAAAGTAAATTTTGATTCATTTAATGGTACTTTAAATTATTAAAAATAATTCTAGTTCATTTTTTGTTCGCTGTGTTGTTGCTATTGGTAAATGATCACGTTTACATACAAAATTCATTTCGAACTGCCACTTTACTGTCAGACTTTACTGTGTTGTTAAAATATGTGCTCCTCGTGATCGTGCGTCGAACAAATATCGCAGTTCCCCCTTTATGTTCGTCCCTATCGCTCCGGAAAAGGTTGAAGTTCCTGATTTTAGGATTGTGGTGTGGGTTGAGGCAGGTTTCCGACACCAATATAACATCGGCTTTCATGCGAAGTGCAAATTCTTCAAGTTCAAGAATTTTGTTCACAATGGAATTTGCGTTCCATGCGATGATTCTTAACTCTTGAGCGGCTTTAGTTTGTACTACCATTTTTAAATGCCGGAAGAAGAGTAGGTAGAGTGGTTAACACTGCTTTTATTAAATCAGAAGTCGAGTTCGCGTTAGTCAAAGTTTCTATAATATTGATAACAGCATTACATATGCTTTCAATATTATAGTTGACTAGCATGCTAATTAGTTTGTCAAAGCTGAAGTTACTGCTTGCCTCGGCAGCATTACTCTTGGGCTTCTAAGAATTTTTGGGTGTTGAAGTTTTCGCTGGTGGCGATTTTAACTTCTTTTTGTGAGATGACAACTTTTTCAGATTTTTTGTCGTTGATTTTTTAATATTAGAGGGTTCAACCACTGTGTTGGTAGTGGCTGAACTTGTACTAGGTACAGCGGATGGTGGACTCGAGATAAGTCCTGAGTCCGTAGGACTTTGTAGCTGTTGTTTTGGTTTTCGGGATGCGACAGTGGCGTAGGAGCGACTGTCAACAGGGGCGTCGCGCTTTTTAGTATTTTTTAAATCTACAGCGATTTTATAAAATTCACAGCCTTTGTAGTTGGCTGTGTGTTCTAATTTACAGTTAGCACAAACCGGTTTGTGCACGCTTTTATCTTTTTTAACGCAAGTCGCGGTTGCGTGAGACTCGCCGCATCTCACGCAGCGCCATTGCAAGTTGCAACTAGCGGAGGTGTGACCGAAGTTTTGGCACCGGTGACACTGGCCTGGGGCATTTGACCTTCTTTTACCCTCTACTTGAATTTTCATGTAGAGGAGAGAAGTTAGATTAAATATTTTTCTGCCTTCGTCGGTGCGGTCGACATTAGCACAAGGCGGGTTTCGCCAAGACGGTAAACTTTTTGAACAGGAAATTGAAGAACTTTGAGTTCTTCTAAAATTTCGTCGTTTGTAAGACCTTTTGGTAATCCGCGTATAACTACTTGTAGTGGTTTTTCACTCGGTAACCGAAAGGTATAAAATTCCATCTGATTGGATGTCAAATGATTAACAAGATTTCTATAATCTTGGATGGATTCGGGTTGAATTTTTATTTCCTCGCCTTTAGTGCGCTATTTTTAGAAAAAATTTCGCGAGCAGTTTTACTCCACGATGTAACATTTTTTAGAAAAACCGGGGGTGGGCTTTTCGTCGTTATTTGAGAATTTGGGTTATTCCCATCATTAGAGGGTTGTTGAGGACGGGGAGCTGTTTCAGCAGCTTCCGTTTTAGGTTTCTTGTGGATAACCACTTTAAATTCTGAGTCATCAGAGTCTTCTGACTCAGTGTCATTTTATAGTTGCAGGCCAAGCCTTTTTACTTATATTCATAAAAATGTAAGCAGGTTGAGCCAAAATCGATTGTTTATTATAGTGTTTTCACAGACAAGATTGTGTATTCTTTACAGTACACAGTCCCTTGAATACGTGCTCTTTCGTTTTGACATTCTTTTTGGCGCACTTTTCTTATAAGATGCCGCGATATACAGTGTGTCCCATTTAAGGTACGAATGCATTGGGATCTCGAGAACCGTAAGAGATACGCAGTTGGTTAAATTAGACGAAAGTTGCCTGATTAGCCTGATTAGGGTAGTTTGAACATGTATTTGTTTTTCCAATTAAATGCATAGATCACTAGATATTGGCGAAAATGTAAATTTTGCGATTTTCTTTTTTTTTTGCTGATAACTTCGTTGTATAACATAATACGAGATTTTGGTTCGCACTTTCTTATGGCACTTTTTAATGGTGAATTTGCAGAAGTACTCAAAAATTTTTTATATCTAAACATTTACGTGTTACTGGTATCAACTTTTATTTTTCATATGGATGTCATAGTAAGCCATGGCATTTTTCAATAAATTTTTTTTTTTTGCTTCACAACGATATAAACCAGTAATAATAAATTTTTACAATCTGTTAAATAGTTTACGAAATTTGTTATTTATAATAAAATTGAAATAAAAAAAGTGAATCGTAGACTGCTATGGAAAAATTAAACAATAAATAATAGAATCTCGCCATCGAGTTAAATTTAGTTTCATTGTATGATGTGGTATACTAAGAAGTCCACTAATTTGCCCAATCATAATTAACGAAAATTTAAATAGCCCTGAATTTTTTAAATATGTAACAAAATGATATTGCAGATATTTTAGATACATTGCCACTTTGTCAAATACAAAATATGTGGTTTTGGTAGGGCGGAGCTTCTGCTCACAATTCACAAGTCATAGTACAGTAATTATATGTTCAATTTGAAGGACAATAGATAGAGAATTTACACAATTAGATTTTTTTATGGAGTTACTGAGAATATAAACTCTTTATTCGGGAATAGTAGAATGAAAATGTACTACGAAATTCCACAGTAAGAATTCGAAATCAGATCTATCCAAGAATCCATAGCAGCCTATGATTCAATTTTTTCAATTCAATTTTATCATAAATAATAATTTTCGTTAATTTTTCTACTAATTAAAAAAATATTTTATTAGTGTTTTATATCGCTGTAAAGCAAAAAAAAAATCTGTATTCAAAAATGTCATGACTAAATATGATCTCCATTTGAAAAATAAAAGTTGATACCAGTAACTCGTAACTGTTACGAAGTAAAAAAAAAAAAGAAAGTGCAAACCAAAATCTCGTATTATGTTATACAACGAAGTTATCAGTAAAAAAAGAAAATCGCAAAATTTACATTTTAGCCAATATCTAGTGACCTGTGTATTCAATTGGAAAAACAAATATATGTTCAAACTACCCTACTAACTTTCGTTTAATTTAACGACCCTCGTATCTCTTACTGCATTCGTACCTTAAATGGGACACACTGTATATATACAACGTAAGAAGTTTCCAATTTTGCGTAGTTATATTTAAATAAATTCTAATGCTGTCTCTTAAATACTTAACTTGAATCTTTTCATTCTGTGCTCTCAAATTGCTTTTATGACAACGGGTGGGCGATATGGCAATGAGTGAATAGTATATTGCACAGTAAGTTTAGAAAAGTAATGTTTTACTGAACAATTAACCTGTTTAACTAATGAGCTCAAGAAATTGAACAAAGCTATATGAGTAAATTTATTTAATTAAAAAATTATAAATGTTTCATAATAAATATTAATAAAAACAAAAATATAAATATTACAATTTGCTATACTACTGAAAAATTCTATTTGGTGAAGATGAAAATCCAAGTTAATTATTTTTAGAAAAGACATTTGAAATGCAGTGTGACAAACCAGATTTGTCACCTTTCTTTTCTTTCTACAAAAATAAACATTTGTAAAGGTTATAAACATTTTACATTTATGCAACTAACTTACCTCAAAGTAATTACTGTATTGTAAATGTTCACTTTTATTATTGATGTTCATATTCAATTCATATTGTCTCAACTCATGTAAATATGTTGCTACTTAGGTTAATTAATTAAGAAAAGAATCTGAAATTTAAATTAACACATAAACACATTCAACTTAACCATACTTTATGTTTACACGTCAAATCTGACAGTTACTTTATTGCGAAAGAAAGGTCGAACTTCCAGAACGCGGCCGTTTCCCAACAGATGGCTCGCGCTGTCTTTAATTACCTCTCGTGTACACTTACCAATGCCGAATTAATAACTCGACATAAAAGGTACAAATAAAAGGTCTTGTCTTATGTCGAAGATAGACCATCTTAATAACTCGACTTGTCCGTCAGTTATTAAATAATATTTTTGTCAAGTGTCTTATGTCTTAGGTCAGATATAGTCCATATTAATAACTTGACTTGTCCGTCAGTTATATAATATTATTTTCTCAAATCTGTCGAATGCTGTAATTGTAGTGTTGACCTGACGTAAAAGCTCGACTTGTCTGTCAGTTTTTATATCAAATTTATTCTCATAACCAGTATTAGTCCAGACTTGCACTGTCGGACGAATTGTGAAAGTTTTAACCCAAAGAAACAAATCAAGTCACCAACACCTGTTTGCGATTCATCTAGACTTGCACTGTCAGGTGAATCTCCTCCACATCTCCAAGGTATTTCCTTACATCCTCACCATATTTTAGATTCACTGCACAATGTTCAAATAAATTTAAGCTAACCTTAAATTGTAACTTACCTTTTTGAACAATAATAATTAATTTTATTTACCAGTATTAAAACAAATGTCTTTATTTCACTAAAAACTCATTCACGGAGAGACCGGACCCAGTTGATTTTTTTTACATTCACTCAGATTAGTTACAAATGGCGCCCGAAGAATCTACATAATCAGCTGTCAGTGAAGTTTTGTTCTATCATTGAGAAATCATCCGTTGGCAAATTCAAATCTCCCCAGACATAATTTTTGTCGGCGGGAATTTTAAATCTACAAAAATTTAAATACTTACCTGCTGCTTTTCTCACATGACATTTTGGTTCTTTCACAAAGTGGCGCCCGAACAGGGACGCTAGTATTTTAGTATTTTATGTTAGTATTTTTCTTTCACAAAGTGGCGCCCGAACAGGGACGCTAGTATTTTATGTTTTATGTTAGAATTTAAATTCACAGCAGCTTATACTTTTTTTGCGAATATAGAGTAAACAAAATGGTAACATGATTCGAAATTCGTTTGATATACATTAATGGTACATTAAAGGTAAAGTACCACTTTACTAATGGATTTTTAATATAGCAATACAGTTCATAACTATATAAAAAGCGAAAAAAATATTTTCGCTCATTCAAGAAATTTTTTCGTTTCGAAATGAATCATGGCGACATTAGCTTCCCTTAAAATATCTTCTAGTACAATAAAATTTTCATCTTGTTCTACATTTTTACAATGATTTATATCGAGTTTTACGACGCTATTGTAAAAAGCGCGTTTTTCCAAATTGTTAATTCAGCATTTTGTAGTTCAATAACCGCGCTTGTACGAATATTGCAAATATCAATTGTAATTAGTGCACAAGTAGGTTTCTATTGCGTGTGCAAATAAATTATTTTGATATTTGTAGACACAGATAATGATGACACGATCAACTTGATGACATACTTTTAGCTGTTTAAAAGGACAGTTTTTGGCAGTCCAAAGGAGGAGTTCTGTTTCCAAATTCGGAGAAGCTCAGACGGGCTCTGACGTTCTACACCGCTACAAGTTGTAGCTATAAAGTAATAACGTTTGTACAATATTTTGGTATACTCAAAATGATTTTGGGAAGACGCACGTCATCAACCTGAAAATAAATTTTATAAAGTGAAAAATAACTTGTAAAGTTTATTGAGGTATACTAATGTTTAAAATAAAACGACGTAAAAAATACTAGCATTAAGAAAAGCATATATTAATGCAATGTACAGTGATTTAAAAGTAAATTTTGATTCATTTAATGGTACTTTAAATTATTAAAAATAATTCTAGTTCATTTTTTGTTCGCTGTGTTGTTGCTATTGGTAAATGATCACGTTTACATACAAAATTCATTTCGAACTGCCACTTTACTGTCAGACTTTACTGTGTTGTTAAAATATGTGCTCCTCGTGATCCAGTGTTTTATAATATGCATGTATAAATATATTGTGTTTATTGCAACAAATAAGGTCTAAAAATGGCGGCAAGTATGATGCAACATGCATTGCTTTTTTATTTCAACAATAATTAGTATCCCATATAAACGTTGTCGTATAGTGACGTCATTATCTAGTAATATTTTTAATGACGTGCGTCTTCTCCAAAATCATTTTAAGTATAACTGGTAACTAATGTAACACATTTATACGTTTGCGACAATTTTAATATTTGTATTTGTTTGTTAATTTTTGTTCAGTTTAAATATTGTAATATTTTATTAAATTAACCTTTTTCCTCGCCATAAAATGTGTTATAGTATTTCACACATTATGCATCTCGGCCGCGTGCACTGTACACTACACACAAAATAACTTGACATTAAAAATTTTGCAGTCTATGTTGACTTATACAGCATAACTAACAGTAAATGTGGTACTAATTTTAATATTTCTTTTATATTTAAAGCAGGTTTAAACAAATCACTATATAAACTTGTGAAAAAAAAATTTCACTAGTTTTCATAACAGACATACACGTAATACCCTTATCCCATATTTTTACCCAACAATTTCAATCAGGTCTATGAAATAATGTACTTCGCAATTTATTATAGTATGGCAAAACAGCGGTGATCGAAACAATAAGGTAAGCATGCGGGTTTCAATTTTTTACCTCCCGCCTACCTCTAGGTAAGGGAGTTTTGTTTTTGGTCAAAAAATTGGGTAGTGAGTTTTCAATGAATAAGTACGTTTTAAGGTCCCTACAATACGATTTTACTATTTTCGCGATGATGTATGTATGTATGTATGTATGTATGTGTGTGTGTGTGTGTGTGTGTGTGTGTGTGTGTGTAGTCTGTGGCAATTTTTTCGTCCCGCATAACTCAGATACTATATATATATATATATATATATATATATATATATATATATATATATATATATATAAATATATAGTCAAATACCCCTTTACCGTTAGGTGTAGGGTTAATACTCAGATACTATAATACCAAAAAATACATTTTTGTGAATTATTGCTTCTTATATTTAAATGAAGAGCTGATTAGATTTCGGATAAAATTGGTCAACTGGAAGTAGAAGTTTACTGTAAGCCCTAACAGTTTTTTTGTGAAAAACACTGTTAAATTTTCTTTTTCAACAATTTATGTTATTTTCAAAGTTGAAGAATATTTAATTTTACATGTGCTTTGATTATACTAATTTTATCAATTTTCATTAGATTTACAGATAATAAAATATAAAGAAATTAGATTTCACAAATCTTGCATTCCTAGTACACCATGGTAATATTTAAAAATTTTCAATTTTTTCTTAGAAATATGACACATGCCATTGTGATTGTGAAGCTGTTTTCTTGGTGAAATATAAGTCAAAAAATTCAATAAAGATACGAAAGAAAATTTAAATTCTCAAATATAAATAGAAAATAAACAAATAAGAAGGTATGTTTTTGTATCTAATACTATTTTGTACTGTTTAAGAGTAGTATTGGGCGGGAGGTTATATGCTGGCCACATCAGATTTTTATTTATTTAACATTACAATACTATTAATAAAATTAATTAACATTACATCCGACCTCTATAGTGATAATATTCATTGCTTTTATCTTTTAATTTTTAAAGTGGTATTGATATTAATGAATGCATCATACATTTCTGTAACCATTATATTCAACCTCTGCAGTACCTATGTTCTTAGCTTTTACCTGTATCAAGGGCACGTTTAGGACATGCGACAGTTTAAAAACAACCTCCGATATCATATTGATAGTAATGAATAGATCATACTTTTTTGTAGTTCTAAACAATTCATCAATGTCATTGCCAGATAAAATTGACTCTTGGGTTTCTATGAAGTAATGTAAAAATAATACAATTTGATTGAACGGTTCAAGATTTAAAGCATTAGAAAAAAGCTTTGTCCTAAAATAAAATATAAATATTGTGCTTTATGAAATAAGTATTTATGCTTGTACTTACGTATTAGCGTTCTCGAACTTATTTGTTATTCTTTTTTCTGTCATATTTTCATGAATTTTATTTAGTTTGTAAACTGAATAAAATGTTATTCTATGTTCAGTAGCTAAGGTGTTAATAACTGAATGAAATATATTCATATGACTCTTAAGTGCAGTTGGCATAACAACAAGAATTTCAGCATTCTCACAGATATGATTTGAAATAATTATATTTAATATTACAAGAGTACAATATTGAAAGAACGCCATATTCATTTTTAGTTGTATGTTGATGGTTCTCATTGCTTATATATACACATATTACTGATAACAGTTCTTTGTCTTTCATTGAAAACATAAAAAATATACTATGACAATGATATATATTTTGTGCTGTTGAAACTGACTTTTATTCAAGTGTAAATTATTATTTAGTTAATAGTTACAATTATCAACATAATAAATTAGACAGGTAATATATCTTTTGCATATGAATTTATTATAATGCTGAAAGTCTAACGATAAAAATAAAAAATGGCTGTCAATTGCGATCACTAATAAAATTTGTTCAGCCAGTAAGATTAGAAATTCATGAGACGGGAACCTTCTTACCTATTCGTTTTCTTATTTTGGACAACTTATTAGGTATACCCTGTGTATAAAGAAGGATGGAGACAGGTACAATGCACCATCAGTCAATAGTAATAGGAATAAGTTGCTCTCTGCTCGTCGGACGAGTAACATCACGCTGTGAATCGCTACCTGACTTACCTGGGCCTCTGAACTGGTTTACAGTTTGAGTAACCCAGTAAGCCATACGGCATTCTGTTAAGCTCCAAGTACCGCTAGCCACGGTCACTTGTACCTGCTCTCCCGTCTTTTTCAAGACGCCTCGTGTTGTACGCATAGCGCCTCTGCACACGTTGTAATTTATTAGAATTGTTATATCGCAACGTTGTCAAAGGGATAGTGCAACCTCCGGGAGTCACTATCGAGCCCTCTTCACAGGGGTACAACGTGTAGCACCACATATTTTAATATTGAACGCACTACGTTGCACAGAATGACTTCTGTGCAATTTAAGCTTGATGAACTTTCATCAAAAATCATTGCTCTAAAGCAAAAACCTGGTTTTTCAAACAAAACCAATAATGAAATCCTTGCTCTGCAAGCCAAGAAGATAAAACTTCTTGAAAAAGAACTAGGATCTTCTATCACACAACGAACTGCCAAGGACAGTTCTGTGAAAACTAAGAATGGTGGCACGTCCACCAAAAAAGCAACAGCTGAAACTGCGAGCGGCAGTTCAACTGTTACAACTGAAACGACGAACAGTAGTTCGTCAAAAAAAGCAGTTCGCTGCTCTGAGCCTGATACATCAGACTCTAATGGGTTTGAGCCAGCTCAAAAGAGCAAAAAGTTCAAACCCATTGAACAGTCTCAAACAGAGACGTCTAATATGTTCGCTTCACTGGAGACAGTTGAAGATGAACATAACATGGATGTGACACATCTAAGTGCTGCGTCCCCAGCAACTGACTCCGCTTCTGAAAAGCGTATCCCGCCAATCGTGCTACACACGAAGGACGGGTACGCAAACCTAACAAAGGCTCTAACTGAGAGTGGTGTTAGTATTAAAAAAACCGTCAACACCAAAGACGGTATCAGGTTGCACGTAAAGTCAGCTGCTGATTTTCGTGCGACCACCACTCTGTTGCGTGCTGCGAACTTGCAATTCCACACGTACCAGCTACAAGAGGACAAGCTCTTGCAGGTTGTCTTGCGCGGTATTCCGGAAACAATATCCGAATCCGATATAAAAACTGAACTGGAAAGTCTCAACTTTAATCCAGTTTCAGTTCACCGCATGATGCGGTATGTAAAATCAACAGACTCGCATGCTGCCCCAGCAGAGCGAGTCAAGAAACCGCTGCCTCTTGTACATGTCCGCCTGACAAGAGATGCAGCGAACAAAGAGATTTACAATCTCAAGTGCTTCATGTACTTGAAGATTAGTGTGGAATCCAAACGTCCACAAGGTAGCATCAGCCAATGCCATAATTGCCAACGAGTTGGCCATACTAGCAACGGCTGCAATGCGAAAAAACGTTATGTAAGATGTGGTGACGAACACAACATCAAAGACTGTCCCACCAAGCAGCAGGGAGATCCTCTCTGTTGCAACTGCGGGCTGAATCACACAGCGAATTATAAAGGCTGCGAGGTGCTTAAAAAAGCACTCAAAAAGCCAAACCAGCCGGTAACTTCTCAGCGGAGAAACATTCCTCACCAACAAGTGAGAAAGGGTGTTTCATACGCTGATGCAACATCCGCACCATCCGCTAGCCATGCTTCAGCTGCCACAGCGGCAGAAGCGGCTCATGATGTGCCCAGCTCATGCATCATCACCCGCCTCAGCAGGATCCTCTGCTTCATCAGACAACTGGCTTAACTTAATAAGCCTACCAAAATTAAACAGTATGTTTAATAATATTAAACCAATGCTAGCTGAGTTAGCGAATGCTAACTCAGCAATGGACTTGCTAGTTGTACTAGCGAAAGCACTGCCTCACGTCCTCAGCATGTTCAACCATGGTTAGAGTACGTAGAGTGCCAACACATCTCAGAATCGCGTTCTGGAACGCGAATAGTCTACTCTACAAGCGAGATAGCTTGGAAGAGTTTATTTTTTCCAACAAGGTGGACATCATGTTGGTGAACGAAACTTATCTTCGTCCATCCAACAACCCAAAAATCTGCGGATTTGATCTGTACAGAAAAGATCGCACAGGCGCTCGAGGCGGCGGTGTTGCGATCTTTATCACCACGAGGTTATCACGCCTGAGCTGCAACATGCAGAGGCTGTGACAATCTCTTTAAAGACAACGTGGACAGAGTCCTTACGCGTTGTCTCTATTTACAATCCTCCAGCACGCTTGCTGACAGAGGATCTTGACGCTCTCCTGGAGAAACCGGGTTCAGTCATAATAGCTGGAGACATGAACTCTAAAAGTCCAGCGTGGAACAGCCGATTAGTAAATCCAAACGGTCGCAAGTTGACTAGCTACACTCAGGCTAACGGCATTGCTGTTGTTGGACCTGATGAACACACATTCTTCCCTCATGATGGGGGAAGAAGTGATGTGCTCGACATTGCTGTGTTGCGAGACATCAACGCAACACACAACATAGTAGCAGTCAACGAACTTGACTCTGACCATATTCCTGTGCTCTTGGACCTTGGTGAAGGCCAGCCAGAGACGGAAAAACGGGCAGTTACAACTGTTCGCTGGGAGCAGTTCAGCGACGAGCTGGAGAAACTAATCGGCCCGCTACCTGTCATCGAAACAGCGCATCATATTGATGAAGCTGTTTCAAATCTGACAAAAACAATAACGCAAGCTACCGCAAATATCAGTAGGACAAGGTACATGGATACAAATAATCCTGTTTCCGACCTTCCTACTGATATAAAACAATTAATATCCGAAAAAAATCGAGTCAGACGCCGCTGGCAAAGACATTGCAGGCCAGCGGATCGTGCTGAATCTAACCGTCTTGCAGCTGAAGTTAAAAATCGGCTGCGAGAATTCAAGTCTCAAAAATGGGACGACCGCTTAGCAGAGCTAAACTCCAGAGACCAGTCACTCTGGAGAATGGCTAAAGCGCTGCGTAAAGACAAAACAAAAATGCCGCCAATCCATGGCGAATAAGGCATTGTCTTTACAAATTCAGATAAAGCTGAAGCAATGGCTGACAGCCTAGAAAAACAGTGCTCACCGAACTATGAGCACTGTGATGTTAGCTTTATCGGTCGTCTCAACAGAGACGTGAAAAATAAAATAAAGATAGAACCATCAAGACCTATAAAACACGCAAGCCCGAGAGAAATCTGGGACATCTTGCGTGTTTTAAATAAAAAGAAAGCACCAGGGCATGATGGTGTTACAAATAAAGCGCTAAGTCTCTTGCCTCGCAAGGGAATAGTAGCGCTGACAAACATTGTTAACGCAGCTCTACGACTCAGATATTTTCCAAAAGAGTGGAAAATAACTGACATTTGCGTGATCCGCAAACCTGGAAAAGACCCCACTTTTCCGCAAAATTACCGACCCATCAGTCTGCTCTGTACCATGGGCAAAGTACTGGAGAGGGTCATTCTCACACGCCTCCAAGAGGAGACAAAAGCCTTGATTCAAGATCACCAACACGGATTCAGGCAAAAGCACTCAACAGAGCATCAGCTTTTACGTGTTGTTGAGTATATCACTGAAGGGTTCAATCAGCGCCAAGCTACAGGAGCAGTCTTTCTCGATGTAGCAAAGGCGTTTGATAAGATCTGGCATCAAGGGCTACTATACAAACTGATGACTGCAAACATCAGTCACTCACTGGTGCAGCTCATCAGATCATATTTGTCCAAACGGACATTCTTTGTCAAAATAAACGAGGCCAGATCCTCGGCCAGAATAATCACAGCCGGCTTGCCGCAGGGGTCCCTGCTTTCTCCACTTCTATTTAATGTGTTCTGCAGTGACATGCCGTCACTGACAGCAGGCACAACACTAGCCCAGTACGCGGACGACACAGCAGTGCTGTACAAGTCCAGGAATGCTGGTGTCATAACAGGCAGACTGCAGCAAGCTGTGGACGAGCTGGAGAACTGGTTCTCTAAGTGGAGAATCAAGGTGAACGCTGAGAAGAGTAGCGCAGTACTCTTCACAAAGCGTAAGATAACCCCTGTAGGCGACGTTGTGATGTTCGGGAACAACATCCCTTGGCGCCGGAAAAACAAATATCTAGGCCTCCTTTTTGACAAAGGATTAACGTGGGAACCGCACATCAGCAGCAACTGCAACAATGCAAACGCTCTGATGGGCTCCCTGTACCCTCTCATCAACAGACAAAGCCATATGTCGTTGAAAAACAAAATGACTATCTACACAACCATCATTCGGCCAGCAATCACATATGGAATTTCCATATGGGGTTACGCAGCCAAATCTCATATCAAAAGGCTGCAGGTTGTGCAGAACAAAGTCATGAGAATGGCAACAAACGCTCCATGGTTCGTGCGCAACGATCAGTTGCACACGGATCTAAAAATGGAGACTATCAAAGAGTTCGCTCTGAAAAGAGCTACAAAGTTCTTCGGCGGACTACCCGACCATCCCTACAGAGGAGTCAAAAGGCTTGCGGAGTACAACGAAAACGATGTACTCCGTCACAAACGCCCGAAGCTAGTGCTAGCTCAAGCATAAACTCCGCACCAAGAAGGCGGCACAAAAGTGCACACTAATATAAACATATATGTCCGGATATAACATCCGATAAGAGAGGTGAGGGCCCATGGCCCGGTACTCTCAAGGTCCGCTCAGATCAACCATCAACGACAATGCACCATGCAGATCCGCAAAGTTGGCATCAAAACTTTGCGAGCATACTAAATAATTAGCGCCCAAATATTCCAACTTCACCCCAGTATAAAAAGTACTTAGAAACGAATTATCGCCTTAATTTCTTTTCTTTTTTTATATATCATCATTATTTTAACAAAGTTATTAAGTCACAGAAACCGGCCAATCCAATCAATCGATAACTAAAGACGCTTTTTGTTCTTATTGTACTTCTGTGAGGCAGTGACACCGATTGACTGGCTCAGCGAGATTTTTAACCTGACTCCATGTAAAATAGTTTGTAAGTTAATTATTATATTTGTAAACTTTTATGTGACAATTGCAGAGCCCTGAAGAAAGGAGTTTTCACTAACGAAACGTCGGCGTAGTTTTATTAAATATTTTGACTGCAAGTCCGTTTTATTTATTCTCCTAAGATATAATATTCTCTAATATTATAGTTTTTTTAATTTATCCACTTTAAAATTACCATAGTTTATTCAATTATTTTATTAATTTCTATTTAATTTTATACATCATTTACGTAACATTTTCTGCATTTCAACAGATTTATTTATATTTTTCTTCGGTCTTACATAAGGTATAAGTAATCGAGGATCTATTGTTTCAACATCGTTCACCCCAGATAAACAACTAACTATTAACGCAACTGTGATTGATAACATCGCAGAGAAGAACGTGTAAAATAAAAACGATAATTTATACATAAAAAATGGTTCTTCTTCATTAGTTTCGGAGACCCTAAAAATTCACAAGATTTAATATTATGTATGCTTTGGTATACTAAGTCAAATTACGTATAATTCATTGAGGTTACAGTAGAATTTAACAATATATCGGTAGTGTTACTTTGAGGACAGTGTTCTACTGTAAGAGGTAACTGATATAAAGATGCCACATCATAATACGTTGCACCAATAGCAATCCAACAAATAAATACCATTCCGGTAATAGCTCCACATAACGCACCCTAAAAATAAATCCATTTTATTAATAAATCATGTAAAGATGAATGTTATATTCCTACACGTGTCGTAGCTTTCGGAAAAGTAGTTCCAAGAATAATCAAAGACAATTTTGCTCCATTTATTGTTCCTGTTATTGATACAATCATCTGTAAAAATATTAATTAAAATGTATTTTGATTAATAAACTTATACATACTTGAAATAAATATTTCACTTTTGCCATTACTGGCGCAGTTAATACAGTGTATACACCAATAACTAGAACAATCAATTTCATAATCATTGCTCCTTTTTCGTCACTGCTGTATTTTGGGAATTTCTTTTGAATGAAATCATAATAAATTACTCCACTTAATGTATTGGCCTCTGCTGACAACGAACTAAAAATAAGAAATTACTGAATTAAAAATTGTTTAGTGGCAAGACTACTCGGGTCCTCTCGCTACTGGGCGCTACAAAATATGGCCCAAGCCGTAAGCGAGAATAGTGAAAGAGATTCTGCTTCGCTCCGCGATTCATATAATGCCACTTCACTTTGATTTGATACTCCACGAGTCAGGCTTCTATGAAACGAAGAGGGTTCATAAGACCAGTTTTAGGCCCAAATTGGGAAAAAATATGCATGGAATTTATATCTCGGGCAAGACAAACTAAACTAAATCGATTTTAGCCAAAACGAACGCAACCCCCACCCCCAATACCCAATCCACTCCCAACAACTGTGACAAGCAGAAATGTGATTTTGGGTCAAAATTACCTAGTCCCCTCCACCCTAACCCGCCAAAATACCTAGGCAGGCAAACTCATACTGAACAACTTCTGCTCAGGAACTGGGTTGTTTTCGACTTTAAAATGGAAGTGGGTTGGTCACATAATGCGATATAGAGACGACAGATGGAGCAGACGTTGCACGGAATGGATACCGAGAGAAGGACACAAAAGCAAGGGAAGAAAATAGAGTGACGTCCTAACAAAATTCAACAACCACTGGCCAACCATATCGCAAGACAGAGAAGAAAGAGAAGAACATGAGGGGAGGCCTTTGCCTATCACTGGGATTCATAGGCTCATTACTATTATGGTTTAATGATTTATTATTATTATTATATTGTTTCAAATATTATTATCTACAATTAATGTTTGAAACGTATTCCTCTTACTGTCACTACAACACGTTAAAGAAAAATTATATTTTGAAATTTATATTTAAATCTGCTAACCTGTATTTTATGAAAAAGAAAACAACGGTTGAAAACTGTAATTTTTTTTCATGTGTCATAAGGGATGAGGATTTCTTGATAGTGGTGGTCCGTGTTCCTGCATTGTTCGATAAGAAACCTACAGATTTTTTTCTACATTTCCATTTAATTTTATAGTAAATCACAATACATTTAAAATATTTTTATAAATTTTAATGAATTAAAACAACCAAGTGTGAAAAGTTTAGTTATACCAACATAATTGTATAAATTGATTTTGCATAACATGAAATTTTTAGAGGTATATCCACTCAGTTTTCAACTTCTTCTCTACTCCACTGTACCATTGTAAGTTTACAATTAATTAAACCATTGTTATATCAAAAACATAAACACAAATGAGATTTGACAGGTACTTATCACTTCGCTTAGTTGGTAGTGCTGTAAAAGCTGTAATCTTTTAGGAACTTTTACAAGAAATACCCCATATAACAGTTTTTCGTGACAAGTCGACTCATATATTTATATTATACTTACGTAATTCGAGTTTGTCGAGCATGAGTTGTGTATTCTTAGGGTTTGTTTCTTAAATGTACGAGTGAAGTGAGCTTACCTACAGAGCCACAGTTAATATGCTTTAGATAGTGGAAAATTTAAAAATCAAATGTCCAACTTGCTTAGAAACACTTAACGGAGAAGGTAGAGACTGCAGGTACAGGAAACAAAGATAGATCACTTCAAATCAGTAAAGAAGTAGAGGAGAAAGAGATAAAAGGAAAAACAGAGGATGGGGAAGCAGCTGTGGATCCTTTCAAGAATAAAAAGTTATTTGTCCGTATACCCCATAGACCGAGAGCGTTATCAGCTCCAAATGTTAGTGATATCGTGGATCTGACGAAGCTAACCCCAAAGAAGAGAAAGGAAGTAACCTCTCAAGGGGAAATAGAAGAAATATGCAACGGGGGAACACGAGTAGTAGCGAACCCAGGTTGCATTGCCCCAATAGAGACGTTAGAATGTACACAGTTCCAATATCCGTGAATACACCAATCTCGGTACCCTTGGTGGTTCTAGCGCCGGTAGTAGCTCGGAAGTTAAACAGCGAGGATATGGAATGGAAACGTCTCACGTCCTTCCCCAACACTGCCCGCGACATCAAAGCTGTAGCAAAAAGTCTAGCGACGCAGATCAAAGACGTGAAGGAGAAAACAACCGGAAAAAGCCAATGCAGGGACCCAGACAACAGCTTCTGCGATAGAGAATAGGGAGGCTCAAACGGAAGGGGGTGTAAGAAAAGGAAAGGAGACAGCTACGGCTGAAGTGATAATAGCCGGCATAAATCCAAATGCAAGTTTTGAAGATTTCTCCTAGTACGCAGACCAGTTCTGGCCAACGAAAGTCTTCAGAAGGATAAGTGAGAAGGAGGGTGACCTCTCCGATGCTCCCAAGGACATGACACTTGTCTACTCGTTCGCGGACTATGAAGGGAGTACCTGATTCCTAGCGCCAATAGATATTGGAAACACAGTGGCTTTAGCACGAACAGTTGTACACTACGAAGGATGGCCCAGTAACCAGGACTAGATATACCCTATGCCTTATCACGACAGAAGAACAACAGGTAGAACAAGAAGCCAGGACTGTATATACATGCTTCCAGAACCTTAAAAAACGTACTGGCAGATCTAGGGTTGGAAGGGGTAGCCATGCCTAGAATTGAATGTGGTTTTGATTGGACCAATCAAAAATTGCTTACGTATGCAGTAATCATGACAACGGTACACTGTCAACACAAGCCAGGGGTATAAAAGGAGACGAATTTGCTGCTACAGGCAGAGTCGCTCCAGACTCTCACTCATCAACAACTGCTGGATGAATCCCAGTTGCACCTCTTCAACAATCGCTGGCTGAGTCCCGATTGCACCTTTACAAAGACATCTTCAACAACTGCTGGCTGAGTCCCAGTTGCATCGTGGAAGACATCTTCGATGAGAGAAGGTCCTCCACGTCCCAAGTCGACGTCATTACCTTCTGGCCGCCCCAGAATCTCGTACGATTCTGTCTCTACCAACTGGTAGCGAAGTCCCAGTTGCTCTGAAGACATCCACTGAGAGAAGGTCCTCCATGTCCCACGCCGACGTCATCAAGCCGCATGCCGCCGCCTTCCTCAGCTGCTGCTCGACCGTAGCAAGCCACCACCGTCGAGTACACGCCGCCATCCGACGGCACTCTGACGTCATCAGTCGACGTTATTATTACATTGCCATTTATTTTGGTCACCATTGTTTATTTTGTACAACAATATTTTGTTTCTGCTGTACCATTTTTTTTTGTAATTTGTTTATGACATAATTGTCATCGTTAATAAACATGATGTTATCTCTCTCAGTCAGGCTTAATTAATACGAGACGCCCTGAAGATATCCAACTCCAATCCACCTATACCGCGCCCCGTATTACTTAGCAGAGGCTGATGGTGGGCAGCGAATGATGCTATCGAACTAATTAATCTGAAGAACATCAAATTAGAAATTGCCCTAAAACGGAGGCAATTATTTTAGCCGGTAGGAACAAATATGGGCCCATAAAATTCTGTATCCCAGAAATGGTTATCACATCAGATTATGTACGTAGGTGTAATTGTTGACAAGGGCTTAACTTGTGTACCATATAAACTGTAACTAAGGCAGCGAAATCGCTTGTGGCGTTAGGCAGCCTCATGGCTAATGTAGGAGGGCACAGGGCCAGTAAAAGAAGGATCATGGCATTAAGAAAAGAGAGAACGTGGGAACGCATGACCGCAATACAACGGAGGATGGCTTTGCGTGTATAATAATAAAAATATCTTTATTATTCAATAAGTAAACCCAATTACAGAATAATATAAAGAAAAATAGAAGTAGAAAATATCTACGACTAACATGATATAATTGCAACAAATTATAAAGAGTGGTTTTGAATGGACTAATACTGAAATAAGATTCACATAAAATTAGCATTGCTGTAGAAAAACCAATCAATTCTAATATATAAAGAAAAATACTATGAACTACAGAATCAAAGGATTTTTAGAAATCAGTATAGACCTCATGTACTTGAGTTTCACAAACCTACTGTGCAATGTTCATTCAATTTGAAACTGCAGATCTTGATTTAACAAATCCACGTTGGACCAGATTTATATAAATAATAGTTTGGTATTGTATAGATTTAAATAAAACAACTTCAAAGATTTTTGCAACAGAGTTTACACAAGATATTGGGTGGTAATTATATATTTTATTTCTATTTCCACTTTTAAATAAAGGAAAAATTCTAGATCCATCTATCAGGAACAGTTTCAGTTTTGAAACTCAAATTAAATAGAATATAGAGTGGATACGTTAACAGCTCTGAGCAGCCCTTAAAAATATAATTAGAAATATTATCTAACCCCATTGATTTAGTACTTTTTTAAGTCTTAATGGCGGATGATATATCATCACAGGAAATAATATTCATATGTACATTATTACCCAGGCTTGAAGATAATCTGTCTAGATTATTAATAGTTATATTATCGGTATTGTAAACACTACTAAAATATAAACTAAAAGTATTTGCAATATCAAAACCATTATATAAAATGTCATTTTCGTAATACGTGGTAGAAGGGAATTTATTAGCTGACTTTTTTGCATTAAAATTAAAAAATGTTTTTCCATCATGTAAAATACTCTCCTCAGCTTCAGGGACATAATTTTTGTATGATTCTTTAATCAAAGATTTTACTTTAGAATGTAAATTCCGATATATCAATAAATCAATATCTAGTCCATATTTATTATACAATTTGCTATAATGTTCTTTCTGTATAATGCCTGATATAAGGTCCTTTGGAAACCGAAAACCAAATTGGAAATTTATGCTTATGAACAGTTTATTTCGGTAAATTTTCCATAAACAGTGAGTTTTTTATAAATCGTAAGTCTGTGATAAACAATGACCCTATTATAAATCGTGAGAGTGTTAAAAACCGTGAATCTGTGCTAAATTGTCAGCGTGTGTTTAAATAAAGATTGGACATTTAAAGACTGAATAGAAATAAATAATCAGTAGAAATAAATAATACGGGTGAAAATAAATTTACATAAATAAGTGGAAATAAATAAATCAGTTTTGTGTTCATTAAACTTCATCGAACTCGAGTAACGAATAAAATGTTACAATATAAACAGCAATCAACCCCAATTAAAATCAACAGAAATGTCAAAACTGTAAATTGAATACCACCAAACAAACAAAACACACACACAAGCGAATAGTACAAAGGATATTGTGTCAAACCCGATTCCTACTTCACAAAACCAAGCAACAAGAGAATTAAAAATACTACTATTCGAATGGAATAATAGCAATTCAAATTGTCGTTGCCGCGTCCGTTACAATACGAAAACAAAACACTTGGCTTCAGGTTGGCGCTTCTTAACCTCTGGAAAACTTCTAAATTCTTCACATGGTCTTCAAATAACTTTTTTTTTGCTGGCCACAAATATATCATCAAGTTATGCCAGACAAGTTTTCCAGGATAACACTTTCAGCATTCCGGCTTGCAAGTTTGATGGATTGCTGTGCTCCAATATCTCGAAGTCCGTCTTCAAATTTTTCGTTGGCCAGACTTTCGCAAATATCGTCTCCACCTTCCGAATACGAAATTAGTACCAGATGTACAATATCCGCTTCAAAATCTTGTAGGGACTCGTCCAATTTCTGGAACTGGTTTCTAAGTTGAGAGCGGTGCATCTGTTCCATGTGTTTCTGATCATATCTCATGTCTAGACGATCAATCAACTGTGTGTAGTTAAGTCTATCTTTCAAAGGTATTGCTTGTAATAACCTTAAAGCGTCACCACGTAATGATGTACTTAATATGGAAGCTTTAACACTTGAAGTCCAGCCATGAACCATGGAAAGTGTCTCGAACAGGGTCAAGTATTCTTCCCATGGTGATTTTCGGTCGTAAGTTGGTATATCATGACGGCCAGGGACTGTTGTCATTTTCGATTCTTGCAGCTGGGTTGTCGTATCCAGTGATGGTTGATTAATGGCTGGTAAACGGTCAGCCTTGTTTTCAAGAGCTTGCAGTTTCTTTTCCAGTTCTTGTATTTTATCGTTCTCGCTGTTGGACAACCCTTCAAGATCTTCTTTCAATTTCCTCTCAAGACTTCTAGAATGTTCGAGTAGTTCATCCTTCAGACTTCTAGAATTTTCTTCCAACTTGCTAGTTCTGGAACTTTCTTCTAACTTGCTTTACAAATCTTTCATAGTTCTTAAACTTTCTTCTAAGTTGCTTTCCATAGTTCTAGAATTTTTTTCTAATTTGCTTTCTATTTTCAGCATTAGTTGCTGCATATCGTTTTGACGTTGGAAAACATGAGAATTTGGGTTTCTACTTTCTTTCACTAGCACTGCTCGAAAGCGTTCTAGCAACACGAATTTTTTTCCAGTCGAATTTTCATCTATCTCTTTAAGTTCTTCTCTTTGTTCATCCACTATCAAGTCCATCAAATTTTTCATCGCCATGATGCACTACGCTTTAATTTAACACTAATTTAATTAAATATTCGCAATATTTATTTTTATGTGCAACGCGATTATTTATTTTTAACCGTACCCCACACCTGACACCAATTGTAACGTTCGTGGGTTTTTAAACGTTTTTATCTAAACGAAAAGAATTATTATTAATAACAAATAATTAATAATTGTTTTAATAAAGAGTAAAAGTTAATTAACACTATATTTAAAGACTAAAATAACGAATACAAAAACTTATACACTAACACTTGTAACTACCATAAACATACACTAATATTTATATAAACTTGCCGAGCGATATTTATTTAAGACGATATATTTAAGTTGTCCGTTACAATACGAAAACAAAACATTTTGGCCTAAAATAGCATCTTGAAGAATTCAATGTTGTTCTCGTACCTTTCCCGCGACATATCACAATAGAGGGAAAATAATAAATATACGAATTCGTACATTTACCCAATCAACTACTTCCTCCAATTAAGAATATAAGCGGTTAAGTTGGAACTATAATATTGCGCGAAATGCATGCAATGAAGGCACCAGAATATGATTCGATAACAGGAAAAATATTGAAAGAATTTCCATATATAGACATAAAATTTACCATACTCATATTTTGCGCTATACTTAGATTGCGTTAGTTCTCAGAACAGCGGAAAATCGCCCAGAGAATACCTATCCAACAACCCGGAAAACCAGACAACCTATCCTCATCATACAAACCTATCAGTTTATTATATATTATCAAAAGTTTCGAGAGAATACTGCTTAAAAGAATAAACCCGGCGCTAAACAAAAAAAAAACATATCATTCCCGATCACCAACTTGGTTTTAGACAGAAAATGCGACAACAGTAAATACACGTTTTTAACGAGATTAACAAAGCACATGAAACAAAAAGCTACTAATTTACAGCATTCATGGATATATCATAAGCATTTAATATAATGTGGCATGAAGGCTTGTAAGACAAATTAAAATATCACCTGCCAAAGAATATATTTACTTCTTCACTCATAACTAACCGACAGTTATTTCCAAGTAAATTATAATGATGAAAATACATTACTACATGCAGTGAAATTAGAAGTACCCCAGGGTAGAGTCCTTGGACCTGTCCTGTGTATAATAGCAATATATACGAACGATCTATCAATGTCATCTAACAGAAACAGTGACTTTTGTAGATGATACCTCAATAATATGCAAGGATAGCTTTCCATTAGAGAATAAAGACTACTGGATAGGCGGATACAATTCCAATTTGTTATTGAAAAACATATTATTATTATACAAAATAATCCTGAAAATCATATAGACATATGTATTATTAAACTATGTCTAGTAAAATAAGAAGAAAATATATATATATATATATATATATATATATATATATATATATATATATTAATCTTCATTTTCTTAGGTTGATCAACCTAAGAAAATGAAGATTAATACAATTTTAGGACTTAAACGGAGAATATTGTTAATTTCTCATCCAACACTGCATCATAAAAACTTGTGCAAACTCAGAGAAGTTCTTCTAACTAATGCGTACGCAAAAAAGTTGATTAACAGTCTCTTGTTTAATACTAATTCACGTGCTATCAACATAGATGGTAATATTCCTGAGATTCATTCTTCCGAAAGGATTAAATATTGCTCCCTACTAGGGGTGTGCCAAATGAAAAATTTAATATCGATATTCGATATTGAAAAAGTATCGATAATATTCGATATATCGATATATCGATATTTATCGATATATCGAATGATATTTGATAACTATCGATAAATATCGATAAGTATCGATAAATATCGATAAGTATCGATAAATATCGATAATTATCGATAAATATCGATAATTATCGATAAGTATAGATAAATATCGATAAATATCGATAATTATCGGTAAATATCGATAATTATCGATAAATATCGATACGTATCGAATAATATAGAAATTTGTCATAAATATCGATTTTTGCAAAAATGTATTATTAATTCGTTAAATGTTGATATATTCGGACATATACAGATAAATTAAATTATTGTTATTTGAAAATAATGATATTAACAGGTTCATGACGTGAGCTAATTTACAAAATTCCGCCAAATAACATATTATTTTCACTGGAAATAGTATTTATATGCATTTTTAATGATAATAATTACTGTTTTTAGGGATTTTGATTTATTTTTGCCTATTTATGAGTTTTTTTACCGTAACCCACCGGGCGTCAGGAGTAATAATTTTAACATATAACCGTCTGCCGTCGTGAGCCACCGGTGGATACGCGGTTAGCAGTGATATTTGAGGAAATGATGCTCACTGTATTTGAACAAAGTTCAAACAATATTAACCATGGGCGACAGGAGCAGAAAGATACTGGCAATGTTACAAAAAGATAAAACATCATTGGAATAATCATTAATTAAATTATAGAAAAAAGAAAACCTACACAGTAAAATTTACGTACCTACTTTGTACATATTAAAAATTATAATATCTTTTATTTCAAATCTGTTATTAGTTACTTGGTAATCGAATACGATATTATAGCTGACAGTTGCTAATTTAAATTTACCCCTGTGGTTCCCCTCCACTAACAGCTTTGGGGGCTATGACTTGACGGCTGGTAACCGCATTTCATACGCAAAAATATATAACCTACCAAGATCTGCGTAAGCAGAGTGCCACACCCACAATGGGTAAATGGCGTAATGATATATTTATTTTATTTATTTATTTTATATTACAAATTTATATTCACTAATCCGCTACCATTTACATGTTTCAAAAGTATAAATCATGTTATATGGCAGAAATTGCTAAATCAATAAATAAGCGCGATATTTGCTTGTTCATATTTGACCATGTTGGGATTTATTTGATAATTTGTTAACAACTACTCAAAATATTTTTATTTTTTAAGTTATTTATCAAATTATCGATACTTATACTTTTTTCGTAGAATCGATACAAAATTATAATTATTTTCGATAAATAAATTTTCATATCGATATTTATCGGTAATTCTCGATATTTATCCACATCTATCAATATTTATCAATATTTACTAATACATATCGATATTTATCTTTATTTTTCGAAATTTATCGATATATATCGATAAATATCAATAGTTATCGATTAGTATCGATATTTAAATATACTTATCGATATTTATCGATAATTATCGATATTTATCGATATTTATCGATACTTATCGATATCTAACGATATTTATCGATACTTATCGATACTTATCGATAATTATCGATATTTATCGATATTTATCGATATTTATCGATATTTATCGATATTTATCGATACTTATCGATATTATTCGATAAATATCGATATTTATCGAAAAGTATCGATATTTATTGATATTATTCGATAAGTATGGATATTTATCGATATTATTCGATAAGTATCGATATTTATCGATATATATCGATATTTATCGATTATTGATATATCGATAAAATAAAATTTATTAAATTTATTCGATAATTTAAAAAAATATCGATACTTATCGATATATCGATATTTGGCACACTCCTACTCCCTACCATATATTTCTGGTTTAACACCATCTTTAGCTAGTGCTTTGAAAGACGAAAGCGTTAAAATAGCTAACAAGATTTATTTTACAACAAGATCGTTATTCACTAATTTAAAAAATAGGACGCCCGTTTTACTTAAATCCAATGTTGTGCATAGGATTCCATGTAAAGATTGTAACTTTGTTTACATAGGCTAAACTAACCGACATCTAAAAAGCAGGATAATTTCACATAAAAGTGACTTTAAACTAAGACCTAATGCTTGTGCCCTGACAGAACATCAGTTTAAGAATTTGCATGGTATTAACTATGAAGAAGTTACAGTTCTAGAAACTGAAAAGAACCTACAAAGAAGATTGTTTTTAGAGATTTTTCATATTAATAATGAGTCTAACACGATGAACAAGAAAACAGATGTCGATAGTTTGAGTTCTATTTATTCATATTTACTAACTAAATCCAGATCTCATACTTAAATATTTTGAAACTGCTTTTCTTTTTTATCCGTTATTACTCATTTCATAATATTTATACTTCATACATCACTTTGACAGATTATTTTTTGACATTTAGTTTATTTTTCATGTACGTAGTTGATTTTTTTAAAAATATTTTTGAATTATCAATATTTTATTTCATATTTATATTTCATGTTATACTATTATTTCAAGACAGTTATATATTTTTATTATTCTGCTGTTAAGTCCATATATTAAGTATTTCTATTACATTGATGTTATTTTATATTTAATCTCAACTAAATGTAAGTCTTATTGTTATCTTTGAGTGTCTTTTAATTTCTATTTTGTATTTATTGTATTACAGTGTCCTGAAGAAGGAATAAATATTTCCGAAAGCTAGACTATTTAAAAAGAGCGTTTTAATTTTTTGCCCAAACGACTGCTATACCTGCTAAAAAATTTAATACAACATATCAGTCGCGAAGCTTATATTCAATATATATATATATATATATATATATATATATATATATATATATATATATATATATATATATATATATATATATACATTTGTAGATACAGCTTTTCCGTCTTTTGAGCGATAATTTGAACATTTCCAAATATCTTAAGAATCATAATTGCGAATTCAAATTATTCCCAAATATTCTCGAATCATTATATTATATATTTCACTGCTGAGTGATTTTTTCGTACCTCCTGCCTTCTGTTGCCTGGAATAAAAATTAAGTTCGAAAACATGTAAATGTTATTTACGTGGAAAAAAATTAAATGCATTGATACACGGTCAAATATTAAAATTGTAACGTTCGTGGATTTTAATCGTTTTTATTTAAACAAAAAGAAAAATTAGAAATTACAAATAATTAATAATTAGCACAATAAAGAGTAAAAGTTAATTAACACTATATTTAAAGACTAAAATAACGAATACAAAAACTTGTACACTAACACTTATCACTACTATAAACAAACACTATTATTTATATAAACTAACCGAGCGATATTTACTTAAGACGATACATTTATGTTCAGATCAAACGATATATTTATGTTCACAAATTCTTCATATTAGCTTTGGAGTTGTAACAGTACAATCGTCTAGTATAAAAATAATATCTACAATTAATCGTCGCCTACGTTGTGTTTGTAAACAAATAAATGTAACCCCAAAAGTGTCCGTAATACGAAGTAGCTATCAATGGTAGAAGAATCGGGATAGGTTCATATGAAATGAAAGAGTGAAATTTCCTTCCAAAAGACATGACTGTGAAGTCACACCTTGTGTATTTATTGAAACTAATAAATATCCAGAATAAAATAAAATCATCATAATATTCTTATAATAATTTAGAACGAACAGAGTGATTTAAACACAAAGTTCTGTCGTGGAAAAACAAAATAACTCTCCGGCATTCGCCTTAAATCGCAAGAGGGAAATCACGACAAAAACCTCAAGCAGAGAGGAGCAAATAAAAAATATCAATAAATAATAAATATTGTAATTTGAATAACATTGACACTTCCAGACGAACCACAATAATTTCAGTGTATACTACACTCAGATTATTTATTGTTAAATCGGTGAATCAGTGTTTTCTCTTATCGTTGGTGCAAACATGCACATAATCGTTGGTGCATTTATTGCACATAATCGTTGGTGCATTTATTGCACTTAAAAAACAGAAAACACTTGATCAAATAATTACTCAAAACTCAATAATTATATCATTGTGGCCGTTTTCAGTATCGCAAACTAACGTTTAATTTGTTTAAATTACCTATAAAATCAATGCTAATGAACTATGTATTCTGCAAGAAGCTCTTTTCCAAAACAATGGGTTAACTCACGATCTGACTCGCAATAACCTGTACAATTAACAAAAATAATCTGCAATCGATCCTTGCCAAAATAAATCGGGACTATAAAAGGATAATTAATTAGATCACCCGTGCCTCAGGTGGCCAAAGCAACTAGGTGGGTAAAAGGATTTCAGTGCCTCAGGTTGCCAAAGCAGCTAGATGGGTAAAAGGAATCCGTGCCTCAGGTTGCCAAAGCAGCTAGATGGGTAAAAGGAATCCGTGCCTCAGGTTGCCAAAGCAGCTGGATGGGTAAAAGAAATCCGTGCCTCAGGTTGCCAAAG
Source organism: Poecilus cupreus (assembly GCA_963942605.1). Taxonomy (NCBI): domain Eukaryota; kingdom Metazoa; phylum Arthropoda; class Insecta; order Coleoptera; family Carabidae; genus Poecilus; species Poecilus cupreus. The sequence continues at coordinate 27,926,024 of OZ012718.1, forward strand.
CAGCTAGATGGGTAAAAGGATTCCGTGCCTCAGGTTGCCAAAGAAGCTAGATGGGTAAAAGGATTTAGGTGTTGATGTAAATTGTGAACTCACTCTGGCAAGAATCAAAGTAGAGCTCTACGAGAGACCAGAATCGGACTCTCCCGAAAACAACACATCAAGCAGTTTATATATAAAAATCTCCCTCTCGTTCCCTCAGAAAAACCCAAGGTGCCACGCGCAGTCAGTTATCCTCTGCACCCCGCCCTGGTAGACTGCCTGACGCCTGTAGTACAGCTGCGCTAGTGCGTCGCAGACCTCACACCGAGCCCGCTAACATCGGTCAACTTGTTTACTTCGAACGCGCTGATGTCATCTCATGACGTAGTGGACACGTGCGCTCGGCCCTCGGAGCCTTCGGAAAATAGCGTAAACCACAAAAAAATGTAGACACAAAAGAAAACAGTATTGATACCAAAACAAAACATTACTATGGCCATATAAAACAATATTAACACAATTAAAATATATATAGAAATTGGCGTACCGCTTCAGAGTCAACTGAGTCAACTAACTGACTAATAGTGCAATTCTAAGCATAATCGTAAGGCTCGTTAGGTATTCTCATAATACTCGTAACAGTTTACGAATCAAAGAGCAATTCTGTGCAAAACTATTGCTTACGATTTCTCGAAAACTTTACGATAAGAGGGCAACTGGACGTATCTTTACGGTTAGTGATTTTATCTCTAATCATTGCTCAATTTTATCAATAAGATGAATCAAAATATAAATATTTTGCATATTGGTCTCCAACAAATAATACAAAAGAAAAATATGTTAATTATACCACGTCAAGAAAAATAACCTTATACATATTTTAGAAATTACTTGCGTCTCTTGCACAGGCACAGATATGAACGATTTGGTAAAACCATTTGACATTACTGTTGCACATTTCAAACAAATGTATAGATTGGATCAGCAATGGACAATCAATTTTATTTGCAATATATAACCATTTTATAATCCATCAAATTCCAGAATTCCATTGCATATTAAAGTAATCAATTTATATTTAAATACATCGGGTGATAAAATAAAAATGGCATCAAATACTGCCATGACAAATTTTTCGTATGTCATAATTGACAATGACATATGTCACCTATTGTTCGTGGAACGATTGTAAACGATGGGGATGTAAATGAAGTTGTTGTTTAATAATTCGCAGACAAGATCATTTTTCTTAAAATTTGTAATGAAAACACACCACATGGTTGTATTTGATAAGTAAATACATGAAAAAAAAAAAAAAAACAACTGTCATACTTCAGATACTGTATTAGCAATGAAGTTAGAAACTGACCGTAAAGTGTGACGTCAATCGTAAAGCTAATCTGTAACGTTCGTCGATATAGTTTTCTGCACAGAATTGCATTTATCGTAAATCTGTAACTTGACTTGTTACGATTGTCTCGTTTGTCTCGTATACTACGGTTTTACGGTTTTACGATTAAATATATAAATTGCTTAGAATTGCACCATTAGTCAAACTGAGCCAATTAACTGACTGATTCTGAGTCATCTAACTGACTGACCTGCTCCCGGTGATTCGCTCTTTTATATTGCTTTTCTTATTTCGAGAAGCTTCGGGAATATTCTCTAGTTTAAAGCGAACGGTCTGGTTCAAACAAATGATCGCTGCGTCTATTTAAACGGCGGTGTAAGCCAGCAAGCTTCAATTTCTTGTTGCCGCGTCCATTACAGTACTTCATACATGGTACAACGCTTATATTAGTCAGGCGAATATTGAATCCCCTTGCTCCACATTTTTTTGTGAAGCTTATGTCCAAAACATTATCCGACCATAGCGCCAAAAATTTACGCGGAAAGAAGCTGAATTATTTCTATTTTAGTTGCAAATCAAATACACTGTTTTTTATTTCAAGCTACATTGAAAAACTACGGTATATTTTTCAACCAACTTTTTTGTATTCCTAATAAAAGAGCTATTTCTAAATAAATACTTTGCTCAAATGCATATAATTAAAAAATTATTGACAATAATATATTTCAATTAAAAATAAAACTTATCTGATATACTAGGTCTTAAAAATATGATTACAAATATGTATAAAAAATGTTAACATATTATTAGTTTACGAATGTAAGTGGAAACAAATTATTCTTTTCACTAGGAAACCCGCTATAAAAACCACCCTCAAGCGGAATAAGGGCTTGCACAATTTTTCTAATTAATTGGAATCATTTTAGGAGGTTAAAATTTAAGCCAAGCCCTTTTAAGGTCCACTCTAGTATAGAGAGTGATTGAAAAAAGTCTTAGCATATGGGAAAAAAGTTTACTATTATTGATCTGACAAAAAAATTATAGAACAAAAAAAGTTTTGCTTCCCTTGAAACCCAAATATCAATCATGAAGTCATACTTATCACATACAGGCTATTCAATAATTATAGTAAAGTATCCAAATTGTTAAATACAAAAAAAAAATTATTTGCATGAAATGTTTATAATCATCACGTAAACAAATTATTGAAACATAAAAGCATCATTACTCAAAAGTTTTTTATTTTCTTTAGTGTTTTTTATTAATGTCTATATTTTGTAACAATATTTTGTCATTATGAGTGTAACTAACAAAGAGAAGGTAGAAATAATAATTCTTGGTAATAATTTTTATAAGAGTACGCGACAAGCAGCTGCGGAATTTAATAATAATCATCCAGGAAGAGCTAACATTAGCCAATATTTTGATGAAGAGATGGGGTTAAATATCCTTTTGGCTGCTCAGGAAAATCCCAATCAAAGTATAAGACAATTAGCAAGGAATTTAAATACAACCTTATAAAACATTTGTAAAATATTAAATAACATAAATTTGAATCTTATCGGCCCAACCATATTCATACAATTTTGGAACGTGATAAAGATAAATTATTAGATTTGCTATTTATTTTTATTACAAATAGATTGGGCATGGTAGCGAGGACGATTTAAATATTATGACATGGGTTCCAAGACCGTCGAATTTAACACCGCTAAATTTCTTTTTGTGGAAATATTAAAAAAAAAGTTTATTATATTCCACCACGCCCCTACATGAGCTGATAAGAAGAATTCACGAAGAATGTAAAAATACAACACTGCAATTAAAAAATGTAACATAATTATATTGAAGTAGGGGGCATGTAATTATTGAACAATCTGTACATGACAAGTACGATTTAATGATTGATATTTGTGTTTTTAGAGTTAAATCCATACTTTCGATGCTAGGTAGTTATCTCGTGAGGGATTTGTTAGGTTTGCCTTTGAGTCTGTTGGGTTACTTATTGTAGGCAACCACGGCGGACTCTATGCAGACGGGAGTGTGGTAGTGGGGGGCGTGACGTCACGAGGCCGGCGTTCACCTGTATTGCAATTGATTTCTCTGTGTTTTCATGCAATTTTGCTGTTTATTTATTATTTGTTGATATTACAAGTGATTATACTAATATAAAATACCTCTAAAATGTTGTGTACCAACTTATAAAAGCATGTATGCTAGTACTTCAGAAAATATACCAACATTTCAATTTCCAAGAAACAATGATTATTTTGACAAATAGGTAAAATGCATACCACGCAAAAAACTGGACACCTTCTACAACATCAATTGTGTGTATTAAATATTTTACTGAATACTGCATTTTAACTAGTTACAATTATACCTAAAAGAGAGAAACAAAAACCGGAGTCGCTGCCTACTCGTTTTCCTGGCTTATCTAGTTCTTTAAATATATAACCTAGTTGAACTGGATGTTATTTCAACTGCGTAAATTGTAAAGTGTAAAAAATATTCGAATACCTAATGCGCGAATTTTTTTATGTACTCTCAGGCATAACTTTTTACAGAGTAGTCCACATTATTAGTTGTAAAAAAAATTCCCCCTTAAAAGTATGAAAATAGGGGATAATTGATGGTTATCCACTGAATTTTGTACTGGGTTATCAGATTTCGATTAATTATACCAACGAAAAAAGAAACTAAAAAGCATAAAATAAACCTTTTTTCTTAATAATTAAGCTCTTAAACTAATGTAAGTAACTAATTTTGAGTTGGCGTTCGTTGTTTGTATGTTTGGCGTTGACTTAAAATTAGTTACATTAGTTTAGGAGCTTAGTTGTTAAAACTAAAAAGGTTTTTATTTTTTATAAACAAAAAAGTATTTTAAGTATTCTTTGTTTACGAGAGACAAATTCAAATTATTGTGAATGAACACCAATTTCTCATTATTTTTTAGGCAATGTGCCGCACAATTATTCGTTTCATCTCTAATCTCCATTGTATATTAAGTCTATTGTTGTAATGATTATTGTAAACTTTAGATCCTGAAGAAGGTTTAAGTGTACACCGACTGAGATTTCTAGTATTTTTTACACTTTACACAGTTTACGCAATCGAAATAACATCCAGTTCAACTAGGTTTTATATTTAAATAACTAGGTAAGCCTGGAAAACGAGCCGGCAATGAATCCGGTTTTAAGTGTGGTTTATCATACTGATAAAGACTATTGTTTGGCTGGATGATAGATATAAATAAAACTCTTGGAATTCAGCCAATATTTTATTCAATACTACCTCGACCGGTTTCGATGCCACATACGTCTTCTTCAGGATTATAATGATGATATTTTTGTTTCTCCTTTATAGGTATAATTGTGACTAGTTAAAATGCAATCTTCAATCAAATGGTTAATACACTTCTATCAGGTACATTAAGATGATCTAATTTAAACAAACTCATAAAATCTACTTCTTCAACTTTCCTAACTGAATCTATTATTTTGGCATTACTATCAATATCTAACTTAACCCTTTCTTCGTAGCCTACTATTGTTTTCGCGGGCATATCTAACCTTTCTTCGCTAATATTCATAATTTTAACTGGTACTTCTCTTTTGTCTCCGTTTACAATAACTCTTGCAGCAATTATTCCATGAACATTAATTTCTGTTGGTTCAATCAAAATACTATCATTTAAAACCTCTTTGCTTTGCCTGTAACCTATACAAACTGCTTCAGATCTTGCAGGAATACTCAAACTTTCTTTGATACGAACTGAACGTTCATCACTACTATTCAAATAATCTTTTAACTCTTTGTATATCACACTTTTCCATACTTTTAATTTCAACTTTACCAGCTTTAACTTTTTCACAATTTTGAGATTTGTTTCGGTTTTCCATACTACTGCCTGAACATAGCGAACTGACTATATTACGGTTTTCCGCAACGGATCCTTTACAATTATTGACATCATCTACTTTATTAACTATTAATTTAACAAAACTTTTTCACTTTCACTCTTTACAACTGGCTGCTTTTCAACAATTCTACTAGGAGCAAATATTTTTGAATCTTTGTTTACTTTTATGGGACTTTCCAAGTTTACTCTACACATAAATTTACTACCTGCTTCTTTTTCTTGGCTATCGACTGACTTAACCGAGCTAGCTTCAACCTCTTTTACAAACATTTTACTATTATTTACTGCACTCTCTGTATCCTTCGCTTTAGCAATACCAACACTTTTTACACAATTACTTTTACAACTCTGAACTTCGCCAGCTTTATTGCATCGTGCACGGCTGATCTCATCTTCACGCATATCAGGGGTTTTCCTGTGACAAACTGAACCTAGCGAACTTTTTGTTACAAGATTATCCGCAATATTTGTTCCGAATTTTGATTGCTGTTTACGGCAATTATTTAAATTAACTAAATCGCTTCTCCGTGCAACCAAAGGTGCACCAACAACACATCTCTCTTTCATGCTCTCTCTATTTCGCTCTGCCAACTGATAATCTACACTGCGTCCCCCAACACGACTCAAACATAGCGAATTAGCCGTATTACGTTCCACAGGCAAATAATCGCGATCTCCACTTTTTACTTGTCTAGTATTAACATCTTCAACGTTTCTAAAGTGCTCTGAAGTGGTTGATATTGTCAGTCTTTCTCCAATGATACTTATTTCGTTACGCGCATAATTAATTTCTGCTTTATAATCCGTAAGGAAGTCTAAACCAATTAATCCATCTGTTGCTAAGCTTAATCCATCATCACATACTATAAAATTATGCCAAATACTTCTCAAACACATTTTAATTTCTACATCCGTAGAACCGATAACAGGTAACTCTTGACCCGAAATACCTACAATTGAACGATTTCGTGCGATTCTTTCTAAACGCTGTCCCTCTACAACATATCGTTTTAAAATGCTAACATTGGCTCCCGTATCAATCAAAAATTCAAAAATTTTACCATTTACATTCAAATTAACTTTATTGTGCCTTTTATTACTATTAACGGCCGGTACTATTTCTTTAAACGATATGTTATTCCGACCAAATTTTTGACATTTAAAACAAAGAATGTCTCTATTTACATTACTCTGTTCTCGCGACCTATAATTCGTTCTGTTCTCATATCGAGAAGGACTCTCACTATTACTGTAATTATTACGCGATCTACTTTGATTCGCTTTGCTCTCATATCTCTTATTTTCTTTCATGTTACTTGTACTACTTTTTGATACGGCCATTGCTTCTATTAATTTATTAAAAGTATCCAAAACATTTGAATCTGACTTTTTAACTGAACTTTCTACTTACATTATTTCATCTCTTCTTGGGTATGCAAAAACCCTCTCTGAATTTTTAGCAACTTCGACTGCCTATTTAAATGTAGTCGGATTTCTATATAAAATATCGCGCTGGATATGTGGCAATACACCCTCTGTAAACTGATTCAACAACTGCTTTTCCAAATATTTTTCGTTCACTGATTTAATCACTGGATCTGTACTTTGATCTACTGATTGCCAATAGCTACTAACCGCGACACATACGCTAAAACGCTTTCGTTTCTAAGTTGATAGCATGTATTAAAATATCTTAAAACTGTTCTACTGTCTTGTCTTGGAGCAAATCTTTCTAAGTGCCTTTTTAACATCCTCCCAATTATCTGATTTACTAGCCTCCTGATCGTTTTTCATATAAATTGCGGCATCACCGCCTAAACTTAATCTTGCTGTAGCAATCTTTACATTATCGTCTCAATTTCCAATTTTGCTGCAATACTCAATTTTTTCTATAAATTCTCCAACGTTTTCATCTATTTTACCGTTAAATTTAGGAATTTTTGAATTTATCCCCGACATAGACGTCACTGCAATTAACGTATTCAACAATTGAGACTCACTCATACCTACAAAAGAGTTTTCTCCGGTTTGCGGCATTTTATTATAGATAATACACAATTACTTTCCAAATACAAAATATATCTTAAATGCTTCAAATTCGTACACCGCTGGTACCAATTATGTAACAATAAACTTTATTAAGCCTACTATTTGAGGGATTCGAATACCGCTGCCAACAATAATTATGTAGCAATAAAATTATAACAAGATTTTCAAAGGCTTACTGGTTTGATAGGTTCGCTTGCCGCTGCCACCAATTATGTAACAATAAAATATATCAAAAATCTACAGGCTACTGGTTTGAAAGGTTCGACCACCGCTTGCCACCAATTATGTAACAGCTACCCTGCACTAAGTGCCAATGAGTACTGACAAGTGTTTATTTTACTTGACCGAAATCTTAATCAAAATATTAGAAAATTAATCAATTAATCGACCAAGGGTAGCGAAAATCCGCCGGCCACCACAGAACAGTTATAACTCCGTTCTGAAGAGTTAAATATTCGAGAAAATACTTACGTCGTTAATTACTAGGTAGGACCAGGCTCACTAAATAATCTCAACACTAAACTTGGATGTAAGGCAGTATAAATGAAAATCAAATTCTCAAAACAATAACAATTTACTAACACAGAAATAAAAATAGAAAAAAAATCCCAATAGACAGGTTACAAAATTATTAAACTACTTTGCTCAACTCGACACGATCAACCACAGTTTACCTACTTGAACCTATTATCAACTTTAGAATATGCTATCAACGCAACGTACGTACAAGTACAAATATCAAATTATCAATCTACTAACAGTTCATTCCTTCGCTGACTGGCCGTTCTCACGTGCACTGGTACGCGAAAATAAACGCACAATTAAACAAGTTATTCAAGTTAATCTAACTTAGCATTAGCAACTTAACCCGAAATTTACTTGATTCAAATTGGACTTTAGTTTAGACTTCGCAAATTAATCTGAACACAAACAACTCAATTCGACTCTACTCGATAAACAAAATAATCAATTCTCAAAACGCAACAATAAATATCTTTCAAGAAAAACTTTACCCAATATTCAACTATTTACTCAACTCTAAAAACGACAGGAGATGAACACAAAACTTGTAAACTGTTTCGATCAGTGTCTAAAACAAGACTGTCGAAGTGAAATCACACATGAACCCTCGATGGGTGATTTCACCCCCACTTAACTTAATTTGAGCATCTTAAAACTACTTCACAAATGGCTAAACAGTTCTTTAACAAAATCTAATTGGTCAAGTGATTCTAGATTTCTCGGGGTTGGAGGGGTGCGGAACTTAACTAACATTTAACGAACTTTTTACTTCTAAGAACTGAATCTTCGGAAATCTTAACAATCACTGACCTCGCCCAAAAATGCCTTCGCATCCTTTGCAGTAATCATAAATAACATACTCTTTACTTGAACCCGACTTTACTTGACATCTGTCACATAACTCTAAACGGCAATTAACTAAAATTCTCTAAACTGTAATACAATGGGAAAGCGATTTTTGAAGCGTTACAAATCTCTAAAAAAATATCTATACACTAGCCGGATGCCGCACGGCATGGCGTCTTCTGGTTTTAGGCACGAAATCTCATCTTCTTCTAGTTGAACACATAATGTGTGTTACAATACCTAGAACTATTGCGGCTCCAACAATGAAATGTGATCGGCTTGGCCGACTAGTCGGCCTCTTTTCAACCGACTAATCGGCTAGTCGGCTAGTCGGCAAAAGTCATAATCGGCACATCTCTACTTTTCTTATATTGTAATAGTGCCTTATCTCGCTTACGTTGCATAATTTTTATAACTGGAGTTATCCAGGGCGTATATTGTTTAATAGTGGATATAGTTTTAATGGGAGCATGAGTGTTGAAAAGTTTAATAATTTCATCATTAAGAAATGCAATTTTTGTGAATGCTAATAATATGATTCCAGTCCACTGTTTCGCAATCTTCTAAAAAGTTACTGTAGTTAAAATTAGAAAAATCTCTATAAGTAAAAGTTTTCCTTGGAGAACTTATTTTAGGTAGGTTCAGAACAAAATAAATGCTATCATGATCAGAGATCTTACTGCAACCAATGTTTCCAGAAGTTAAGCAAATATTTTTATCCGACGTTATAATGACATCTACTAAAGAATTGGAAACAGTTAGTTGATACATATTATTAGCAGATAATATATTTTTTACAAACGCTGATTTATAGTCACATGCTAATAAATTCACATTGATATCACCTGCACAGATAAGATAATCCCATTGAGAGAAAAATTCTGTAAATAACGAATCGAAAATTGTAAGATCTCTGTAGAAAGCGGCATGTGGATTATATACTACACCAACATATAATTTAATACGATTAATAGTACATAAAACCCATAAATGTTCCACATTGTTACCAGGGACAAAATCAGTGTTCATAATATTAAATTGTATTCCGTTACGTAGATACAGTGCTACTCCGCCACCACGTTTATGACATCTATGAAGGTTTACCATCGTGTTCCAACAATTTGAAATAAATTATAAGGGGCGGTTTCACTGATCCAAGTCTCCGTAACAGCCACAATATCAAAATTGTGTTTAAAAAAATATTTAAATTCTAGAAAACTTGAATTAAGTCAATGTACATTGATATGACAAATTGTAAGCTTTGAATTGTAAAGGTCAATGTTCTGAATATCAAAATCAGCTGGATTTAACATATTACAAATAGAAATAAATGTAAAACTAAGGTAACAACATAATTCGTCACTACTTGGATGTAAAACCTAGGTAGAGTTCATTGACTTTAGCGCGTTCAGGCTTTATTAATTAAGAATGAAGAGAGTGAATAAGTTAAAAACATGAAAAAAGAAAAACTGAATTCAAATTACAAATTATCAATATCAGTAATACTATTAACATAAACTTTTTGAAATCTTCCTCTCTTTTGTAAATTTACAATTACACGTCCATCAGATTTCCAGGCGTTTTTGAATGTGACTTTATCCGCGGCAGCTTTGAGCAGAGTCAATCTAGATTTAGTCAAGTCTTCTCTGATGGTGATTCCTGAGCCCTCGAGTGATTTCTTCGCTGCATAAACCAGATGACGGCTGCGATAGCTGGTAAATTTGACGATTACTGGCCTGGTAGACTTATTGTTTGTTTTTTTTTTGCCTAGTCTATGACACCTGTCGATTTCACTGGGGGTGAATTCACATTTAACTTTTCCTTAAACAGGTTTATCACCACATCATCGATGTTTTCACTGTTGGATTCCGGAAGTCCGAAAATTCTAATATTATTGCGGCGTGTATATTGTTCTAAATCATCGGCTTTTTAGCGCAACTATTAGTTGATTCTTTTAGTTCACCATTTTTAACTTTCATATGATGATTATACTGAACTAATCACTGTTAACCTGGGAAAAAAATATCAAAATTTGAGCCAATTTGGAGTAATACAAAAATTGAGGAAAATCGAAAAAAGTGCCAAAAATGGCTTTTTTGACAGATTGGTGCTAGCTGGGTTATCACCGGGAAAACGTTTAAAGCCCCCCTGGCACTTCTTAAACGAAAAACTTTAATTATAGACCCGAGCCGATATATATATACATATACGCAAAAATATATTAATTACTGAGATCTGCGTAAGCAGAGTGCCGCACCCATGATGGGTAAAAGGCGTGATGGTATATTTATTTATATGAAAAAATTAGAAACGAGATTATTTAATTACTTCAATTTTAAATCTGTAAATCTGTTTATGTATCACATAATATTACTGAGTCCCGTAAATTTGTAAAATCGTAAATTTGTTGCTTACGATTGGTCTGTAAGTACCAGTTTACAAATTTATAAATATGGCAATTCTGTTCGTATGTCTGTTACGAACTGATTTACAGATACTAATGGTGCAATTCTAAGCATAATCGTAAGGCTCGTAAGGTGTTCTCGTAAGACTCGTAACAGTTTACGAATCAAAGAGCAATTCTGTGCAAAACTATTGCTTACGATCACTCGTAAATATCTTACGATTTCTCGAAAATTTTACGTTGAGAGGGTAACTGGACGTAACATTACGGTTTTGATTTTTCTCTCTAATCATTCCTCAATTTTGTCAATAAAATGAATGAAAATATAAATATTTGGAATATTGCTCTCCTTCTTGTTGAATAATGCATAACAAAAATATGTTAATTATACGTGAAGAAAAATTACCTTATTACATATTTTAGAAATTACTTGCGTCTCTCGCGCAGACACAGATATAAAAGATTTGGTAAACCCATTTGACATTACTATTGCAAATTTCAAACAAATATTTAGATTGGATCAGTAATGGACAATCAATTTTATTTGTAATATAGAACCATTTTATAATCCATCAAATTCAAGAATTCCATTGCATATTATAGTATTCCATTTATATTTAAATATATGGGGTGATTAAATAAAAATGGCATCAAATACTGCCAAGACAAATTTTTTGTATGTCATAATTGACAATGACACATGTCACCGATTGTTCATGGATGATTGTAGACGATGGGGATGTAAATGAAGATCTTGTTTCATATTTCGCAGACAAGACAATTTTTCTTAAAATTTGTAATGACAACTCATCACATGGTTGTATTTGATAAGTAAATAAATAAAAAAAAAACAACTGTCATATTCAATATTCAGACACTGTATTAGCAATGAAGTTAGACACTGACCGTAAAATATGACGTCAATCGTAAAGCTAAATCTGTAACGTTCGTCGATACAGTTTTCTGCATAGAATTGCATTTACCGTAAATCTGTAACTTGACTTGTTACGACTGTCTCGTACACTACGGTTTTACGGTTTTACGATTAAATATGAAAATTGCTTAGAATTGCACCATAAATGTTCGAGGTTTCTCGTAAATGCATTTTGGAGCTAACTTCACACAGAATATTGAAACGTCAAAATAAATCAGAATAATTTTTCTTTGTATTTTATAACTTTTCAAATAAATATCGGGTAAACATTATAAATACACTTATTTTAACATATGTTGTGATTAAATATTATGTTAATTATGATTATTTTGAAAACATAACCTATTTCAAATGTCAAAGTTTTAATTGTAAATAATGCGCATGATTTGAAGACTAGCAACAACCGCATATCTTGGTTGAAAATACGACTAAAATACCACACCTAGAAATAAGTAAATATCGTGGTGGTATATTTATTTTAATTTTATTTAGATCTCAGGAAAAAAGGTAAGGGAAGAGAAAATATACAAGAAACACAACAACAGACAAATATGAAATGTTCATAAACATTGTTGAAAATGTGGAAAAGTTTATTAAGCCGAAAAATGTTAAGGAAAGTAGTAAATAAATCACTAGTTATATTGAATATCCGACCTTAATAAAAAACAACTCCTAGACAACCAGGAAACAATGACTTTGAAAATTCACAATACTCTGAGCCCTAAACTTTATTGCCTCCCCAAAGTACATAAATTAGATTGCCCATTACGCCCAATCGTTTCCAATTTACAATCACCTAATAATAATTTATCTAAATTCATTGCTACAATTTTATCCCCCTTAAAATATAGTTCACCATATTATATAGAAAACTCTTTTGTACTTATAGATAAACTTAAAAACTTTACTTGCTCAAGCGACCACACTTTAATTTCATTAGATGTTAAATCCCTTTTTTCAAACATTCCGCATGAGTTGATTTTCAAAGTCATTGAAGAACGCTGGGATGAAATAAAAATCCACACAAAATTACCTTTTAACGAATTTATTAGAATCATTAAATTCATTCTCAACACATCTTATCTAGAATATAACAACGATTTTTATAAACAAGTTCATGGTTGTCCTATGGGTAACTCTTTAAGCCCCATTTTAGCAGAACTAGTTATGTTTCATTTGGAATCTTATATTATTAACAACAACCCAGGTTTACAGATATTATTTTACTTTAGATATGTAGACGACATCCTTTGTTGTTTGCCAATACAGAATAGCCAAAAAATTTTAGAACTTTTCAATTCCTTCCACCCATCACTTGAATTCACCATAGAAACAGAAACTAATAATTCCATTAACTTTTTAGACATTACCATCATAAAAGAAAATAACAACTTTATAACCAATTGGTACAGAAAACCGACTTGGTCTGGCAGATATTTAAATTTCGTCTCATACTATCCCTTCAAATATAAAAAAGCGGTTATCACAAATTTAACAGATAGAGCCATCCTACTTTCAGATAAGAAATTTCACAAAGAAAACATTGATCTCATTAAAACAACTTTAATCAACAACAATTATCCTCCCTACATTTTAAATAATACAATAGATTCTAGATTAATTAAACTAGATAACCTAAACAATTCTGTGTTGGCAAACAACAGAGAACAAACTAAATATATTGCATTACCATATTATAAACATTTAGATCGTAACCTACAACAACTAGCTTCTGAATTTAATTTAACTATTGCTTATAAAACGAGCTCGGATACCACTTCGTTGTTCTCATCTTTGAAATCAAAAGTTGATGCTAAAAAACAAAGCAATCTCATTTACAATATAAATTGCAGCGACTGTAACTCCACTTACGTCGGAGAAACCAAACAATACCTAGAATCGAGAATTAAACAACACCAGTACCATCTCAAAAAAAACAACAACAATCATAGTGCTATTGTTGACCACGCTCTTCTACATAATCATAATTTAGATCACCAAAATGTCAAAATTCTTCACAAAGAACCCAATCGAATGAGGAGGCTTTTCCTAGAAAGTTGCTACATTAACATACACTCTAATTGCGTTAACACGCAAACAGACTTTCATACTTGTGTTGATCAATACAGAAATATTTTTCATTACTTCAAATAATTTATAACATGTTTTTGTTGTTTACATTTATAAGTTTGGTTAGGTTTAATTTAGTGACATTTAATTTTAAAAATTCAGTTAGATTTCTGCATTATTCTTCTTATTCTTGTAATTCGAATCTCACACACTAGAGGGCTGGTTTTCAAATTTTTGATCTTCAGCCATCATTAATTTAATCGTTCACGATTCTTGGAAGTGTACACTTCCAATATAAAAATTTTTATTACAAAATGTAATTTATTAGTGATAAAACCTTTTTTATAAATTTAACTTAACGTAACTTTTAATTATGTAACTGACGTTCAACAAATATATTTTGTAATGTAAATTTAGGTAAGCAAAACTCTATTGTAAAGTTTTTATATTATTCTAACATTGGAAAATTGTAGACCAGAAGATGGCTGTAACCATAGCCGAAACGTCGTCAACGACGAAACAAATTTAAATAAATTTACCTAAAGCCAAGCAATCCAATATAACTAGTGATTTATTTACTACTTTCATTGTTGAAAATGATGATGTGATCAGAACAGAAATAATAAATCAGACGTTAGAGGACAACTATATAAAAAAATGGCTGAATCAAACAGAACTTTTATACTCTAGTCCGGGACTCCTTTATTAAATCTAAACAGTTAAAAAAAAAACAATCTGGAACTCGAAAGGATTTGTATAGTCTCAAGTTTCTACGAGTTAACCTCCTTTAAATTCCTTTAATAAACAAACAATATTTTGACAAAAAAATAATATATCGATTATTTATTAAATGAACTTACATATTCTCATCTTCTAATAAAAATCCAATAAAAATTATTCGTTGTTGTTTCATTTTTATTAAAATATAAATCTGTAAGCTTATGGCCAGGGTTTCTGACACCGGAAGAAATTACGTTAAATGTAAGAGTTTACAAGGCATCTGTAAGCTACAGATGTGATCAGAACTGCAATCTTGATCGTAAGCTGTTATAGTTCTAACAGATTTGCTTACAGATCTTACAGATGCGAACAAAATCGACCCATAAATCTCATATTTAAGCATTCTACTGCATTTTCATAAATGACAACCGTATTGACAGAGTTATTCTTGCGTTCAAAATTCAATATCAACGAAACAAATTTCTGAGATTAGAGTAAATTAAATTTAATTGTTACATTAAGAATTGTTTGATTTAATTATATATTTTTTTCAGTATTATGAACTTAGATTCAACAAAACAATACGTTATTTGTCAACAGTACTCTACATACTTCTTGGCGTTTTAATGCTACCACTTCTTTTATTTTCAAGTTGTCTAGCATTTTCCGAAGCAAGTGGAATTAACATGAATATCTGTACGACCATAATAGGGGCTATATGTACCTTCTCCACTCTTTTGGTAGGTATGTTGTAATAAATACTGTAAGAATGAAATTGCATATATTGTATTATTTAGGGAGGATTTTCGACTGTAGTGTGGACGGACGCGTTTCAAGCAACCCTTATGTTAGCAACTTGCATTTGTATGATGATACTAGGGGTTGCTAGAGCAGGAGGTTTTCAAGAAATTTGGATAAAAGCCGAAGATGGACGTCGCATCAATTTTATCAAGTAAGTAAATATTACACTTTCAGATGCTAGCGAACGTTGCGCGAATTGATAGTTTATATAAACTGATTTAACCGTAAGTCTGTCATGATCGAGATCTAAATGACATGTTTTTCAGTTAAAAGGTTATCCATTAATTATGTTAACTGAAAACATGAAATTGTATTTGTTTACGCATTTTTCAAAAATATAATTTTTGTTATTTTATGAAGTTTAATGTCTTTTAACTATGACTCATAATAACGATGTCATTTTAAAAATTCATGTTTAGAATTTCCATGTGCACGGCACTAGCTGATTTTTGTAGCAACCCGTGAACCACAAGCGGTATTTTAATTGACGGCCAGCAAAAAATATTGATTTATTTATACTCAATAAAATTTAAATATTTTTAACTAATATCTTTAGTTGATACTTGTTTCTGTAATTTATACCATTTAAAATTAAATGAATTAAAAGAATCCATAATTATAGTATATTATACAAAACCATAATTATTGGCTTATTGCCAAGATTGTATCCCGAGAAACTGAGGGCTACAAGCACAAGGCGATGGTTAATAACCGTGGTTTATACATTCCTTTTGCAATACTAGCACACACGCACACTCCCAGGAACACTCACACTTACACACACACACGCACGCACACATGCACACTTACACACACACACACACGCACACACGCACACTCCCAGGAACACTCACATTTACACACACACACACACACACACACACACACACGCACACATGCACACACACACACACACACACACACACACACACACACACACACACACACACACACACACACATACACATTTAATGAATTTAAATCTCAAGTAATGCTGGTAACAAGAGCTTCTTCAAAAATAAATAACAAAATTAACATTTTCTTAAACAATAAACTATTGCAGCAGGTGCAGAACATTAAATATTTGGGTATTATAATTGATAATAAATTTCTATTTAATGAACATATAACATACATCACGGAGAAATGCTGTACTTTAATACATACACTTTCTAAGTCAGCTAAGATTAATTGGGGAATCAGACAGGAGGCACTGGATATAATATACAAAGGCGCAATACTTCCCATTTTATCATATGGAGTAGCTGCATGGAAAACTGCATTAGAAAAGAAATTTAATCAACGAAAGATCAACCGGGTACAAAGATTAATAAATATTAAAATTTTAAAGGGTTATCGAACAATTTCATTTGAAGCGTCATGCATTTTATCTGGGAATACACCAATTATTTTAAAATTAGACGAAATTGTAAGAGTAAATGAAAGAATGAAAATCAATGAAGACAGAGACATAGGTGAAGAAGAAATAGATCTTGTGGCAAGAAAAAGAGCACTTCGTCGTGAAGAAGAAAAGATTAGTGCTGAAAAGTGGCAGCATGAATGGCAAAACACTGAGAAAGGGAACACAACAAAAATGTTTTTCCCCAGCGTTAGTCTAAGATTAAATACAAAATTACCTTTTTGCCCAAAGCTGACTACAATCCTGAGTGGACATGGAAGATTAAGAAGCTATTTTTATAAGTACAAAATTGCTGACAGTTCAGAATGTACGTGTGGAGCAGGAAGCCAAACTGTGTCTCATCTAATTTTCGAATGTTCCTTGTTAAATGAGCAACGAAGACAGTTAAAAACCCAAATCTCAAGGAGAAATGGAAAATGGCCTACCGCAGAATCTGAATTAATAGAAAAACATTTAAAATATTTCACAGATTTTGTTAAAGATATAGACTTTGTAGCGTTAACACAATAATTAGGTTAATTAGTAAATATTATGAAATAGTGATATTACATTATACAATTGAATAATTTAGAAGGTAGATTAGTTTTAAGTTGTATTGTAAAAATAGTAATATGTATTTTAAAGCATGTAGTGTAATTTTATGGAACATGCTGAATAAAGGTTTATTTAAAAAAAAAACACACACACACACCCAAGTGTCTTGAAATTGTGAAGTATCAACACATCAACATATATGGTCATGGCGTGGACAAATGGTGTAGGTATATATTTTCTATGGCTAGCGAGTTCATGAAATGCTAACGAATAAAAATCTTGTAATTCATTGAAAAGACTTATGGCCGTTTGCACCGGTTCCACTTAAATGCTCCCCTTAGTTAAGGTACCCTTAGATTAAATGGTTTGCACGAACGGAATGTATTTGAAACTTAGCTAAGGGTACCTTAGAAGAAATAGTACTTATTTGTCACCTACAGATTGGTATTTGTTCAGTAACTTATATGTCAAATACTGAACATCGTCATCCTAATTAGAAAACCTCGCAGCTCCAAAAATGGAAATTTTACATAAGAGACAACAAACGATTCCAGAACGGAATTTACACGCTATTATTTTCAAAATAAACCGTTTGTATAATTCATATTTTAAATTCGTCGACAATAGTAAAATTATTTTAAATATTACGTTAAATAACATGGAGTTACGAATTCTTGTCAAAAATTGCATTACAGAAACCAGATTTTCAGCATTCGTTCAAAACTTTTAATAAATTAAGAAAAATGTTTATAAACATTTTATTTGTAAGTAAATCTTCATTAACAATATATTTGTTATACTTAGAAGGTTCCAGTTGTCTGTAATCTTAAGTTTATAAAATATTTTCCCATCTGGACCTCGATCTGGACTGTATTTTACTGCGCGAATGTGTGTTACCACTGCGTCATCCACTTTCTTTCCGGGTCTTATAGATGGGAAAAATTAAACTTAAATCTTTAAAATATTGGTATTTCAAATAGTGAACACCTTGAGGATTTGGTGTTCTGACTTTTGCACATATATTTATGTAGTCAGCTGGAATCGTAATATTAATTTATAATTATTTAGAAACTTACAAATTATACATAAATTCTATCTCTAGTTCTATATAGGCTAATACAATTAAAATAGTATTATATTTTATCCAAATCATCATTTTATATTATATCATGTTCAAAATTAATTTTTATTTGATGTTTGACAGATTATAATTACCTGAACAAAATAATCTGTCAAAAATATAAATATTTATTTATTATTCACCACGCAACGCATGCACTTAACTTTAACGGGACCCTAAGCGGCATATTGTCCTCCTCTTTATCTAAGGGCTAGAATTGTTAAGATAAGGGCACCTTAAAAATCGGTGCAACAGATTTATTTTTTTAAGGGGTACTTAAATTTTAAAGGAAACCGGTGCAAACGGTCAAATGATTTGGAAAATTGTTAAATTTGATAAAAGTTACAGAAACTTGTTTCGGTACTAGTGGTCAAAATTCATTTGTTCTTACTTTGAAACCAATAAATTCAATTAGCCTGATAACCAGCTATTTACTGGAAAAGTTTATTGAAATATCCTGTGTGGAATGGCAATACCCCGCTATGTCGATTGTCGATTCATTAAAGATTGAGACAAGTGATACCCACTCAACACAAACAGTTTGTGATCGACCACTGTTTGGGGATTGGGGAACCACGACGGACAGATAATAATCATGTTACTAAAATATACGACAGATTTAAATAATAGATTAGCAGGCGATTCTTTCTAGGCTTACTCATAAGTTACTTAAAATATTTTCCAAAAATTTTGTTCATTCTAAAGGCAATATTTAAACGTTTATTAAAAAATGAAATTCTCGCATTAAATAACTCAACTCGAAAAAGAATTTGAATCCTAATCTGTTATTGAATTTTATCATTTACAAAAAGGCGCTATTTCCCCCTCATGTTGTATGATACGTTTTCAACTTAATCAGCATGGGTAATTTTCTCACTCCCAGTGATATTATTAATAAATTTATTTAATTTATTAAGCTGGGATCCAAATCCATTTCAACGATTAAACATATGGGCTGTAACAATAGGGATGTGTTTTAACTATGCATCGCATATGGGATGTTCAGCAAGCAGTTTACAGCGATATATGTCATTGCGCACCGAAAAAGATGCCAAAATGTAAGTCTATTTTCTAACCATAATAATGTTTAATAACAATTAATTATGTGGAGTTTATACGTAATATTGTAGAAGTATAGCAATTGGAATTTTTGGATTCATAAGTGTATCATTAATTGGATGTGTAACAGGAATGAGTATGTATGCTTTCTACCAAGGATGCGATCCTGTTCAAAATAATGTACATAATTGCTAATCATATAAAAAAATTGCTTATTTTTATTTCTTGTAGGTGGTAAAAGGATATAGTCAATTAACTGCTTATTTCGTACTGGATACTATGAAAAACATGGCAGGACTTTCAGGGCTCTTTAGTGCAGGGGTTTTGAATGCAGGACTCAGGTAATTTAAAGTGTATAGAACTATTAATATAGCTGGCAAGAATGCGTATTAACTTTGCACACCCGATGCATCTTCTTCTTCTTCCTCTTGCTTCTGTGGGAGCATAAGGCGACGC
Source organism: Poecilus cupreus (assembly GCA_963942605.1). Lineage (NCBI taxonomy): Eukaryota > Metazoa > Arthropoda > Insecta > Coleoptera > Carabidae > Poecilus > Poecilus cupreus. The sequence continues at coordinate 27,946,211 of OZ012718.1, forward strand.
AATGTCGTTTCTTAGCGTTGGTTTATGGTGGCCGACTTGCTAGGTCTGCGCACCTTTCATTTTCTTTGCTCTTTCTTAAATGTACTTATGTTGGTCGTTTAATGATTTTCTGTATCAATTTTTTCCACCCTTCTCTGTTTACTGCTATGCTTTTAGCCTGTTTCCAAGTTGTGTTTATTGTTTTCAATTCTTGGTTTACCGTTCGTCTCCATGTTTCAGATGGTCTGCCAGTACGTCTGTTACCTGCTACATTGAAATCTAGGACTTGTTTCGTGATACTTTCTGGATTTTTTGTTAATGTATGCCCTATCCATCTCCATTATGCTCTTTTTATTGTTGTTTCTATTTCCTCTTCTTCCGTTATTTCTAGAAGTTCCTTATTTGACACTGTCTGCGGCCAGAAAATCTTGCATATAAATCTAAGACATTTATTAATAAATGTCTGTAATCTTTTTAGGTCCTGTTTATTTTCGTTCCATGTTTCTGCACCGTATAGCAACACAGTTTTAACATTTGTTCTGAAGAGTCTTATTTTTGTGTGCTGGGAGATTTCGTTTGATGTCCATATTTTCCGTAGCATGTTGAATGATTTTCGTGCTTGTGCTATCCTCCTACTTACATCACTTCTTGTGCCTCCGTCTATGCTTATTACACTACCCAGATAACAAAATTCCTCTACTTCTTCTATTTCTTCGTCTCCTATTTTGATTCTGTTTGCTTGGTCGTTCTTTTTCGCTAGTAGCTTGGTTTTCTTCTCATTTATTTTTAGGCCAACTTCTTCAGCAACAGAGATTAATTTGTTGGTTTTATCCTGTACATGTATCTTTTTCTCCGCTAGTAGACATAAGTCATCGGCAAATTCTAGGTCTTCTAGTTTCTTAAATGGGTTCCAATGTATTCCGGTCTTATTATCTATTGTTCGTAACATTATCCAGTCCATTATTATTAAAAATAAGAATGGGGAAAGGATACATCCTTGTCTGACGCCGCTTTGTATATTTATTCTTGATGTAAGTTGCAGAATATTTGTCGTACAACAGTTTGATCATTTTTATGTATTTCTCTGGTATTCCATATTCTTCTAGTATATGCCACATTTTATTCCTATTAACTTTATCAAAGGCTTTTTCAAAATCGATGAAGTTTATGTAAACATCACCTCTCATTTCTGTAACTTGTTCTACGATGATTCTCAAAGTGCATATTTGGTCAATACATGATCTTCGTGTTCTGAAACCGGCTTGATTCTCTCTAAGGGTATTATCTATTGTATCTTTCATTCTTTCCAGCATTATTTTTGTCATTATTTTACTAGCGTTACAAAGCAACGTGATCGGTCTCCAGTTCTCGCATAGTGATAGGTCTCCTTTTTTGGCAATTTTATAATTATCCCTTCCGAGTAGTAACAATGTAATTAAGTAAGTTAAAAAAAGACGCCAGCAAACAGTAATTTGTAGTAAAATAAGATGACTATATATATATATATATATATATATATATATATATATATATATATATGTATATATATAATTTTTCTATCGGGTTCTGTTCCACGTGAATGTCTTTATTTCCTTCTAGCTTTTGCCATAGTTCGTGACTTCTTTCAAGATCGTGCGTTTCCAGGTCATTTTTGGGCGACCGCGGCCTCTACTACCTTTTGTGTTTCAATCGAGAGCTTGTTTACTTATGCTGTTGTTCTCACGTCTGAAGGTGTGTCTAATCCAATTCCATTTATGCTGTTTAATCGTGGTTTCGGTAGGTTTTCGGTTCGTTCTTTTCCACAGTTCTTCATTTGCAATTGTGTTGGTCAAAAAGATTTCAAGTATTCGACGAAGGCAGCCGTTTGCAAAGACGAAGTTTATGCTTGATTTCTTTGGTTACTTTCCAGGTTTTGGAATCATATAGAAGAACCGAGTTTCCATTTGTGTTGAATATTCTAATTTTTGTATGGAGGTATATGTGTGTAGACTTCCATATGTTATTCAACCTGCTAAAGTCCTTTTTTGCCTTTCTTATTCTATTATTTGCATCGCTTTGGGCTCCGCCGTCTATTGAAATGACACTGCCATGGTAGATAAAATCCATTACTTCTTTAATGTCTTGGTCTTCGATTTTAAGACTACTGGTATTTGCGATATTTATTCTTATGGATTTAGTTTTGGCAATATTTATCTTCACACCAGTACTGGCGACAGTCCTTACAAGTGTGTTAATTTGTTGCTGCATGTTAGTGTAATTATATGAGAGTAGTCATATGTCGTCCGCGTAGTCTAGGTCTTCTAGTGTACAGTTTAGGTTCCATCTGCCCTGTTGTTCTTTGTTACTTTCTTCATTACGTCATCCAGGACAAGATAAAAAATTTGAGGTGTCAGTAGGCAGTCCTGTTTCACGCCTGCGTGAATAGGTATTTGAGCACTCTGCTGTTCTTTATGTATTACCCTGCATGTTGCGTTGCTGTACAGTTGATAAACAAGTTAGATGAGTTTTCTCGGTACACCTCTATTTTCAAGTGATTCCCATGTGGCTTTATGGTTGAGACTGTCAAATGCTCTTTGAAAGTCGATGATTTATGTGGTCTAAATCCTGCTTGGTTGGAGCTCAGTGTTGATCCAATAACAGACAGATTTGTCAGTAATATTTGTGATAGGACTTTACTTGCCGTGTTAAGCAAAGTAATGCCTCTCCAATTTTGGGAATAGGTTAAGTCACCTTTTTTGGGGAGTTTAACTAACAGCCTTTCTTTCCATTGGTTAGGTAAAATTTCTGTATTCCATACGGATGTGATGATGGAGTGCAACATGTTTACAGCCGGTTCTGTGCTAGCTTTGAGAAGCTTTATAGGTAAGTTATCGTTGTCCGCAGCTTTACGGTTCTTTAAGGCACTTATAATGTTTTGGAATGTTTATGCCATCTACGCATTTGCTCGTCTTGGGCCGTGAGGAGTTTTACTTATGTGTTATGAATAATGATTGGGACTTCTAATTTTGCCCAAATATTTTTTTTATTTTTACTATAATTCTACGTCAGGCGATCATTATTTTCAACAAATTTACATATTTTTAAACGGAACCAATGCAAAATGCATATTAAAAGAGGTTATTTTTTGTTTTTATTGATGTATATTTTTGTACATTTCTAATGATATAATAATAAATAAAAAAATTTTTTAATTCATGAGGAAACCTGTGCAATCAGTCATAATTTGCTGTTACATGAGGCGTGCTTCTTTGGACTATGATTCGTAATCAAATTGAACATGATCAAGAAGAATCCTCGCTCTTTTATTTTTGTGATCAAGCACTGCAATCCCCTTTCCCTTCTGAATCATAATTTTTTCGCGATTACTATACTATGTGTTGAAGTTTTGAATTTATGAAGAAAAACTATAATCAAGAAACTTCATGTCAATTTACCTTTGCTTTATAAAAAATATTGTGTAACTAATGATTTTGTTGAATTTTCATCTGAACTGTCATATTACTGAATATAAATAAACTTTTGTCTAATTCAGATCTATTCTATTTCATTTGCACCATAACTTCAACAGGTTATGGGCCCAGATTACGTTGCGTAATAATGATTGCTTTAAAGTAAAGCATAAATAATTGATCACGTCAAAATGGAAAAATTCCAATCTATTGACAGACTGAAAGGGGCCAGGAATTGCGCTTCCTGGAAATTTGACATAAATTTACAACTAACGGTACATAAGGTAATGTCTGTTGTAAAGGGAGATCATACTATGCCGACTTTACTAGCTTCAGGTGCAAATGAGGAAGATAAGAAGAACTATATGCTAAAAGTGAAAACTTTTGAAGATGCAGATGCTGTTCCAGCGTGCGTGCTGAGCCTAAACAACATATCTTGACTTACAAAACTGCAAAAGAGATGTGGAATGTTCTGCATTGTGTGTATGAACAGAAGAGCGAAAGACGGCTAGATCTGCTATACTGTCAATTATTTAGCTATCGTAAAGATTCTACAGATGACATTGCGACTCACGTATCGACCCTACAGAAAATATGGCAAGGTATACATGATGAACTGAAAGAAGAGAAAGTTCAACTTCCAAAATCTATGTTGTTGAATCGAATTCTTAACACACTACCTGCTGAATATTTAGAGTTCAAGAACGCATGGGAGTCTGTGCCAAATACTCAAAGATCGATTACAACGTTAAGTGAACATCTTCGTGTGCACGAACAACGTTTAAAAGAGTCTGAGTCAGTCAAACAGGAATCTAGTTCTGTCGCTTTGCTAATGAAAACAGAACAAAATTCTAAATATTTGAATAAAGAGAATAATCACTTAAAAAGAGATTAAGTTTTAAAAAAAATTAAATGTTATTATTGTGGAAAAATTGGTCACATGAAAAAAGATTGCCGCAAATTTAAAAACGAGAACTCTGAAAAAGATTCGAAGAAAATTGCACTTATGAGTATTGCTTCTGAAAAATATGAAGAAAATAGCTCATGGTTAATGGACTCTGGTGCTACACACCATATTTCTACAAAATCTGATTGGTTTAAAAGCTACGAATCGTTTACTGAACCAAGGTCCTTACGTCTGGGAGATGGGCGATGTATGTACGCTCATGGCGAGAGAATAATTGAAGTAGAATTGTTGGTTGAAGGAAAATGGAAACCAGGTGAATTGTTAAATGTATGGTTTGTCCCTGATGAAGATCAGAATCTTTTTTCGTCGGAATCTGCATTAGATAAAGGATTAACAGAACATGCAAATGACAAACGAGTTTTCAAGGGCAAAAATGAAAAAAACAGTAGCAGTCGGTGTTCGACAAGCAAGTGGCGTCTACAAATTACTCTTGAAAGTTATATATCCTGCAAACGGATGTTCAACTATTGTTAAAAATGACCTGCAAATTTGGCATGAGCGTTTAGGACATCAAAATAAACGTCATGTACAAAAATTTCTCAAACAAAAAGAAATCGAGGTAAACATGGATAGTGAGATTTATGAAGCATGCATGTTTGGAAAAATGCATCGTTTGAGTCTTGGTCAACGTACAGAACGTCCAAATAAACTAATAAATGCAGATGTCTGTGGTCCGATGGCTGAAAAATCATTCGGCGGAATTAGATATTTCGTAGACTTCAAGGACGATTTCTCAAAGTACAGATCTGTCTACTTTATGAAAGAGAAGTCTGAAGTAAAAGAAAAATTGATTAATTTCTTAGCAGAGGTGAAAACAATTGGGCATACTATAAAAGAATTACTCACTGATGGTGGTACAGAATTTAACAATGTGGATGTTAAGAAAATCATCGAAGAAGCTGGATTTAAACATAGAACTACTATGCCATACACTCCGGAACAGAATGGTGCTGCGAAACAAGATAATCTTACTCTGGTAGAATCAGCTAGAACAATGCTTCATGCATCAGATTTACCAGAAAAACTTTGGGCAGAAGCGGTAAATACGGCAGCCTACGTGATTAATCGTACTGGTCCTACTCCAGTTGAAAATAAGGCACCCTACGAGATATGGTATGGAAAGAAAATATCTGTTGACCACTTTAAAATTTTTTGAACTGAATGCTTTGTACATATTCCGAAGCAGAAAAGGAAAAAATTTGTTAAAAAGATAAAAAAAGGTATCTTGGTGGGTTATTGTGACAATAAAGATGGTTATAGAATATGGATACCTGAAGATGATCAAGTTATTATATCCAGAGATATTGTGTTTAAGAATGAAATTACTTCAAGATCATTCTGCCGTTCTGACGTGGACATATTAAAAGTAAACGAAGAGCATGCCGAAGAAAAAAAAGAGAATCTTGAGAAAAATAATAAGGAACCGAAAATTGAGAAAAGATGTCTCCGTGATCGGTCTAGTATTAAAAAGCCAGAAAGATATGGTGACTCGGTTTTGTTGGCGATGTATGATGAGCCTAAAACACTTACTGAAGCCCTGTCATCAGAAAACAGTCATCACTGGAAAGCTGCTGTGAAGGAAGAACTGGATTCACTAGCACAAAATGAAACATGGGATCTGGTTAAATTACCAGAAGGAAGAAAACCAATTGACAACCGTTGGATTTTTAAAGCTAAACACAAAACAGATGGTTCAATTGAGAGATATAAAGCAAGACTGGTTGAAAAGGATGTTCTCAAAAACCTGGGATTGATTTTAAAAAAACTTTCAGTCCAGTCGTTCGATGGGATACGGTTAGAGCTGTTTTAAGTGTTGCTGTAAATGAAAAATTGAAAATAGCACAGTTTGATGTGAAGACAGCTTTTCTTTATGGATTTCTGGAAGAAGAAATATATATGAAGCAACCTACTGGTTTTGAGTATGGTACTGAAAGAGTATGTAAATTAAAGAAAAGTGTATATGGACTTAAACAGGTACCACGGTGTTGGAACAGCAGGTTTAAGAATTTTCTAAAAAAATTGCAACTTAAAACAAAGCAGTGAAGATCCTTGTTTATTCATTAGTGAAGATAAAAAAATGTGTTTATTCTCTACGTTGACGATGGACTCGTCTTAGCAAAAGAAAGTAATTAATTGGATGAATTTTTAAACAAGTTAAAAGAAGAATTTAAAATCACTGTTGGAAAAGCTGACTCTTTTTTTGGGTATACAAATTTATTGTTAGAAGATGGTTCAATTTTTGTTAACCAAGAAGCATACGCAAAGAAAATTCAGAAGCTAATTCTGTATCTACGCCAATGGATGAAGGCCAATGTTCAGATGAAAGTGAGAAAAAGTTGAATGCTAATGTCCCTTATCGTGAAGCTGTTGACAGTTTAATATACTTGACTGTGGTAACCAGACCAGATATTTCGTTTGTGGTAAGCGTGCTTTCACAAGTATTAGATTGTCCAAAGATGAAGCACTGGGCAATGATAAAAAAGTACTAAAATATATTAAAGGAACAATAAATTGGGAAATTGTTTACAAAGCAACAAAAACGCCCTGCAATTTAGAAGTATACAGTGACGCTGACTATGCTGGAGATATTGTTACAAGACGATCCACATCCGGAATGATCTTCAAATACAGCAATGGAGCAATTGCCTGGTCCAGCAGAAGACAAAAATGTATTGCATTATCGACAACCGAATCAGAATTTATAGCTGCTAGTCAAGCTGCTAAAGAAGCTATTTGGCTTCGTCGATTGTACAAAGAAATTTGCAATTTATCATCTACTTCAGTTCTTCAGGTAGATAATCTAAGTGCAATACGTTTGATTGAAAATCCTGAGTTTCATAGTAGATCTAAACATATTGATGTTAGATACAATTTTATTCGAGAGCGTTATAAAGAAGGACAATTGGATGTAAAATATGTTCAAAGCTCAGAATAAATAGCAGATATATTTACAAAGGCTCTACCAAAGCTGAGATTTGAAAATCTTTGCGAGAGAATTAGAATTACTGCTGTAAGAAGTTTTTTTTATTTCGGGGGAATGTTGAAATTTTGAATTTATGAAGAAAAACTATAATCAACAAACTTCATGTCAATTTATCTTTGTTTTATAAAAAATATTGTGTAACTAATGATTTTGTTGATTTTTCATCTGAACTGTCATATTACTGAATATAAAAAAAACTTTTGTGTAATTCATATATATTATATTTCATTTGCACCGTAACTTCATTCGAATTATAAATAAAATGACGGGAAGTAATGCAAAACTAGAAGGAATTTTTAATGTGCATTGTAACAATTCGGAAAGAGGACGAGATATTTTTTTTAATATTTTATATTTTAGTAAAATGTATGATGAGTATAAGATAAAAATATGTAAATTAACTTTAAGAAGCGATGACACACGGTCATTGCACGTGTTAGCTTGACGTCAGGTCTTGCCGCTGGACCACAAAGGGACGTGTGTGATCTCTTTTGATTTATGAGTTTGTTTGTGCTGCCGAATTAAAACCTAGGAGTGGCTAGTCCCGGACACGCCACGTGTCGTAGACTCCACGTGTAGAACTGCGTTTTTGCAAGAAGGGACAGACCCATTGGAGAAACAAAGATAACAACAGTCTTTGTGGAGGGAATATTTGGTATTTAAAACAGACGAAGACAGTAACAAGGGGAAGAAATACGCTGACCATCGTGACGTGAAGTTAATTTGAACTTTGAGTCGAGAAGTTAATCTTTTCGTTTCAACATATGGAGTAAGAATACAATTTATAAATCAAATAACACATAGAGATACATAGACACCTTCTACATGGCACAGGCTATTACTTCGGTAACTGGCTAGTCCACAAACAAATAGAGATACCTAGACACCTTTTACATGGCACAGGCTATTACTTTGGTAACTGGCTAGCCCACAAACAAATAGAGATACCTAGACACCTTCTACATGGCACAGGCTTTTACTTCGGTAACTGGCTATTCCGCAAACAGATACATAGACACCGTCTTCACAGACAGGCTGTTCCTTTGTAACCGGACAGTCTGAAAGTCTACGTTTAAACCCACGAGTTGGGAATACATTTGTTTGCAAATGTTTAAGCCTGTTCAGGCTATGGTCCGACAAGTACTGTCATAGAGCCATTAACGACCATCTCTAATGAATTCCAAGATATTAAAATCATTGTTTTACAGGTATGCCTGGGTAACCAAGCCCAACCATATTCGAAATTTAACATTCCACATTTATTTGTATTTATTAAAAGGTCTGAGTACTACCATTTACTGTTAGAGGTTGCACCGCTCTACTCCCCAGGAGAGTGACGCTGCTGACGACTCTCTTGGCGCACGTCCACAAGGCTGACATATAATTTTTATTATTGCCTTTAATGATATGATTTAAACATAACATAAATGTCATGTATGTTTGCCAAAGTGTTCAAATAACTGCACAAGGTATTTTTATATCTTTTGGAGAGAATTTATGGTTGTCTCATTCTAACAAACCTGGACTTCCCTATTAGCAGTTATTCTGTATCTAACGACTTGAGTTATATTATTTTACACAACGTAGTGAATTTTAGGGTCTTCTTAGTTGCCGCATTACAGCATTATGCTCAATTCAAGGAGAAAAATGTTTCGCACATTTCCTACTGTAAGCAATAATGGAAATCATGATTCATTTTTACTTGTTTGTTTGGTATTCCATTTTGTTCATGATTCTAGTGGATCATGTTTAAGCGAATTATGATTTAGATAATCACAATCACAAGACAAAGAAACAAGGCTTTAGTTCCCGTATCTAGTTTCTTGTTTATGTTGTTCATTTGTTTTTCTTGCCGAAGAATTACATGTGGTAACATGAATATTAAATTTTAAGAAAATTTTACAGAACTTAAATCAAAAAAAATTTGTCATGTCTAAAACATGAGCTACAAAAAGGTTATAAGCCGAATAATAATGCAAAATCTGTCACCTGTAATTTTTAAAAATCCATACGACTGATCGATTTCTTAGTTAAATTAATTTTCTTGAAAATTACATCTTTTAAATCCGAAGAGTTACGACATAATTAAAGAAAACATAGTTTTCACTACTAATTTTATTGTAACTATCCTAATGAATAGTTTTTAACAAGAATTTTTTGGTAAGAGTTATCAATAAGGGACGCTATAAAGTAATTTTTTTGTAAATTTTTAACTTAAATATAAAATTCGATTTTACTATTACACTTCAATATTAAAAACTACACCAAATATTCAAAAACCATTAAAATCTCAACACATTAACTCAAAAACATACTGTTGTTTCATTGATTATCAACCAGATATAAATAATATCTCTGGCATTAGCCGATATGTGATTGTGGTATCGGTAGGCGCACTGACGTGAACTGCTCTTAAATTCATGTTATCTTTCTCAAGCTCGATATTTAGCTAAAATAATAAGACCTGCCGAGATATTAATTTGTTTGCTTACAGATGAAAAAGTTAACGCTGTAGTGAATGATGATAGTGACGAGGATTAACTGACGTTATTTAAAACAATCTTAATAAAGAATTTCTCATGTCGTAATTAGTTAATTTTATTTCATTACTTGTGTTAAAGGAAAATCGAAATATTTTATCTGAAATTATTTCATTCAATATATATAATTGATAAGAACTTTTATTGAACCATATTAATATAACTCATAAAGTTGGAATTTTTTTTTTCTATTATAGGTATAACACTAAATAATTATTCTCAAAATAAATTTTTTTATCATAGTTTTTTCGAATAATATTTCAAAAATCTTAAACAATTTTTTCATACTACTGGGAATAATAATTCAGTGATAATATATAGAGTTAGGTTTATGATAATATATAATTTGGGAGCAGTACTCGACAGTGCACTACCGTTAACACATTTACAACAACATCGACCAATGCTATTCGTATCAAATTGATAATCAAAGAAACAACGGTATGTTTCTGAGATATTGTGCTGAGATTTTAATTGTAGTTTAGAATATTTGGTATGATTTTTATATATTGGAGTGTAATAGTAAAATCGTTTTTATTTTATCTTACTATGTTGCACCAAATGGATCAAATTAAAAATTTTACCGAGTAAAGAAAAGTAAGATGAGTATTCAGTGAAAAATTCGTGAGTGACACCCTAAAGGAACATATTTAAATATAAAGACAAAAACTTTTAATTAAATAAATGTGATGATTCAAAACTTACAAACAAATTACTTGTTAACGCCCTTATTGCTGATTCTTACTAAAAAATATTTTGTTAAAAATATTCAGGGGAATAGTTCCAATAAAATAAAAACTGAAAAACACGTTTTCTTTAATTATGTAGTAAATCTTTGGATGTAAAGCATGAAATTAAAAAAAAAAAAAGAATTAATCAGAAAATGATCAGCTACATGGGTTTTTAAAAATCACTAAGGACAGATTTGGTATACTTATCGCCGGATATATCCTTTTTTTGCACAACCGGTTAGACGTTAGATAGTAAAACAATATAACTTATTTATTTCAAATATTTTTGCCAATTTTAACGATGTACTAGCACTTATAGTTCTCTAGATTCCAATGGCAATCTTTTAAATTAAAACATAATGTAGCCTACATAAAACTTCGATACATTGATACGAGGTTTTTACCTCATATGGTGACTTGATGTCCAAAGTTCCATTGAAAACTGGCAGAATAATTGACCAAACGAAAAATATTGACATCAGGGCTCCTATGGAAATCATCACAAACTGTGTTCCAAATACGTATACTTCTGAAGGCATACCTATTATCGCTGCTGTTGATACCATACTGCAAATATAAATAAAATAAAAACAAAATGCCATCATTCTACTTGTAGAACTACTGCTCGCAGAAAATTTATTTCAAGCTGCATTAAAATCACACGTCAATATCGATTGTCTGTTATGTTTGCATGTTTCGCAATTGCGGAAGCAAATACATAATTTGATTCATGGTTCCATCTTATTATACACGCTCTTATTTAAAATGGGTTAGTATCTACCAACTTTCTAAATCTGTGTTTCAAAAATTAAGGCATTTGTCAAATTATTTAAATTTTTAGTACCTTATTTTGTTCATTTTTTTTAGTCAAATATTTCACACATCACATAAATTTAGAAATTAATAAATATGTATTGCATACCGTGCATAGAATTGCAAAGTGAAGTATAGAGATTTCAATGTTATTTTTTAATATTGTTGTTAATTTTTATCTATTCACACAGCAAAAGTGTACATATAAAAGTTATTCAGAGTATAGAAAATAATTAATTGTTAGTATTTCTTGATATATAAATCAAATTAAAATTAATATATATTAGAAAAATTGTAAAAAACCATAGAAAATTAAACAAAAACCAATAGTATTTTATATTTCACAAAACAGATTTAGATTTAATAAATAAACAAAAAGTGGGAAAAACCGTCTATGAGTGATAATGTTGTGGAATTAATTAAGAGTGAAATAAACAATATTAGTGACACAAATTGGGCTAGTATTGTTGGGCATGTGATGGATATAGAAAATAATTATTTACAATTCAGTAATACCGTGAATCATTTTATTATAAATATTAGACAGCCAAGTGATGATTCCGATATAGACAGTGATGATGATATTGTTGCTGATTAATTATTATTAATGTAAAATTTTCATGTCTTTTTGTCAATAATGTTTTTTTTTGTCAACAAGTATTTATATTGTAAACGTATCAAAATAAAATAAGTATTTGCTATCCTACAAAATTTCTTCTCTTTTTGTTATAATTAATGATTCATTATTATTATTAATTGCATCCCTGTATGAAAAACTAAAGTAAACAAAATATTATTAAAAATTATCCTGGTAAGGAGGGCCTAATAAATTTATTTAATCCTCTTGTAGAATACCTAAAGCCAATCGCCAAATAATTTTAACCAAACTTTAGCTACTTCTCTCCCATATAATAAAATGTGACACTTCTCTCATAACTTTCTAGCCATTAATACCAAATTTCTCTCTCGATCTTGAAAAAAGTCAAAATTATTTATTTTATTATTTGTTACGACTATTTTTACTACGGTGTATATTGAAGACACACTCAGGAATAGATAAAATGGCTTGATAATTTAGAAATACCTGCTGTACATGGATAGCCCAACAGGAACAGCCTTCAAATTTCGTTTTCCATATAAGTATTCCTGTGCCGATTTTTGTTTCGATCCAAAAACAGTTGCTCTCTGATCGTCAGACGAGTAACATCCCGCTGAGTACCCGCTATCTGTCTTACTTGGGCCTCTGGACTGGTTGACAGTCTGAGTAACCCAGTAAGCCGTACGGCTACCTGAGCACCGTTACCTGAATCGCTACCTGACTTACCTGGGCCTCTGAACTGGTTTACAGTTTGAGTAACCCAGTAAGCCATACGGCATTCTGTTAAGCTCCAAGTACCGCTAGCCACGGTCACTTGTACCTGCTCTCCCGTCTTTTTCAAGACGCCTCGTGTTGTACGCATAGCGCCTCTGCACACGTTGTAATTTATTAGAATTGTTATATCGCAACGTTGTCAAAGGGATAGTGCAACCTCCGGGAGTCACTATCGAGCCCTCTTCACAGGGGTACAACGTGTAGCACCACATATTTTTAATTTCGAACGCACTACGTTGCACAGAATGACTTCTGTGCAATTTAAGCTTGATGAACTTTCATCAAAAATCATTGCTCTAAAGCAAAAACCTGGTTTTTCAAACAAAACCAATAATGAAATCCTTGCTCTGCAAGCCAAGAAGATAAAACTTCTTGAAAAAGAACTAGGATCTTCTATCACACAACGAACTGCCAAGGACAGTTCTGTGAAAACTAAGAATGGTGGCACGTCCACCAAAAAAGCAACAGCTGAAACTGCGAGCGGCAGTTCAACTGTTACAACTGAAACGACGAACAGTAGTTCGTCAAAAAAAGCAGTTCGCTGCTCTGAGCCTGATACATCAGACTCTAATGGGTTTGAGCCAGCTCAAAAGAGCAAAAAGTTCAAACCCATTGAACAGTCTCAAACAGAGACGTCTAATATGTTCGCTTCACTGGAGACAGTTGAAGATGAACACAACATGGATGTTACACATCTAAGTGCTGAGTCCCCAGCAACTGACTCCGCTTCTGAAAAGCGTATCCCGCCAATCGTGCTACACACGAAGGACGGGTACGCAAACCTAACAAAGGCTCTAACTGAGAGTGGTGTTAGTATTAAAAAAACCGTCAACACCAAAGACGGTATCAGGTTGCACGTAAAGTCAGCTGCTGATTTTCGTGCGACCACCACTCTGTTGCGTGCTGCGAACTTGCAATTCCACACGTACCAGCTACAAGAGGACAAGCTCTTGCAGGTTGTCTTGCGCGGTATTCCGGAAACAATATCCGAATCCGATATAAAAACTGAACTGGAAAGTCTCAACTTTAATCCAGTTTCAGTTCACCGCATGATGCGGTATGTAAAATCAACAGACTCGCATGCTGCCCCAGCAGAGCGAGTCAAGAAACCGCTGCCTCGTGTACATGTCCGCCTGACAAGAGATGCAGCGAACAAAGAGATTTACAATCTCAAGTGCTTCATGTACTTGAAGATTAGTGTGGAATCCAAACGTCCACAAGGTAGCATCAGCCAATGCCATAATTGCCAACGAGTTGGCCATACTAGCAACGGCTGCAATGCGAAAAAACGTTGTGTAAGATGTGGTGACGAACACAACATCAAAGACTGTCCCACCAAGCATCAGGGAGATCCTCTCTGTTGCAACTGCGGGCTGAATCACACAGCGAATTATAAAGGCTGCGAGGTGCTTAAAAAAGCACTCAAAAAGCCAAACCAGCCGGTAACTTCTCAGCGGAGAAACATTCCTCACCAACAAGTGAGAAAGGGTGTTTCATACGCTGATGCAACATCCGCACCATCCGCTAGCCATGCTTCAGCTGCCACAGCGGCAGAAGCGGCTCATGATGTGCCCAGCACATCAGCTCAAGCAGCATCACCCGCCTCAGCAGGCTCCTTTGCTGCATCAGACAACTGGCTTAACTTAATAAGCCTACCAAAATTAAACAGTATGTTTAATAACATCAAACCGATTCTAGCTGAGTTAGCGAATGCTAACTCAGCAATGGACTTGCTAGTTGTACTAGCGAAAGCACTGCCTCACGTCCTCAGCATGTTCAACCATGGTTAGAGTACGTAGAGTGCCAACACATCTCAGAATCGCGTTCTGGAACGCGAATAGTCTACTCTACAAGCGAGATAGCTTGGAAGAGTTTATTTTTTCCAACAAGGTGGACATCATGTTGGTGAACGAAACCTATCTTCGTCCATCCAACAACCCAAAAATCTGCGGATTTGATCTGTACAGAAAAGATCGCACAGGCGCTCGAGGCGGCGGTGTTGCGATCTTTATCAAAAACACGATAGATCACCACGAGGTTATCACGCCTGAGCTGCAACATGCAGAGGCTGTGACAATCTCTTTAAAGACAACGTGGACAGAGTCCTTACGCGTTGTCTCTATTTACAATCCTCCAGCACGCTTGCTGACAGAGGATCTTGACGCTCTCCTGGAGCAACCGGGTTCAGTCATAATAGCTGGAGACATGAACTCTAAAAGTCCAGCGTGGAACAGCCGATTAGTAAATCCAAACGGTCGCAAGTTGACTAGCTACACTCAGGCAAACGGCATTGCTGTTGTTGGACCTGATGAACACACATTCTTCCCTCATGATGGGGGAAGAAGTGATGTGCTCGACATTGCTGTGTTGCGAGACATCAACGCAACACACAACATAGTAGCAGTCAACGAACTTGACTCTGACCATATTCCTGTGCTCTTGGACCTTGGTGAAGGCCAGCCAGAGACGGAAAAACGGGCAGTTACAACTGTTCGCTGGGAGCAGTTCAGCGACGAGCTGGAGAAACTAATCGGCCCGCTACCTGTCATCGAAACAGCGCATCATATTGATGAAGCTGTTTCAAATCTGACAGAAACAATAACGCAAGCTACCGCAAATATCAGTAGGACAAGGTACATGGATACAAATAATCCTGTTTCCGACCTTCCTACTGATATAAAACATTTAATATCCAAAAAAAATCGAGTCAGACGCCGCTGGCAAAGACATTGCAGGCCAGCGGATCGTGCTGAAGCTAACCGTCTCGCAGCTGAAGTTAAAAATCGGCTGCGAGAATTCAAGTCTCAAAAATGGGACGACCGCTTAGCAGAGCTAAACTCCAGAGACCAGTCACTCTGGAGAATGGCTAAAGCGCTGCGTAAAGACAAAACAAAAATGCCGCCAATCCATGGCGAACAAGGCATTGTCTTTACAAATTCAGATAAAGCTGAAGCAATGGCTGACAGCCTAGAAAAACAGTGCTCGCCGAACTACGAGCACTGTGATGTTAGCTTTATCGGTCGTCTCAACAGAGACGTGAAAAATAAAATAAAGATAGAACCATCAAGTCCCATAAAACACGCAAGCCCGAGAGAAATCTGGGACATCTTGCGTGTTCTAAATAAAAAGAAAGCACCAGGGCATGATGGTGTTACAAATAAAGCGCTAAGTCTCTTGCCTCGCAAGGGAATAGTAGCGCTGACAAACATTGTTAACGCAGCTCTCCGACTCAGATATTTTCCAAAAGAGTGGAAAATAGCTGACATTTGCGTGATCCGCAAACCTGGAAAAGATCCCACTTTTCCGCAAAATTACCGGCCCATCAGTCTGCTCTGTACCATGGGCAAAGTACTGGAGAGGGTCATTCTCACACGCCTCCAAGAGGAGACAAAAGCCTTGATTCCAGATCACCAACACGGATTCAGGCAAAAGCACTCAACAGAGCATCAGCTTTTACGTGTTGTTGAGTATATCACTGAAGGTTTCAATCAGCGCCAAGCTACAGGAGCAGTCTTTCTCGATGTAGCAAAGGCGTTTGATAAGATCTGGCATCAAGGGCTACTATACAAACTGATGACTGCAAACATCAGTCACTCACTGGTGCAGCTCATCAGTTCATATTTGTCCAAACGGACATTCTTTGTCAAAATAAACGAGGCCACATCCTCGGCCAGAATAATCACAGCCGGCTTGCCGCAGGGGTCCCTGCTTTCTCCACTTCTATTTAATGTGTTCTGCAGTGACATGCCGTCACTAACAGCAGGCACAACACTAGCCCAGTACGCGGACGACACAGCAGTGCTGTACAAGTCCAGGAACGCTGGTGTCATAACAGGCAGACTGCAGCAAGCTGTGGACGAGCTGGAGAACTGGTTCTCTAAGTGGAGAATCAAGGTGAACGCTGAGAAGAGTAGCGCAGTACTCTTCACAAAGCGTAAGATAACCCCTGTAGGCGACGTTGTGATGTTCAGGAACAACATCCCTTGGCGCCGGAAAAACAAATATCTAGGCCTCCTTTTTGACAAAGGATTAACGTGGGAACCGCACATCAGCAGCAACTGCAACAATGCAAACGCTCTGATGGGCTCCCTGTACCCTCTCATCAACAGACAAAGCCATTTGTCATTAAAAAACAAAATGACTATCTACACAACCATCATTCGGCCAGCAATCACATATGGAATTTCCATATGGGGTTACGCAGCCAAATCTCACATCAAAAGGCTGCAGGTTGTGCAGAACAAAGTCATGAGAATGGCAACAAACGCTCCATGGTTCGTGCGCAACGATCAGTTGCACACGGATCTAAAAACGGAGACAATTAAAGAATTCGCTCTGAAAAGAGCTACAAAGTTCTTCGGAGGACTACCCGACCATCCCAACAGAGGAGTCAAAAGGCTTGCGGAGTACAACGAAAACGATGTACTCCGCCACAAACGCCCGAAGCTAGTGCTAGCTCAAGCATAAACTCCGCGCCAAGAAGGCGGCACAAAAGTGCACTCAAATAAAAACATAAAAGTCCGGATATAACATCCGATAAGAGAGGTGAGGGCCCATGGCCTGGTACTCTCACGGTCCGCTCAGATCAACGATCAACGATTGTTTCGATCCGAAACAACCAAAACGTAAACCAATCATTATCGACCATAATAGGGATATTGCAAAAACAATGTAATCTACTACTCCCAAATAAGATCCCATGTTTACAAATTCTCTCTAAGTACTGACAAATTAATTTTACGATGTTTTAGTTGTTGAAACACAATTATCTGTAATTTTAAATGAGCTGTTTTTACAATAATTAATTCTTTTGTTGTAAACGCCCAAAGAACAATAAATTATGTTGTTTCACAACTGTGGGAAAATGCAATAATAGAGAACAATATTTTACACACATAATTTATTTTCTTAATTGACAATAATATCCTCTTTGTGTCTTTAAAATATATTCTGTGTTTCCATATTTTTTTGGCCCAGCCAATAAATACCTTATATAAACATGTATTAATTGATTTCAATTTACCTATTTTCTTCACTAAAATAATTGACGCTGCGTTGAAGTATCGTAATTAATATTCTTAAGAGAGATAATGGATATATAACAATTTATAATTATAAAAACTATTTTGTACAATGTTATTCTTAAAACTAAAAAGCTTGTAATTATATTGTAGGTATAAATAAGAAAATAAAAAATTACAATCAATCAGCAAACAGCAATGATAATCATACGATATTTAATTAGCAAAGGTTGGTACCTACAACCATGCAATTTTTAAACACAGTACAGTAATATTGTAATGTTTTATTTTTTAAATATTTGCATTTAAATCCAAGAATATTAAATTGCGACTAAACTTTGATTTAAATTATTAAAATATATTTAATGTTTATAATGTTTCACTTCAACGAGAAATGCAAATAATTCCAAGATTTATAAATATAATTGTCTATAACATAATAATTTGAAATGGAATATAAACTTAGTATGTTATAGGTGACCATATTTATAAATAAACGATTTATTTACATTACTGTAATCGTTCTTGAGAATAAGAAATACAGTATCAAAGTTCTGAATTTTTGACCAACTAAACTACAACGAATATTTTTTTATAGTTTAATGTTCTAGCTATGTTACCGGCCAAACCCGGTTTCAGGATAAACTAGTTTTGCCTAGGATAAACTAATTCTTCCTACATGCAATAGGATAAACTGGTATAACCTAGGCTAAACTAGTTCGTTCTAAGCCCGATAGGATAAACCAGTTCAGTCTAGGCCAAACTAGTTTATCCTGACAGAAATACACACTCTTGGGATAAATGGCCTAGTATAAACATTATAGAATACCTAGAAAGACAAACTAAATAGGTAAGTTGAATAAAATACTATTTAATTAAAAACAATCATTTTTATTAAAACGATAATGATTCGTCGCAATAACTATTGGATGATTGGTAACACAAACAATCATATTGTAACAAATAATAAAGTGTTTTAATAGAAACAATAACTATACCTCAATAAAATAATTATTAAAATTATTATTTATTTTTACATGGTGTGCTTGGTGCCACTTAGAATTGCAGAGCATCATTTATTTCTTGCACTTGCATCTGTTTGTGGAACAGTTTTTGTTACAGCTACATCTCACAAAACAATACAATAAAAAAAAGAGTACTGTAAAGTCCCATTTACCGGACTTAAGTATTACGCATAGTAATTTGAAACTTAGTATTTAATAATAAGAAAAGTTTGTTGAGCGTGAGTTGTACAGACCATAGCGAATGATTACCAATTATGGTATTTCTAGAAGTGACTTCTATAATTTTTAGGTTTATTTCATGATCAAAAACGACAATAAACTGGTCTTTTCAGCACATTTTACTTATGTAGGTATTGAGAAAAACAAAAGAATATTCTCGAAAATAACCTGTAGAGCTTTATATTCAGTAATAATACATATAACAAGAGAGTGAGAATAAATTGAAAATAGTTCGACAGATCTTTCGAAAACTTGTTGCCAGGCAACTGCCAGAGACTTCCGTGGCTATTGCCAAATGGGAACAAGTTTGAGAAAGATAATGGAGAATTATTTTCCAATTTATCGAACTGTTGAGTTATATTTCATTAGATAATATTTTATTCAATTTACCTATTTATTTTGTCTTTCTAGGTATTCTATATTGTTTATACTAGGCCATACCTGTTTATCCTATCGGGCTTAGTACGAACTAGTTTAGCCTAGGCTATACCAGTTTATCATTTTGCATGTAGGAAGAATTAGTTTAGCCTAGGCAAAACTAGTTTATCCTGAAATCGGGTTTGGCCGGTAACAGCTATACTTTTCACCCACATAATGTTCAAAGACCTCACTGTATTAATTGTTTTGTTTTTCGATAAGAAAAAATGTAGAAATAATTTATTCAAATTTGAATTTGCAAAACAAAATTCATGGCAATGAAGCTAGTCTAACGGAAATATTCGTTTTTAGCCTGTGAAATGTACTTGATCTGTCATCATGATGTACAGTTACTGTCAAATTCCATGATGAAAATTTTACAGATGAAGGTAAAATGATATGTGAGGTTATTGGACCATAAATAACATGAAAATAAATGAACAATATGGAATTTACTGTTTGAAATTTGTGTAACTATTATTTTTTTTTTTTATATTTATTGCTTTTGGAACTTATTTGATTTTGGCGTATCTATTAAACATTTGATTTTATTTAGCGAACCCATTTCACTACCAGGTTGATTTAGTATACAAAAGGTACTTATTTATTGATAATAAACAATTTAATAACAGAGATAATTTATATTTTTGCATAGTAATTAATTCGCACAGTTACCGCAAATATTTTAACATGGAAATGTAAACGAATATAATGTTAAAATCTAGAATCAATGTTTAAAAATTCGATGTTTGATTCAGAATATATGTAAGAATAATGTAGCAATGATTGGAATTACACAATTAGTCAGTCAAGAACCATCCTAGAAATACAATTCTTGCTGTTAGATGTTTAGGTATATAATACATTTCAAAGCTAGTAATGAATTACATGAATATGTAGAGACATGTTATATATGTTCCTGTTACTCCTCAGTGGAATATAGGACGTCTGTAGTCTGTGGACTTTGTGAAGTGCCTCCATCTGACTATTGCTGGCTATGTTATTTTAGGGCGGCCTCTTCCTCGGCTAAGTTGTGGGTTCAAGTCGAGGGCTTCTTTGGCGATGTTGCGTTTCTCACAGAGTAGGTCTGGTCCACTTCCATTTTCGACGGCGATTTTCAAATTTATGTTCTACGTTGTGGGTTCTCTAGCATAGTTCCTGGTTTGTATAGTGTTTGGCCAAAATATGCTCAGTAATATAACAAGAGAGTGAGGATAAATTGAAAATAATTATAATAAACAGATCTTTCGAAACCTTGCTGCCAGGCAATAAGTTTGAGAAATATACTGGAGAATTATTTTTTAATTTATGGAACTCGCGAATTATATTTAATTAGATAATTTTTTTTATTTTATTATCAGGCACGCCACTAAATCTATCTTTTTTCCTTATTTTTTACTGGTGTTGATAATAACTATCTGACAAATGACATTTGCCAACAAAAACAAAAAAGCTACAGAGATTATTCCCGGGAATAAGCACTAGAGCTTTATTCTCAGTATAATAATGACAGACACGTGACATACAATGAAGCATTTTAAGAAGTTAGTAGTTGATGCGAACTGTAACATTGTACAATGTTATACAATTGTATAATGGAATCTTCTATGACCATACATATTTCTTCTTGAATCTTCTACAGTTTATCGGCCACAACTCTCGACTTCAACTATCTTCGTAGCATGCTGACTCCCGCGAGCAACCAATACAGTGTCTATAGGCCACCCAAAACCGCTGCCACCATTTCCAACACCCCCCAAGGTATAAAATAAAACATATATATATATATATATATATATATATATATATATATATATATATATATATATATATATATGAGTACAAGTTTCGCGACTGTTATATTGCAGGTATATATATATTATGTTGATTATTCATAATTATAGTCATTGTCTCATTGATGCTAGACATTATCATTTTTGAGAGTGTTTGTTTATTTAATTTTGTAACTATCTTATTTTGATGTGTTTCTAATTCTAAAATATTCTTATGAGTTTCATTGGCATCTTCGTTATCCATGTTGCTTGTTATTATTTTTATAACTGAACCTAAAGCGTTGATTAAGCCGCGTTTTTGACGTTTTTCGTGATAAAACAAATTAATTTTATTATTCACAGTTTTAATTTCATTTTCTAATCGTTTATAATAACTGTGTAAAGAATGATAAAGATCTGGGGTAGCTGCATCTATTATAACTTTTATTTGTAAGTAATTTTCATTTATTGAAGTTATTGCATTTTTAATAGACTAAGGTCAATGTAATGTAAGAAGGTAGGGGAAGAGGTTTGTATTTTTGCATGTCCCAATTTAAATGGAAGGATGCCGGGATTAGTCGCTAAATTCTGTATTTGAACTATTTGCGTCTTCGTCATGTGAAGGATCGCTAGTCTGTAACAAAGGAGACTTATTCAATAATTTATTTTCCAATATTTTTATTTTTGGTTTAACTCGACTTTTTATCTTTTTAAAGTGATAGGTTTTTAATCTTGGTCTCTTTATTTTAGATGGGTGAATATTTTTTGAAGTATTACCGTGATCTGGTTTAATTTCCGCCGTCTTTAGTTTCTGATTAATTTTATCAATCTGTTCAGGTTTAAATTTATTCTTTGTTTTACTTTGTTTTCTTTATTCTTTACGAATACTGTGTCTGGTATTTCCGGTAGATCTTCGCGATTTTTGATTGTATTTTCCATTTGTTTCTCTAATTTTATTATAAAGCAGTTTAATTTTTTCTTTATGATTAACAATATAGTTATTAACTAATTGTTTTTCTAACTCAATATCTAATAATGAATGAGAGTCTAAATGTCCTGATATGATTTCGCATAGTTTTAATTTTGTGACGGAATGAATGGAATTATTATACGCTAAAAGTGCATAGTTAATTTTTATTTCAATAGGTTCTTTAGAATATTCTTCCTGATTATTTAATAATCGGATGTGTTCGATAAGGGTTGAATGGAATCGTTCAATCATGCCATTTGATTCTGGGTGTTGGGAACTGACGAAATGTAATTTAATATTGTGTACTTCTAACAGTTCTCTAATTAATGAATTTTTAAATTCTAGACCGTTGTCTGAAATGACTTGGTCTAGGATGCCATGATGTGTAAAATATTTGACAAGATTATTTACAACTTCAATACCTTGGCCTGAGTTTAATTAATATGCCTGTGCGTATCTTGAGAATGAATCAATAATAGTAAGAAATTTTTGTTTTTCTAAGATCAAGATCAAGATCAATATATTTTTAAAATTTTTCTTGTACATCCATACATTTTTACATTTATAAAAATAAATAAAAATAAAATAGATGCCGTTATAGGGCTTATGCCCTTTTCAGCGCACGTCAATAGGCCTATAAAATTGCTAGAGGAGTCTAGTATTTGATTCCTGAGTTTCATTTATAGACATCTTCATTTAGGGTGTGAAATGATATTTTATTTGTTAATTAATTAATTACTACCTCGCCTACGGATCTAGGCAAATTCGCTATAGGCCTATAAAATTGCTAGAGGAGTCTAGTATTTGATTCCTGAGTTTCATTTATAGACATCTTGTTTTAGGGTGTGAAATGATTTTTTAATTGTTAATTAATTAATTACTACCTCGCCTACGGATCTAGGCAAATTCGCTATAGGCCTATAAAATTGCTAGAGGAGTCTAGTATTTGATTCCTGAGTTTCATTTATAGACATCTTGTTTTAGGGTGTGAAATGATTTTTTAATTGTTAATTAATTAATTACTACCTCGCCTACGGATCTAGGCAAATTCGCTATAGGCCTATAAAATTGCTAGAGGAGTCTAGTATTTGATTCCTGAGTTTCATTTATAGACATCTTGTTTTAGGGTGTGAAATGATATTTTAATTGTTAATTAATTAATTACTACCTCGCCTACGGGTCTAGGCTAATTCGCTATAGGCCTATAAAATTGCTAGAGGAGTCTAGTATTTGATTCCTGAGTTTCATTTATAGACATCTTCATTTAGGGTGTGAAATGATTTTTTAATTGTTAATTAATCAATTACTACCTCGCCTACGGATCTAGGCAAATTCGCTATACGCCTATAAAATTGCTAGAGGAGTCTAGTATTTGATTCCTGAGTTTCATTTATAGACATCTTCATTTAGGGTGTGAAATGATTTTTTAATTGTTAATTAATTAATTACTACCTCGCCTACGGATCTAGGCAAATTCGCTATAGGCCTATAAAATTGCTAGAGGAGTCTAGTATTTGATTCCTGAGTTTCATTTATAGACATCTTGTTTTAGGGTGTGAAATGATATTTTAATTGTTAATTAATTAATTACTACCTCGCCTACGGATCTAGGCAAATTCGCTATAGGCCTATAAAATTGCTAGAGGAGTCTAGTATTTGATTCCTGAGTTTCATTTATAGACATCTTGTTTTAGGCTGTGAAATGATTTTTTAATTGTTAATTAATTAATTACTACCTCGCCTACGGACCTAGGCAAATTCGCTATAGGCCTATAAAATTGCTAGAGGAGTCTAGTATTTGATTCCTGAGTTTCATTTATAGACATCTTGTTTTAGGGTGTGAAATGATTTTTTAATTGTTAATTAATTAATTACTACCTCGCCTACGGATCTAGGCAAATTCGCTATAGGCCTATAAAATTGCTAGAGGAGTCTAGTATTTGATTCCTGAGTTTCATTTATAGACATCTTGTTTTAGGCTGTGAAATGATTTTTTAATTGTTAATTAATTAATTACTACCTCGCCTACGGACCTAGGCAAATTCGCTATAGGCCTATAAAATTGCTAGAGGAGTCTAGTATTTGATTCCTGAGTTTCATTTATAGACATCTTGTTTTAGGGTGTGAAATGATTTTTTAATTGTTAATTAATTAATTACTACCTCGCCTACGGGTCTAGGCTAATTCGCTATAGGCCTATAAAATTGCTAGAGGAGTGTAGTATTTGATTCCTGAGTTTCATTTATAGACATCTTGTTTTAGGGTGTGAAATGATATTTTAATTGTTAATTAATTACTACCTCGCCTACGGATCTAGGCAAATTCGCTATAGGCCTATAAAATTGCTAGAGGAGTCTAGTATTTGATTCCTGAGTTTCATTTATAGACATCTTGTTTTAGGCTGTGAAATGATTTTTTAATTGTTAATTAATTAATTACTACCTCGCCTACGGACCTAGGCAAATTCGCTATAGGCCTATAAAATTGCTAGAGGAGTCTAGTATTTGATTCCTGAGTTTCATTTATAGACATCTTGTTTTAGGGTGTGAAATGATTTTTTAATTGTTAATTAATTAATTACTACCTCGCCTACGGGTCTAGGCAAATTCGCTATAGGCCTATAAAATTGCTAGAGGAGTCTAGTATTTGATTCCTGAGTTTCATTTATAGACATCTTGTTTTAGGGTGTGAAATGATATTTTAATTGTTAATTAATTACTACCTCGCCTACGGATCTAGGCAAATTCGCTATAGGCCTATAAAATTGCTAGAGGAGTCTAGTATTTGATTCCTGAGTTTCATTTATAGACATCTTGTTTTAGGGTGTGAAATGATTTTTTAATTGTTAATTAATTAATTACTACCTCGCCTACGGATCTAGGCAAATTCGCTATAGGCCTATAAAATTGCTAGAAGAGTCTAGTATTTGATTCCTGAGTTTCATTTATAGACATCTTCATTTAGGGTGTGAAATGATATTTTATTTGTTAATTAATTAATTACTACCTCGCCTACGGATCTAGGCAAATTCGCTATAGGCCTATAAAATTGCTAGAGGAGTCTAGTATTTGATTCCTGAGTTTCATTTATAGACATCTTGTTTTAGGCTGTGAAATGATTTTTTAATTGTTAATTAATTAATTACTATCTCGCCTACGGGTCTAGGCAAATTCGCTATAGGCCTATAAAATTGCTAGAGGAGTCTAGTATTTGATTCCTGAGTTTCATTTATAGACATCTTGTTTTAGGGTGTGAAATGATTTTTTAATTGTTAATTAATTAATTACTACCTCGCCTACGGGTCTAGGCAAATTCGCTATAGGCCTATAAAATTGCTAGAGGAGTCTAGTATTTGATTCCTGAGTTTCATTTATAGACATCTTGTTTCAGGGTGTGAAATGATTTTTTAATTGTTAATTAATTAATTACTACCTCGCCTACGGACCTAGGCAAATTCGCTATAGGCCTATAAAATTGCTAGAGGAGTCTAGTATTTGATTCCTGAGTTTCATTTATAGACATGTTGTTTAAGGGTGTGAAATGATTTTTTTAATTGTTAGTTAATTAATTTTACCATTTTTTACGCGGTTTAAACGATGTTCATCAATTGAATTAAATACTTGTATGTTTTTTTAATTATCTTTGTATTTTAGAGTAGAAATTCACGTGCAAATTGTTGTTAATAGAATTATTAATATTTTTTTTAATACATTTTTAAATTTAGCGCACTGTCAGATTATTTCTTTTCCATATCTTGGTGTACACGTGACTCAAAATTAACAGTAATTTTTAATAGGTATTATTATTATTACAAAACAATATGATTTACATTCATATTTCCTTTATTTATATCCAAATTAATAATAAATGTGTGTAAATTTATTTAGTTGGCCATGGTTATGCGCAGTGCGAAGTTTGTTCACAATGAACTGCTTTTCAAGACTGGCCGCTAGAATCACTCTGGCAATGACTTCATGTTTTAGAATTTCTTTCTTATTGGCAGTTCTGACTATAAATATAATTGATTAGTTAATTTCAGTATAAAAAATTAAAAGCAATCATACCTTAATAAAAATTGCAATGTATGAAATGAGCATAACAAAAGTTCATGTCTTCACTTTTTTTCCTACATTTAAAGCAATTTTCCACCTCCTTACTGTTTAAAATAATGTAATAATATTTCTCCACTAACATAATTGTTATATTGATGCATAGAACAATATATTTTTTAT
This sequence comes from Poecilus cupreus, assembly GCA_963942605.1. Classification (NCBI taxonomy): domain Eukaryota; kingdom Metazoa; phylum Arthropoda; class Insecta; order Coleoptera; family Carabidae; genus Poecilus; species Poecilus cupreus. Next base: position 27,972,701 of record OZ012718.1, read on the forward strand.
TTACATGAGATTTTGTTCACTAAAAATCTAAAACTCCATGTACCACCACTACGAACACAGCAATGTTTTGTTTTCCCTATTGCTTGTAATTCAAATTTAGCCACCAGATGTCAGCTACTTTGTTGGCTCATCCCAAATGTCTCAAGGTTGAGTTTATAACTACAAACTAATAAGTACGCCTATTAGTCGATAGGTGCCACAACGTGAAAAGTAATTGTTAGTTGGGAATAGACCCTCATTTTTGTAAAAGGTTTGTAGCTATGGTAAATATCGTAGTGACATCTATTGGAATAATTGTATTAATTTCATGTTACACTCAATCGGTTTATAGATATTTCAGTGACATTATTTATTTAAATTATTTTAATGTAAAGGTTATGCATGTATTCAAATGAAATTTATTTTATTATATGCTATTTAAACCGTATTTGACATCAACAAAAATACGATGAAAACGTTGGCGTCTGAGTTCGTTGGTACCCAGGTACCACTGATCAAATGACAGTTAGCAACGCCAGCGCCAGCAAAAGTTGCTGGTTTGTTGTTGGTTCGTAAATATAAAAATGGCGAGGAGCAGCTGTCAACTATATATAAATATGTTTGTATATTCTGGGTATACAATGAATATAACATACGCAACTGATCACGACCCTTGTTAATAAAGTAAGTGTGTAATATTCTATTGATATAAAAAGGATAATGTGAAGTGAACAACTTTAAATAAACAATATAACCTTTAATAAACGTTACAAGAATTGTTTAGAACTGTCATGCGATATTTTAAGCATGCTACATGCATTAAATTATTATACTAGCCACCAATATTTATAGTTTTATCTAAGAAAATTACAGAAAATGAGACTTGTAAAACAAATGTTATTAAAGGTTGTTACTTAAATTAATATAAATATCTGAATCCACATACTTCGTACAGAGTGATAGAAGAATGATGCATTGTTTATGTTTTAGCAAAACAGAATTTATCTCTGATCTGGAAAGAATGCCAATATTTTCATGTGAAATATTGCTTGAGGAGTTTATGTGAAATCTGCAAAGTACTTGTAAACATGAGGTAGACGAAAATGCAGAAATATGTAGGTAAGCATACATATTGTGTTATTTCTTAAGGAACTTTGTGCAAAACAATGACGCTTATATTAGTTGAACTATTGGTTTAATACAAGCTATAATTCAACAAAATTAGACCATAAACTAGCTAGTATCATTTAGTGTTTTTAGTGCAATACATAGCATTGTTTTGTTGTTGTTTGCAATGCCCAGCATTATTAGAAAACATAAGCTAAGAGTCGATCAAAATGAAAGAATGGTTTCATATAAATACCTAGAAATTGGTAATTTAACATCAATAGTATTTTATCTAAATCATTAATCAGATTTTATTTTACACGGCTTGTAATCCGCAAAATCGACTTTAAAGTTTTATAAATATTGCACATTTATAGTGATAGCCATGGAATTGAAACAAAATTACAAACAATTACATGATGTCGCAAATGTCATGTGAGCTGTCATATTCTAGAACCAATCTAAAGCTGCTAAAACTAAATCAATATACCGAAATAACTTTTTACTTGTTTATCAAGTTTTGAAGCATAATATTTTTAAAACTATTGGACGTTCATCTTCATATTCGATAAATAATGAACAAGACACCAAGAGTTGCTGTTGATTGAATAGCAAAAACAAGAGTAGCCTCTAGAAACTTAATTTTTTAATGAAGCTGAGTATTTCCGAAATTATTTTGTTCTATATTTATTTTATTAATTTGGCGATATGTGAAAATGTACCACTTGTTATTGAACCTGGATTCCCACCAAATCATACAGATCTTTCCAAAAGAGAACTACCAGATTAGTCCAGGATATGAGCAATTCCATCGCATGAAATTCCAATCCAAATTGATGCTAATTCGCAAGTTACGAAAAAACAAACACTCGCTTTAATATTCCATACGAAAAATGAAAAATCTAAAGCCACAAACTTCAGAAAATTATAGAAAACTTGTAGAAATAACCTCTTTATTGGCGTTTCTGTTGCTACACGAAACGTTTCTGAAAGAAGACATTCTATTTTTCATATTAAAATATATTAATAATTTTTTCAATAATTTGTATAACTATTTTTACAGTTATTACAATAATAAAATAAGAATAGTAATTTATTACAATGTTGTATAGATTATAACATCAGTGTATTGATTACAATAATGTACTCATATTGATTACAACAATGTATTCTAATTGATTGCAATAGTGTACTCGTACTTATTTCAACAATGTATTCTTATTGATTACAATAAAGTACTCGTATTTATTACAACAAAGCCCTGATTACAACAATGCACTGATAACAAAATTGCACTGATTACAACAATAATAAAATTGTAATCTGAAGTAACCTAAAATTGCAGTTCTCAAACTCGAATTTAACGAGTTATGGGAACAAAGAACTTTCATATTGACATTTTTATTATTCCATGCAATCTTCGTTTGAATTCACGTTTATGAACTATATTATAATTGCTTTTCTATCGATGTAAATAGTTCTACATATTTTCTATCAACTATTCTGATCATTTACTGAGATATGCCCAAAAAACCTAATAGGGCCTTCAAGTAAACATCCACTGCCTGATGCTAGATTGGTACCAAAATCTAATCACCTCATAATTTTAATATTCTAGTTCTAAATATAAAATTTTAAAATGAATACACTATTACAAATGAAATATAAAAAGTCCCCATCCATCCTACCTCTGCTAAAAATTTTATACAAAGTCAAAAGTCAAGAATATTAGTTTTTGTGTATTTCTCTTAAACGGTAAGCGTTATCGTAAATTTAAGTCATATAAAGTTTGTAGACCATGCAATTGTCTACAAAAATTGTCCAAATATTTGTTGCCTACGAATCATCATTCATGAGTTTTTTTTATGGGTACATGGCCCAATATCTATAATTATTAGAATTTGGTTTCCTATTCAAAGTAAATGCACATTCATCAGTAAACAAATGCTTTTTATAAAATATCTGTCATTCTTTGCTCGTTCCATCATATTTTCACAAAACGCAGCACGATTTTCAAAATCATTAGGTAACAATTCTTGATGAGAATGAAACTTGTATGAAAAATATTCATTTTTTTTTTTTTAATATTGTATAATGTCATAATGACTTATTCAAAGTTCTGCTGCGATTTTTCGTAAACTAAAAGTGTAATTTTCTTTAATTAATGCAAGCACATTTTCTTCAGAATTACGTTGTATATTTGCATTTTGCAGCCCTTTATTAAACGTGTCAGTTTTTTAAACCTCTTCATAAATCTAAATAGTAGGTAGTTTTACTCGGAATTCGATGGTGCGTCCACAAAACACTTATTAAATCTCGAATTTTCCTGAAACTATCTCCTGAATAAAACTATTTTATTATCTGCAGCTTTTCTTCATGATTAAAATGATTCATTCTTATGAATTTAGTTTCTTTTGCAAGACATTAAGTTGGAATTAGATTTTATGGATTACGAGAGGTGTAAAATAAAATCTGATTAGTGATTTAGATGCAGAATTAAATTCTCTACAATTTTTATTTGAACCATTTTCGTCTAAAATTATTTGGGAACTTTTGCGCACGGAAAAACTGATTTCCCATGTTGAACGCCTATGGCCCGCTTTTTGATTTACACCCTGTATATTTATTTTATTGTAGTTTTAAAATCAGTGTTTCCTCCATTCGAATTTCTTGTGCTTAACGAAATTTGACTACTCAGTGTTTGAATTGAACATAATTACTTAAAATTACAAATTCTGTTTTTGTGAATAAATTGTTTTACTATTAGAATAGGCTTAGATGTGACATCCACTGTGCAGATACAAGAAAATCAGCAATGTTTTTCAGTCCGACTATTCTCAGCTGATGCCCTATTTGAAACAAATTGAATTTATTTTTGAGTGATTCTAGTAAACTTGAACTTCCGGTTATGAAATTATAAACTATATCTAATTTGCACCACGTATTGTCGTAAAACTTATTGTAAAGTTTTATGAGCTTGTTGTTTTCCATTCTCGAGTTGTTCCCGTTAGGTTTTTAACATTATTTCTTTATTTAATTTTTGTCTGCGTTTTAGTATTTCGTATTAAATGTACAAAAAATAGAGTCTAAAATGTGGCCTGCAAAACATTTTAAATTAACATTCTACACAAGTTGATATCAGAATACAAATAAAATGAATGAAGAAATAGGCACACATAAAAGATACGAAATTATAAATTATGGATATTTATGCACTATAGAATAGATAATATAACATTTTAATAATTATCTGTATTGCGCAGGAATCAGTACAATGGCATGGGAATTTTGTAATTTGTAAACTAAAATATTGATATTGCAGGAAAGTCGTAATGAGTTGTAAGGAATGCGCGCAGCTAACGTCCATTGGACACAACAGCGGCATGCGGAGACAACAGGTGATGCCAACATGGAGGAAGTATTCTGTCATGGCGGGTTTTCCAAATATTACAAATTAGTGACATCATTGTAATAACAGTAAGCGGGAGTGAACCGATTTGATACGTTCAAATATTGTAAAACGAATTAAGGTTAAAATTGTTATTTATTTCCAGGCAAACGGTCCTCTATAAAAGTGACAAAATATTAATTTAGTTTCCCAATTAAAAGTTACCACAGAAACTGAATGAAAAATTCGATCATAGTAGTAGTAGTAGTAGTAGTAGTAGTAGTAGTTGGTAAGTTTTAAAATATTCGAGATTTAAATATAAACTAGAATTAGTAACTTACACAATGTTTGTAGCTTTCTTATGCCGAATTCATGCAACCATTTTCATTAAATTTAATTTTAAATTTTAATTTAATTCTAATTTATCTTTTTTAAATGAATCATTCATGCAACACTACAATATTAAATTAAATGAAAATGAATGCACGTCATATGTCACATTTAAGTCTGTTAATCTTATATACTGAAATAACAAATACACAAATAGTTATGCGACTTTTGTTTTGCAAGCATGACATATTTTAAATAGTGATTATGAGCATATATATAAACAAGTGATTATGTGCTTCTTCATATGATTTAAAAATGAAGAAACGCAGACCCAGTTAAGTCGTTTGTCCAACAAACAAATTCTATACGGAAAAAGATTTCTTTTCAATAATCTTTTGAAATTGAAATCTAAGTTACTACATTCTGATGGAAAGGGCTACTTTATTTTAGAATAAACTTTCATTGTTATACAGAAAAATATATTTTATCATTTCTGATCAGTTCTACTAAAGTCAAATCATCAAAATCATTCATATTTTAGCAAGGAATTTAATTCTCAATGATTTAAAATATAATCTTTTCAATCACAAACATAAAAATTTATCATTTTCATTTAAAAGATAAAAGTTGGTTATCTTATAAATTAAATTAAATGAAAACATAAATTAAATGATTGCGTGAATGTTTACATTTGATAAAACGTATTTATTTTTTAAATTAAAATAAATTGAAATTAAATGAAAATGGCTGCATGAATTCGGCATTAAATATTAGTGGATTGCCTGGGGAGTTTGACCTCAGAACCCAATTACTTTAAAAGTATTCAAGTAAAACCTCCCGAATTATGTTGTATAGATAACGTACTAAAATGTTTACCCATTTGTTATGGTTGCTTTTTTTTAGTAAATTTTATTTATTTTTTTAATTTTAACCCAACATTTAACTAAAATGGACATTGAGAAACATCTTTTATAAATGGCAGGGGCCCCGAAAGAGACGTAGAAGCAAGAAACGGGTAGCAAAAAGCATTAGAGAGTTTGAGCGGCAGCTATTTGTAAGATTCAAACTATTGCGACACGTGTTTCCTTACTATTTGTATTTTTGTACAATGAATATTTTCCAATTTAATAATTATTTTTCTGTGCTGTTTTTATACATTATTGTTGAATGATAATATTAGTAACTATATAATAATTATCATTATTTTACAAAATATTTCTTAAGAAAAAAGAAATTGTGTTTTTCAATAGAGGTAAAAACAAGTTTGCGACACATTTAGAAAAATGCAAAGATTTACATGACGCTGCTGAAGTATTTAAAAATGATAATGAAAATTCTGACAAAAATTTAAAGCTGCTGTAGCACGCATTTTGTCTGTATACAGTGCTCCCAAGAAAATCAAAGATTTAAATAAATTGTGATTTGATTATTAAAAAAAAAAAACTGGTGTTCAATGCCATCTCTAGTACCTACTATTTATTGTTAATGTGACCCAAATCTGTGGTGGGATCCTATCACTACGCTAGAATCGCGCTACGATAACATTGCGCTAATAACCCCTCGTCGCCTAGGAAATGTAACGTAAACGCTAAATCGGTACTCTAAATATTCGATATAATATTTATCACATAGATAGCGTAGCACTTGTTTGAAACATGTGCTATCAGCTTCGCTAAATATTTGACGTTTCAAAAGTAAAAGAAAATTATTACAAAGTAGTTTTCATTGTAAATAAATTAAATTTCAATCCAGATATTATACAAAGCAGTAAGTATTATAATTCCATATTTTAATTATCTATAAATTTTTGTCGCGAATAAAAAAAGTTCTAAAAGAAATACAAATGCTAGCACCCAATAACGGCGTGGAAGTTAGACAAATTTCAAAAAAGAAAAGATTATCCGAAAATTTTAGTTTTTCAATTGAGGCAACGCCTATATTACGTGATTTCACTAGCGTTAGCACCATAATATAATTTTTACAGAAGTACAAATAGTGTAATAGTAATAGCGTAATAATATTAAATAATGTATCAATTTGTACAACACACATGAAAATACAAACAGTAAGCTCCGCAAAATAATTTCTAATTACATTATTCTTACTCGACGACCTTCATCTAAAATATCTTCATCAGCAACCTTTCCTAAGTTATCGTTGAAAATATTTAAAAAAGTTGAATAAGACAAGCGAAAAATAAACACGAAGTTGTACGAATCACTTAGCGGGTTGCCATGAGAGTACCAAATTACATAGCTAGCAAACGATACGCTAAAATATTGCTACGCTACCGCTACGATACGTGTAGCGAGCACATAGCTATCGTATTCATAGGATCCCACCACTGAGCATAAATACAATTTTATACACGAATGTATTGGAGTGTTCCAATTTACCTTCTTAGGTATTAAATTTCAAAAAATACTTTCTTAGCGGTTATCCATATCATAATAGGAATACACTGTCAAAATATCAGCGGTTTGGTTTTTGCGTTGTCTATCAATCAGTTGCGGAACTGTTTTATATACATACATTCATTACACCCTTAAGTGATGAATTTTAATCAAAGCGGCAATACGTGTTTGTTTATTTTTATTCAAGAGTATAGTTACTGAATTTCCGGTCAATGGACATATTATGTTTGAATAATTATTGTCTGGATATTTGAGGTCCATAGTAAAAACGCGATGTAAATTAAACTTTTAATTATTTATTTAACACGAAGTATACTAGTTTCATGAAACAACAGTTTGACATATATGAAAACAACTACAACTGCACATCACTTATTCTATGCTACATTGATCTATCATTGACGATATTATATTCTCACACTCCCTCTATCGACATGTGCGGTACAAACTTACAAAATTCGTCATTAATATTAAACTGAATTAGTTAACCGTAACAATTTTACACAATTTTGGTGCTTACATTTTGTTAATGATTTTGTCAAAATGTCTGCAGGCATATAGTCAGTTTGCAAATAGTTAATTTCAATGACATTTTTATCAATCAATTCACGAACAAAATGATAACTAATGTCTATATGCTTGCTTCGTTTGTGAAATACTGCATTTTTTGATAAACAAATAGCGCTTTGATTGTCACAAAACAGTTTGATTGGAGATTCAACGTACTTTTTGAATTCCATGTGTACTAGAAGACGTTTCAAATATACAACTTCGCGTGTGACTTCCATAATCAAACAAAAATAAATAAATAAATAAACTTTCAACCCCTATTGTGTACCTTTAAAGGTTGAATTTCCCAAAATTATTTCTTATTGCTTGCCTAGGCCATAATAGGAACATATTGTCCAAATTTCGTAGTTGTAGCTTCGGTAGTTTCGGCTTCGCGAAAAAGGCCTTACTCTTGATAATATTAGTATAGATTAAATAAAAAGCAACAAATTTGAATGGGTAAACTTTGTAATATAGCTTATTAAGAATACAATCCAACAGGTTTTATAATAATTCGCTCAAAGTAATTGGGTTCGGAGATTTTAACATTTCAGGCACATACGACACTCCACTATATTCTGTTTTTGTCAAACAGCGGTGTCTGTTATTGAAATGCCGTGTACTGGACAAGTGGTATTATTACATGCTAATAATGAAAATCAATGAAGTTTAATTTAGAATAATCATATAGTGAGGTTAGCTTGAATGAATATTATACAGGCTGGTCCATCGGTCTGTATTTTTTATTTTATGCGATTATTATAATATTACCGAAAATTTATTCGGACAAAGTTCAATTTACATTAAAATGTCCATGTATTTGTAGTATAAGTATTTGTATTATTCTAATCAATAGACAAGAAAAAATGCCATATTATATCAAACTGAGACGGAAGCACTCTCTTAATGTCAAGTTATTTTTACATTGACTAAAAGAAATGAAGTATATTACGTTATAAGGAAAAAATGTATCTTGTGGGCATGACAAAAATGATTTAAAAATGGTAATACTGTTTTTATAGAAGTTCTCAAGAAGAAACGAAGAAAAATTTGTTAATGTTCGAAAAATATAAACCTTTTGTTAATATAAATTTAAGTCAAAATAAAGCTTAAACAGATGTTCATAGATATTATTTTGAATATTTTACAACACAAGTGGCCAAAATATAAACGTACAAATTAAAACTCCGCATTTTTCGACAATTAACTCCACTTTCAGGTGGCATTACTTATTATCTACTGATTAATAATAATAATAAAGAGATTTATTTCCAAAGACACTTAAAACAGTGTATAGAAAGCGTCAAAAAAATTAAAAAAATTTAATACAAAATTGCTTATGATATGTTTAAATGCGAAATATTCTTCTAGAGTGTAAATAGTATGGAGGATTAAATATTTTAAAAGTTGTTTTTTAAAATGTTTTAAGTTATTCCTTTGTTTTAAGCTCTCTGGTAATTTATTGAACAATTTTAATCCAAATATTTCGGGAGAATTTTTAACAACATTTAGTTTGGCCACTGGTGCATATAAATTATTATTATGCCTAGTGTTATAATTATGAATTTCAGATGTCTTTGCAAAAGTATTTTGGTTTTTGTAAATAAAAATGCAAGTTTCATTAATATACAAATTTATAATTTAAATTAAATATACGGGTTGAAGGACAACTTTCTAAATGATTATCATCAATCTGAATATTTACTTGAAGGTTATTATTTTTTTGACTTGTTGTATGAAAACGAATGATATTAGTTTTATTGTCATTTAAAAACAGTTTATTTATAGAGCACCAAAGAGTGCAATATTACTTGACGTATTATTAAAATGACTGATCAAAACAAACTGCAGTCTATCGGTTAGAAAAGAAGAAATCCTGTTTAACGCAAGGCCACGTGTACCCATAAGTTCTAGTTTGTTAAGCAACAGCGAAAGATCGACGCAGTCGAAGGCTTTACTAAAATCGCAAAAAGTACCGACTGGATATTCTCCGTTATGAATATAACGAATAATTTTTCTATATAAATGATACAAAGCATCAATGGTCGAGATATTTTCTCTAAAACCAAACTGAGTATTGCTTAAAATATTAGTTTGTTTTAGAAAACCATCAAACCTACTTAGGAAACAGTATTCAAACATTTTAGAAAACCCAGAGGTCAATTATCGGTATTATGTTTGTCTCCTTTTTTGAAAACAGGTATTAATTATTTTATTAAGTTTTCTGGAAAATTCCCGTTTTGAAATGATAAATTAATTATGTGTGTTAAGGGAGCTGATATCACATGTGCTGCACTCCTTATAACAAAATTAGGTACATTATCAAAACCAGATAAATTTTAGTTTATTAATAATAATTTCAAATAATTATATTTCAATAAAAGGATTAAATTACAGTACCTACTCATTGTTATCATTTATGCGATAGTTAATTACGGGAATTTCTTTTTATAATATTTAAGGGTGCTTCTTTGAAGTAGTTATTGAATATATTAGCTACTATATTCGGGGCTCTCAGTTAATTTGTTATCAATTTTAAGTCTAATATTAGGAATAATCTTATTTTTAGAATTATTAATGATATTCCATGCACTATTAACTTTATTGTCCGAGTGAGTTATTTTATTCTGAAAGAAATTAATTTTAGTTTTTGTTATTAAAAGTGAATGTTTTTGTTTCGTTTCTTTATAAACAGGAATGAGCTCAGGATAACTATACTTAGAATGAAACAAACGCGTAATCATTTTGAAAGATTGCTTTTTAAGCTTTTGAAAAATGTCCAAAATTGCAAAAGATATGAATATTTCAAAATATTCCTTAAATAGCTAAAATAGTATATTGTGTTATTAGAAGTAAATGTGATACTGATAAAAATATGAAATGTGCATTGGTTGAACATGTGAACCAAAATCAATATGAATTTCAAATTTGAAAATACACAAATTTTGGACACAGAAAATGTTTTACAGAAGAGGCTAACATTAGAAATGTTACACATAAAAGCTGATAAAAACAACATCAACTTCCAAACAGACATTGAAAACCTCAGCTCAATTTATAATAATTTAATAACAAGAAAAAAACAGGACAAGTAGTTTTTACGCTCATTATTTATTTATGGAGAGGTGGCTATATTAAGGAGTTGTAGGTCCACATGAAGATTTTCAAAATCATTTGCAAGTATTAACTGCAACAGCAATTTTTCACATGTTCAGCTCCAGATTTGGTAGATGTTAGATCTTTTATTATTAACTATATTTATTTATTTATTTTTGTATCTTAACTATAGTGTACATTTTAACATTTTGACTCAGATTTTTACTACGTGTTTTTTAATATGTTCACTATGTCACATTTACAGAGCCCTGAAGATGACAGCCGTTGCTGTCGAAACATCGGCATAGTTTTTTAATAAATTAATTTACTGCTAGTCCGCTTTATGAAAAAAAATTCTTTAGAAAAAAAAAACCCGATCATTAGTTTCTAAAACAAAAGACTCAGAAAAAAAATTATGAATACTATATCTACCAACAAAATTATATGTTGTGACGAAACGTCTTCGTCACTCGCAGTTTAGAATTTGCCGATGATTGCGGAGACGTCAGAAATCACCGACAAATCATAAACTGCTCTCGTTTCAACAGAATTGAGAGCAACCCCAGTTTCTCGTTAATAACTCCGGCTGTATGTAACCGATTGACATAAAATTATACTTTCCTAGCAGCAGAATTACAGGGCTAGCGATTGATGCTAGTATGGACTTCGTTACCTCATCTAATGAGAGAATCACGAGAGCAGCAGATTGAGAAGAAGCCGTCCAAAATTCACCAGGGTAAGAGATACCATCTTATTCCCGTCGTACCGTTCCCGTACCGTTCCGAGCCCCTCAGGCTACCTAGTTTTACCGACATTGCGACTGGAGGCCCTGACTGCGAACCATCCTCGAGTCTTCGGACTGGAGAGTATCCTCGACTCGCAAGAGTGGTGGAGCGTATCCTCGACTCGTGAGAGTGGAGAGTCACCCTGTTCAGGGGATCCCAAGTCACAACGTCCTCCATAGTTGGGAGCACGATACCGTCTGCTTTGAGACCTGGAGATACCCTCCGAGAGCGCCGTCATCCTCGAGCCCCCGGGCTGGAGAGCATCCTCGACTCGTAAGAGTGGAGAGTATCCTCGGCAGGCTTAGTCCAGGTCACAACGCGGGTCCGAAGAGATCAGAACACCAGGTCTCTTATCCCCTCCCCCGCACCGCACCTCACTCCACGAGTCTGACGACTGGAGAGTGTAACCCGTCTCCGTCCTCCCGTATCTCTACCACCATCCTCGGGTTAGTGAACCCGAGAGCACCAGGTCGTATACCGACGGTCCGGCCACCGTGACGTCACTCGCTGTGACGTCAGTTTTACCGTTTACGACGTTCCGGCCGAACGGCGTCCCGCACCCCGAAACCGCGACCACCACCGACACCGGGACATACTCCCGCGTAACATACCGAAAATTAGTCGTCGCGACGCCGGGCGTCGATTTTGAGTTTGTACCGGGAACCCATCCTAACAGCTGTCAGCAGTTGATAGAGACCAACGCCGTCGCGACGCCGAGCGTCGTTTCCGAGATACGACCGGTTTTAGTTTTCACTACTCAGAAATCGACTTCCCCATCCTCGGGTAGACCGAGGGACCTAGCGACGTCGCGACGCCAGGCGTCGTTTCAGCGCAAGGCACCAGAACGCGCTGTGCTTATCAAGACCGACCCCCAGCCCCGCGAAAGACCCGTCCGACACTCCGACGCCCAACCGACGCCGGTCGTCGGTTTTCCGAAACCCTCCGTTTTGGGTCAATACGCCCTCCAGGGGTGCGCCGAAGCCAAAATCCGTGGCCGAAATAAACCCGAATTTAAAGCCCGTCGTTGTTTTCTTATTTCTGTATCCTGGACAAAACCCCGACCCAACTATCCAGTACCGTTTTGGCGCCCGAGCAATCCACGCCAAACTCCTTGTGTCCGACCAAACATCGTCACAATGTGTATAAATTTCCATGAAATATGCCAGTATAAAGGTACATATTTACGTACAGTCAACCTGCAAGCTCAAACTGACGAATTCCAGATCAGCAGTTAACTAGTCGCCAACTTTAAATTGTTTTCAAGTTTTCACTGATTTGGTCACATATAAATAATTATTCGTTATTTACTGACTTGAAATATTCCTTCCGGAATGCTTTCTAATTATAATTGCAAGTGTGTTGTATAATTTCTCCTAGGGCCTGATATAACTGCCGAAAATTTTAAATCTTCTAAATTGTGCCCAGTTGCTAAATGCTACAATTAATCGATCTTCAGCTGTAAAAGCCTCTCTCATAACAGCATTTTTTTCTTTGGGAAATCATTTATGCCCGGTTGCACCAACGTTAGTTAAATTTTAAACTTGGAATAAATAAAAGCGCATCTAATTTTTTATATCAATGTCAATTACTCCATAAACATCGATTTGCTTTTATTTATTTAAACCAAGTTTAAAATTTAACTAACGTTGGTGCACATGGGGATGAGATCCTCTTTATTTGATTATCTTAATTTTTATCCTACCAATGTCATGTGTGACAATTTGTTTTGTTCCATCCAGAGAAACGTTTTTTAAATTTGCATATTGGGTGTTGGAATAGAAGAAAGCCGCTAATTTTCGTTATCTTGCATTATTTATGATACATGTTTTCTCCACCTCATCCATAAAGAACTGTTATATTTTGTTCGTGAATGTCAATTTAGATGACCTGCAGCCCCAGAACTGTCGATGAATAAACTGAAGGCAACATCGTGCGGCATAACAGAATTGTGAGTGGTGCACAAAAATTCAGATCTTCCGTTCAGATAGTACAGTCCGAGGACTGCAGGGTAGACTGTACGTGAATATGTACCTATAATCTGAAAAAAATATAGTAAACGGAATGATAAAATCCCTCGCCTTCGACTCGTGTTTTTGATCATATAATTTGTCTCGTAATGTTATCTAACAACATTTTTCGAAATACGACTTTTTCCGGTAAAAAATGTTTCCGTATCCAAGAATATATATTATTGAATACATGCCTGTATTAGAAGTAGCATTTACTTGAGAAATCACAAAATAATCGTGCTACCTGATGCGCGTTACAACTCACAGATATAGACCTGCTTCTTTGTGTTGTTCAATAAAACATCCTTCTAGTTAACCGGGTAGACCCCAATAAGTATTAGTAGAGGTAAAACGAATGGAAGCAATCAATCTTACACCCAAACTGATATCAGAAACACTTGGTGTTGTCGAAAAAATATGAGCTGCCATGGCCTGAATAAAATAGATTAGCAATTAACTTTGTTGTTAAATTCTTCACGTATCGAATACCTGCACATATCCGCAGGAAATACGAGATATTTATCAGAGAAACATTGAAGAGATATACGAAACAAGTTGAAACATGAATTGAGGTTATCAGCTGCTGGTGTTCGCGCCAAAGTAAAAATAATAAATTATTTCTTAGCTACCGATTTCAGTAGTGTAAATAATATTATTTATCCAACACCTCTTAATAAATGCACTATAACTATGGCGATTTTAAACAAGCAAAGTAACAGATTATAACACACTGCTAGCACACGCTGTCAATGGTACCAACTGAAAACGATATACCAAAACCAGGCATAGGCTATCTACACCGACAGTGATTTTTAATTGATAGGTTTGGTTAGTTTATTTTTGGGATGGTTTTAAAAGAAATTAAAATATGAAAGTACTTAAAAAACAAAATCTGTGCCAAAGATATACTTCATTATGTTTATTCTTAATATTTAAATTTTCGAGCCAAATATTACTTGTCAGTGATACCAACTGAAACCAGTGTTTCCGAAGCCCCATAGCTACCATACCCAACCTAACGACGACCCGCCTACCGTTGTGCGTATAGGCATCCATTTGGATACGATACACTGAAGTATGGCGTTGTCGTATTGGTTAGTCGTGCGTCAGGGGGCAACAGACTGCACACATCTGTACAGCAGAGTGTATATAAGTGAAAATTTCGAAACTTTTTTATTACATCGCTGACATACGTGTTATTCGTTTGTTATTCAGTTTATATATTAAATTTTTTCAATAATGTCTGGTCGTGGTAAAGGTGGCAAAGTTAAGGGGAAGGCAAAGAGTCGTTCTAATCGTGCTGGATTACAATTTCCAGTTGGTCGTATTCATAGATTATTGCGTAAAGGTAATTACGCAGAACGTGTCGGTGCCGGTGCTCCTGTCTATTTGGCGGCCGTTATGGAATATTTAGCCGCTGAAGTACTTGAGCTTGCCGGTAATGCTGCACGTGACAATAAAAAGACCAGAATAATTCCAAGACATTTACAACTGGCCATCCGTAATGATGAAGAATTGAATAAACTATTGTCTGGTGTTACAATCGCTCAAGGTGGTGTACTGCCAAATATTCAGGCTGTATTGCTGCCAAAGAAGACTGAGAAATCAACATAAATTGTTGTTTCTTAGTAATAAACACAAATCATCGGTCCTTTTCAGGACCACAAAATAAATTTTGAAAAAAAGATATGTATTGAAATGATTGATGCAAAAATGTGAATATAAACTAAACTAAACTAAATTAGTAGGAAAACAATAAATAATATCTATTTCTTCTTCTTTCATTCATTCTTTCTTTCTTTTTCTTTGTTTGTTTGTATACATATAGATATTTCTCAATCTATGTAGCTAAATTAGTTTATGATCTGCAATTGCAAATCTATATATTGTGTTGTTGATTAAATATAGATACATTATGAAATAAACTGATTTGTCTGTCTGTCTGTCTATCTGTCTGTCTGTCTGTCTGTTTTTTTTTTTCTTCCTTTTGTTATACATATTTATCTTGCTTCGAGATTTGCAATTGCAGAACTTGTCATCTTAGCGATGTTTAATAGTGTGTTAATTATACGATAAATATAGATATTTTATAAGTAATTATGATAATCTGTACTTCTCAAAAGGTATTATTATCTTTGGGATCTGCGTTCTACAATTGCAGAATTTATTATCTCTTTGAATAATCCTACTGAGTCTTTCTTATGAGATTAACATAATAATTTGTACTTCTTAAATATTATTATTCGGATCTTTAAATTCAGAACAATAGTTTTCCAAAATTTTATATCTTGGTTGATGTTACAAACAATACATATATTATAGAATTAAAAGTGTCTAGACAACTCATCATTATGACAAACATAAAATTTTACAAAGTTGATAAAAAAAAAAAAAAATAAATCATTTTCATAGCTTACTTGACTAGATTAATTTTATAATATTATGTGCATGTATTGATGAAAACTGTAAATAGTATAATTATTTCGTGATCTGCAATTGCAGAACACATGTATTAATAATAAATTTTATTTTCTAGCATTATTATTATCTCCATTTCCAGAACGTAATAACAATAATCTATATCTTTCGACTATTATTATTTACTACAATCTGCAATTGCAGAACTTATTATCTCGTACTGATAATAAAGTCAGAAATATAAATCTCATTACTATTTTTGGGATCTGCAATTACAGAGCTCTTTTTCCCAATCGAAGATACCCATTAATAAACAATTGTAGATATCGATAAGGAAATAAATGAAATTATAAAAATTCTAGAATTACAAATGTGTAGATGAGTCATTATTATTGAGAAAAACATAAACTTTAATGAGATTATGTGTTAAGAAGACAGACAGGGGCGGGGGAGAGACATGAACCCAGACAGACGACCGATTATGAATATCATAGACATTCGCAGTAACTACGATTTTCACAGTCTTCATAAATTTGAATTTACCGCGATGTTATTAACAAACAAAAAAAATTATTAAAACAAAATATAACTTTACAATAATAAAGAATGACTCAATAAACGATAGCTACTCTAAAATAACGGAGAAATAAATAAAACTAATAATTATAAAATATAACAGTTGCTACCAGCGCTATCTCTTAGCACTTGTATATACTAACAATAACTTACAGTTGGTAATTAGAACTTCAAACGTCAAATGATAAATCTGATTGTATGAAGTGTTGAGATTTGGTGATTTATTTTATTTTAAATATAATAAATTAATATTTTATATAGAATGTCGAGAAAGGTAGGTAACATTACAATCGCTCATACAGTTTATATGTGAAATCTGAAATATTTACTTTTTTTTTAGGTTATTATTTCAAAGTTTTTCATTCCAAGTAAGTTATTATACTTGTGGCTATTTTGAAATATCTGTGTTTTTGTATACATGATTTTAGCTTTGTTTTAGATTCATCACTGGCCGACATTTTTCTACATGCAAATTGTTGTTTATTTTGACGTTCTATTGTTTTTCAAAGCGCATAGTTTCACTATCCATAAATAACAATTTGGATATTTTATAGATATTACATATAAATAAATAAATATTATAGTGAAAAGGTATGTCAATTTATTTCATTTATGATTTCTCCCATTTTTTCTACAAATCATATGACATTTTTATTTAATTTTCATATATTTATATTATTATTATTATAATGCTTTGTAGTTATAACTTTTATATCATAACTTAAATCATTTAAACGATGTCTTATATCATTGCATCTATCAAGTAAGAAATGAAGTAAATTTTATTTTATTTAAACTATATATTTGTTGAAAATATATTATTAATATATTACATAATTGTATTACGTATTTTATTCAAATAGTTATCTTTTATAGATACACACTATGTTCTACAAATCATTGTAAATGCTATGAATATTTGTGGTAACATAATGAATGAAAGTTTTTACCTTATATTTTGAAATACAATAATAGAATTGAAAATATATTACAATTTACATAAACATATATATCTTATTTATATGTATTAATTATTATTTTCTTGATATATACTAAATGTAACAAATAAATAACTTTTTCATGATGTCACATCGCCTACGAATGCATGTATACTCCAGTATTAACTTAAATAAATCACTAAATATTACATATTTTATAAATATACTATTATAAATAATATTTATGAACTACATGCTTCTAAATTAATATTATAACATTTATCTACTTTGTGCTATTAATGTATAAATTGAATTTCTTTTCGACATGAACGCACGAATACTAACCAAACACACACATACCATTGAGCTCGCAGTCTTTACTATATACCTATTCCGTTCGTTGTGGCGAACAAAATACAAATGTTAAAATAAACTTGTTAAATTCTGTGTTTCGTTTTATTTCGAATAACATTATTATTGAAAATGGCTGACGTTGCAACAAGTAGTGTTGAACCGCAATCAAGTCCGAAATCGGCAATTAAAAAAGATAAGAAGAAAATTGATCGTCCAAAGGCCACTCATCCTTCAACAGCTGTTATGGTCAATAACGCTATACAAAATTTAAAGGAACGTGGTGGCTCATCTTTACAGGCGATTAAAAAATATATTTCTGCTACATATAAAGTTGATGGTGAAAAATTTGCTCCGTTCATCAAGAAATATATTAAGGCTAGTGTTGTTTCTGGTGTATTGGTACAAACAAAAGGTAAAGGTGCATCTGGATCATTTAAATTAGCATCGACTGCAGTTACAAAAAAATCTGCATCGTCTACTGCTAAACCCAAGAAAGCAACCGTTTCAAAATCAGCAACAAAATCAAAACCGAAAGCAGAGAAAGAAACTAAATCTGCTGTGACTGTTAAGAAAACAGTAAAATCTGCTAAAACTAAAAAATCTGCAACTTTAGAGAAGAAGAAAACGGCATCTGCAAAAATTGTTAAACCAAAGTCGCCTTCAAAAGCAAAGAAAACTACTAAAACGCCTACAAAGAAACCCAAATCCCCAAAACCAAAAACAACAAGGCCTAAAATTGCCAAAAAGAAGACATCACCAAAGAAAAAATAAATTTTATAATTTATTTTTTTTTCTTTACAATCTTAAACGGTCCTTTTCAGGACCATCAATTATTTTATAAATAAAGAATTTTATTCATTATGCTTTAATTAATATAATTTATTCATACACACACACACACACACACACACACGTAATTAATTAAATTATTAATAAACATTTTGAAAAATATCATATTTTCATCTATGGTTTTAATTCATTAAAATTGATATCTTATTTAGAATTAAAAAAAAAAAAAACACAAATTTAGTAAAAAAAAATAATTCATTAATAATAAAATCAGTAATATATCATTTTTCATTTAATATAAAAATTTCAATTATTTTATATTTATAAATATATATTTATCGTAAACAATGATTGATTTAATTACAATTCTTTAATTGAAAATTAATTAGTGGTTCTGAAAAGAACCGATTTTTTTTATTGTTCGTCAAAAAATGACAAAACAATGAGAAATTTAAGCACGTTCACCACGAATACGTCTGGCCAATTGAATGTCCTTTGGCATAATTGTCACACGTTTAGCGTGAATTGCGCATAAATTAGTATCTTCGAATAAACCGACGAGATATGCTTCACTCGCTTCTTGTAAAGCCATTACAGCTGAACTTTGGAAACGTAAATCGGTTTTGAAGTCTTGAGCGATTTCACGAACAAGACGTTGAAACGGCAATTTACGAATCAAAAGTTCAGTACTCTTTTGATAACGACGAATTTCACGCAATGCAACAGTGCCAGGCCTGTATCTGTGAGGTTTCTTAACACCTCCTGTAGCAGGAGCACTTTTACGGGCAGCTTTTGTTGCTAATTGTTTTCGTGGTGCTTTACCACCAGTCGATTTACGAGCAGTTTGCTTAGTACGCGCCATTATTATCTATTACGTCACAACAAAAAATGTTAACGAACGTGTAACAGAACGCGGTAAAATTTTTCGTTCTGCAATATATATAACATGTGTGTCCGTTTACATCGAGCGGGAACGATACTTGTACCGTCATTGGTTTAGAACTTGTCCCCACCATTATATGCGTTGCATGTAGGCTATATATAGTTGAAATATGACGAAAATTTTAACTGTTACGTTGTTCGTTTACACTTTGTCAGTGTTTTACCTATACATTTATTAACAATGACTGGTCGTGGCAAAGGTGGTAAGGGATTAGGAAAGGGTGGCGCTAAACGTCATCGTAAAGTTTTACGTGATAACATCCAAGGTATCACTAAACCAGCTATTAGACGTTTAGCCCGTCGTGGCGGTGTGAAACGTATTTCTGGTTTAATTTATGAAGAGACTCGTGGTGTGTTAAAAGTATTCCTAGAAAATGTTATTAGGGATGCTGTAACATACACTGAACATGCCAAGAGGAAAACTGTTACTGCCATGGATGTTGTTTATGCGCTAAAACGTCAAGGTCGTACTTTGTACGGTTTTGGTGGTTAAATGCATATTATTTTATATAGTATGCAAGAAAAACAGGCCCTTTTCAGGGCCACTAGATTTTATTAAAGAAAGGAATTTTTAATATCATGTTTGTTACATACAACAATCTCTTTTAATTATTATACTTAATAAATATCTTTTATAATTTATAAACTATGTGTATTAAACAAACACAAATTTTTATTGATATATAGAATTAAATAAAGAACAGAAACATATTAAATGAATAAATAATAACAATGACGTCTAATCCACTATCACTATTTGTTGTTGACGCAATGAGTGACCAATAACGTCTACTACATACATACTATGTATGCAACGTGCATTACATTAACTTAAGGTACCAACCATGAGGCGCATTCATTGCGTCAACAATTATTCATATTGCTTTGTTTTATATACTACACTGCTAGTCGTCGTTTGTAAATAAAAACATGTAAGTTTAATAAACTTAAATAGAATATAAATTTATAACATAATTATATAATAAAAAGAATGATTTAAGGATAATATGTGTATTAATTATATAAATAAGCATATGTTTGATAAAATTCTTTAATTTAAAGTATGTTGTGGCTCTGAAAAGAGCCGATTTTTAATGTTAAAAATGTATAAATACATTTTTACTTTGAACTTGTATATTTGGTAACAGCTTTAGTGCCTTCACTAACAGCGTGTTTTGCAAGTTCACCAGGTAACAGTAGACGGACAGCTGTTTGAATTTCTCGACTAGTGATTGTTGAACGTTTGTTGTAGTGTGCCAAACGGGAAGCTTCAGCAGCAATACGCTCAAATATATCATTTACAAAACTGTTCATAATGCTCATCGCTTTACTAGAAATACCAGTATCGGGATGAACTTGTTTCAGTACTTTGTAAATGTACATTGCGTAACTTTCCTTCCTGCGCCGTTTCTTTTTCTTGTCATCTTTGGATATATTTTTCTGAGCTTTACCAGCCTTCTTAGCGGCTTTTCCACTTGTTTTAGGTGGCATGTTGAATAACAGTCACTAAACAATAGCAAAAGTCTCTAAAAATTGAAACTATTAAAAAACAGGAAGAAACGTCTCAGTTATATATACATAACCCAACCTAACGACGACCCGCCTACCGTTGTGCGTATAGGCATCCATTTGGATACGATACACTGAAGTATGGCGTTGTCGTATTGGTTAGTCGTGCGTCAGGGGGCAACAGACTGCACACATCTGTACAGCAGAGTGTATATAAGTGAAAATTTCGAAACTTTTTTATTACATCGCTGACATACGTGTTATTCGTTTGTTATTCAGTTTATATATTAAATTTTTTCAATAATGTCTGGTCGTGGTAAAGGTGGCAAAGTTAAGGGGAAGGCAAAGAGTCGTTCTAATCGTGCTGGATTACAATTTCCAGTTGGTCGTATTCATAGATTATTGCGTAAAGGTAATTACGCAGAACGTGTCGGTGCCGGTGCTCCTGTCTATTTGGCGGCCGTTATGGAATATTTAGCCGCTGAAGTACTTGAGCTTGCCGGTAATGCTGCACGTGACAATAAAAAGACCAGAATAATTCCAAGACATTTACAACTGGCCATCCGTAATGATGAAGAATTGAATAAACTATTGTCTGGTGTTACAATCGCTCAAGGTGGTGTACTGCCAAATATTCAGGCTGTATTGCTGCCAAAGAAGACTGAGAAATCAACATAAATTGTTGTTTCTTAGTAATAAACACAAATCATCGGTCCTTTTCAGGACCACAAAATAAATTTTGAAAAAAAGATATGTATTGAAATGATTGATGCAAAAATGTGAATATAAACTAAACTAAACTAAATTAGTAGGAAAACAATAAATAATATCTATTTCTTCTTCTTTCATTCATTCTTTCTTTCTTTTTCTTTGTTTGTTTGTATACATATAGATATTTCTCAATCTATGTAGCTAAATTAGTTTATGATCTGCAATTGCAAATCTATATATTGTGTTGTTGATTAAATATAGATACATTATGAAATAAACTGATTTGTCTGTCTGTCTGTCTATCTGTCTGTCTGTCTGTCTGTTTTTTTTTTTCTTCCTTTTGTTATACATATTTATCTTGCTTCGAGATTTGCAATTGCAGAACTTGTCATCTTAGCGATGTTTAATAGTGTGTTAATTATACGATAAATATAGATATTTTATAAGTAATTATGATAATCTGTACTTCTCAAAAGGTATTATTATCTTTGGGATCTGCGTTCTACAATTGCAGAATTTATTATCTCTTTGAATAATCCTACTGAGTCTTTCTTATGAGATTAACATAATAATTTGTACTTCTTAAATATTATTATTCGGATCTTTAAATTCAGAACAATAGTTTTCCAAAATTTTATATCTTGGTTGATGTTACAAACAATACATATATTATAGAATTAAAAGTGTCTAGACAACTCATCATTATGACAAACATAAAATTTTACAAAGTTGATAAAAAAAAAAAAAAATAAATCATTTTCATAGCTTACTTGACTAGATTAATTTTATAATATTATGTGCATGTATTGATGAAAACTGTAAATAGTATAATTATTTCGTGATCTGCAATTGCAGAACACATGTATTAATAATAAATTTTATTTTCTAGCATTATTATTATCTCCATTTCCAGAACGTAATAACAATAATCTATATCTTTCGACTATTATTATTTACTACAATCTGCAATTGCAGAACTTATTATCTCGTACTGATAATAAAGTCAGAAATATAAATCTCATTACTATTTTTGGGATCTGCAATTACAGAGCTCTTTTTCCCAATCGAAGATACCCATTAATAAACAATTGTAGATATCGATAAGGAAATAAATGAAATTATAAAAATTCTAGAATTACAAATGTGTAGATGAGTCATTATTATTGAGAAAAACATAAACTTTAATGAGATTATGTGTTAAGAAGACAGACAGGGGCGGGGGAGAGACATGAACCCAGACAGACGACCGATTATGAATATCATAGACATTCGCAGTAACTACGATTTTCACAGTCTTCATAAATTTGAATTTACCGCGATGTTATTAACAAACAAAAAAAATTATTAAAACAAAATATAACTTTACAATAATAAAGAATGACTCAATAAACGATAGCTACTCTAAAATAACGGAGAAATAAATAAAACTAATAATTATAAAATATAACAGTTGCTACCAGCGCTATCTCTTAGCACTTGTATATACTAACAATAACTTACAGTTGGTAATTAGAACTTCAAACGTCAAATGATAAATCTGATTGTATGAAGTGTTGAGATTTGGTGATTTATTTTATTTTAAATATAATAAATTAATATTTTATATAGAATGTCGAGAAAGGTAGGTAACATTACAATCGCTCATACAGTTTATATGTGAAATCTGAAATATTTACTTTTTTTTTAGGTTATTATTTCAAAGTTTTTCATTCCAAGTAAGTTATTATACTTGTGGCTATTTTGAAATATCTGTGTTTTTGTATACATGATTTTAGCTTTGTTTTAGATTCATCACTGGCCGACATTTTTCTACATGCAAATTGTTGTTTATTTTGACGTTCTATTGTTTTTCAAAGCGCATAGTTTCACTATCCATAAATAACAATTTGGATATTTTATAGATATTACATATAAATAAATAAATATTATAGTGAAAAGGTATGTCAATTTATTTCATTTATGATTTCTCCCATTTTTTCTACAAATCATATGACATTTTTATTTAATTTTCATATATTTATATTATTATTATTATAATGCTTTGTAGTTATAACTTTTATATCATAACTTAAATCATTTAAACGATGTCTTATATCATTGCATCTATCAAGTAAGAAATGAAGTAAATTTTATTTTATTTAAACTATATATTTGTTGAAAATATATTATTAATATATTACATAATTGTATTACGTATTTTATTCAAATAGTTATCTTTTATAGATACACACTATGTTCTACAAATCATTGTAAATGCTATGAATATTTGTGGTAACATAATGAATGAAAGTTTTTACCTTATATTTTGAAATACAATAATAGAATTGAAAATATATTACAATTTACATAAACATATATATCTTATTTATATGTATTAATTATTATTTTCTTGATATATACTAAATGTAACAAATAAATAACTTTTTCATGATGTCACATCGCCTACGAATGCATGTATACTCCAGTATTAACTTAAATAAATCACTAAATATTACATATTTTATAAATATACTATTATAAATAATATTTATGAACTACATGCTTCTAAATTAATATTATAACATTTATCTACTTTGTGCTATTAATGTATAAATTGAATTTCTTTTCGACATGAACGCACGAATACTAACCAAACACACACATACCATTGAGCTCGCAGTCTTTACTATATACCTATTCCGTTCGTTGTGGCGAACAAAATACAAATGTTAAAATAAACTTGTTAAATTCTGTGTTTCGTTTTATTTCGAATAACATTATTATTGAAAATGGCTGACGTTGCAACAAGTAGTGTTGAACCGCAATCAAGTCCGAAATCGGCAATTAAAAAAGATAAGAAGAAAATTGATCGTCCAAAGGCCACTCATCCTTCAACAGCTGTTATGGTCAATAACGCTATACAAAATTTAAAGGAACGTGGTGGCTCATCTTTACAGGCGATTAAAAAATATATTTCTGCTACATATAAAGTTGATGGTGAAAAATTTGCTCCGTTCATCAAGAAATATATTAAGGCTAGTGTTGTTTCTGGTGTATTGGTACAAACAAAAGGTAAAGGTGCATCTGGATCATTTAAATTAGCATCGACTGCAGTTACAAAAAAATCTGCATCGTCTACTGCTAAACCCAAGAAAGCAACCGTTTCAAAATCAGCAACAAAATCAAAACCGAAAGCAGAGAAAGAAACTAAATCTGCTGTGACTGTTAAGAAAACAGTAAAATCTGCTAAAACTAAAAAATCTGCAACTTTAGAGAAGAAGAAAACGGCATCTGCAAAAATTGTTAAACCAAAGTCGCCTTCAAAAGCAAAGAAAACTACTAAAACGCCTACAAAGAAACCCAAATCCCCAAAACCAAAAACAACAAGGCCTAAAATTGCCAAAAAGAAGACATCACCAAAGAAAAAATAAATTTTATAATTTATTTTTTTTTCTTTACAATCTTAAACGGTCCTTTTCAGGACCATCAATTATTTTATAAATAAAGAATTTTATTCATTATGCTTTAATTAATATAATTTATTCATACACACACACACACACACACACACACGTAATTAATTAAATTATTAATAAACATTTTGAAAAATATCATATTTTCATCTATGGTTTTAATTCATTAAAATTGATATCTTATTTAGAATTAAAAAAAAAAAAAACACAAATTTAGTAAAAAAAAATAATTCATTAATAATAAAATCAGTAATATATCATTTTTCATTTAATATAAAAATTTCAATTATTTTATATTTATAAATATATATTTATCGTAAACAATGATTGATTTAATTACAATTCTTTAATTGAAAATTAATTAGTGGTTCTGAAAAGAACCGATTTTTTTTATTGTTCGTCAAAAAATGACAAAACAATGAGAAATTTAAGCACGTTCACCACGAATACGTCTGGCCAATTGAATGTCCTTTGGCATAATTGTCACACGTTTAGCGTGAATTGCGCATAAATTAGTATCTTCGAATAAACCGACGAGATATGCTTCACTCGCTTCTTGTAAAGCCATTACAGCTGAACTTTGGAAACGTAAATCGGTTTTGAAGTCTTGAGCGATTTCACGAACAAGACGTTGAAACGGCAATTTACGAATCAAAAGTTCAGTACTCTTTTGATAACGACGAATTTCACGCAATGCAACAGTGCCAGGCCTGTATCTGTGAGGTTTCTTAACACCTCCTGTAGCAGGAGCACTTTTACGGGCAGCTTTTGTTGCTAATTGTTTTCGTGGTGCTTTACCACCAGTCGATTTACGAGCAGTTTGCTTAGTACGCGCCATTATTATCTATTACGTCACAACAAAAAATGTTAACGAACGTGTAACAGAACGCGGTAAAATTTTTCGTTCTGCAATATATATAACATGTGTGTCCGTTTACATCGAGCGGGAACGATACTTGTACCGTCATTGGTTTAGAACTTGTCCCCACCATTATATGCGTTGCATGTAGGCTATATATAGTTGAAATATGACGAAAATTTTAACTGTTACGTTGTTCGTTTACACTTTGTCAGTGTTTTACCTATACATTTATTAACAATGACTGGTCGTGGCAAAGGTGGTAAGGGATTAGGAAAGGGTGGCGCTAAACGTCATCGTAAAGTTTTACGTGATAACATCCAAGGTATCACTAAACCAGCTATTAGACGTTTAGCCCGTCGTGGCGGTGTGAAACGTATTTCTGGTTTAATTTATGAAGAGACTCGTGGTGTGTTAAAAGTATTCCTAGAAAATGTTATTAGGGATGCTGTAACATACACTGAACATGCCAAGAGGAAAACTGTTACTGCCATGGATGTTGTTTATGCGCTAAAACGTCAAGGTCGTACTTTGTACGGTTTTGGTGGTTAAATGCATATTATTTTATATAGTATGCAAGAAAAACAGGCCCTTTTCAGGGCCACTAGATTTTATTAAAGAAAGGAATTTTTAATATCATGTTTGTTACATACAACAATCTCTTTTAATTATTATACTTAATAAATATCTTTTATAATTTATAAACTATGTGTATTAAACAAACACAAATTTTTATTGATATATAGAATTAAATAAAGAACAGAAACATATTAAATGAATAAATAATAACAATGACGTCTAATCCACTATCACTATTTGTTGTTGACGCAATGAGTGACCAATAACGTCTACTACATACATACTATGTATGCAACGTGCATTACATTAACTTAAGGTACCAACCATGAGGCGCATTCATTGCGTCAACAATTATTCATATTGCTTTGTTTTATATACTACACTGCTAGTCGTCGTTTGTAAATAAAAACATGTAAGTTTAATAAACTTAAATAGAATATAAATTTATAACATAATTATATAATAAAAAGAATGATTTAAGGATAATATGTGTATTAATTATATAAATAAGCATATGTTTGATAAAATTCTTTAATTTAAAGTATGTTGTGGCTCTGAAAAGAGCCGATTTTTAATGTTAAAAATGTATAAATACATTTTTACTTTGAACTTGTATATTTGGTAACAGCTTTAGTGCCTTCACTAACAGCGTGTTTTGCAAGTTCACCAGGTAACAGTAGACGGACAGCTGTTTGAATTTCTCGACTAGTGATTGTTGAACGTTTGTTGTAGTGTGCCAAACGGGAAGCTTCAGCAGCAATACGCTCAAATATATCATTTACAAAACTGTTCATAATGCTCATCGCTTTACTAGAAATACCAGTATCGGGATGAACTTGTTTCAGTACTTTGTAAATGTACATTGCGTAACTTTCCTTCCTGCGCCGTTTCTTTTTCTTGTCATCTTTGGATATATTTTTCTGAGCTTTACCAGCCTTCTTAGCGGCTTTTCCACTTGTTTTAGGTGGCATGTTGAATAACAGTCACTAAACAATAGCAAAAGTCTCTAAAAATTGAAACTATTAAAAAACAGGAAGAAACGTCTCAGTTATATATACATAACCCAACCTAACGACGACCCGCCTACCGTTGTGCGTATAGGCATCCATTTGGATACGATACACTGAAGTATGGCGTTGTCGTATTGGTTAGTCGTGCGTCAGGGGGCAACAGACTGCACACATCTGTACAGCAGAGTGTATATAAGTGAAAATTTCGAAACTTTTTTATTACATCGCTGACATACGTGTTATTCGTTTGTTATTCAGTTTATATATTAAATTTTTTCAATAATGTCTGGTCGTGGTAAAGGTGGCAAAGTTAAGGGGAAGGCAAAGAGTCGTTCTAATCGTGCTGGATTACAATTTCCAGTTGGTCGTATTCATAGATTATTGCGTAAAGGTAATTACGCAGAACGTGTCGGTGCCGGTGCTCCTGTCTATTTGGCGGCCGTTATGGAATATTTAGCCGCTGAAGTACTTGAGCTTGCCGGTAATGCTGCACGTGACAATAAAAAGACCAGAATAATTCCAAGACATTTACAACTGGCCATCCGTAATGATGAAGAATTGAATAAACTATTGTCTGGTGTTACAATCGCTCAAGGTGGTGTACTGCCAAATATTCAGGCTGTATTGCTGCCAAAGAAGACTGAGAAATCAACATAAATTGTTGTTTCTTAGTAATAAACACAAATCATCGGTCCTTTTCAGGACCACAAAATAAATTTTGAAAAAAAGATATGTATTGAAATGATTGATGCAAAAATGTGAATATAAACTAAACTAAACTAAATTAGTAGGAAAACAATAAATAATATCTATTTCTTCTTCTTTCATTCATTCTTTCTTTCTTTTTCTTTGTTTGTTTGTATACATATAGATATTTCTCAATCTATGTAGCTAAATTAGTTTATGATCTGCAATTGCAAATCTATATATTGTGTTGTTGATTAAATATAGATACATTATGAAATAAACTGATTTGTCTGTCTGTCTGTCTATCTGTCTGTCTGTCTGTCTGTTTTTTTTTTTCTTCCTTTTGTTATACATATTTATCTTGCTTCGAGATTTGCAATTGCAGAACTTGTCATCTTAGCGATGTTTAATAGTGTGTTAATTATACGATAAATATAGATATTTTATAAGTAATTATGATAATCTGTACTTCTCAAAAGGTATTATTATCTTTGGGATCTGCGTTCTACAATTGCAGAATTTATTATCTCTTTGAATAATCCTACTGAGTCTTTCTTATGAGATTAACATAATAATTTGTACTTCTTAAATATTATTATTCGGATCTTTAAATTCAGAACAATAGTTTTCCAAAATTTTATATCTTGGTTGATGTTACAAACAATACATATATTATAGAATTAAAAGTGTCTAGACAACTCATCATTATGACAAACATAAAATTTTACAAAGTTGATAAAAAAAAAAAAAAATAAATCATTTTCATAGCTTACTTGACTAGATTAATTTTATAATATTATGTGCATGTATTGATGAAAACTGTAAATAGTATAATTATTTCGTGATCTGCAATTGCAGAACACATGTATTAATAATAAATTTTATTTTCTAGCATTATTATTATCTCCATTTCCAGAACGTAATAACAATAATCTATATCTTTCGACTATTATTATTTACTACAATCTGCAATTGCAGAACTTATTATCTCGTACTGATAATAAAGTCAGAAATATAAATCTCATTACTATTTTTGGGATCTGCAATTACAGAGCTCTTTTTCCCAATCGAAGATACCCATTAATAAACAATTGTAGATATCGATAAGGAAATAAATGAAATTATAAAAATTCTAGAATTACAAATGTGTAGATGAGTCATTATTATTGAGAAAAACATAAACTTTAATGAGATTATGTGTTAAGAAGACAGACAGGGGCGGGGGAGAGACATGAACCCAGACAGACGACCGATTATGAATATCATAGACATTCGCAGTAACTACGATTTTCACAGTCTTCATAAATTTGAATTTACCGCGATGTTATTAACAAACAAAAAAAATTATTAAAACAAAATATAACTTTACAATAATAAAGAATGACTCAATAAACGATAGCTACTCTAAAATAACGGAGAAATAAATAAAACTAATAATTATAAAATATAACAGTTGCTACCAGCGCTATCTCTTAGCACTTGTATATACTAACAATAACTTACAGTTGGTAATTAGAACTTCAAACGTCAAATGATAAATCTGATTGTATGAAGTGTTGAGATTTGGTGATTTATTTTATTTTAAATATAATAAATTAATATTTTATATAGAATGTCGAGAAAGGTAGGTAACATTACAATCGCTCATACAGTTTATATGTGAAATCTGAAATATTTACTTTTTTTTTAGGTTATTATTTCAAAGTTTTTCATTCCAAGTAAGTTATTATACTTGTGGCTATTTTGAAATATCTGTGTTTTTGTATACATGATTTTAGCTTTGTTTTAGATTCATCACTGGCCGACATTTTTCTACATGCAAATTGTTGTTTATTTTGACGTTCTATTGTTTTTCAAAGCGCATAGTTTCACTATCCATAAATAACAATTTGGATATTTTATAGATATTACATATAAATAAATAAATATTATAGTGAAAAGGTATGTCAATTTATTTCATTTATGATTTCTCCCATTTTTTCTACAAATCATATGACATTTTTATTTAATTTTCATATATTTATATTATTATTATTATAATGCTTTGTAGTTATAACTTTTATATCATAACTTAAATCATTTAAACGATGTCTTATATCATTGCATCTATCAAGTAAGAAATGAAGTAAATTTTATTTTATTTAAACTATATATTTGTTGAAAATATATTATTAATATATTACATAATTGTATTACGTATTTTATTCAAATAGTTATCTTTTATAGATACACACTATGTTCTACAAATCATTGTAAATGCTATGAATATTTGTGGTAACATAATGAATGAAAGTTTTTACCTTATATTTTGAAATACAATAATAGAATTGAAAATATATTACAATTTACATAAACATATATATCTTATTTATATGTATTAATTATTATTTTCTTGATATATACTAAATGTAACAAATAAATAACTTTTTCATGATGTCACATCGCCTACGAATGCATGTATACTCCAGTATTAACTTAAATAAATCACTAAATATTACATATTTTATAAATATACTATTATAAATAATATTTATGAACTACATGCTTCTAAATTAATATTATAACATTTATCTACTTTGTGCTATTAATGTATAAATTGAATTTCTTTTCGACATGAACGCACGAATACTAACCAAACACACACATACCATTGAGCTCGCAGTCTTTACTATATACCTATTCCGTTCGTTGTGGCGAACAAAATACAAATGTTAAAATAAACTTGTTAAATTCTGTGTTTCGTTTTATTTCGAATAACATTATTATTGAAAATGGCTGACGTTGCAACAAGTAGTGTTGAACCGCAATCAAGTCCGAAATCGGCAATTAAAAAAGATAAGAAGAAAATTGATCGTCCAAAGGCCACTCATCCTTCAACAGCTGTTATGGTCAATAACGCTATACAAAATTTAAAGGAACGTGGTGGCTCATCTTTACAGGCGATTAAAAAATATATTTCTGCTACATATAAAGTTGATGGTGAAAAATTTGCTCCGTTCATCAAGAAATATATTAAGGCTAGTGTTGTTTCTGGTGTATTGGTACAAACAAAAGGTAAAGGTGCATCTGGATCATTTAAATTAGCATCGACTGCAGTTACAAAAAAATCTGCATCGTCTACTGCTAAACCCAAGAAAGCAACCGTTTCAAAATCAGCAACAAAATCAAAACCGAAAGCAGAGAAAGAAACTAAATCTGCTGTGACTGTTAAGAAAACAGTAAAATCTGCTAAAACTAAAAAATCTGCAACTTTAGAGAAGAAGAAAACGGCATCTGCAAAAATTGTTAAACCAAAGTCGCCTTCAAAAGCAAAGAAAACTACTAAAACGCCTACAAAGAAACCCAAATCCCCAAAACCAAAAACAACAAGGCCTAAAATTGCCAAAAAGAAGACATCACCAAAGAAAAAATAAATTTTATAATTTATTTTTTTTTCTTTACAATCTTAAACGGTCCTTTTCAGGACCATCAATTATTTTATAAATAAAGAATTTTATTCATTATGCTTTAATTAATATAATTTATTCATACACACACACACACACACACACACACGTAATTAATTAAATTATTAATAAACATTTTGAAAAATATCATATTTTCATCTATGGTTTTAATTCATTAAAATTGATATCTTATTTAGAATTAAAAAAAAAAAAAACACAAATTTAGTAAAAAAAAATAATTCATTAATAATAAAATCAGTAATATATCATTTTTCATTTAATATAAAAATTTCAATTATTTTATATTTATAAATATATATTTATCGTAAACAATGATTGATTTAATTACAATTCTTTAATTGAAAATTAATTAGTGGTTCTGAAAAGAACCGATTTTTTTTATTGTTCGTCAAAAAATGACAAAACAATGAGAAATTTAAGCACGTTCACCACGAATACGTCTGGCCAATTGAATGTCCTTTGGCATAATTGTCACACGTTTAGCGTGAATTGCGCATAAATTAGTATCTTCGAATAAACCGACGAGATATGCTTCACTCGCTTCTTGTAAAGCCATTACAGCTGAACTTTGGAAACGTAAATCGGTTTTGAAGTCTTGAGCGATTTCACGAACAAGACGTTGAAACGGCAATTTACGAATCAAAAGTTCAGTACTCTTTTGATAACGACGAATTTCACGCAATGCAACAGTGCCAGGCCTGTATCTGTGAGGTTTCTTAACACCTCCTGTAGCAGGAGCACTTTTACGGGCAGCTTTTGTTGCTAATTGTTTTCGTGGTGCTTTACCACCAGTCGATTTACGAGCAGTTTGCTTAGTACGCGCCATTATTATCTATTACGTCACAACAAAAAATGTTAACGAACGTGTAACAGAACGCGGTAAAATTTTTCGTTCTGCAATATATATAACATGTGTGTCCGTTTACATCGAGCGGGAACGATACTTGTACCGTCATTGGTTTAGAACTTGTCCCCACCATTATATGCGTTGCATGTAGGCTATATATAGTTGAAATATGACGAAAATTTTAACTGTTACGTTGTTCGTTTACACTTTGTCAGTGTTTTACCTATACATTTATTAACAATGACTGGTCGTGGCAAAGGTGGTAAGGGATTAGGAAAGGGTGGCGCTAAACGTCATCGTAAAGTTTTACGTGATAACATCCAAGGTATCACTAAACCAGCTATTAGACGTTTAGCCCGTCGTGGCGGTGTGAAACGTATTTCTGGTTTAATTTATGAAGAGACTCGTGGTGTGTTAAAAGTATTCCTAGAAAATGTTATTAGGGATGCTGTAACATACACTGAACATGCCAAGAGGAAAACTGTTACTGCCATGGATGTTGTTTATGCGCTAAAACGTCAAGGTCGTACTTTGTACGGTTTTGGTGGTTAAATGCATATTATTTTATATAGTATGCAAGAAAAACAGGCCCTTTTCAGGGCCACTAGATTTTATTAAAGAAAGGAATTTTTAATATCATGTTTGTTACATACAACAATCTCTTTTAATTATTATACTTAATAAATATCTTTTATAATTTATAAACTATGTGTATTAAACAAACACAAATTTTTATTGATATATAGAATTAAATAAAGAACAGAAACATATTAAATGAATAAATAATAACAATGACGTCTAATCCACTATCACTATTTGTTGTTGACGCAATGAGTGACCAATAACGTCTACTACATACATACTATGTATGCAACGTGCATTACATTAACTTAAGGTACCAACCATGAGGCGCATTCATTGCGTCAACAATTATTCATATTGCTTTGTTTTATATACTACACTGCTAGTCGTCGTTTGTAAATAAAAACATGTAAGTTTAATAAACTTAAATAGAATATAAATTTATAACATAATTATATAATAAAAAGAATGATTTAAGGATAATATGTGTATTAATTATATAAATAAGCATATGTTTGATAAAATTCTTTAATTTAAAGTATGTTGTGGCTCTGAAAAGAGCCGATTTTTAATGTTAAAAATGTATAAATACATTTTTACTTTGAACTTGTATATTTGGTAACAGCTTTAGTGCCTTCACTAACAGCGTGTTTTGCAAGTTCACCAGGTAACAGTAGACGGACAGCTGTTTGAATTTCTCGACTAGTGATTGTTGAACGTTTGTTGTAGTGTGCCAAACGGGAAGCTTCAGCAGCAATACGCTCAAATATATCATTTACAAAACTGTTCATAATGCTCATCGCTTTACTAGAAATACCAGTATCGGGATGAACTTGTTTCAGTACTTTGTAAATGTACATTGCGTAACTTTCCTTCCTGCGCCGTTTCTTTTTCTTGTCATCTTTGGATATATTTTTCTGAGCTTTACCAGCCTTCTTAGCGGCTTTTCCACTTGTTTTAGGTGGCATGTTGAATAACAGTCACTAAACAATAGCAAAAGTTTCTAAAAATTGAAACTATTAAAAAACAGGAAGAAACGTCTCAGTTATATATACATAACCTAACCTAACGACGACCCGCCTACCGTTGTGCGTATAGGCATCCATTTGGATACGATACACTGAAGTATGGCGTTGTCGTATTGGTTAGTCGTGCGTCAGGGGGCAACAGACTGCACACATCTGTACAGCAGAGTGTATATAAGTGAAAATTTCGAAACTTTTTTATTACATCGCTGACATACGTGTTATTCGTTTGTTATTCAGTTTATATATTAAATTTTTTCAATAATGTCTGGTCGTGGTAAAGGTGGCAAAGTTAAGGGGAAGGCAAAGAGTCGTTCTAATCGTGCTGGATTACAATTTCCAGTTGGTCGTATTCATAGATTATTGCGTAAAGGTAATTACGCAGAACGTGTCGGTGCCGGTGCTCCTGTCTATTTGGCGGCCGTTATGGAATATTTAGCCGCTGAAGTACTTGAGCTTGCCGGTAATGCTGCACGTGACAATAAAAAGACCAGAATAATTCCAAGACATTTACAACTGGCCATCCGTAATGATGAAGAATTGAATAAACTATTGTCTGGTGTTACAATCGCTCAAGGTGGTGTACTGCCAAATATTCAGGCTGTATTGCTGCCAAAGAAGACTGAGAAATCAACATAAATTGTTGTTTCTTAGTAATAAACACAAATCATCGGTCCTTTTCAGGACCACAAAATAAATTTTGAAAAAAAGATATGTATTGAAATGATTGATGCAAAAATGTGAAACTAAACTAAACTAAATTAGTAGGAAAACAATAAATAATATCTATTTCTTCTTCTTTCATTCATTCTTTCTTTCTTTTTCTTTGTTTGTTTGTATACATATAGATATTTCTCAATCTATGTAGCTAAATTAGTTTATGATCTGCAATTGCAAATCTATATATTGTGTTGTTGATTAAATATAGATACATTATGAAATAAACTGATTTGTCTGTCTGTCTGTCTATCTGTCTGTCTGTCTGTCTGTTTTTTTTTTTCTTCCTTTTGTTATACATATTTATCTTGCTTCGAGATTTGCAATTGCAGAACTTGTCATCTTAGCGATGTTTAATAGTGTGTTAATTATACGATAAATATAGATATTTTATAAGTAATTATGATAATCTGTACTTCTCAAAAGGTATTATTATCTTTGGGATCTGCGTTCTACAATTGCAGAATTTATTATCTCTTTGAATAATCCTACTGAGTCTTTCTTATGAGATTAACATAATAATTTGTACTTCTTAAATATTATTATTCGGATCTTTAAATTCAGAACAATAGTTTTCCAAAATTTTATATCTTGGTTGATGTTACAAACAATACATATATTATAGAATTAAAAGTGTCTAGACAACTCATCATTATGACAAACATAAAATTTTACAAAGTTGATAAAAAAAAAAAAAAATAAATCATTTTCATAGCTTACTTGACTAGATTAATTTTATAATATTATGTGCATGTATTGATGAAAACTGTAAATAGTATAATTATTTCGTGATCTGCAATTGCAGAACACATGTATTAATAATAAATTTTATTTTCTAGCATTATTATTATCTCCATTTCCAGAACGTAATAACAATAATCTATATCTTTCGACTATTATTATTTACTACAATCTGCAATTGCAGAACTTATTATCTCGTACTGATAATAAAGTCAGAAATATAAATCTCATTACTATTTTTGGGATCTGCAATTACAGAGCTCTTTTTCCCAATCGAAGATACCCATTAATAAACAATTGTAGATATCGATAAGGAAATAAATGAAATTATAAAAATTCTAGAATTACAAATGTGTAGATGAGTCATTATTATTGAGAAAAACATAAACTTTAATGAGATTATGTGTTAAGAAGACAGACAGGGGCGGGGGAGAGACATGAACCCAGACAGACGACCGATTATGAATATCATAGACATTCGCAGTAACTACGATTTTCACAGTCTTCATAAATTTGAATTTACCGCGATGTTATTAACAAACAAAAAAAATTATTAAAACAAAATATAACTTTACAATAATAAAGAATGACTCAATAAACGATAGCTACTCTAAAATAACGGAGAAATAAATAAAACTAATAATTATAAAATATAACAGTTGCTACCAGCGCTATCTCTTAGCACTTGTATATACTAACAATAACTTACAGTTGGTAATTAGAACTTCAAACGTCAAATGATAAATCTGATTGTATGAAGTGTTGAGATTTGGTGATTTATTTTATTTTAAATATAATAAATTAATATTTTATATAGAATGTCGAGAAAGGTAGGTAACATTACAATCGCTCATACAGTTTATATGTGAAATCTGAAATATTTACTTTTTTTTTAGGTTATTATTTCAAAGTTTTTCATTCCAAGTAAGTTATTATACTTGTGGCTATTTTGAAATATCTGTGTTTTTGTATACATGATTTTAGCTTTGTTTTAGATTCATCACTGGCCGACATTTTTCTACATGCAAATTGTTGTTTATTTTGACGTTCTATTGTTTTTCAAAGCGCATAGTTTCACTATCCATAAATAACAATTTGGATATTTTATAGATATTACATATAAATAAATAAATATTATAGTGAAAAGGTATGTCAATTTATTTCATTTATGATTTCTCCCATTTTTTCTACAAATCATATGACATTTTTATTTAATTTTCATATATTTATATTATTATTATTATAATGCTTTGTAGTTATAACTTTTATATCATAACTTAAATCATTTAAACGATGTCTTATATCATTGCATCTATCAAGTAAGAAATGAAGTAAATTTTATTTTATTTAAACTATATATTTGTTGAAAATATATTATTAATATATTACATAATTGTATTACGTATTTTATTCAAATAGTTATCTTTTATAGATACACACTATGTTCTACAAATCATTGTAAATGCTATGAATATTTGTGGTAACATAATGAATGAAAGTTTTTACCTTATATTTTGAAATACAATAATAGAATTGAAAATATATTACAATTTACATAAACATATATATCTTATTTATATGTATTAATTATTATTTTCTTGATATATACTAAATGTAACAAATAAATAACTTTTTCATGATGTCACATCGCCTACGAATGCATGTATACTCCAGTATTAACTTAAATAAATCACTAAATATTACATATTTTATAAATATACTATTATAAATAATATTTATGAACTACATGCTTCTAAATTAATATTATAACATTTATCTACTTTGTGCTATTAATGTATAAATTGAATTTCTTTTCGACATGAACGCACGAATACTAACCAAACACACACATACCATTGAGCTCGCAGTCTTTACTATATACCTATTCCGTTCGTTGTGGCGAACAAAATACAAATGTTAAAATAAACTTGTTAAATTCTGTGTTTCGTTTTATTTCGAATAACATTATTATTGAAAATGGCTGACGTTGCAACAAGTAGTGTTGAACCGCAATCAAGTCCGAAATCGGCAATTAAAAAAGATAAGAAGAAAATTGATCGTCCAAAGGCCACTCATCCTTCAACAGCTGTTATGGTCAATAACGCTATACAAAATTTAAAGGAACGTGGTGGCTCATCTTTACAGGCGATTAAAAAATATATTTCTGCTACATATAAAGTTGATGGTGAAAAATTTGCTCCGTTCATCAAGAAATATATTAAGGCTAGTGTTGTTTCTGGTGTATTGGTACAAACAAAAGGTAAAGGTGCATCTGGATCATTTAAATTAGCATCGACTGCAGTTACAAAAAAATCTGCATCGTCTACTGCTAAACCCAAGAAAGCAACCGTTTCAAAATCAGCAACAAAATCAAAACCGAAAGCAGAGAAAGAAACTAAATCTGCTGTGACTGTTAAGAAAACAGTAAAATCTGCTAAAACTAAAAAATCTGCAACTTTAGAGAAGAAGAAAACGGCATCTGCAAAAATTGTTAAACCAAAGTCGCCTTCAAAAGCAAAGAAAACTACTAAAACGCCTACAAAGAAACCCAAATCCCCAAAACCAAAAACAACAAGGCCTAAAATTGCCAAAAAGAAGACATCACCAAAGAAAAAATAAATTTTATAATTTATTTTTTTTTCTTTACAATCTTAAACGGTCCTTTTCAGGACCATCAATTATTTTATAAATAAAGAATTTTATTCATTATGCTTTAATTAATATAATTTATTCATACACACACACACACACACACACACACGTAATTAATTAAATTATTAATAAACATTTTGAAAAATATCATATTTTCATCTATGGTTTTAATTCATTAAAATTGATATCTTATTTAGAATTAAAAAAAAAAAAAACACAAATTTAGTAAAAAAAAATAATTCATTAATAATAAAATCAGTAATATATCATTTTTCATTTAATATAAAAATTTCAATTATTTTATATTTATAAATATATATTTATCGTAAACAATGATTGATTTAATTACAATTCTTTAATTGAAAATTAATTAGTGGTTCTGAAAAGAACCGATTTTTTTTATTGTTCGTCAAAAAATGACAAAACAATGAGAAATTTAAGCACGTTCACCACGAATACGTCTGGCCAATTGAATGTCCTTTGGCATAATTGTCACACGTTTAGCGTGAATTGCGCATAAATTAGTATCTTCGAATAAACCGACGAGATATGCTTCACTCGCTTCTTGTAAAGCCATTACAGCTGAACTTTGGAAACGTAAATCGGTTTTGAAGTCTTGAGCGATTTCACGAACAAGACGTTGAAACGGCAATTTACGAATCAAAAGTTCAGTACTCTTTTGATAACGACGAATTTCACGCAATGCAACAGTGCCAGGCCTGTATCTGTGAGGTTTCTTAACACCTCCTGTAGCAGGAGCACTTTTACGGGCAGCTTTTGTTGCTAATTGTTTTCGTGGTGCTTTACCACCAGTCGATTTACGAGCAGTTTGCTTAGTACGCGCCATTATTATCTATTACGTCACAACAAAAAATGTTAACGAACGTGTAACAGAACGCGGTAAAATTTTTCGTTCTGCAATATATATAACATGTGTGTCCGTTTACATCGAGCGGGAACGATACTTGTACCGTCATTGGTTTAGAACTTGTCCCCACCATTATATGCGTTGCATGTAGGCTATATATAGTTGAAATATGACGAAAATTTTAACTGTTACGTTGTTCGTTTACACTTTGTCAGTGTTTTACCTATACATTTATTAACAATGACTGGTCGTGGCAAAGGTGGTAAGGGATTAGGAAAGGGTGGCGCTAAACGTCATCGTAAAGTTTTACGTGATAACATCCAAGGTATCACTAAACCAGCTATTAGACGTTTAGCCCGTCGTGGCGGTGTGAAACGTATTTCTGGTTTAATTTATGAAGAGACTCGTGGTGTGTTAAAAGTATTCCTAGAAAATGTTATTAGGGATGCTGTAACATACACTGAACATGCCAAGAGGAAAACTGTTACTGCCATGGATGTTGTTTATGCGCTAAAACGTCAAGGTCGTACTTTGTACGGTTTTGGTGGTTAAATGCATATTATTTTATATAGTATGCAAGAAAAACAGGCCCTTTTCAGGGCCACTAGATTTTATTAAAGAAAGGAATTTTTAATATCATGTTTGTTACATACAACAATCTCTTTTAATTATTATACTTAATAAATATCTTTTATAATTTATAAACTATGTGTATTAAACAAACACAAATTTTTATTGATATATAGAATTAAATAAAGAACAGAAACATATTAAATGAATAAATAATAACAATGACGTCTAATCCACTATCACTATTTGTTGTTGACGCAATGAGTGACCAATAACGTCTACTACATACATACTATGTATGCAACGTGCATTACATTAACTTAAGGTACCAACCATGAGGCGCATTCATTGCGTCAACAATTATTCATATTGCTTTGTTTTATATACTACACTGCTAGTCGTCGTTTGTAAATAAAAACATGTAAGTTTAATAAACTTAAATAGAATATAAATTTATAACATAATTATATAATAAAAAGAATGATTTAAGGATAATATGTGTATTAATTATATAAATAAGCATATGTTTGATAAAATTCTTTAATTTAAAGTATGTTGTGGCTCTGAAAAGAGCCGATTTTTAATGTTAAAAATGTATAAATACATTTTTACTTTGAACTTGTATATTTGGTAACAGCTTTAGTGCCTTCACTAACAGCGTGTTTTGCAAGTTCACCAGGTAACAGTAGACGGACAGCTGTTTGAATTTCTCGACTAGTGATTGTTGAACGTTTGTTGTAGTGTGCCAAACGGGAAGCTTCAGCAGCAATACGCTCAAATATATCATTTACAAAACTGTTCATAATGCTCATCGCTTTACTAGAAATACCAGTATCGGGATGAACTTGTTTCAGTACTTTGTAAATGTACATTGCGTAACTTTCCTTCCTGCGCCGTTTCTTTTTCTTGTCATCTTTGGATATATTTTTCTGAGCTTTACCAGCCTTCTTAGCGGCTTTTCCACTTGTTTTAGGTGGCATGTTGAATAACAGTCACTAAACAATAGCAAAAGTCTCTAAAAATTGAAACTATTAAAAAACAGGAAGAAACGTCTCAGTTATATATACATAACCCAACCTAACGACGACCCGCCTACCGTTGTGCGTATAGGCATCCATTTGGATACGATACACTGAAGTATGGCGTTGTCGTATTGGTTAGTCGTGCGTCAGGGGGCAACAGACTGCACACATCTGTACAGCAGAGTGTATATAAGTGAAAATTTCGAAACTTTTTTATTACATCGCTGACATACGTGTTATTCGTTTGTTATTCAGTTTATATATTAAATTTTTTCAATAATGTCTGGTCGTGGTAAAGGTGGCAAAGTTAAGGGGAAGGCAAAGAGTCGTTCTAATCGTGCTGGATTACAATTTCCAGTTGGTCGTATTCATAGATTATTGCGTAAAGGTAATTACGCAGAACGTGTCGGTGCCGGTGCTCCTGTCTATTTGGCGGCCGTTATGGAATATTTAGCCGCTGAAGTACTTGAGCTTGCCGGTAATGCTGCACGTGACAATAAAAAGACCAGAATAATTCCAAGACATTTACAACTGGCCATCCGTAATGATGAAGAATTGAATAAACTATTGTCTGGTGTTACAATCGCTCAAGGTGGTGTACTGCCAAATATTCAGGCTGTATTGCTGCCAAAGAAGACTGAGAAATCAACATAAATTGTTGTTTCTTAGTAATAAACACAAATCATCGGTCCTTTTCAGGACCACAAAATAAATTTTGAAAAAAAGATATGTATTGAAATGATTGATGCAAAAATGTGAATATAAACTAAACTAAACTAAATTAGTAGGAAAACAATAAATAATATCTATTTCTTCTTCTTTCATTCATTCTTTCTTTCTTTTTCTTTGTTTGTTTGTATACATATAGATATTTCTCAATCTATGTAGCTAAATTAGTTTATGATCTGCAATTGCAAATCTATATATTGTGTTGTTGATTAAATATAGATACATTATGAAATAAACTGATTTGTCTGTCTGTCTGTCTATCTGTCTGTCTGTCTGTCTGTTTTTTTTTTTCTTCCTTTTGTTATACATATTTATCTTGCTTCGAGATTTGCAATTGCAGAACTTGTCATCTTAGCGATGTTTAATAGTGTGTTAATTATACGATAAATATAGATATTTTATAAGTAATTATGATAATCTGTACTTCTCAAAAGGTATTATTATCTTTGGGATCTGCGTTCTACAATTGCAGAATTTATTATCTCTTTGAATAATCCTACTGAGTCTTTCTTATGAGATTAACATAATAATTTGTACTTCTTAAATATTATTATTCGGATCTTTAAATTCAGAACAATAGTTTTCCAAAATTTTATATCTTGGTTGATGTTACAAACAATACATATATTATAGAATTAAAAGTGTCTAGACAACTCATCATTATGACAAACATAAAATTTTACAAAGTTGATAAAAAAAAAAAAAAATAAATCATTTTCATAGCTTACTTGACTAGATTAATTTTATAATATTATGTGCATGTATTGATGAAAACTGTAAATAGTATAATTATTTCGTGATCTGCAATTGCAGAACACATGTATTAATAATAAATTTTATTTTCTAGCATTATTATTATCTCCATTTCCAGAACGTAATAACAATAATCTATATCTTTCGACTATTATTATTTACTACAATCTGCAATTGCAGAACTTATTATCTCGTACTGATAATAAAGTCAGAAATATAAATCTCATTACTATTTTTGGGATCTGCAATTACAGAGCTCTTTTTCCCAATCGAAGATACCCATTAATAAACAATTGTAGATATCGATAAGGAAATAAATGAAATTATAAAAATTCTAGAATTACAAATGTGTAGATGAGTCATTATTATTGAGAAAAACATAAACTTTAATGAGATTATGTGTTAAGAAGACAGACAGGGGCGGGGGAGAGACATGAACCCAGACAGACGACCGATTATGAATATCATAGACATTCGCAGTAACTACGATTTTCACAGTCTTCATAAATTTGAATTTACCGCGATGTTATTAACAAACAAAAAAAATTATTAAAACAAAATATAACTTTACAATAATAAAGAATGACTCAATAAACGATAGCTACTCTAAAATAACGGAGAAATAAATAAAACTAATAATTATAAAATATAACAGTTGCTACCAGCGCTATCTCTTAGCACTTGTATATACTAACAATAACTTACAGTTGGTAATTAGAACTTCAAACGTCAAATGATAAATCTGATTGTATGAAGTGTTGAGATTTGGTGATTTATTTTATTTTAAATATAATAAATTAATATTTTATATAGAATGTCGAGAAAGGTAGGTAACATTACAATCGCTCATACAGTTTATATGTGAAATCTGAAATATTTACTTTTTTTTTAGGTTATTATTTCAAAGTTTTTCATTCCAAGTAAGTTATTATACTTGTGGCTATTTTGAAATATCTGTGTTTTTGTATACATGATTTTAGCTTTGTTTTAGATTCATCACTGGCCGACATTTTTCTACATGCAAATTGTTGTTTATTTTGACGTTCTATTGTTTTTCAAAGCGCATAGTTTCACTATCCATAAATAACAATTTGGATATTTTATAGATATTACATATAAATAAATAAATATTATAGTGAAAAGGTATGTCAATTTATTTCATTTATGATTTCTCCCATTTTTTCTACAAATCATATGACATTTTTATTTAATTTTCATATATTTATATTATTATTATTATAATGCTTTGTAGTTATAACTTTTATATCATAACTTAAATCATTTAAACGATGTCTTATATCATTGCATCTATCAAGTAAGAAATGAAGTAAATTTTATTTTATTTAAACTATATATTTGTTGAAAATATATTATTAATATATTACATAATTGTATTACGTATTTTATTCAAATAGTTATCTTTTATAGATACACACTATGTTCTACAAATCATTGTAAATGCTATGAATATTTGTGGTAACATAATGAATGAAAGTTTTTACCTTATATTTTGAAATACAATAATAGAATTGAAAATATATTACAATTTACATAAACATATATATCTTATTTATATGTATTAATTATTATTTTCTTGATATATACTAAATGTAACAAATAAATAACTTTTTCATGATGTCACATCGCCTACGAATGCATGTATACTCCAGTATTAACTTAAATAAATCACTAAATATTACATATTTTATAAATATACTATTATAAATAATATTTATGAACTACATGCTTCTAAATTAATATTATAACATTTATCTACTTTGTGCTATTAATGTATAAATTGAATTTCTTTTCGACATGAACGCACGAATACTAACCAAACACACACATACCATTGAGCTCGCAGTCTTTACTATATACCTATTCCGTTCGTTGTGGCGAACAAAATACAAATGTTAAAATAAACTTGTTAAATTCTGTGTTTCGTTTTATTTCGAATAACATTATTATTGAAAATGGCTGACGTTGCAACAAGTAGTGTTGAACCGCAATCAAGTCCGAAATCGGCAATTAAAAAAGATAAGAAGAAAATTGATCGTCCAAAGGCCACTCATCCTTCAACAGCTGTTATGGTCAATAACGCTATACAAAATTTAAAGGAACGTGGTGGCTCATCTTTACAGGCGATTAAAAAATATATTTCTGCTACATATAAAGT
The DNA here is from genome assembly GCA_963942605.1 of Poecilus cupreus. NCBI lineage: Eukaryota > Metazoa > Arthropoda > Insecta > Coleoptera > Carabidae > Poecilus > Poecilus cupreus. Next base: position 28,017,331 of record OZ012718.1, read on the forward strand.
TGATGGTGAAAAATTTGCTCCGTTCATCAAGAAATATATTAAGGCTAGTGTTGTTTCTGGTGTATTGGTACAAACAAAAGGTAAAGGTGCATCTGGATCATTTAAATTAGCATCGACTGCAGTTACAAAAAAATCTGCATCGTCTACTGCTAAACCCAAGAAAGCAACCGTTTCAAAATCAGCAACAAAATCAAAACCGAAAGCAGAGAAAGAAACTAAATCTGCTGTGACTGTTAAGAAAACAGTAAAATCTGCTAAAACTAAAAAATCTGCAACTTTAGAGAAGAAGAAAACGGCATCTGCAAAAATTGTTAAACCAAAGTCGCCTTCAAAAGCAAAGAAAACTACTAAAACGCCTACAAAGAAACCCAAATCCCCAAAACCAAAAACAACAAGGCCTAAAATTGCCAAAAAGAAGACATCACCAAAGAAAAAATAAATTTTATAATTTATTTTTTTTTCTTTACAATCTTAAACGGTCCTTTTCAGGACCATCAATTATTTTATAAATAAAGAATTTTATTCATTATGCTTTAATTAATATAATTTATTCATACACACACACACACACACACACACACGTAATTAATTAAATTATTAATAAACATTTTGAAAAATATCATATTTTCATCTATGGTTTTAATTCATTAAAATTGATATCTTATTTAGAATTAAAAAAAAAAAAAACACAAATTTAGTAAAAAAAAATAATTCATTAATAATAAAATCAGTAATATATCATTTTTCATTTAATATAAAAATTTCAATTATTTTATATTTATAAATATATATTTATCGTAAACAATGATTGATTTAATTACAATTCTTTAATTGAAAATTAATTAGTGGTTCTGAAAAGAACCGATTTTTTTTATTGTTCGTCAAAAAATGACAAAACAATGAGAAATTTAAGCACGTTCACCACGAATACGTCTGGCCAATTGAATGTCCTTTGGCATAATTGTCACACGTTTAGCGTGAATTGCGCATAAATTAGTATCTTCGAATAAACCGACGAGATATGCTTCACTCGCTTCTTGTAAAGCCATTACAGCTGAACTTTGGAAACGTAAATCGGTTTTGAAGTCTTGAGCGATTTCACGAACAAGACGTTGAAACGGCAATTTACGAATCAAAAGTTCAGTACTCTTTTGATAACGACGAATTTCACGCAATGCAACAGTGCCAGGCCTGTATCTGTGAGGTTTCTTAACACCTCCTGTAGCAGGAGCACTTTTACGGGCAGCTTTTGTTGCTAATTGTTTTCGTGGTGCTTTACCACCAGTCGATTTACGAGCAGTTTGCTTAGTACGCGCCATTATTATCTATTACGTCACAACAAAAAATGTTAACGAACGTGTAACAGAACGCGGTAAAATTTTTCGTTCTGCAATATATATAACATGTGTGTCCGTTTACATCGAGCGGGAACGATACTTGTACCGTCATTGGTTTAGAACTTGTCCCCACCATTATATGCGTTGCATGTAGGCTATATATAGTTGAAATATGACGAAAATTTTAACTGTTACGTTGTTCGTTTACACTTTGTCAGTGTTTTACCTATACATTTATTAACAATGACTGGTCGTGGCAAAGGTGGTAAGGGATTAGGAAAGGGTGGCGCTAAACGTCATCGTAAAGTTTTACGTGATAACATCCAAGGTATCACTAAACCAGCTATTAGACGTTTAGCCCGTCGTGGCGGTGTGAAACGTATTTCTGGTTTAATTTATGAAGAGACTCGTGGTGTGTTAAAAGTATTCCTAGAAAATGTTATTAGGGATGCTGTAACATACACTGAACATGCCAAGAGGAAAACTGTTACTGCCATGGATGTTGTTTATGCGCTAAAACGTCAAGGTCGTACTTTGTACGGTTTTGGTGGTTAAATGCATATTATTTTATATAGTATGCAAGAAAAACAGGCCCTTTTCAGGGCCACTAGATTTTATTAAAGAAAGGAATTTTTAATATCATGTTTGTTACATACAACAATCTCTTTTAATTATTATACTTAATAAATATCTTTTATAATTTATAAACTATGTGTATTAAACAAACACAAATTTTTATTGATATATAGAATTAAATAAAGAACAGAAACATATTAAATGAATAAATAATAACAATGACGTCTAATCCACTATCACTATTTGTTGTTGACGCAATGAGTGACCAATAACGTCTACTACATACATACTATGTATGCAACGTGCATTACATTAACTTAAGGTACCAACCATGAGGCGCATTCATTGCGTCAACAATTATTCATATTGCTTTGTTTTATATACTACACTGCTAGTCGTCGTTTGTAAATAAAAACATGTAAGTTTAATAAACTTAAATAGAATATAAATTTATAACATAATTATATAATAAAAAGAATGATTTAAGGATAATATGTGTATTAATTATATAAATAAGCATATGTTTGATAAAATTCTTTAATTTAAAGTATGTTGTGGCTCTGAAAAGAGCCGATTTTTAATGTTAAAAATGTATAAATACATTTTTACTTTGAACTTGTATATTTGGTAACAGCTTTAGTGCCTTCACTAACAGCGTGTTTTGCAAGTTCACCAGGTAACAGTAGACGGACAGCTGTTTGAATTTCTCGACTAGTGATTGTTGAACGTTTGTTGTAGTGTGCCAAACGGGAAGCTTCAGCAGCAATACGCTCAAATATATCATTTACAAAACTGTTCATAATGCTCATCGCTTTACTAGAAATACCAGTATCGGGATGAACTTGTTTCAGTACTTTGTAAATGTACATTGCGTAACTTTCCTTCCTGCGCCGTTTCTTTTTCTTGTCATCTTTGGATATATTTTTCTGAGCTTTACCAGCCTTCTTAGCGGCTTTTCCACTTGTTTTAGGTGGCATGTTGAATAACAGTCACTAAACAATAGCAAAAGTCTCTAAAAATTGAAACTATTAAAAAACAGGAAGAAACGTCTCAGTTATATATACATAACCCAACCTAACGACGACCCGCCTACCGTTGTGCGTATAGGCATCCATTTGGATACGATACACTGAAGTATGGCGTTGTCGTATTGGTTAGTCGTGCGTCAGGGGGCAACAGACTGCACACATCTGTACAGCAGAGTGTATATAAGTGAAAATTTCGAAACTTTTTTATTACATCGCTGACATACGTGTTATTCGTTTGTTATTCAGTTTATATATTAAATTTTTTCAATAATGTCTGGTCGTGGTAAAGGTGGCAAAGTTAAGGGGAAGGCAAAGAGTCGTTCTAATCGTGCTGGATTACAATTTCCAGTTGGTCGTATTCATAGATTATTGCGTAAAGGTAATTACGCAGAACGTGTCGGTGCCGGTGCTCCTGTCTATTTGGCGGCCGTTATGGAATATTTAGCCGCTGAAGTACTTGAGCTTGCCGGTAATGCTGCACGTGACAATAAAAAGACCAGAATAATTCCAAGACATTTACAACTGGCCATCCGTAATGATGAAGAATTGAATAAACTATTGTCTGGTGTTACAATCGCTCAAGGTGGTGTACTGCCAAATATTCAGGCTGTATTGCTGCCAAAGAAGACTGAGAAATCAACATAAATTGTTGTTTCTTAGTAATAAACACAAATCATCGGTCCTTTTCAGGACCACAAAATAAATTTTGAAAAAAAGATATGTATTGAAATGATTGATGCAAAAATGTGAATATAAACTAAACTAAACTAAATTAGTAGGAAAACAATAAATAATATCTATTTCTTCTTCTTTCATTCATTCTTTCTTTCTTTTTCTTTGTTTGTTTGTATACATATAGATATTTCTCAATCTATGTAGCTAAATTAGTTTATGATCTGCAATTGCAAATCTATATATTGTGTTGTTGATTAAATATAGATACATTATGAAATAAACTGATTTGTCTGTCTGTCTGTCTATCTGTCTGTCTGTCTGTCTGTTTTTTTTTTTCTTCCTTTTGTTATACATATTTATCTTGCTTCGAGATTTGCAATTGCAGAACTTGTCATCTTAGCGATGTTTAATAGTGTGTTAATTATACGATAAATATAGATATTTTATAAGTAATTATGATAATCTGTACTTCTCAAAAGGTATTATTATCTTTGGGATCTGCGTTCTACAATTGCAGAATTTATTATCTCTTTGAATAATCCTACTGAGTCTTTCTTATGAGATTAACATAATAATTTGTACTTCTTAAATATTATTATTCGGATCTTTAAATTCAGAACAATAGTTTTCCAAAATTTTATATCTTGGTTGATGTTACAAACAATACATATATTATAGAATTAAAAGTGTCTAGACAACTCATCATTATGACAAACATAAAATTTTACAAAGTTGATAAAAAAAAAAAAAAATAAATCATTTTCATAGCTTACTTGACTAGATTAATTTTATAATATTATGTGCATGTATTGATGAAAACTGTAAATAGTATAATTATTTCGTGATCTGCAATTGCAGAACACATGTATTAATAATAAATTTTATTTTCTAGCATTATTATTATCTCCATTTCCAGAACGTAATAACAATAATCTATATCTTTCGACTATTATTATTTACTACAATCTGCAATTGCAGAACTTATTATCTCGTACTGATAATAAAGTCAGAAATATAAATCTCATTACTATTTTTGGGATCTGCAATTACAGAGCTCTTTTTCCCAATCGAAGATACCCATTAATAAACAATTGTAGATATCGATAAGGAAATAAATGAAATTATAAAAATTCTAGAATTACAAATGTGTAGATGAGTCATTATTATTGAGAAAAACATAAACTTTAATGAGATTATGTGTTAAGAAGACAGACAGGGGCGGGGGAGAGACATGAACCCAGACAGACGACCGATTATGAATATCATAGACATTCGCAGTAACTACGATTTTCACAGTCTTCATAAATTTGAATTTACCGCGATGTTATTAACAAACAAAAAAAATTATTAAAACAAAATATAACTTTACAATAATAAAGAATGACTCAATAAACGATAGCTACTCTAAAATAACGGAGAAATAAATAAAACTAATAATTATAAAATATAACAGTTGCTACCAGCGCTATCTCTTAGCACTTGTATATACTAACAATAACTTACAGTTGGTAATTAGAACTTCAAACGTCAAATGATAAATCTGATTGTATGAAGTGTTGAGATTTGGTGATTTATTTTATTTTAAATATAATAAATTAATATTTTATATAGAATGTCGAGAAAGGTAGGTAACATTACAATCGCTCATACAGTTTATATGTGAAATCTGAAATATTTACTTTTTTTTTAGGTTATTATTTCAAAGTTTTTCATTCCAAGTAAGTTATTATACTTGTGGCTATTTTGAAATATCTGTGTTTTTGTATACATGATTTTAGCTTTGTTTTAGATTCATCACTGGCCGACATTTTTCTACATGCAAATTGTTGTTTATTTTGACGTTCTATTGTTTTTCAAAGCGCATAGTTTCACTATCCATAAATAACAATTTGGATATTTTATAGATATTACATATAAATAAATAAATATTATAGTGAAAAGGTATGTCAATTTATTTCATTTATGATTTCTCCCATTTTTTCTACAAATCATATGACATTTTTATTTAATTTTCATATATTTATATTATTATTATTATAATGCTTTGTAGTTATAACTTTTATATCATAACTTAAATCATTTAAACGATGTCTTATATCATTGCATCTATCAAGTAAGAAATGAAGTAAATTTTATTTTATTTAAACTATATATTTGTTGAAAATATATTATTAATATATTACATAATTGTATTACGTATTTTATTCAAATAGTTATCTTTTATAGATACACACTATGTTCTACAAATCATTGTAAATGCTATGAATATTTGTGGTAACATAATGAATGAAAGTTTTTACCTTATATTTTGAAATACAATAATAGAATTGAAAATATATTACAATTTACATAAACATATATATCTTATTTATATGTATTAATTATTATTTTCTTGATATATACTAAATGTAACAAATAAATAACTTTTTCATGATGTCACATCGCCTACGAATGCATGTATACTCCAGTATTAACTTAAATAAATCACTAAATATTACATATTTTATAAATATACTATTATAAATAATATTTATGAACTACATGCTTCTAAATTAATATTATAACATTTATCTACTTTGTGCTATTAATGTATAAATTGAATTTCTTTTCGACATGAACGCACGAATACTAACCAAACACACACATACCATTGAGCTCGCAGTCTTTACTATATACCTATTCCGTTCGTTGTGGCGAACAAAATACAAATGTTAAAATAAACTTGTTAAATTCTGTGTTTCGTTTTATTTCGAATAACATTATTATTGAAAATGGCTGACGTTGCAACAAGTAGTGTTGAACCGCAATCAAGTCCGAAATCGGCAATTAAAAAAGATAAGAAGAAAATTGATCGTCCAAAGGCCACTCATCCTTCAACAGCTGTTATGGTCAATAACGCTATACAAAATTTAAAGGAACGTGGTGGCTCATCTTTACAGGCGATTAAAAAATATATTTCTGCTACATATAAAGTTGATGGTGAAAAATTTGCTCCGTTCATCAAGAAATATATTAAGGCTAGTGTTGTTTCTGGTGTATTGGTACAAACAAAAGGTAAAGGTGCATCTGGATCATTTAAATTAGCATCGACTGCAGTTACAAAAAAATCTGCATCGTCTACTGCTAAACCCAAGAAAGCAACCGTTTCAAAATCAGCAACAAAATCAAAACCGAAAGCAGAGAAAGAAACTAAATCTGCTGTGACTGTTAAGAAAACAGTAAAATCTGCTAAAACTAAAAAATCTGCAACTTTAGAGAAGAAGAAAACGGCATCTGCAAAAATTGTTAAACCAAAGTCGCCTTCAAAAGCAAAGAAAACTACTAAAACGCCTACAAAGAAACCCAAATCCCCAAAACCAAAAACAACAAGGCCTAAAATTGCCAAAAAGAAGACATCACCAAAGAAAAAATAAATTTTATAATTTATTTTTTTCTTTACAATCTTAAACGGTCCTTTTCAGGACCATCAATTATTTTATAAATAAAGAATTTTATTCATTATGCTTTAATTAATATAATTTATTCACACACACACACGTAATTAATTAAATTATTAATAAACATTTTGAAAAATATCATATTTTCATTATAAAAAAAAATCTGATTTGACGGCTGGTAACCGCAAAGCAAAAATATATCACCTACCGAGACCATATTTTCATCTATGGTTTTAATTCATTTTATTATCAATTAAAATTGATATCTTATTTAGAATTAAAAAAAAAACACACAAATTTAGTAAAAAAAATAATTCATTAATAATAAAATCAGTAATATATCATTTTTCATTTAATATAAAAATTTCAATTATTTTATATTTATAAATATATATTCATCGTAAACAATGATTGATTTAATTACAATTCTTTAATTGAAAATTAATTAGTGGTTCTGAAAAGAACCGATTTTTTTTATTGTTCGTCAAAAAATGACAAAACAATGGAATTTACGCACGTTCTCCACGAATACGTCTGGCCAATTGAATGTCCTTTGGCATAATTGTCACACGTTTAGCGTGAATTGCGCATAAATTAGTATCTTCGAATAAACCGACGAGATATGCTTCACTCGCTTCTTGTAAAGCCATTACAGCTGAACTTTGGAAACGTAAATCGGTTTTGAAATCTTGAGCGATTTCACGAACAAGACGTTGAAACGGCAATTTACGAATCAAAAGTTCAGTACTCTTTTGATAACGACGAATTTCACGCAATGCAACAGTGCCAGGCCTGTATCTGTGAGGTTTCTTAACACCTCCTGTAGCAGGAGCACTTTTACGGGCAGCTTTTGTTGCTAATTGTTTTCGTGGTGCTTTACCACCAGTCGATTTACGAGCAGTTTGCTTAGTACGCGCCATTATTATCTATTACGTCACAACAAAAAATGTTAACGAACGTGTAACAGAACGCGGTAAAATTTTTCGTTCTGCAATATATATAACATGTGTGTCCGTTTACATCGAGCGGGAACGATACTTGTACCGTCATTGGTTTAGAACTTGTCCCCACCATTATATGCGTTGCATGTAGGCTATATATAGTTGAAATATGACGAAAATTTTAACTGTTACGTTGTTCGTTTACACTTTGTCAGTGTTTTACCTATACATTTATTAACAATGACTGGTCGTGGCAAAGGTGGTAAGGGATTAGGAAAGGGTGGCGCTAAACGTCATCGTAAAGTTTTACGTGATAACATCCAAGGTATCACTAAACCAGCTATTAGACGTTTAGCCCGTCGTGGCGGTGTGAAACGTATTTCTGGTTTAATTTATGAAGAGACTCGTGGTGTGTTAAAAGTATTCCTAGAAAATGTTATTAGGGATGCTGTAACATACACTGAACATGCCAAGAGGAAAACTGTTACTGCCATGGATGTTGTTTATGCGCTAAAACGTCAAGGTCGTACTTTGTACGGTTTTGGTGGTTAAATGCATATTATTTTACATAGTATGCAAGAAAAACAGGCCCTTTTCAGGGCCACTAGATTTTATTAAAGAAAAGAATTTTTATTATCATGTTTGTTACATACAACAATCTCTTTTAATTATTTCTTATTTTCTAAATTTCCTATTTATTATATTTAATAAATATCTTTTAAACTTTATAAACTGTGTGTATTAAACAAAATAAAACTAGAATTAGATAAAGAACAGAAAGTGTAATATAATTAATATGTTAAATGAATAAATAATAACAATGACGTCTAATCCACTAATACTATTTGTTGTTGACGCAATGAGTGACCAATAACGTCTAATACATACATACTATATATGCAACGTGCATTACATCAACTTAAGGTACCAACCATGCCGCGCACTCATTGCGTCAACAATTTAGATACTACAATGCTAGTCTTCGTTTGTAAATAAAAACATGTAAGTTTAGTAAATTTATAACATAATAAGAAGAAAGAATTAAGTATAATATATGTATTAATTATATAATTAAGCATATGTTTGATAAAATTCTTTAATTTAATTAATGTTGTGGCTCTGAAAAGAGCCGATTTTTATTGATAAAAATGTATAAATACATTTTTACTTTGAACTTGTATATTTGGTAACAGCTTTAGTGCCTTCACTAACAGCGTGTTTTGCAAGTTCACCAGGTAACAGTAGACGGACAGCTGTTTGAATTTCCCGACTAGTGATTGTTGAACGTTTGTTGTAGTGTGCCAAACGGGAAGCTTCAGCAGCAATACGCTCAAATATATCATTTACAAAACTGTTCATAATGCTCATCGCTTTACTAGAAATACCAGTATCGGGATGAACTTGTTTCAGTACTTTGTAAATGTACATTGCGTAACTTTCCTTCCTGCGCCGTTTCTTTTTCTTGTCATCTTTGGATATATTTTTCTGAGCTTTACCAGCCTTCTTAGCGGCTTTTCCACTTGTTTTAGGTGGCATGTTGAATAACAGTCACTAAACAATAGCAAAAGTTTCTAAAAATTGAAACTATTAAAAAACAGGAAGAAACGTCTCAGTTATATATACATAACCTAACCTAACGACGACCCGCCTACCGTTGTGCGTATAGGCATCCATTTGGATACGATACACTGAAGTATGGCGTTGTCGTATTGGTTAGTCGTGCGTCAGGGGGCAACAGACTGCACACATCTGTACAGCAGAGTGTATATAAGTGAAAATTTCGAAACTTTTTTATTACATCGCTGACATACGTGTTATTCGTTTGTTATTCAGTTTATATATTAAATTTTTTCAATAATGTCTGGTCGTGGTAAAGGTGGCAAAGTTAAGGGGAAGGCAAAGAGTCGTTCTAATCGTGCTGGATTACAATTTCCAGTTGGTCGTATTCATAGATTATTGCGTAAAGGTAATTACGCAGAACGTGTCGGTGCCGGTGCTCCTGTCTATTTGGCGGCCGTTATGGAATATTTAGCCGCTGAAGTACTTGAGCTTGCCGGTAATGCTGCACGTGACAATAAAAAGACCAGAATAATTCCAAGACATTTACAACTGGCCATCCGTAATGATGAAGAATTGAATAAACTATTGTCTGGTGTTACAATCGCTCAAGGTGGTGTACTGCCAAATATTCAGGCTGTATTGCTGCCAAAGAAGACTGAGAAATCAACATAAATTGTTGTTTCTTAGTAATAAACACAAATCATCGGTCCTTTTCAGGACCACAAAATAAATTTTGAAAAAAAGATATGTATTGAAATGATTGATGCAAAAATGTGAATATAAACTAAACTAAACTAAACTAAACTAAATTAGTAGGAAAACAATAAATAATATCTATTTCTTCTTCTTTCATTCATTCTTTCTTTCTTTTTCTTTGTTTGTTTGTATACATATAGATATTTCTCAATCTATGTAGCTAAATTAGTTTATGATCTGCAATTGCAAATCTATATATTGTGTTGTTGATTAAATATAGATACATTATGAAATAAACTGATTTGTCTGTCTGTCTGTCTATCTGTCTGTCTGTCTGTCTGTCTGTTTTTTTTTTCTTCCTTTTGTTATACATATTTATCTTGCTTCGAGATTTGCAATTGCAGAACTTGTCATCTTAGCGATGTTTAATAGTGTGTTAATTATACGATAAATATAGATATTTTATAAGTAATTATGATAATCTGTACTTCTCAAAAGGTATTATTATCTTTGGGATCTGCGTTCTACAATTGCAGAATTTATTATCTCTTTGAATAATCCTACTGAGTCTTTCTTATGAGATTAACATAATAATTTGTACTTCTTAAATATTATTATTCGGATCTTTAAATTCAGAACAATAGTTTTCCAAAATTTTATATCTTGGTTGATGTTACAAACAATACATATATTATAGAATTAAAAGTGTCTAGACAACTCATCATTATGACAAACATAAAATTTTACAAAGTTGATAAAAAAAAAAAAAAAATAAATCATTTTCATAGCTTACTTGACTAGATTAATTTTATAATATTATGTGCATGTATTGATGAAAACTGTAAATAGTATAATTATTTCGTGATCTGCAATTGCAGAACACATGTATTAATAATAAATTTTATTTTCTAGCATTATTATTATCTCCATTTCCAGAACGTAATAACAATAATCTATATCTTTCGACTATTATTATTTACTACAATCTGCAATTGCAGAACTTATTATCTCGTACTGATAATAAAGTCAGAAATATAAATCTCATTACTATTTTTGGGATCTGCAATTACAGAGCTCTTTTTCCCAATCGAAGATACCCATTAATAAACAATTGTAGATATCGATAAGGAAATAAATGAAATTATAAAAATTCTAGAATTACAAATGTGTAGATGAGTCATTATTATTGAGAAAAACATAAACTTTAATGAGATTATGTGTTAAGAAGACAGACAGGGGCGGGGGAGAGACATGAACCCAGACAGACGACCGATTATGAATATCATAGACATTCGCAGTAACTACGATTTTCACAGTCTTCATAAATTTGAATTTACCGCGATGTTATTAACAAACAAAAAAAATTATTAAAACAAAATATAACTTTACAATAATAAAGAATGACTCAATAAACGATAGCTCCTCTAAAATAACGGAGAAATAAATAAAACTAATAATTATAAAATATAACAGTTGCTACCAGCGCTATCTCTTAGCACTTGTATATACTAACAATAACTTACAGTTGGTAATTAGAACTTCAAACGTCAAATGATAAATCTGATTGTATGAAGTGTTGAGATTTGGTGATTTATTTTATTTTAAATATAATAAATTAATATTTTATATAGAATGTCGAGAAAGGTAGGTAACATTACAATCGCTCATACAGTTTATATGTGAAATCTGAAATATTTACTTTTTTTTTAGGTTATTATTTCAAAGTTTTTCATTCCAAGTAAGTTATTATACTTGTGGCTATTTTGAAATATCTGTGTTTTTGTATACATGATTTTAGCTTTGTTTTAGATTCATCACTGGCCGACATTTTTCTACATGCAAATTGTTGTTTATTTTGACGTTCTATTGTTTTTCAAAGCGCATAGTTTCACTATCCATAAATAACAATTTGGATATTTTATAGATATTACATATAAATAAATAAATATTATAGTGAAAAGGTATGTCAATTTATTTCATTTATGATTTCTCCCATTTTTTCTACAAATCATATGACATTTTTATTTAATTTTCATATATTTATATTATTATTATTATAATGCTTTGTAGTTATAACTTTTATATCATAACTTAAATCATTTAAACGATGTCTTATATCATTGCATCTATCAAGTAAGAAATGAAGTAAATTTTATTTTATTTAAACTATATATTTGTTGAAAATATATTATTAATATATTACATAATTGTATTACGTATTTTATTCAAATAGTTATCTTTTATAGATACACACTATGTTCTACAAATCATTGTAAATGCTATGAATATTTGTGGTAACATAATGAATGAAAGTTTTTACCTTATATTTTGAAATACAATAATAGAATTGAAAATATATTACAATTTACATAAACATATATATCTTATTTATATGTATTAATTATTATTTTCTTGATATATACTATATGTAACAAATAAATAACATTTTCATGATGTCACATCGCCTACGAATGCATGTATACTCCAGTATTAACTTAAATAAATCACTAAATATTACATATTTTATAAATATACTATTATAAATAATATTTATGAACTACATGCTTCTAAATTAATATTATAACATTTATCTACTTTGTGCTATTAATGTATAAATTGAATTTCTTTTCGACATGAACGCACGAATACTAACCAAACACACACATACCATTGAGCTCGCAGTCTTTACTATATACCTATTCCGTTCGTTGTGGCGAACAAAATACAAATGTTAAAATAAACTTGTTAAATTCTGTGTTTCGTTTTATTTCGAATAACATTATTATTGAAAATGGCTGACGTTGCAACAAGTAGTGTTGAACCGCAATCAAGTCCGAAATCGGCAATTAAAAAAGATAAGAAGAAAATTGATCGTCCAAAGGCCACTCATCCTTCAACAGCTGTTATGGTCAATAACGCTATACAAAATTTAAAGGAACGTGGTGGCTCATCTTTACAGGCGATTAAAAAATATATTTCTGCTACATATAAAGTTGATGGTGAAAAATTTGCTCCGTTCATCAAGAAATATATTAAGGCTAGTGTTGTTTCTGGTGTATTGGTACAAACAAAAGGTAAAGGTGCATCTGGATCATTTAAATTAGCATCGACTGCAGTTACAAAAAAATCTGCATCGTCTACTGCTAAACCCAAGAAAGCAACCGTTTCAAAATCAGCAACAAAATCAAAACCGAAAGCAGAGAAAGAAACTAAATCTGCTGTGACTGTTAAGAAAACAGTAAAATCTGCTAAAACTAAAAAATCTGCAACTTTAGAGAAGAAGAAAACGGCATCTGCAAAAATTGTTAAACCAAAGTCGCCTTCAAAAGCAAAGAAAACTACTAAAACGCCTACAAAGAAACCCAAATCCCCAAAACCAAAAACAACAAGGCCTAAAATTGCCAAAAAGAAGACATCACCAAAGAAAAAATAAATTTTATAATTTATTTTTTTCTTTACAATCTTAAACGGTCCTTTTCAGGACCATCAATTATTTTATAAATAAAGAATTTTATTCATTATGCTTTAATTAATATAATTTATTCACACACACACACGTAATTAATTAAATTATTAATAAACATTTTGAAAAATATCATATTTTCATTATAAAAAAAAATCTGATTTGACGGCTGGTAACCGCAAAGCAAAAATATATCACCTACCGAGACCATATTTTCATCTATGGTTTTAATTCATTTTATTATCAATTAAAATTGATATCTTATTTAGAATTAAAAAAAAAACACACAAATTTAGTAAAAAAAATAATTCATTAATAATAAAATCAGTAATATATCATTTTTCATTTAATATAAAAATTTCAATTATTTTATATTTATAAATATATATTCATCGTAAACAATGATTGATTTAATTACAATTCTTTAATTGAAAATTAATTAGTGGTTCTGAAAAGAACCGATTTTTTTTATTGTTCGTCAAAAAATGACAAAACAATGGAATTTACGCACGTTCTCCACGAATACGTCTGGCCAATTGAATGTCCTTTGGCATAATTGTCACACGTTTAGCGTGAATTGCGCATAAATTAGTATCTTCGAATAAACCGACGAGATATGCTTCACTCGCTTCTTGTAAAGCCATTACAGCTGAACTTTGGAAACGTAAATCGGTTTTGAAATCTTGAGCGATTTCACGAACAAGACGTTGAAACGGCAATTTACGAATCAAAAGTTCAGTACTCTTTTGATAACGACGAATTTCACGCAATGCAACAGTGCCAGGCCTGTATCTGTGAGGTTTCTTAACACCTCCTGTAGCAGGAGCACTTTTACGGGCAGCTTTTGTTGCTAATTGTTTTCGTGGTGCTTTACCACCAGTCGATTTACGAGCAGTTTGCTTAGTACGCGCCATTATTATCTATTACGTCACAACAAAAAATGTTAACGAACGTGTAACAGAACGCGGTAAAATTTTTCGTTCTGCAATATATATAACATGTGTGTCCGTTTACATCGAGCGGGAACGATACTTGTACCGTCATTGGTTTAGAACTTGTCCCCACCATTATATGCGTTGCATGTAGGCTATATATAGTTGAAATATGACGAAAATTTTAACTGTTACGTTGTTCGTTTACACTTTGTCAGTGTTTTACCTATACATTTATTAACAATGACTGGTCGTGGCAAAGGTGGTAAGGGATTAGGAAAGGGTGGCGCTAAACGTCATCGTAAAGTTTTACGTGATAACATCCAAGGTATCACTAAACCAGCTATTAGACGTTTAGCCCGTCGTGGCGGTGTGAAACGTATTTCTGGTTTAATTTATGAAGAGACTCGTGGTGTGTTAAAAGTATTCCTAGAAAATGTTATTAGGGATGCTGTAACATACACTGAACATGCCAAGAGGAAAACTGTTACTGCCATGGATGTTGTTTATGCGCTAAAACGTCAAGGTCGTACTTTGTACGGTTTTGGTGGTTAAATGCATATTATTTTACATAGTATGCAAGAAAAACAGGCCCTTTTCAGGGCCACTAGATTTTATTAAAGAAAAGAATTTTTATTATCATGTTTGTTACATACAACAATCTCTTTTAATTATTTCTTATTTTCTAAATTTCCTATTTATTATATTTAATAAATATCTTTTAAACTTTATAAACTGTGTGTATTAAACAAAATAAAACTAGAATTAGATAAAGAACAGAAAGTGTAATATAATTAATATGTTAAATGAATAAATAATAACAATGACGTCTAATCCACTAATACTATTTGTTGTTGACGCAATGAGTGACCAATAACGTCTAATACATACATACTATATATGCAACGTGCATTACATCAACTTAAGGTACCAACCATGCCGCGCACTCATTGCGTCAACAATTTAGATACTACAATGCTAGTCTTCGTTTGTAAATAAAAACATGTAAGTTTAGTAAATTTATAACATAATAAGAAGAAAGAATTAAGTATAATATATGTATTAATTATATAATTAAGCATATGTTTGATAAAATTCTTTAATTTAATTAATGTTGTGGCTCTGAAAAGAGCCGATTTTTATTGATAAAAATGTATAAATACATTTTTACTTTGAACTTGTATATTTGGTAACAGCTTTAGTGCCTTCACTAACAGCGTGTTTTGCAAGTTCACCAGGTAACAGTAGACGGACAGCTGTTTGAATTTCCCGACTAGTGATTGTTGAACGTTTGTTGTAGTGTGCCAAACGGGAAGCTTCAGCAGCAATACGCTCAAATATATCATTTACAAAACTGTTCATAATGCTCATCGCTTTACTAGAAATACCAGTATCGGGATGAACTTGTTTCAGTACTTTGTAAATGTACATTGCGTAACTTTCCTTCCTGCGCCGTTTCTTTTTCTTGTCATCTTTGGATATATTTTTCTGAGCTTTACCAGCCTTCTTAGCGGCTTTTCCACTTGTTTTAGGTGGCATGTTGAATAACAGTCACTAAACAATAGCAAAAGTTTCTAAAAATTGAAACTATTAAAAAACAGGAAGAAACGTCTCAGTTATATATACATAACCTAACCTAACGACGACCCGCCTACCGTTGTGCGTATAGGCATCCATTTGGATACGATACACTGAAGTATGGCGTTGTCGTATTGGTTAGTCGTGCGTCAGGGGGCAACAGACTGCACACATCTGTACAGCAGAGTGTATATAAGTGAAAATTTCGAAACTTTTTTATTACATCGCTGACATACGTGTTATTCGTTTGTTATTCAGTTTATATATTAAATTTTTTCAATAATGTCTGGTCGTGGTAAAGGTGGCAAAGTTAAGGGGAAGGCAAAGAGTCGTTCTAATCGTGCTGGATTACAATTTCCAGTTGGTCGTATTCATAGATTATTGCGTAAAGGTAATTACGCAGAACGTGTCGGTGCCGGTGCTCCTGTCTATTTGGCGGCCGTTATGGAATATTTAGCCGCTGAAGTACTTGAGCTTGCCGGTAATGCTGCACGTGACAATAAAAAGACCAGAATAATTCCAAGACATTTACAACTGGCCATCCGTAATGATGAAGAATTGAATAAACTATTGTCTGGTGTTACAATCGCTCAAGGTGGTGTACTGCCAAATATTCAGGCTGTATTGCTGCCAAAGAAGACTGAGAAATCAACATAAATTGTTGTTTCTTAGTAATAAACACAAATCATCGGTCCTTTTCAGGACCACAAAATAAATTTTGAAAAAAAGATATGTATTGAAATGATTGATGCAAAAATGTGAATATAAACTAAACTAAACTAAACTAAACTAAATTAGTAGGAAAACAATAAATAATATCTATTTCTTCTTCTTTCATTCATTCTTTCTTTCTTTTTCTTTGTTTGTTTGTATACATATAGATATTTCTCAATCTATGTAGCTAAATTAGTTTATGATCTGCAATTGCAAATCTATATATTGTGTTGTTGATTAAATATAGATACATTATGAAATAAACTGATTTGTCTGTCTGTCTGTCTATCTGTCTGTCTGTCTGTCTGTCTGTTTTTTTTTTCTTCCTTTTGTTATACATATTTATCTTGCTTCGAGATTTGCAATTGCAGAACTTGTCATCTTAGCGATGTTTAATAGTGTGTTAATTATACGATAAATATAGATATTTTATAAGTAATTATGATAATCTGTACTTCTCAAAAGGTATTATTATCTTTGGGATCTGCGTTCTACAATTGCAGAATTTATTATCTCTTTGAATAATCCTACTGAGTCTTTCTTATGAGATTAACATAATAATTTGTACTTCTTAAATATTATTATTCGGATCTTTAAATTCAGAACAATAGTTTTCCAAAATTTTATATCTTGGTTGATGTTACAAACAATACATATATTATAGAATTAAAAGTGTCTAGACAACTCATCATTATGACAAACATAAAATTTTACAAAGTTGATAAAAAAAAAAAAAAATAAATCATTTTCATAGCTTACTTGACTAGATTAATTTTATAATATTATGTGCATGTATTGATGAAAACTGTAAATAGTATAATTATTTCGTGATCTGCAATTGCAGAACACATGTATTAATAATAAATTTTATTTTCTAGCATTATTATTATCTCCATTTCCAGAACGTAATAACAATAATCTATATCTTTCGACTATTATTATTTACTACAATCTGCAATTGCAGAACTTATTATCTCGTACTGATAATAAAGTCAGAAATATAAATCTCATTACTATTTTTGGGATCTGCAATTACAGAGCTCTTTTTCCCAATCGAAGATACCCATTAATAAACAATTGTAGATATCGATAAGGAAATAAATGAAATTATAAAAATTCTAGAATTACAAATGTGTAGATGAGTCATTATTATTGAGAAAAACATAAACTTTAATGAGATTATGTGTTAAGAAGACAGACAGGGGCGGGGGAGAGACATGAACCCAGACAGACGACCGATTATGAATATCATAGACATTCGCAGTAACTACGATTTTCACAGTCTTCATAAATTTGAATTTACCGCGATGTTATTAACAAACAAAAAAAATTATTAAAACAAAATATAACTTTACAATAATAAAGAATGACTCAATAAACGATAGCTCCTCTAAAATAACGGAGAAATAAATAAAACTAATAATTATAAAATATAACAGTTGCTACCAGCGCTATCTCTTAGCACTTGTATATACTAACAATAACTTACAGTTGGTAATTAGAACTTCAAACGTCAAATGATAAATCTGATTGTATGAAGTGTTGAGATTTGGTGATTTATTTTATTTTAAATATAATAAATTAATATTTTATATAGAATGTCGAGAAAGGTAGGTAACATTACAATCGCTCATACAGTTTATATGTGAAATCTGAAATATTTACTTTTTTTTTAGGTTATTATTTCAAAGTTTTTCATTCCAAGTAAGTTATTATACTTGTGGCTATTTTGAAATATCTGTGTTTTTGTATACATGATTTTAGCTTTGTTTTAGATTCATCACTGGCCGACATTTTTCTACATGCAAATTGTTGTTTATTTTGACGTTCTATTGTTTTTCAAAGCGCATAGTTTCACTATCCATAAATAACAATTTGGATATTTTATAGATATTACATATAAATAAATAAATATTATAGTGAAAAGGTATGTCAATTTATTTCATTTATGATTTCTCCCATTTTTTCTACAAATCATATGACATTTTTATTTAATTTTCATATATTTATATTATTATTATTATAATGCTTTGTAGTTATAACTTTTATATCATAACTTAAATCATTTAAACGATGTCTTATATCATTGCATCTATCAAGTAAGAAATGAAGTAAATTTTATTTTATTTAAACTATATATTTGTTGAAAATATATTATTAATATATTACATAATTGTATTACGTATTTTATTCAAATAGTTATCTTTTATAGATACACACTATGTTCTACAAATCATTGTAAATGCTATGAATATTTGTGGTAACATAATGAATGAAAGTTTTTACCTTATATTTTGAAATACAATAATAGAATTGAAAATATATTACAATTTACATAAACATATATATCTTATTTATATGTATTAATTATTATTTTCTTGATATATACTATATGTAACAAATAAATAACATTTTCATGATGTCACATCGCCTACGAATGCATGTATACTCCAGTATTAACTTAAATAAATCACTAAATATTACATATTTTATAAATATACTATTATAAATAATATTTATGAACTACATGCTTCTAAATTAATATTATAACATTTATCTACTTTGTGCTATTAATGTATAAATTGAATTTCTTTTCGACATGAACGCACGAATACTAACCAAACACACACATACCATTGAGCTCGCAGTCTTTACTATATACCTATTCCGTTCGTTGTGGCGAACAAAATACAAATGTTAAAATAAACTTGTTAAATTCTGTGTTTCGTTTTATTTCGAATAACATTATTATTGAAAATGGCTGACGTTGCAACAAGTAGTGTTGAACCGCAATCAAGTCCGAAATCGGCAATTAAAAAAGATAAGAAGAAAATTGATCGTCCAAAGGCCACTCATCCTTCAACAGCTGTTATGGTCAATAACGCTATACAAAATTTAAAGGAACGTGGTGGCTCATCTTTACAGGCGATTAAAAAATATATTTCTGCTACATATAAAGTTGATGGTGAAAAATTTGCTCCGTTCATCAAGAAATATATTAAGGCTAGTGTTGTTTCTGGTGTATTGGTACAAACAAAAGGTAAAGGTGCATCTGGATCATTTAAATTAGCATCGACTGCAGTTACAAAAAAATCTGCATCGTCTACTGCTAAACCCAAGAAAGCAACCGTTTCAAAATCAGCAACAAAATCAAAACCGAAAGCAGAGAAAGAAACTAAATCTGCTGTGACTGTTAAGAAAACAGTAAAATCTGCTAAAACTAAAAAATCTGCAACTTTAGAGAAGAAGAAAACGGCATCTGCAAAAATTGTTAAACCAAAGTCGCCTTCAAAAGCAAAGAAAACTACTAAAACGCCTACAAAGAAACCCAAATCCCCAAAACCAAAAACAACAAGGCCTAAAATTGCCAAAAAGAAGACATCACCAAAGAAAAAATAAATTTTATAATTTATTTTTTTCTTTACAATCTTAAACGGTCCTTTTCAGGACCATCAATTATTTTATAAATAAAGAATTTTATTCATTATGCTTTAATTAATATAATTTATTCACACACACACACGTAATTAATTAAATTATTAATAAACATTTTGAAAAATATCATATTTTCATTATAAAAAAAAATCTGATTTGACGGCTGGTAACCGCAAAGCAAAAATATATCACCTACCGAGACCATATTTTCATCTATGGTTTTAATTCATTTTATTATCAATTAAAATTGATATCTTATTTAGAATTAAAAAAAAAACACACAAATTTAGTAAAAAAAATAATTCATTAATAATAAAATCAGTAATATATCATTTTTCATTTAATATAAAAATTTCAATTATTTTATATTTATAAATATATATTCATCGTAAACAATGATTGATTTAATTACAATTCTTTAATTGAAAATTAATTAGTGGTTCTGAAAAGAACCGATTTTTTTTATTGTTCGTCAAAAAATGACAAAACAATGGAATTTACGCACGTTCTCCACGAATACGTCTGGCCAATTGAATGTCCTTTGGCATAATTGTCACACGTTTAGCGTGAATTGCGCATAAATTAGTATCTTCGAATAAACCGACGAGATATGCTTCACTCGCTTCTTGTAAAGCCATTACAGCTGAACTTTGGAAACGTAAATCGGTTTTGAAATCTTGAGCGATTTCACGAACAAGACGTTGAAACGGCAATTTACGAATCAAAAGTTCAGTACTCTTTTGATAACGACGAATTTCACGCAATGCAACAGTGCCAGGCCTGTATCTGTGAGGTTTCTTAACACCTCCTGTAGCAGGAGCACTTTTACGGGCAGCTTTTGTTGCTAATTGTTTTCGTGGTGCTTTACCACCAGTCGATTTACGAGCAGTTTGCTTAGTACGCGCCATTATTATCTATTACGTCACAACAAAAAATGTTAACGAACGTGTAACAGAACGCGGTAAAATTTTTCGTTCTGCAATATATATAACATGTGTGTCCGTTTACATCGAGCGGGAACGATACTTGTACCGTCATTGGTTTAGAACTTGTCCCCACCATTATATGCGTTGCATGTAGGCTATATATAGTTGAAATATGACGAAAATTTTAACTGTTACGTTGTTCGTTTACACTTTGTCAGTGTTTTACCTATACATTTATTAACAATGACTGGTCGTGGCAAAGGTGGTAAGGGATTAGGAAAGGGTGGCGCTAAACGTCATCGTAAAGTTTTACGTGATAACATCCAAGGTATCACTAAACCAGCTATTAGACGTTTAGCCCGTCGTGGCGGTGTGAAACGTATTTCTGGTTTAATTTATGAAGAGACTCGTGGTGTGTTAAAAGTATTCCTAGAAAATGTTATTAGGGATGCTGTAACATACACTGAACATGCCAAGAGGAAAACTGTTACTGCCATGGATGTTGTTTATGCGCTAAAACGTCAAGGTCGTACTTTGTACGGTTTTGGTGGTTAAATGCATATTATTTTACATAGTATGCAAGAAAAACAGGCCCTTTTCAGGGCCACTAGATTTTATTAAAGAAAAGAATTTTTATTATCATGTTTGTTACATACAACAATCTCTTTTAATTATTTCTTATTTTCTAAATTTCCTATTTATTATATTTAATAAATATCTTTTAAACTTTATAAACTGTGTGTATTAAACAAAATAAAACTAGAATTAGATAAAGAACAGAAAGTGTAATATAATTAATATGTTAAATGAATAAATAATAACAATGACGTCTAATCCACTAATACTATTTGTTGTTGACGCAATGAGTGACCAATAACGTCTAATACATACATACTATATATGCAACGTGCATTACATCAACTTAAGGTACCAACCATGCCGCGCACTCATTGCGTCAACAATTTAGATACTACAATGCTAGTCTTCGTTTGTAAATAAAAACATGTAAGTTTAGTAAATTTATAACATAATAAGAAGAAAGAATTAAGTATAATATATGTATTAATTATATAATTAAGCATATGTTTGATAAAATTCTTTAATTTAATTAATGTTGTGGCTCTGAAAAGAGCCGATTTTTATTGATAAAAATGTATAAATACATTTTTACTTTGAACTTGTATATTTGGTAACAGCTTTAGTGCCTTCACTAACAGCGTGTTTTGCAAGTTCACCAGGTAACAGTAGACGGACAGCTGTTTGAATTTCCCGACTAGTGATTGTTGAACGTTTGTTGTAGTGTGCCAAACGGGAAGCTTCAGCAGCAATACGCTCAAATATATCATTTACAAAACTGTTCATAATGCTCATCGCTTTACTAGAAATACCAGTATCGGGATGAACTTGTTTCAGTACTTTGTAAATGTACATTGCGTAACTTTCCTTCCTGCGCCGTTTCTTTTTCTTGTCATCTTTGGATATATTTTTCTGAGCTTTACCAGCCTTCTTAGCGGCTTTTCCACTTGTTTTAGGTGGCATGTTGAATAACAGTCACTAAACAATAGCAAAAGTCTCTAAAAATTGAAACTATTAAAAAACAGATCGTTGATCGTTGATCTGAGCGGACCGTGAGAGTACCGGGCCATGGGCCCTCACCTCTCTTATCGGATGTTATATCCGGACTTTTATGTATTTATTTGAGTGCACTTTTGTGCCGCCTTCTTGGCGCGGAGTTTATATTTGAGCTAGTACTAGCTTCGGACGTTTGTGGCGGAGTACATCGTTTTCGTTGTACTCCGCGAGCCTTTTGACTCCTCTGTTGGGATGGTCGGGTAGTCCGCCGAAGAACTTTGTAGCTCTTTTCAGAGCGAATTCTTTTATTGTCTCCATTTTTAGATCCGTGTGCAACTGATCGTTGCGCACGAACCATGGAGCGTTTGTTGCCATTCTCATGACTTTGTTCTGCACAACCTGCAGCCTTTTGATGTGAGATTTGGCTGCGTAACCCCATATGGAAATTCCATATGTGATTGCTGGCCGAATGATGGTTGTGTAGATAGTCATTTTGTTTTTTAATGACAAATGGCTTTGTCTGTTGATGAGAGGGTACAGGGAGCCCATCAGAGCGTTTGCATTGTTGCAGTTGCTGCTGATGTGCGGTTCCCACGTTAATCCTTTGTCAAAAAGGAGGCCTAGATATTTGTTTTTCCGGCGCCAAGGGATGTTGTTCCCGAACATCACAACGTCGCCTACAGGGGTTATCTTACGCTTTGTGAAGAGTACTGCGCTACTCTTCTCAGCGTTCACCTTGATTCTCCACTTAGAGAACCAGTTCTCCAGCTCGTCCACAGCTTGCTGCAGTCTGCCTGTTATGACACCAGCGTTCCTGGACTTGTACAGCACTGCTGTGTCGTCCGCGTACTGGGCTAGTGTTGTGCCTGCTGTCAGTGACGGCATGTCACTGCAGAACACATTAAATAGAAGTGGAGAAAGCAGGGACCCCTGCGGCAAGCCGGCTGTGATTATTCTGGCCGAGGATCTGGCCTCGTTTATTTTGACAAAGAATATCCGTTTGGACAGATATGAACTGATGAGCTGCACCAGTGCGTGACTGATGTTTGCAGTCATCAGTTTGTATAGTAGCCCTTGATGCCAGATCTTATCAAACGCCTTTGCTACATCGAGAAAGACTGCTCCTGTAGCTTGGCGCTGATTGAACCCTTCAGTGATATACTCAACAACACGTAAAAGCTGATGCTCTGTTGAGTGTTTTTGCCTGAATCCGTGTTGGTGATCTGGAATCAAGGCTTTTGTCTCCTCTTGGAGGCGTGTGAGAATGACCCTCTCCAGTACTTTGCCCATGGTACAGAGCAGACTGATGGGCCGGTAATTTTGCGGAAAAGTGGGGTCTTTTCCAGGTTTGCGGATCACGCAAATGTCAGCTATTTTCCACTCTTTTGGAAAATATCTGAGTCGGAGAGCTGCGTTAACAATATTTGTCAGCGCTACTATTCCCTTGCGAGGCAAGAGACTTAGCGCTTTGTTTGTAACACCATCATGCCCTGGTGCTTTCTTTTTATTTAAAACACGCAAGATGTCCCAGATTTCTCTCGGGCTTGCGTGTTTTATCGGACTTGATGGTTCTATCTTTATTTTATTTTTCACGTCTCTGTTGAGACGACCGATAAAGCTAACATCACAGTGCTCGTAGTTCGGCGAGCACTGTTTTTCTAGGCTGTCAGCCATTGCTTCAGCTTTATCTGAATTTGTAAAGACAATGCCTTGTTCGCCATGGATTGGCGGCATTTTTGTTTTGTCTTTACGCAGCGCTTTAGCCATTCTCCAGAGTGACTGGTCTCTGGAGTTTAGCTCTGCTAAGCGGTCGTCCCATTTTTGAGACTTGAATTCTCGCAGCCGATTTTTAACTTCAGCTGCGAGACGGTTAGCTTCAGCACGATCCGCTGGCCTGCAATGTCTTTGCCAGCGGCGTCTGACTCGATTTTTTTCGGATATTAAATGTTTTATATCAGTAGGAAGGTCGGAAACAGGATTATTTGTATCCATGTGCCTTGTCCTACTGATATTTGCGGTAGCTTGTGTTATTATTTCTGTCAGATTTGAAACAGCTTCATCAATATGATGCGCTGTTTCGATGACAGGTAGCGGGCCGATTAGTTTCTCCAGCTCGTCGCTGAACTGCTCCCAGCGAACAGTTGTAACTGCCCGTTTTTCCGTCTCTGGCTGGCCTTCACCAAGGTCCAAGAGCACAGGAATATGGTCAGAGTCAAGTTCGTTGACTGCTACTATGTTGTGTGTTGCGTTGATGTCTCGCAACACAGCAATGTCGAGCACATCACTTCTTCCCCCGTCATGAGGGAAGAATGTGTGTTCATCAGGTCCAACAACAGCAATGCCGTTAGCCTGAGTGTAGCTAGTCAACTTGCGACCGTTTGGATTTACTAATCGGCTGTTCCACGCTGGACTTTTAGAGTTCATGTCTCCAGCTATTATGACTGAACCCGGTTGCTCCAGGAGAGCGTCAAGATCCTCTGTCAGCAAGCGTGCTGGAGGATTGTAAATAGAGACAACGCGTAAGGACTCTGTCCACGTTGTCTTTAAAGAGATTGTCACAGCCTCTGCATGTTGCAGCTCAGGCGTGATAACCTCGTGGTGATCTATCGTGTTTTTGATAAAGATCGCAACACCGCCGCCTCGAGCGCCTATGCGATCTTTTCTGTACAGATCAAATCCGCAGATTTTTGGGTTGTTGGATGGACGAAGATATGTTTCGTTCACCAACATGATGTCCACCTTGTTGGAAAAAATAAACTCTTCCAAGCTATCTCGCTTGTAGAGTAGGCTATTCGCGTTCCAGAACGCGATTCTGAGATGTGTTGGCACTCTACGTACTCTAACCATGGTTGAACATGCTGAGGACGTGAGGCAGTGCTTTCGCTAGTACAACTAGCAAGTCCATTGCTGAGTTAGCATTCGCTAACTCAGCTAGGATTGGTTTGATATTATTAAACATACTGTTTAATTTTGGTAGGCTAATTAAGTTAAGCCAGCTATCGGTTGAAGCAGAGGATCCTGCTGCGGCGGGTGATGCTGCTTGAGCTGATGTGCCGGGCACATCATGAGCCGCTTCTGCCGCTGTGGCAGCTGAAGCATGGCTAGCAGATGGTGCGGTTGTTGCCTCAGCGTATGAAACACCCTTTCTCACTTGTTGGTGAGGAATGTTTCTCCGCTGAGAAGGTACCGGCTGGTTTGGCTTTTTAAGTGCTTTTTTAAGCACCTCGCAGCCTTTATAATTTGCTGTGTGATTCAGCCCGCAGTTGCAACAGAGAGGATCTCCCTGCTGCTTGGTGGGACAGTCTTTGATGTTGTGTTCGTCACCACATCTTACACAACGTTTTTTCGCATTGCAGCCGTTGCTAGTATGGCCAACTCGTTGGCAATTATGGCATTGGCTGATGCTACCTTGTGGACGTTTGGATTCCACACTAATCTTCAAGTACATGAAGCACTTGAGATTGTAAATCTCTTTGTTCGCTGCATCTCTTGTCAGGCGGACATGTACAAGAGGCAGCGGTTTCTTGACTCGCTCTGCTGGGGCAGCATGCGAGTCTGTTGATTTTACATACCGCATCATGCGGTGAACTGAGACTGGGTTGAAGTTGAGACTTTCCAGTTCAGTTTTTATATCGGAATCGGATATTGTTTCCGGAATACCGCGCAAGACAACCTGCAAGAGCTTGTCCTCTTGTAGCTGGTACGTGTGGAATTGCAAGTTCGCAGCACGCAACAGAGTGGTGGTCGCACGAAAATCAGCAGCTGACTTTACGTGCAACCTGATACCGTCTTTGGTGTTGACGGTTTTTTTAATACTAACACCACTCTCAGTTAGAGCCTTTGTTAGGTTTGCGTACCCGTCCTTCGTGTGTAGCACGATTGGCGGGATACGCTTTTCAGAAGCGGAGTCAGTTGCTGGGGACTCAGCACTTAGATGTGTCACATCCATGTTATGTTCATCTTCAACTGTCTCCAGTGAAGCGAACATATTAGACGTCTCTGTTTGAGACTGTTCAATGGGTTTGAACTTCTTGCTCTTTTGAGCTGGCTCAAACCCATTAGAGTCTGACGTATCAGGCTCAGAGCAGCGAACTGCTTTTTTTGACGAACTACCGTTCGTCGTTTCAGTTGCAACAGTTGAACTGCCGCTCGCAGTTTCAGCTGTTGCTTTTTTGGTGGACGTGCCACCATTCTTAGTTTTCACAGAACTGTCCTTGGCAGTTCGTTGTGTGATAGAAGATCCTAGTTCTTTTTCAAGAAGTTTTATCTTCTTGGCTTGCAGAGCAAGGATTTCATTATTGGTTTTGTTTGAAAAACCAGGTTTTTGCTTTAGAGCAATGATTTTTGATGAGAGTTCATCAAGTTTAAATTGCACAGAAGTCATTCTGTGCAACGTAGTGCGTTCGATATTAAAATAAAATAAATATGTGGTGCTACACGTTGTACCCCTGTGAAGAGGGCTCGATAGTGACTCCCGGAGGTTGCACTATCCCTTTGACAACGTTACGATATACAATTCTAATAAATTACAACGTGTGCAGAGGCGCTATGCGTACAACACGAGGCGTCTTGAAAAAGACGGGAGAGCAGAATGCCGTATGGCTTACTGGGTTACTCAAACTGTAAACCAGTTCAGAGGCCCAGGTAAGTCAGGTAGCGATTCAGGTAACGGTGCTTAGGTAGCCGTACGGCTTACTGGGTTACTCAGACTGTCAACCAGTCCAGAGGCCCAAGTAAGACAGATAGCGGGTACTCAGCGGGATGTTACTCGTCTGACGATCAGAGAGCAACTATTTATTAAAAAACAGGAAGAAACGTCTCAGTTATATATACATAACCCAACCTAACGACGACCCGCCTACCGTTGTGCGTATAGGCATCCATTTGGATACGATACACTGAAGTATGGCGTTGTCGTATTGGTTAGTCGTGCGTCAGGGGGCAACAGACTGCACACATCTGTACAGCAGAGTGTATATAAGTGAAAATTTCGAAACTTTTTTATTACATCGCTGACATACGTGTTATTCGTTTGTTATTCAGTTTATATATTAAATTTTTTCAATAATGTCTGGTCGTGGTAAAGGTGGCAAAGTTAAGGGGAAGGCAAAGAGTCGTTCTAATCGTGCTGGATTACAATTTCCAGTTGGTCGTATTCATAGATTATTGCGTAAAGGTAATTACGCAGAACGTGTCGGTGCCGGTGCTCCTGTCTATTTGGCGGCCGTTATGGAATATTTAGCCGCTGAAGTACTTGAGCTTGCCGGTAATGCTGCACGTGACAATAAAAAGACCAGAATAATTCCAAGACATTTACAACTGGCCATCCGTAATGATGAAGAATTGAATAAACTATTGTCTGGTGTTACAATCGCTCAAGGTGGTGTACTGCCAAATATTCAGGCTGTATTGCTGCCAAAGAAGACTGAGAAATCAACATAAATTGTTGTTTCTTAGTAATAAACACAAATCATCGGTCCTTTTCAGGACCACAAAATAAATTTTGAAAAAAAGATATGTATTGAAATGATTGATGCAAAAATGTGAATATAAACTAAACTAAACTAAACTAAACTAAATTAGTAGGAAAACAATAAATAATATCTATTTCTTCTTCTTTCATTCATTCTTTCTTTCTTTTTCTTTGTTTGTTTGTATACATATAGATATTTCTCAATCTATGTAGCTAAATTAGTTTATGATCTGCAATTGCAAATCTATATATTGTGTTGTTGATTAAATATAGATACATTATGAAATAAACTGATTTGTCTGTCTGTCTGTCTATCTGTCTGTCTGTCTGTCTGTTTTTTTTTTTCTTCCTTTTGTTATACATATTTATCTTGCTTCGAGATTTGCAATTGCAGAACTTGTCATCTTAGCGATGTTTAATAGTGTGTTAATTATACGATAAATATAGATATTTTATAAGTAATTATGATAATCTGTACTTCTCAAAAGGTATTATTATCTTTGGGATCTGCGTTCTACAATTGCAGAATTTATTATCTCTTTGAATAATCCTACTGAGTCTTTCTTATGAGATTAACATAATAATTTGTACTTCTTAAATATTATTATTCGGATCTTTAAATTCAGAACAATAGTTTTCCAAAATTTTATATCTTGGTTGATGTTACAAACAATACATATATTATAGAATTAAAAGTGTCTAGACAACTCATCATTATGACAAACATAAAATTTTACAAAGTTGATAAAAAAAAAAAAAATAATAAATCATTTTCATAGCTTACTTGACTAGATTAATTTTATAATATTATGTGCATGTATTGATGAAAACTGTAAATAGTATAATTATTTCGTGATCTGCAATTGCAGAACACATGTATTAATAATAAATTTTATTTTCTAGCATTATTATTATCTCCATTTCCAGAACGTAATAACAATAATCTATATCTTTCGACTATTATTATTTACTACAATCTGCAATTGCAGAACTTATTATCTCGTACTGATAATAAAGTCAGAAATATAAATCTCATTACTATTTTTGGGATCTGCAATTACAGAGCTCTTTTTCCCAATCGAAGATACCCATTAATAAACAATTGTAGATATCGATAAGGAAATAAATGAAATTATAAAAATTCTAGAATTACAAATGTGTAGATGAGTCATTATTATTGAGAAAAACATAAACTTTAATGAGATTATGTGTTAAGAAGACAGACAGGGGCGGGGGAGAGACATGAACCCAGACAGACGACCGATTATGAATATCATAGACATTCGCAGTAACTACGATTTTCACAGTCTTCATAAATTTGAATTTACCGCGATGTTATTAACAAACAAAAAAAATTATTAAAACAAAATATAACTTTACAATAATAAAGAATGACTCAATAAACGATAGCTACTCTAAAATAACGGAGAAATAAATAAAACTAATAATTATAAAATATAACAGTTGCTACCAGCGCTATCTCTTAGCACTTGTATATACTAACAATAACTTACAGTTGGTAATTAGAACTTCAAACGTCAAATGACAAATCTGATTGTATGAAGTGTTGAGATTTGGTGATTTATTTTATTTTAAATATAATAAATTAATATTTTATATAGAATGTCGAGAAAGGTAGGTAACATTACAATCGCTCATACAGTTTATATGTGAAATCTGAAATATTTACTTTTTTTTTAGGTTATTATTTCAAAGTTTTTCATTCCAAGTAAGTTATTATACTTGTGGCTATTTTGAAATATCTGTGTTTTTGTATACATGATTTTAGCTTTGTTTTAGATTCATCACTGGCCGACATTTTTCTACATGCAAATTGTTGTTTATTTTGACGTTCTATTGTTTTTCAAAGCGCATAGTTTCACTATCCATAAATAACAATTTGGATATTTTATAGATATTACATATAAATAAATAAATATTATAGTGAAAAGGTATGTCAATTTATTTCATTTATGATTTCTCCCATTTTTTCTACAAATCATATGACATTTTTATTTAATTTTCATATATTTATATTATTATTATTATAATGCTTTGTAGTTATAACTTTTATATCATAACTTAAATCATTTAAACGATGTCTTATATCATTGCATCTATCAAGTAAGAAATGAAGTAAATTTTATTTTATTTAAACTATATATTTGTTGAAAATATATTATTAATATATTACATAATTGTATTACGTATTTTATTCAAATAGTTATCTTTTATAGATACACACTATGTTCTACAAATCATTGTAAATGCTATGAATATTTGTGGTAACATAATGAATGAAAGTTTTTACCTTATATTTTGAAATACAATAATAGAATTGAAAATATATTACAATTTACATAAACATATATATCTTATTTATATGTATTAATTATTATTTTCTTGATATATACTATATGTAACAAATAAATAACTTTTTCATGATGTCACATCGCCTACGAATGCATGTATACTCCAGTATTAACTTAAATAAATCACTAAATATTACATATTTTATAAATATACTATTATAAATAATATTTATGAACTACATGCTTCTAAATTAATATTATAACATTTATCTACTTTGTGCTATTAATGTATAAATTGAATTTCTTTTCGACATGAACGCACGAATACTAACCAAACACACACATACCATTGAGCTCGCAGTCTTTACTATATACCTATTCCGTTCGTTGTGGCGAACAAAATACAAATGTTAAAATAAACTTGTTAAATTCTGTGTTTCGTTTTATTTCGAATAACATTATTATTGAAAATGGCTGACGTTGCAACAAGTAGTGTTGAACCGCAATCAAGTCCGAAATCGGCAATTAAAAAAGATAAGAAGAAAATTGATCGTCCAAAGGCCACTCATCCTTCAACAGCTGTTATGGTCAATAACGCTATACAAAATTTAAAGGAACGTGGTGGCTCATCTTTACAGGCGATTAAAAAATATATTTCTGCTACATATAAAGTTGATGGTGAAAAATTTGCTCCGTTCATCAAGAAATATATTAAGGCTAGTGTTGTTTCTGGTGTATTGGTACAAACAAAAGGTAAAGGTGCATCTGGATCATTTAAATTAGCATCGACTGCAGTTACAAAAAAATCTGCATCGTCTACTGCTAAACCCAAGAAAGCAACCGTTTCAAAATCAGCAACAAAATCAAAACCGAAAGCAGAGAAAGAAACTAAATCTGCTGTGACTGTTAAGAAAACAGTAAAATCTGCTAAAACTAAAAAATCTGCAACTTTAGAGAAGAAGAAAACGGCATCTGCAAAAATTGTTAAACCAAAGTCGCCTTCAAAAGCAAAGAAAACTACTAAAACGCCTACAAAGAAACCCAAATCCCCAAAACCAAAAACAACAAGGCCTAAAATTGCCAAAAAGAAGACATCACCAAAGAAAAAATAAATTTTATAATTTATTTTTTTTTCTTTACAATCTTAAACGGTCCTTTTCAGGACCATCAATTATTTTATAAATAAAGAATTTTATTCATTATGCTTTAATTAATATAATTTATTCATACACACACACACACACGTAATTAATTAAATTATTAATAAACATTTTGAAAAATATCATATTTTCATCTATGGTTTTAATTCATTAAAATTGATATCTTATTTAGAATTAAAAAAAAAAAAAACACAAATTTAGTAAAAAAAAATAATTCATTAATAATAAAATCAGTAATATATCATTTTTCATTTAATATAAAAATTTCAATTATTTTATATTTATAAATATATATTTATCGTAAACAATGATTGATTTAATTACAATTCTTTAATTGAAAATTAATTAGTGGTTCTGAAAAGAACCGATTTTTTTTATTGTTCGTCAAAAAATGACAAAACAATGAGAAATTTAAGCACGTTCACCACGAATACGTCTGGCCAATTGAATGTCCTTTGGCATAATTGTCACACGTTTAGCGTGAATTGCGCATAAATTAGTATCTTCGAATAAACCGACGAGATATGCTTCACTCGCTTCTTGTAAAGCCATTACAGCTGAACTTTGGAAACGTAAATCGGTTTTGAAGTCTTGAGCGATTTCACGAACAAGACGTTGAAACGGCAATTTACGAATCAAAAGTTCAGTACTCTTTTGATAACGACGAATTTCACGCAATGCAACAGTGCCAGGCCTGTATCTGTGAGGTTTCT
Organism: Poecilus cupreus; assembly: GCA_963942605.1. Taxonomy (NCBI): domain Eukaryota; kingdom Metazoa; phylum Arthropoda; class Insecta; order Coleoptera; family Carabidae; genus Poecilus; species Poecilus cupreus. The sequence goes on from OZ012718.1 coordinate 28,049,859, forward strand.
TAACACCTCCTGTAGCAGGAGCACTTTTACGGGCAGCTTTTGTTGCTAATTGTTTTCGTGGTGCTTTACCACCAGTCGATTTACGAGCAGTTTGCTTAGTACGCGCCATTATTATCTATTACGTCACAACAAAAAATGTTAACGAACGTGTAACAGAACGCGGTAAAATTTTTCGTTCTGCAATATATATAACATGTGTGTCCGTTTACATCGAGCGGGAACGATACTTGTACCGTCATTGGTTTAGAACTTGTCCCCACCATTATATGCGTTGCATGTAGGCTATATATAGTTGAAATATGACGAAAATTTTAACTGTTACGTTGTTCGTTTACACTTTGTCAGTGTTTTACCTATACATTTATTAACAATGACTGGTCGTGGCAAAGGTGGTAAGGGATTAGGAAAGGGTGGCGCTAAACGTCATCGTAAAGTTTTACGTGATAACATCCAAGGTATCACTAAACCAGCTATTAGACGTTTAGCCCGTCGTGGCGGTGTGAAACGTATTTCTGGTTTAATTTATGAAGAGACTCGTGGTGTGTTAAAAGTATTCCTAGAAAATGTTATTAGGGATGCTGTAACATACACTGAACATGCCAAGAGGAAAACTGTTACTGCCATGGATGTTGTTTATGCGCTAAAACGTCAAGGTCGTACTTTGTACGGTTTTGGTGGTTAAATGCATATTATTTTATATAGTATGCAAGAAAAACAGGCCCTTTTCAGGGCCACTAGATTTTATTAAAGAAAGGAATTTTTAATATCATGTTTGTTACATACAACAATCTCTTTTAATTATTATACTTAATAAATATCTTTTATAATTTATAAACTATGTGTATTAAACAAACACAAATTTTTATTGATATATAGAATTAAATAAAGAACAGAAACATATTAAATGAATAAATAATAACAATGACGTCTAATCCACTATCACTATTTGTTGTTGACGCAATGAGTGACCAATAACGTCTACTACATACATACTATGTATGCAACGTGCATTACATTAACTTAAGGTACCAACCATGAGGCGCATTCATTGCGTCAACAATTATTCATATTGCTTTGTTTTATATACTACACTGCTAGTCGTCGTTTGTAAATAAAAACATGTAAGTTTAATAAACTTAAATAGAATATAAATTTATAACATAATTATATAATAAAAAGAATGATTTAAGGATAATATGTGTATTAATTATATATATATATATATATATATATATATTTGATAAAATTCTTTAATTTAAAGTATGTTGTGGCTCTGAAAAGAGCCGATTTTTAATGTTAAAAATGTATAAATACATTTTTACTTTGAACTTGTATATTTGGTAACAGCTTTAGTGCCTTCACTAACAGCGTGTTTTGCAAGTTCACCAGGTAACAGTAGACGGACAGCTGTTTGAATTTCTCGACTAGTGATTGTTGAACGTTTGTTGTAGTGTGCCAAACGGGAAGCTTCAGCAGCAATACGCTCAAATATATCATTTACAAAACTGTTCATAATGCTCATCGCTTTACTAGAAATACCAGTATCGGGATGAACTTGTTTCAGTACTTTGTAAATGTACATTGCGTAACTTTCCTTCCTGCGCCGTTTCTTTTTCTTGTCATCTTTGGATATATTTTTCTGAGCTTTACCAGCCTTCTTAGCGGCTTTTCCACTTGTTTTAGGTGGCATGTTGAATAACAGTCACTAAACAATAGCAAAAGTCTCTAAAAATTGAAACTATTAAAAAACAGTTGATCGTTGATCTGAGCGGACCGTGAGAGTACCGGGCCATGGGCCCTCACCTCTCTTATCGGATGTTATATCCGGACTTTTATGTTTTTATTTGAGTGCACTTTCGTGCCGCCTTCTTGGCGAAGAGTTTATGTTTGAGCTAGTACTAGCTTCGGACGTTTGTGGCGGAGTACATCGTTTTCGTTGTACTCCGCAAGCCTTTTGACTCCTCTGTTGGGATGGTCGGGTAGTCCGCCGAAGAACTTTGTAGCTCTTTTCAGAGCGAATTCTTTTATTGTCTCCATTTTTAGATCCGTGTGCAACTGATCGTTGCGCACGAACCATGGAGCGTTTGTTGCCATTCTCATGACTTTGTTCTGCACAACCTGCAGCCTTTTGATGTGAGATTTGGCTGCGTAACCCCATATGGAAATTCCATATGTGATTGCTGGCCGAATGATGGTTGTGTAGATAGTCATTTTGTTTTTTAATGACAAATGGCTTTGTCTGTTGATGAGAGGGTACAGGGAGCCCATCAGAGCGTTTGCATTGTTGCAGTTGCTGCTGATGTGCGGTTCCCACGTTAATCCTTTGTCAAAAAGGAGGCCTAGATATTTGTTTTTCCGGCGCCAAGGGATGTTGTTCCCGAACATCACAACGTCGCCTACAGGGGTTATCTTACGCTTTGTGAAGAGTACTGCGCTACTCTTCTCAGCGTTCACCTTGATTCTCCACTTAGAGAACCAGTTCTCCAGCTCGTCCACAGCTTGCTGCAGTCTGCCTGTTATGACACCAGCGTTCCTGGACTTGTACAGCACTGCTGTGTCGTCCGCGTACTGGGCTAGTGTTGTGCCTGCTGTCAGTGACGGCATGTCACTGCAGAACACATTAAATAGAAGTGGAGAAAGCAGGGACCCCTGCGGCAAGCCGGCTGTGATTATTCTGGCCGAGGATCTGGCCTCGTTTATTTTGACAAAGAATGTCCGTTTGGACAAATATGAACTGATGAGCTGCACCAGTGCGTGACTGATGTTTGCAGTCATCAGTTTGTATAGTAGCCCTTGATGCCAGATCTTATCAAACGCCTTTGCTACATCGAGAAAGACTGCTCCTGTAGCTTGGCGCTGATTGAACCCTTCAGTGATATACTCAACAACACGTAAAAGCTGATGCTCTGTTGAGTGCTTTTGCCTGAATCCGTGTTGGTGATCTGGAATCAAGGCTTTTGTCTCCTCTTGGAGGCGTGTGAGAATGACCCTCTCCAGTACTTTGCCCATGGTACAGAGCAGACTGATGGGCCGGTAATTTTGCGGAAAAGTGGGGTCTTTTCCAGGTTTGCGGATCACGCAAATGTCAGCTATTTTCCACTCTTTTGGAAAATATCTGAGTCGTAGAGCTGCGTTAACAATGTTAGTCAGCGCTACTATTCCCTTGCGAGGCAAGAGACTTAGCGCTTTATTTGTAACACCATCATGCCCTGGTGCTTTCTTTTTATTTAAAACACGCAAGATGTCCCAGATTTCTCTCGGGCTTGCGTGTTTTATAGGACTTGATGGTTCTATCTTTATTTTATTTTTCACGTCTCTGTTGAGACGACCGATAAAGCTAATATCACAGTGCTCGTAGTTCGGCGAGCACTGTTTTTCTAGGCTGTCAGCCATTGCTTCAGCTTTATCTGAATTTGTAAAGACAATGCCTTGTTCGCCATGGATTGGCGGCATTTTTGTTTTGTCTTTACGCAGCGCTTTAGCCATTCTCCAGAGTGACTGGTCTCTGGAGTTTAGCTCTGCTAAGCGGTCGTCCCATTTTTGAGACTTGAATTCTCGCAGCCGATTTTTAACTTCAGCTGCGAGACGGTTAGCTTCAGCACGATCCGCTGGCCTGCAATGTCTTTGCCAGCGGCGTCTGACTCGATTTTTTTCGGATATTAAATGTTTTATATCAGTAGGAAGGTCGGAAACAGGATTATTTGTATCCATGTACCTTGTCCTACTGATATTTGCGGTAGCTTGCGTTATTGTTTCTGTCAGATTTGAAACAGCTTCATCAATATGATGCGCTGTTTCGATGACAGGTAGCGGGCCGATTAGTTTCTCCAGCTCGTCGCTGAACTGCTCCCAGCGAACAGTTGTAACTGCCCGTTTTTCCGTCTCTGGCTGGCCTTCACCGAGGTCCAAGAGCACAGGAATATGGTCAGAGTCAAGTTCGTTGACTGCTACTATGTTGTGTGTTGCGTTGATGTCTCGCAACACAGCAATGTCCAGCACATCACTTCTTCCCCCATCATGAGGGAAGAATGTGTGCTCATCAGGTCCAATAACAGCAATGCCGTTAGCCTGAGTGTAGCTAGTCAACTTGCGACCGTTTGGATTTACTAATCGGCTGTTCCACGCTGGACTTTTAGAGTTCATGTCTCCAGCTATTATGACTGAACCCGGTTGCTCCAGGAGAGCGTCAAGATCCTCTGTCAGCAAGCGTGCTGGAGGATTGTAAATAGAGACAACGCGTAAGGACTCTGTCCACGTTGTCTTTAGAGAGATTGTCACAGCCTCTGCATGTTGCAGCTCAGGCGTGATAACCTCGTGGTGATCTATCGTGTTTTTGATAAAGATCGCAACACCGCCGCCTCGAGCGCCTGTGCGATCTTTTCTGTACAGATCAAATCCGCAGATTTTTGGGTTGTTGGATGGACGAAGATATGTTTCGTTCACCAACATGATGTCCACCTTGTTGGAAAAAATAAACTCTTCCAAGCTATCTCGCTTGTAGAGTAGACTATTCGCGTTCCAGAACGCGATTCTGAGATGTGTTGGCACTCTACGTACTCTAACCATGGTTGAACATGCTGAGGACGTGAGGCAGTGCTTTCGCTAGTACAACTAGCAAGTCCATTGCTGAGTTAGCATTCGCTAACTCAGCTAGGATTGGTTTAATATTATTAAACATACTGTTTAATTTTGGTAGGCTAATTAAGTTAAGCCAGCTATCGGTTGAAGCAGAGGATCCTGCTGAGGCGGGTGATGCTGCTTGAGCTGATGTGCCGGGCACATCATGAGCCGCTTCTGCCGCTGTGGCAGCTGAAGCATGGCTAGCGGATGGTGCGGATGTTGCATCAGCGTATGAAACACCCTTTCTCACTTGTTGGTGAGGAATGTTTCTCCGCTGAGAAGTTACCGGCTGGTTTGGCTTTTTGAGTGCTTTTTTAAGCACCTCGCAGCCTTTATAATTTGCTGTGTGATTCAGCCCGCAGTTGCAACAGAGAGGATCTCCCTGCTGCTTGGTGGGACAGTCTTTGATGTTGTGTTCGTCACCACATCTTACACAACGTTTTTTCGCATTGCAGCCGTTGCTAGTATGGCCAACTCGTTGGCAATTATGGCATTGGCTGATGCTACCTTGTGGACGTTTGGATTCCACACTAATCTTCAAGTACATGAAGCACTTGAGATTGTAAATCTCTTTGTTCGCTGCATCTCTTGTCAGGCGGACATGTACAAGAGGCAGCGGTTTCTTGACTCGCTCTGCTGGGGCAGCATGCGAGTCTGTTGATTTTACATACCGCATCATGCGGTGAACTGAGACTGGATTGAAGTTGAGACTTTCCAGTTCAGTTTTTATATCGGAATCGGATATTGTTTCCGGAATACCGCGCAAGACAACCTGCAAGAGCTTGTCCTCTTGTAGCTGGTACGTGTGGAATTGCAAGTTCGCAGCACGCAACAGAGTGGTGGTCGCACGAAAATCAGCAGCTGACTTTACGTGCAACCTGATACCGTCTTTGGTGTTGACGGTTTTTTTTAATACTAACACCACTCTCAGTTAGAGCCTTTGTTAGGTTTGCGTACCCGTCCTTCGTGTGTAGCACGATTGGCGGGATACGCTTTTCAGAAGCGGAGTCAGTTGCTGGGGACTCAGCACTTAGATGTGTCACATCCATGTTATGTTCATCTTCAACTGTCTCCAGTGAAGCGAACATATTAGACGTCTCTGTTTGAGACTGTTCAATGGGTTTGAATTTTTTGCTCTTTTGAGCTGGCTCAAACCCATTAGAGTCTGACGTATCAGGCTCAGAGCAGCGAACTGCTTTTTTTGACGAACTACTGTTCGTCGTTTCAGTTGTGACAGTTGAACTGCCGCTCGCAGTTTCAGCTGTTGCTTTTTTGGTGGACGTGCCACCATTCTTAGTTTTCACAGAACTGTCCTTGGCAGTTCGTTGTGTGATAGAAGATCCTAGTTCTTTTTCAAGAAGTTTTATCTTCTTGGCTTGCAGAGCAAGGATTTCATTATTGGTTTTGTTTGAAAAACCAGGTTTTTGCTTTAGAGCAATGATTTTTGATGAAAGTTCATCAAGCTTAAATTGCACAGAAGTCATTCTGTGCAACGTAGTGCGTTCAAAATTAAAATATGTTGTGCTACACGTTGTACCCCTGTGAAGAGGGCTCGATAGTGACTCCCGGAGGTTGCACTATCCCTTTGACAACGTTGCGATATAACAATTCAAATAAATTACAACGTGTGCAGAGGCGCTATGCGTACAACACGAGGCGTCTTGAAAAAGACGGAGAGAAGCTTAACAGAATGCCGTATGGCTTACTGGGTTACTCAAACTGTAAACCAGTTCAGAGGCCCAGGTAAGTCAGGTAGCGATTCAGGTAACGGTGCTCAGGTAGCCGTACGGCTTACTGGGTTACTCAGACTGTAAACCAGTCCAGAGGCCCAAGTAAGACAGATAGCGGGTACTCAGCGGGATGTTACTCGTCTGACGAGCAGAGAGCAACTAATGTTTTTTTTTTTTAAAAAAAAAAAAAAAAAAAAAAAAAAAAAACAGGAAGAAACGTCTCAGTTATATATACATAACCCAACCTAACGACGACCCGCCTACCGTTGTGCGTATAGGCATCCATTTGGATACGATACACTGAAGTATGGCGTTGTCGTATTGGTTAGTCGTGCGTCAGGGGGCAACAGACTGCACACATCTGTACAGCAGAGTGTATATAAGTGAAAATTTCGAAACTTTTTTATTACATCGCTGACATACGTGTTATTCGTTTGTTATTCAGTTTATATATTAAATTTTTTCAATAATGTCTGGTCGTGGTAAAGGTGGCAAAGTTAAGGGGAAGGCAAAGAGTCGTTCTAATCGTGCTGGATTACAATTTCCAGTTGGTCGTATTCATAGATTATTGCGTAAAGGTAATTACGCAGAACGTGTCGGTGCCGGTGCTCCTGTCTATTTGGCGGCCGTTATGGAATATTTAGCCGCTGAAGTACTTGAGCTTGCCGGTAATGCTGCACGTGACAATAAAAAGACCAGAATAATTCCAAGACATTTACAACTGGCCATCCGTAATGATGAAGAATTGAATAAACTATTGTCTGGTGTTACAATCGCTCAAGGTGGTGTACTGCCAAATATTCAGGCTGTATTGCTGCCAAAGAAGACTGAGAAATCAACATAAATTGTTGTTTCTTAGTAATAAACACAAATCATCGGTCCTTTTCAGGACCACAAAATAAATTTTGAAAAAAAGATATGTATTGAAATGATTGATGCAAAAATGTGAATATAAACTAAACTAAACTAAACTAAACTAAATTAGTAGGAAAACAATAAATAATATCTATTTCTTCTTCTTTCATTCATTCTTTCTTTCTTTTTCTTTGTTTGTTTGTATACATATAGATATTTCTCAATCTATGTAGCTAAATTAGTTTATGATCTGCAATTGCAAATCTATATATTGTGTTGTTGATTAAATATAGATACATTATGAAATAAACTGATTTGTCTGTCTGTCTGTCTATCTGTCTGTCTGTCTGTCTGTTTTTTTTTTTCTTCCTTTTGTTATACATATTTATCTTGCTTCGAGATTTGCAATTGCAGAACTTGTCATCTTAGCGATGTTTAATAGTGTGTTAATTATACGATAAATATAGATATTTTATAAGTAATTATGATAATCTGTACTTCTCAAAAGGTATTATTATCTTTGGGATCTGCGTTCTACAATTGCAGAATTTATTATCTCTTTGAATAATCCTACTGAGTCTTTCTTATGAGATTAACATAATAATTTGTACTTCTTAAATATTATTATTCGGATCTTTAAATTCAGAACAATAGTTTTCCAAAATTTTATATCTTGGTTGATGTTACAAACAATACATATATTATAGAATTAAAAGTGTCTAGACAACTCATCATTATGACAAACATAAAATTTTACAAAGTTGATAAAAAAAAAAAAAATAATAAATCATTTTCATAGCTTACTTGACTAGATTAATTTTATAATATTATGTGCATGTATTGATGAAAACTGTAAATAGTATAATTATTTCGTGATCTGCAATTGCAGAACACATGTATTAATAATAAATTTTATTTTCTAGCATTATTATTATCTCCATTTCCAGAACGTAATAACAATAATCTATATCTTTCGACTATTATTATTTACTACAATCTGCAATTGCAGAACTTATTATCTCGTACTGATAATAAAGTCAGAAATATAAATCTCATTACTATTTTTGGGATCTGCAATTACAGAGCTCTTTTTCCCAATCGAAGATACCCATTAATAAACAATTGTAGATATCGATAAGGAAATAAATGAAATTATAAAAATTCTAGAATTACAAATGTGTAGATGAGTCATTATTATTGAGAAAAACATAAACTTTAATGAGATTATGTGTTAAGAAGACAGACAGGGGCGGGGGAGAGACATGAACCCAGACAGACGACCGATTATGAATATCATAGACATTCGCAGTAACTACGATTTTCACAGTCTTCATAAATTTGAATTTACCGCGATGTTATTAACAAACAAAAAAAATTATTAAAACAAAATATAACTTTACAATAATAAAGAATGACTCAATAAACGATAGCTACTCTAAAATAACGGAGAAATAAATAAAACTAATAATTATAAAATATAACAGTTGCTACCAGCGCTATCTCTTAGCACTTGTATATACTAACAATAACTTACAGTTGGTAATTAGAACTTCAAACGTCAAATGACAAATCTGATTGTATGAAGTGTTGAGATTTGGTGATTTATTTTATTTTAAATATAATAAATTAATATTTTATATAGAATGTCGAGAAAGGTAGGTAACATTACAATCGCTCATACAGTTTATATGTGAAATCTGAAATATTTACTTTTTTTTTAGGTTATTATTTCAAAGTTTTTCATTCCAAGTAAGTTATTATACTTGTGGCTATTTTGAAATATCTGTGTTTTTGTATACATGATTTTAGCTTTGTTTTAGATTCATCACTGGCCGACATTTTTCTACATGCAAATTGTTGTTTATTTTGACGTTCTATTGTTTTTCAAAGCGCATAGTTTCACTATCCATAAATAACAATTTGGATATTTTATAGATATTACATATAAATAAATAAATATTATAGTGAAAAGGTATGTCAATTTATTTCATTTATGATTTCTCCCATTTTTTCTACAAATCATATGACATTTTTATTTAATTTTCATATATTTATATTATTATTATTATAATGCTTTGTAGTTATAACTTTTATATCATAACTTAAATCATTTAAACGATGTCTTATATCATTGCATCTATCAAGTAAGAAATGAAGTAAATTTTATTTTATTTAAACTATATATTTGTTGAAAATATATTATTAATATATTACATAATTGTATTACGTATTTTATTCAAATAGTTATCTTTTATAGATACACACTATGTTCTACAAATCATTGTAAATGCTATGAATATTTGTGGTAACATAATGAATGAAAGTTTTTACCTTATATTTTGAAATACAATAATAGAATTGAAAATATATTACAATTTACATAAACATATATATCTTATTTATATGTATTAATTATTATTTTCTTGATATATACTATATGTAACAAATAAATAACTTTTTCATGATGTCACATCGCCTACGAATGCATGTATACTCCAGTATTAACTTAAATAAATCACTAAATATTACATATTTTATAAATATACTATTATAAATAATATTTATGAACTACATGCTTCTAAATTAATATTATAACATTTATCTACTTTGTGCTATTAATGTATAAATTGAATTTCTTTTCGACATGAACGCACGAATACTAACCAAACACACACATACCATTGAGCTCGCAGTCTTTACTATATACCTATTCCGTTCGTTGTGGCGAACAAAATACAAATGTTAAAATAAACTTGTTAAATTCTGTGTTTCGTTTTATTTCGAATAACATTATTATTGAAAATGGCTGACGTTGCAACAAGTAGTGTTGAACCGCAATCAAGTCCGAAATCGGCAATTAAAAAAGATAAGAAGAAAATTGATCGTCCAAAGGCCACTCATCCTTCAACAGCTGTTATGGTCAATAACGCTATACAAAATTTAAAGGAACGTGGTGGCTCATCTTTACAGGCGATTAAAAAATATATTTCTGCTACATATAAAGTTGATGGTGAAAAATTTGCTCCGTTCATCAAGAAATATATTAAGGCTAGTGTTGTTTCTGGTGTATTGGTACAAACAAAAGGTAAAGGTGCATCTGGATCATTTAAATTAGCATCGACTGCAGTTACAAAAAAATCTGCATCGTCTACTGCTAAACCCAAGAAAGCAACCGTTTCAAAATCAGCAACAAAATCAAAACCGAAAGCAGAGAAAGAAACTAAATCTGCTGTGACTGTTAAGAAAACAGTAAAATCTGCTAAAACTAAAAAATCTGCAACTTTAGAGAAGAAGAAAACGGCATCTGCAAAAATTGTTAAACCAAAGTCGCCTTCAAAAGCAAAGAAAACTACTAAAACGCCTACAAAGAAACCCAAATCCCCAAAACCAAAAACAACAAGGCCTAAAATTGCCAAAAAGAAGACATCACCAAAGAAAAAATAAATTTTATAATTTATTTTTTTTTCTTTACAATCTTAAACGGTCCTTTTCAGGACCATCAATTATTTTATAAATAAAGAATTTTATTCATTATGCTTTAATTAATATAATTTATTCATACACACACACACACACACACACGTAATTAATTAAATTATTAATAAACATTTTGAAAAATATCATATTTTCATCTATGGTTTTAATTCATTAAAATTGATATCTTATTTAGAATTAAAAAAAAAAAAAACACAAATTTAGTAAAAAAAAATAATTCATTAATAATAAAATCAGTAATATATCATTTTTCATTTAATATAAAAATTTCAATTATTTTATATTTATAAATATATATTTATCGTAAACAATGATTGATTTAATTACAATTCTTTAATTGAAAATTAATTAGTGGTTCTGAAAAGAACCGATTTTTTTTATTGTTCGTCAAAAAATGACAAAACAATGAGAAATTTAAGCACGTTCACCACGAATACGTCTGGCCAATTGAATGTCCTTTGGCATAATTGTCACACGTTTAGCGTGAATTGCGCATAAATTAGTATCTTCGAATAAACCGACGAGATATGCTTCACTCGCTTCTTGTAAAGCCATTACAGCTGAACTTTGGAAACGTAAATCGGTTTTGAAGTCTTGAGCGATTTCACGAACAAGACGTTGAAACGGCAATTTACGAATCAAAAGTTCAGTACTCTTTTGATAACGACGAATTTCACGCAATGCAACAGTGCCAGGCCTGTATCTGTGAGGTTTCTTAACACCTCCTGTAGCAGGAGCACTTTTACGGGCAGCTTTTGTTGCTAATTGTTTTCGTGGTGCTTTACCACCAGTCGATTTACGAGCAGTTTGCTTAGTACGCGCCATTATTATCTATTACGTCACAACAAAAAATGTTAACGAACGTGTAACAGAACGCGGTAAAATTTTTCGTTCTGCAATATATATAACATGTGTGTCCGTTTACATCGAGCGGGAACGATACTTGTACCGTCATTGGTTTAGAACTTGTCCCCACCATTATATGCGTTGCATGTAGGCTATATATAGTTGAAATATGACGAAAATTTTAACTGTTACGTTGTTCGTTTACACTTTGTCAGTTGATCGTTGATCGTTGATCGTTGATCTGAGCGGACCGTGAGAGTACCGGGCCATGGGCCCTCACCTCTCTTATCGGATGTTATATCCGGACTTTTATGTTTTTATTTGAGTGCAGTTTCGTGCCGCCTTCTTGGCGAAGAGTTTATGTTTGAGCTAGTACTAGCTTCGGACGTTTGTGGCGGAGTACATCGTTTTCGTTGTACTCCGCAAGCCTTTTGACTCCTCTGTTGGGATGGTCGGGTAGTCCGCCGAAGAACTTTGTAGCTCTTTTCAGAGCGAATTCTTTTATTGTCTCCATTTTTAGATCCGTGTGCAACTGATCGTTGCGCACGAACCATGGAGCGTTTGTTGCCATTCTCATGACTTTGTTCTGCACAACCTGCAGCCTTTTGATGTGAGATTTGGCTGCGTAACCCCATATGGAAATTCCATATGTGATTGCTGGCCGAATGATGGTTGTGTAGATAGTCATTTTGTTTTTTAATGACAAATGGCTTTGTCTGTTGATGAGAGGGTACAGGGAGCCCATCAGAGCGTTTGCATTGTTGCAGTTGCTGCTGATGTGCGGTTCCCACGTTAATCCTTTGTCAAAAAGGAGGCCTAGATATTTGTTTTTCCGGCGCCAAGGGATGTTGTTCCCGAACATCACAACGTCGCCTACAGGGGTTATCTTACGCTTTGTGAAGAGTACTGCGCTACTCTTCTCAGCGTTCACCTTGATTCTCCACTTAGAGAACCAGTTCTCCAGCTCGTCCACAGCTTGCTGCAGTCTGCCTGTTATGACACCAGCGTTCCTGGACTTGTACAGCACTGCTGTGTCGTCCGCGTACTGGGCTAGTGTTGTGCCTGCTGTCAGTGACGGCATGTCACTGCAGAACACATTAAATAGAAGTGGAGAAAGCAGGGACCCCTGCGGCAAGCCGGCTGTGATTATTCTGGCCGAGGATCTGGCCTCGTTTATTTTGACAAAGAATGTCCGTTTGGACAAATATGAACTGATGAGCTGCACCAGTGCGTGACTGATGTTTGCAGTCATCAGTTTGTATAGTAGCCCTTGATGCCAGATCTTATCAAACGCCTTTGCTACATCGAGAAAGACTGCTCCTGTAGCTTGGCGCTGATTGAACCCTTCAGTGATATACTCAACAACACGTAAAAGCTGATGCTCTGTTGAGTGCTTTTGCCTGAATCCGTGTTGGTGATCTGGAATCAAGGCTTTTGTCTCCTCTTGGAGGCGTACTTTGTCAGTGTTTTACCTATACATTTATTAACAATGACTGGTCGTGGCAAAGGTGGTAAGGGATTAGGAAAGGGTGGCGCTAAACGTCATCGTAAAGTTTTACGTGATAACATCCAAGGTATCACTAAACCAGCTATTAGACGTTTAGCCCGTCGTGGCGGTGTGAAACGTATTTCTGGTTTAATTTATGAAGAGACTCGTGGTGTGTTAAAAGTATTCCTAGAAAATGTTATTAGGGATGCTGTAACATACACTGAACATGCCAAGAGGAAAACTGTTACTGCCATGGATGTTGTTTATGCGCTAAAACGTCAAGGTCGTACTTTGTACGGTTTTGGTGGTTAAATGCATATTATTTTATATAGTATGCAAGAAAAACAGGCCCTTTTCAGGGCCACTAGATTTTATTAAAGAAAGGAATTTTTAATATCATGTTTGTTACATACAACAATCTCTTTTAATTATTATACTTAATAAATATCTTTTATAATTTATAAACTATGTGTATTAAACAAACACAAATTTTTATTGATATATAGAATTAAATAAAGAACAGAAACATATTAAATGAATAAATAATAACAATGACGTCTAATCCACTATCACTATTTGTTGTTGACGCAATGAGTGACCAATAACGTCTACTACATACATACTATGTATGCAACGTGCATTACATTAACTTAAGGTACCAACCATGAGGCGCATTCATTGCGTCAACAATTATTCATATTGCTTTGTTTTATATACTACACTGCTAGTCGTCGTTTGTAAATAAAAACATGTAAGTTTAATAAACTTAAATAGAATATAAATTTATAACATAATTATATAATAAAAAGAATGATTTAAGGATAATATGTGTATTAATTATATAAATAAGCATATGTTTGATAAAATTCTTTAATTTAAAGTATGTTGTGGCTCTGAAAAGAGCCGATTTTTAATGTTAAAAATGTATAAATACATTTTTACTTTGAACTTGTATATTTGGTAACAGCTTTAGTGCCTTCACTAACAGCGTGTTTTGCAAGTTCACCAGGTAACAGTAGACGGACAGCTGTTTGAATTTCTCGACTAGTGATTGTTGAACGTTTGTTGTAGTGTGCCAAACGGGAAGCTTCAGCAGCAATACGCTCAAATATATCATTTACAAAACTGTTCATAATGCTCATCGCTTTACTAGAAATACCAGTATCGGGATGAACTTGTTTCAGTACTTTGTAAATGTACATTGCGTAACTTTCCTTCCTGCGCCGTTTCTTTTTCTTGTCATCTTTGGATATATTTTTCTGAGCTTTACCAGCCTTCTTAGCGGCTTTTCCACTTGTTTTAGGTGGCATGTTGAATAACAGTCACTAAACAATAGCAAAAGTCTCTAAAAATTGAAACTATTAAAAAACAGGAAGAAACGTCTCAGTTATATATACATAACCCAACCTAACGACGACCCGCCTACCGTTGTGCGTATAGGCATCCATTTGGATACGATACACTGAAGTATGGCGTTGTCGTATTGGTTAGTCGTGCGTCAGGGGGCAACAGACTGCACACATCTGTACAGCAGAGTGTATATAAGTGAAAATTTCGAAACTTTTTTATTACATCGCTGACATACGTGTTATTCGTTTGTTATTCAGTTTATATATTAAATTTTTTCAATAATGTCTGGTCGTGGTAAAGGTGGCAAAGTTAAGGGGAAGGCAAAGAGTCGTTCTAATCGTGCTGGATTACAATTTCCAGTTGGTCGTATTCATAGATTATTGCGTAAAGGTAATTACGCAGAACGTGTCGGTGCCGGTGCTCCTGTCTATTTGGCGGCCGTTATGGAATATTTAGCCGCTGAAGTACTTGAGCTTGCCGGTAATGCTGCACGTGACAATAAAAAGACCAGAATAATTCCAAGACATTTACAACTGGCCATCCGTAATGATGAAGAATTGAATAAACTATTGTCTGGTGTTACAATCGCTCAAGGTGGTGTACTGCCAAATATTCAGGCTGTATTGCTGCCAAAGAAGACTGAGAAATCAACATAAATTGTTGTTTCTTAGTAATAAACACAAATCATCGGTCCTTTTCAGGACCACAAAATAAATTTTGAAAAAAAGATATGTATTGAAATGATTGATGCAAAAATGTGAATATAAACTAAACTAAACTAAACTAAACTAAATTAGTAGGAAAACAATAAATAATATCTATTTCTTCTTCTTTCATTCATTCTTTCTTTCTTTTTCTTTGTTTGTTTGTATACATATAGATATTTCTCAATCTATGTAGCTAAATTAGTTTATGATCTGCAATTGCAAATCTATATATTGTGTTGTTGATTAAATATAGATACATTATGAAATAAACTGATTTGTCTGTCTGTCTGTCTATCTGTCTGTCTGTCTGTCTGTTTTTTTTTTTCTTCCTTTTGTTATACATATTTATCTTGCTTCGAGATTTGCAATTGCAGAACTTGTCATCTTAGCGATGTTTAATAGTGTGTTAATTATACGATAAATATAGATATTTTATAAGTAATTATGATAATCTGTACTTCTCAAAAGGTATTATTATCTTTGGGATCTGCGTTCTACAATTGCAGAATTTATTATCTCTTTGAATAATCCTACTGAGTCTTTCTTATGAGATTAACATAATAATTTGTACTTCTTAAATATTATTATTCGGATCTTTAAATTCAGAACAATAGTTTTCCAAAATTTTATATCTTGGTTGATGTTACAAACAATACATATATTATAGAATTAAAAGTGTCTAGACAACTCATCATTATGACAAACATAAAATTTTACAAAGTTGATAAAAAAAAAAAAAATAATAAATCATTTTCATAGCTTACTTGACTAGATTAATTTTATAATATTATGTGCATGTATTGATGAAAACTGTAAATAGTATAATTATTTCGTGATCTGCAATTGCAGAACACATGTATTAATAATAAATTTTATTTTCTAGCATTATTATTATCTCCATTTCCAGAACGTAATAACAATAATCTATATCTTTCGACTATTATTATTTACTACAATCTGCAATTGCAGAACTTATTATCTCGTACTGATAATAAAGTCAGAAATATAAATCTCATTACTATTTTTGGGATCTGCAATTACAGAGCTCTTTTTCCCAATCGAAGATACCCATTAATAAACAATTGTAGATATCGATAAGGAAATAAATGAAATTATAAAAATTCTAGAATTACAAATGTGTAGATGAGTCATTATTATTGAGAAAAACATAAACTTTAATGAGATTATGTGTTAAGAAGACAGACAGGGGCGGGGGAGAGACATGAACCCAGACAGACGACCGATTATGAATATCATAGACATTCGCAGTAACTACGATTTTCACAGTCTTCATAAATTTGAATTTACCGCGATGTTATTAACAAACAAAAAAAATTATTAAAACAAAATATAACTTTACAATAATAAAGAATGACTCAATAAACGATAGCTACTCTAAAATAACGGAGAAATAAATAAAACTAATAATTATAAAATATAACAGTTGCTACCAGCGCTATCTCTTAGCACTTGTATATACTAACAATAACTTACAGTTGGTAATTAGAACTTCAAACGTCAAATGACAAATCTGATTGTATGAAGTGTTGAGATTTGGTGATTTATTTTATTTTAAATATAATAAATTAATATTTTATATAGAATGTCGAGAAAGGTAGGTAACATTACAATCGCTCATACAGTTTATATGTGAAATCTGAAATATTTACTTTTTTTTTAGGTTATTATTTCAAAGTTTTTCATTCCAAGTAAGTTATTATACTTGTGGCTATTTTGAAATATCTGTGTTTTTGTATACATGATTTTAGCTTTGTTTTAGATTCATCACTGGCCGACATTTTTCTACATGCAAATTGTTGTTTATTTTGACGTTCTATTGTTTTTCAAAGCGCATAGTTTCACTATCCATAAATAACAATTTGGATATTTTATAGATATTACATATAAATAAATAAATATTATAGTGAAAAGGTATGTCAATTTATTTCATTTATGATTTCTCCCATTTTTTCTACAAATCATATGACATTTTTATTTAATTTTCATATATTTATATTATTATTATTATAATGCTTTGTAGTTATAACTTTTATATCATAACTTAAATCATTTAAACGATGTCTTATATCATTGCATCTATCAAGTAAGAAATGAAGTAAATTTTATTTTATTTAAACTATATATTTGTTGAAAATATATTATTAATATATTACATAATTGTATTACGTATTTTATTCAAATAGTTATCTTTTATAGATACACACTATGTTCTACAAATCATTGTAAATGCTATGAATATTTGTGGTAACATAATGAATGAAAGTTTTTACCTTATATTTTGAAATACAATAATAGAATTGAAAATATATTACAATTTACATAAACATATATATCTTATTTATATGTATTAATTATTATTTTCTTGATATATACTATATGTAACAAATAAATAACTTTTTCATGATGTCACATCGCCTACGAATGCATGTATACTCCAGTATTAACTTAAATAAATCACTAAATATTACATATTTTATAAATATACTATTATAAATAATATTTATGAACTACATGCTTCTAAATTAATATTATAACATTTATCTACTTTGTGCTATTAATGTATAAATTGAATTTCTTTTCGACATGAACGCACGAATACTAACCAAACACACACATACCATTGAGCTCGCAGTCTTTACTATATACCTATTCCGTTCGTTGTGGCGAACAAAATACAAATGTTAAAATAAACTTGTTAAATTCTGTGTTTCGTTTTATTTCGAATAACATTATTATTGAAAATGGCTGACGTTGCAACAAGTAGTGTTGAACCGCAATCAAGTCCGAAATCGGCAATTAAAAAAGATAAGAAGAAAATTGATCGTCCAAAGGCCACTCATCCTTCAACAGCTGTTATGGTCAATAACGCTATACAAAATTTAAAGGAACGTGGTGGCTCATCTTTACAGGCGATTAAAAAATATATTTCTGCTACATATAAAGTTGATGGTGAAAAATTTGCTCCGTTCATCAAGAAATATATTAAGGCTAGTGTTGTTTCTGGTGTATTGGTACAAACAAAAGGTAAAGGTGCATCTGGATCATTTAAATTAGCATCGACTGCAGTTACAAAAAAATCTGCATCGTCTACTGCTAAACCCAAGAAAGCAACCGTTTCAAAATCAGCAACAAAATCAAAACCGAAAGCAGAGAAAGAAACTAAATCTGCTGTGACTGTTAAGAAAACAGTAAAATCTGCTAAAACTAAAAAATCTGCAACTTTAGAGAAGAAGAAAACGGCATCTGCAAAAATTGTTAAACCAAAGTCGCCTTCAAAAGCAAAGAAAACTACTAAAACGCCTACAAAGAAACCCAAATCCCCAAAACCAAAAACAACAAGGCCTAAAATTGCCAAAAAGAAGACATCACCAAAGAAAAAATAAATTTTATAATTTATTTTTTTTTCTTTACAATCTTAAACGGTCCTTTTCAGGACCATCAATTATTTTATAAATAAAGAATTTTATTCATTATGCTTTAATTAATATAATTTATTCATACACACACACACACACACACACGTAATTAATTAAATTATTAATAAACATTTTGAAAAATATCATATTTTCATCTATGGTTTTAATTCATTAAAATTGATATCTTATTTAGAATTAAAAAAAAAAAAAACACAAATTTAGTAAAAAAAAATAATTCATTAATAATAAAATCAGTAATATATCATTTTTCATTTAATATAAAAATTTCAATTATTTTATATTTATAAATATATATTTATCGTAAACAATGATTGATTTAATTACAATTCTTTAATTGAAAATTAATTAGTGGTTCTGAAAAGAACCGATTTTTTTTATTGTTCGTCAAAAAATGACAAAACAATGAGAAATTTAAGCACGTTCACCACGAATACGTCTGGCCAATTGAATGTCCTTTGGCATAATTGTCACACGTTTAGCGTGAATTGCGCATAAATTAGTATCTTCGAATAAACCGACGAGATATGCTTCACTCGCTTCTTGTAAAGCCATTACAGCTGAACTTTGGAAACGTAAATCGGTTTTGAAGTCTTGAGCGATTTCACGAACAAGACGTTGAAACGGCAATTTACGAATCAAAAGTTCAGTACTCTTTTGATAACGACGAATTTCACGCAATGCAACAGTGCCAGGCCTGTATCTGTGAGGTTTCTTAACACCTCCTGTAGCAGGAGCACTTTTACGGGCAGCTTTTGTTGCTAATTGTTTTCGTGGTGCTTTACCACCAGTCGATTTACGAGCAGTTTGCTTAGTACGCGCCATTATTATCTATTACGTCACAACAAAAAATGTTAACGAACGTGTAACAGAACGCGGTAAAATTTTTCGTTCTGCAATATATATAACATGTGTGTCCGTTTACATCGAGCGGGAACGATACTTGTACCGTCATTGGTTTAGAACTTGTCCCCACCATTATATGCGTTGCATGTAGGCTATATATAGTTGAAATATGACGAAAATTTTAACTGTTACGTTGTTCGTTTACACTTTGTCAGTGTTTTACCTATACATTTATTAACAATGACTGGTCGTGGCAAAGGTGGTAAGGGATTAGGAAAGGGTGGCGCTAAACGTCATCGTAAAGTTTTACGTGATAACATCCAAGGTATCACTAAACCAGCTATTAGACGTTTAGCCCGTCGTGGCGGTGTGAAACGTATTTCTGGTTTAATTTATGAAGAGACTCGTGGTGTGTTAAAAGTATTCCTAGAAAATGTTATTAGGGATGCTGTAACATACACTGAACATGCCAAGAGGAAAACTGTTACTGCCATGGATGTTGTTTATGCGCTAAAACGTCAAGGTCGTACTTTGTACGGTTTTGGTGGTTAAATGCATATTATTTTATATAGTATGCAAGAAAAACAGGCCCTTTTCAGGGCCACTAGATTTTATTAAAGAAAGGAATTTTTAATATCATGTTTGTTACATACAACAATCTCTTTTAATTATTATACTTAATAAATATCTTTTATAATTTATAAACTATGTGTATTAAACAAACACAAATTTTTATTGATATATAGAATTAAATAAAGAACAGAAACATATTAAATGAATAAATAATAACAATGACGTCTAATCCACTATCACTATTTGTTGTTGACGCAATGAGTGACCAATAACGTCTACTACATACATACTATGTATGCAACGTGCATTACATTAACTTAAGGTACCAACCATGAGGCGCATTCATTGCGTCAACAATTATTCATATTGCTTTGTTTTATATACTACACTGCTAGTCGTCGTTTGTAAATAAAAACATGTAAGTTTAATAAACTTAAATAGAATATAAATTTATAACATAATTATATAATAAAAAGAATGATTTAAGGATAATATGTGTATTAATTATATAAATAAGCATATGTTTGATAAAATTCTTTAATTTAAAGTATGTTGTGGCTCTGAAAAGAGCCGATTTTTAATGTTAAAAATGTATAAATACATTTTTACTTTGAACTTGTATATTTGGTAACAGCTTTAGTGCCTTCACTAACAGCGTGTTTTGCAAGTTCACCAGGTAACAGTAGACGGACAGCTGTTTGAATTTCTCGACTAGTGATTGTTGAACGTTTGTTGTAGTGTGCCAAACGGGAAGCTTCAGCAGCAATACGCTCAAATATATCATTTACAAAACTGTTCATAATGCTCATCGCTTTACTAGAAATACCAGTATCGGGATGAACTTGTTTCAGTACTTTGTAAATGTACATTGCGTAACTTTCCTTCCTGCGCCGTTTCTTTTTCTTGTCATCTTTGGATATATTTTTCTGAGCTTTACCAGCCTTCTTAGCGGCTTTTCCACTTGTTTTAGGTGGCATGTTGAATAACAGTCACTAAACAATAGCAAAAGTCTCTAAAAATTGAAACTATTAAAAAACAGGAAGAAACGTCTCAGTTATATATACATAACCCAACCTAACGACGACCCGCCTACCGTTGTGCGTATAGGCATCCATTTGGATACGATACACTGAAGTATGGCGTTGTCGTATTGGTTAGTCGTGCGTCAGGGGGCAACAGACTGCACACATCTGTACAGCAGAGTGTATATAAGTGAAAATTTCGAAACTTTTTTATTACATCGCTGACATACGTGTTATTCGTTTGTTATTCAGTTTATATATTAAATTTTTTCAATAATGTCTGGTCGTGGTAAAGGTGGCAAAGTTAAGGGGAAGGCAAAGAGTCGTTCTAATCGTGCTGGATTACAATTTCCAGTTGGTCGTATTCATAGATTATTGCGTAAAGGTAATTACGCAGAACGTGTCGGTGCCGGTGCTCCTGTCTATTTGGCGGCCGTTATGGAATATTTAGCCGCTGAAGTACTTGAGCTTGCCGGTAATGCTGCACGTGACAATAAAAAGACCAGAATAATTCCAAGACATTTACAACTGGCCATCCGTAATGATGAAGAATTGAATAAACTATTGTCTGGTGTTACAATCGCTCAAGGTGGTGTACTGCCAAATATTCAGGCTGTATTGCTGCCAAAGAAGACTGAGAAATCAACATAAATTGTTGTTTCTTAGTAATAAACACAAATCATCGGTCCTTTTCAGGACCACAAAATAAATTTTGAAAAAAAGATATGTATTGAAATGATTGATGCAAAAATGTGAATATAAACTAAACTAAACTAAACTAAACTAAATTAGTAGGAAAACAATAAATAATATCTATTTCTTCTTCTTTCATTCATTCTTTCTTTCTTTTTCTTTGTTTGTTTGTATACATATAGATATTTCTCAATCTATGTAGCTAAATTAGTTTATGATCTGCAATTGCAAATCTATATATTGTGTTGTTGATTAAATATAGATACATTATGAAATAAACTGATTTGTCTGTCTGTCTGTCTATCTGTCTGTCTGTCTGTCTGTTTTTTTTTTT